>OX438744.1:2677959-3292334 GCA_949316235.1 Oegoconia quadripuncta | reverse complement strand
GGAAACCCCAACACATTTGGAGGACTGGCTATCTTATCTCTGACAACCGAAACACAACAATGCTATTAACATTGCTGCTTGGCAGCAGATTTAGATAAGATGGTGGTAGCTAGCCAGGCGGACATTTAAAATGCCCTACCACCAACCATTAATTAACCAAATCGTTACAGTTTGAACTTGTTTTTAATTTTTATTTTTTGGTTGTATTTTTGTAATAGTCACATCTAATAATTAGGTTCACATACTGCTTTTGGCATGTTATTATCCGATTTCTTGAGATTTAAAAACTCGACTTAAAAAAAATATCCTTGAAAGCTTTTGACGTTTAATGAAACGATAATATAAATGTTTACTTCCAGACTGAAAACAAGTACATACCACGCGTATGTACCGGTAGTGACAGCGAGCGAGCAGGTGGCTTCTTTCTGCCGCGAAGTGTGCGTCAAGCTGCAGGCCTGCCCCAGTCTGTTTGGGCCCGTGGAACGCTCCGACTTCTGCCCGCACAACTGCCAGCAGGTCGAGAAGTCTACCTTCCGTGAGTATTGAATAATCTTTAGGAACCTACGTTGCTTTCCGAATGACTTCCCGGTAAGGTCACTTCTGAAAAAGTTGTCTCCCGACATAATCAATTCTCGATTGATTCGATCCCGATATGACCCACTGCCCAATATGACCACTTCCCAAAAAATTTTGCTCTCAATATGACCACTACCTAATAAGGCCACTTCCCAAGAAGTTCACTCCCGACATAGTCAATTCCCGAATGGTTCACTCCTGATAAGACCACTGCCCAATATGATTACTTCCCAAAAAAGCTATCCCAATATGACCACTTCAGAAAAAGTTCACTTCCGACATAATCACTTCCCGAAAAGTTCACTCCCGATATGACCACTTCCCAAGAAGTGCACTCACGTTCCCGATATGACCACTTACAGTATCAATGGAAAGAGCCGTTGTCATTCGATGCTACAAAAACTTACAACACCAATAGATTTACGTCAAGGTATGGCTAACCAGTAGCTACAAAGAAATCTCAAGATTAGAGTTTTATTGCTTCCATTAACTTACAAATAGCTTTACGAACATCACTTAGGTCATCATTAACGCCTTTACGTCTTATACGTTTTATTACACCTTAGCCTTATACGTCTTATTACGCCTTATACGTCACTGTTGGGGCAGAGCCTCCTCGCACTGTTATAGCTTATTTACGTATAATTATTAGACCAAAGGTAATTATAAAAAGGAGATGAGGCCCATGTCCGGCATTGAAAGTCATAATGAAACCATTACTAGTTGTGAGAATTATCCTTGTATCCAAAAATATTATCCACAGATAACGGCACAGAACGTCGCGGCAGACCAAAAGGCAGCCTCAACGGCCGAAGAAGAAGGAAAAAGGGCGCTCAAGAGAAACGAGAGAAAGAGCAACAGCCATCACAAGAGTGTGAGAGCAACAAGGACGGCGAATCCGTCGAGAGCGAGCATAGCGCTGGGTCCACACCACCCTCAGAATCTGGCACAAGACCCAACTCCCCAGACAGCGGCGAATTCAAGCAAAGACAAAAAAGGAAAAGGGAAATAAAACACAACTACCCGAAATTAGAAATGAAAACCCGTGGAGCAAAGTTACCGAACTTCGCTCTACAGATGAAGGAGGCGCATTGGAACAAAAAAGACGTAGAGACAATATACAGCAATACATGCGCAACAAAGAAACGGAGCACGCCAGATAGCGATTCGGAAAACGAAACAAATGAAAGCAGCTCCAATTCTCGAGACGCAAAGAATATTTCAGATGTCTCAGATAGTGAGGAACCTGAATTGAAAAAATTGAAATTCAACTCGTATGACCCTCTCCCGTCTGATAATAAAATGTTCGAAAAGAACGCTACTATGTCCTGGATTAAAGGGAAGCTCAAACTTTCGCCTAATCCGTTAGACTGGTCCGTTGACGACGTATATGCTTATTTAAAAAATACAGAAGACTGCAAACTTATAGCGGATAAGATGAGACAGGAGGAAATCGACGGTCAAGCTCTCATAATGCTTGACCTGCACACGATAAAAGCATTTTTACACATGAAGAAAGAATTTGCTATGCAATTGTGCAAACATATTACTATGATAAGGTATTATTACGTAGTTAATTTCGAAGAGAATGGTGAATCGTGATAATTTTGTTCCTTAAATTGTATTCCAATTGTCTAGTCCACAATAAAAATAATTGTTAAACAAAATTTATATTCATTCGTAAACAATTCCAAAAAGCAATCATGTTAAAGAATTTTTACGGAATTTCTTGCAGAGGTAGTTGCAGATTTTGGTCATGAATGACTTATTTTCGTCTCTCTCGCGGCAGAAAACGAAGTCCTCGTCTAGGTGTATGTTCTTTTTCGCGGAAGATATCCTTACTGGAATGTCTCTATCAGGAACACGGGTGTCCTGTTGCTGCGTCACATACTTCTCCAGCTCAGTCCTTTTAGCGGCCAATTTCTTTATATTCTCAGCAGAAGCGACTTTCGAATCGAACGAACTACTTGGATCCTTGATATTGATCTCTGACAGCAGGTTACGATCATTCATCTTTATTTCCACGCACGGTGTCGAATTAAGAAGGTAGATGTTGAATATCTCTCCCTTCTTTGTATAGCTTTTAACTTTCGAATTGTTTTCCTCGAGAGTGGAATCAGTCATGTAGTTATCGTTCTTATATGCTTCTACCACTGAGTGTAAGTTCTCTAGAAGCCTATCACTTGCTGACGTGGTGACGTCAGACTCACCTGTGGTAACATTCGTTTCTTGATCCTTAACTTCTAAATTCGACATTTCTGTTTTTCGACTGTCGTTGGACACGGAAGATTCCGACGACATTATATGCTGTATCATCTCCTTTATGAAGTCCTCCATCTCTGCTATGGAATCTACTTTGTTCTTTTCGAGTATTTCATGATATCTCTTCTTGTACAATTCGTAATCTTGCATAGACGAGTAGAAGTTGTCGAAGATCTGTTGGACGGTGGTTTTAAAGAATTTGATGTTCGAATCGAGACTTTTAATGGATCCATCGTGTTGTAACTCGGACGAGACATCATTCATCACTTCTTGTTCCAGTTTCTCTAGTTCTGAATTAGTTAATGACACCCTCTCACTGTCACCCGTCGCTGTGTTAGAGTCTGTGCAATTGGTGTAATCTTTGACTGGTAGTTCATCATGTTCATATTTCTTGTAATACTCGCCACAGCTGTGTTTAGTGCTGTGAGGCAAATTGAGGCTTCTAGTGGTAACACTCGACCTGTTTGGGACCAAGTTGATATCGGATTTGCAGACATTTTGTGCCGGATGTTTCGGTGACCAAGCGGGTAAGGAGAGGCTGTGACTCATTATTTTATCTTCTGAGTCGCCTGCAATAGTAAAAATAATCTAAAGGAATAGTGACAAACCAACATGCCGATTCCTCTTGACAAATCAGGAAATATGACATATCATAAATTGGTGTAATGGTTAGAAACTCTGACTGCTATACCAATGGGTCGCGGGTTCGAATTCCGCTAGGGGCATATGTTTGTATGGTAAATACAGACATGTGTTCCCGAGTTACAGATGTTTTTCATTTAAATATAATAATAATATAAATAAATAAATATATTTGCACATACACACAGCGCCATCTAGTTCACACTAAGCAACTAGGCTTGTATTATGGATACCAGATGGTTGATAAAATACACAAATACTTTTTTTTTGTAAATAAATACACATAAATGAAAAACATCCATAACTCGGGAACATATGTCTGTATTCATCATACAAACATATGCCCCTAGCGGGATTCGAACCCGCGATCTTTTGGCATAGCAGCAGAATTTCTAACCACTACACGAAACAGGTCGTCATCAATACGTATGTCGTCGTCGTCAATATGTATATATATATTTCCCAAAAAAAATGTATTTGTGTAGTTTATCAACCATGTGGTATCCATAATGCAAGTCTAGTGCTTAGTGTGGAACTAGATGGCGCTGTGTGTATGTGCAGATATTATATATTCCCAACGGCCCCACCAGTGGCGACGTGTTTTTTTCCGATAAAGTTAGTGGGGCACTTGAGAATGCTTTTTAATGTAGGGACCCCTCTAACCAATCCCCACTATTGTAATCCACGACGCTGGCCCCGTGCGGATTGGTTTATGTCTGATCAGTAGCCATCTGACAGTCAGTGTTTTTAAGTCACCCCTATAGGCCACCGCTTTGATTGAAAACAACAGTGACCGATTATTTAACGTGCAAGATGCACAGAAACACACATAACATATTAATGTTATTAATAGTGGTCACCTATCCAAGGAATGACCGCGGTAGACATTGCTTATAAAGCGTTTCTAAATTTTTATGAATAAGACGGTATGGCTGAAACTGCTTTTTATGTACAGTCGTCCGCTCATCAGATGTAACAATTCAAACCTTTGGTCTGTCTGTGCGTTGCGTGGGGGGGTTACCGTACCTTCGACAGCTTATCTTATACTGGCAGCTTATCTTGTTACGCTCGATGTGCAGTCGACTGTGCGTATAACTATTCTATAGTACACGCGGCCCGACGACGATCACTACAAGCAGCTTCCTTGTTATCTATCACAATGGCAAATTCGACGAATGGCGAATGAGATCACAATGCATTCATTGCACGTTCAAGTTAGTCTGACAATTCCGATAACTTCTCGCCGACAGCACCGTACATTTGATAAGTGTTACGTAGCCCAGAAATTAAAAAATATTTCATGTGAAACATTGAAATAATATTCCATTTTCTAAATAAAAAACTAATTTGGATATTATAGCTTTGAAAATCGCAGGAATTGGTACATATGATTAACGAAGAAAAAAACTCCAATTTCATTGGTAAAGACCCAATATAACCACACATTTAGACTGAAAAATATGTCCCTAACCCAAAATGAAATCCTGAATGGATCCTGTCTTTAGGAAAAGAGTTAAGGAACATTACCTTTCCATTTCATAGTGTTATTCCGTGTATTATATGTATGTTATACTTTATATTCGTATGTATTGAAATATGTACATATTTATGTATTTATGTACTTATTAGTATGTAGTTACATTTATATTCAGTTAGGTTTTTTTTATCTATCATATTTATCCATTTTTTAGATTGTGCACGTCTTATCTGCCTCTTCCAGTCATATCTCTCTTTCGTAGGTCTGCTGGAAGAAATTTCATTGTAGAAATAAGCAGAACCTGTTGTGTCGTCTCTATTATGTTGTATCTGTATGTCTTTTTTTCTTGTGTGCAATAAATGATAAATAAATAAATAAATAAATAAATGGAGTCGTCACTGTGTGCAGGGTGCATCAATGTTGAAAAAGTTGTATTAAATATTATGCTTACTCATAATTATACTCAAATGGAGCAAAGGATGAAATTACACCCGAAGATCACAAGGCAAGATATGCATTAAGTAAATCTGGAAAGAATACATTCTACAAGTTTAGAACCTACGTACTAAGCCAATGTATTTATGTTAAATAGAATGAACTTGATTAGTCTAGTGAGTTGGAAACCAACACTGCCGGGTTCGAATCCCGCTAGGGTTAAAATAGTTGTGTGGTGAATACGAAGCTGCATTATAGTACAGGCACAGTAATACTGTGGTACAAGCTTTGCCTAGTTTGGGACTAGATTTTTGGTAAAAGTTTCCACATACACATCCATTAGCATGCCGCTGCTACCCATCATTTTTTTATGCCCAACGGTTTAGCATTTGACCTCAATCACACCTGATGCTAAGTGAAGATGAGGCCGAAGGTGGAAACGTACTGACCCGGAAACCTCATCTTATTAGGGGGACTGGCTACCTTATCTCTGACAACCAGAACACAACAATGCTATTAACATTGCTGTTTGGCGGCAGACTTAGATAAGATGGTGGTAGCTAGCCGGGCGGAAATTTAAAATGCCCTACCACCAACCAAAGCGAGTACTAAACATGCACCCAGCCGGGGATCGAACCTACGACTTCCTATTCGTAAACACTACGTTGTTCACATTGAGCCACGGTTAAAATTATATAAATAGAGGTTGTGTTATATATAGAGTTATATATATAGAGTATATATATATATAGAGTTGTATCACGAAACACGGGAAGAAACAAGTTGGTCCTATTCTACACTGTCGGGAACTACGATTTTGGGTGGCTCTTTGGTCCGTATTTCTCAATCGTTAGCGATCTACATCACCACGCCTATAGACGCCTAATGCTTAATTTACTGTACCGAAACTGTCTACTAGATGAGAGAGGCGGGGTACTGCATTCCGATTGGCCTTACCAAGGTTGTTATTTACGTGACCTTGACCAAGCCAATCAGAGTACAATAAGCTGACAGGGCTAGCCAATAACTGATTATATAGTTTTTTGTCATTTGTTCTATTGTCCTATGTTGACAGACCGTTACTGGTTGGTACAATTCCTATTTCGTACAATCGGCAAATCTTTCCCAATTCGTACAATATGTCATTGATTGTGTTATTGAGAGATGTAAAGGCGCCTGGAACAAAGTTTAGGGACATTATAAGCAAGGAAACTGGCCAAAGAGAGAATCAGTAAACAGACATAATATTATACTTTAATAGGTATACAGTACATAAACAGACACAATAATAAATTATTCTGGGACGTAAGTCACTCCGTTATAATTTAAAACAAATCAGAATTTGACATATAAGGATACGGTTGCATGGTCGATGACCGGTGACTTTGTTTGGACTGTGGAACCAAATATCAAATAGGTATAAAATCTGTCACATTGCACTATAAGTTCAACGGATTATATAGCAACTTTCATCAAAGATGTCATAAATCCTAGATTCCTAGATCCTAGATTCAAAGAATTACTAGTCGCTTGCAACTAAAATATACCCCATGTTCCGTAGCGCGCTAGGTCTATTGCACTAATTATGAAAAGCATAAGAGCAAGGCAAGACAACCCATGACTGCATTACAGGCGACTATACTTATATATTTACCATCGAACTCTGTAGTAGTACGTACCTATGATGTAGGTATAGATATACCCTAGATTAACTGCAATCAACTGTACAACAAATTAGTAAGAATGTTTCAAAACATTGGATTTCTAGTTCTAAGCCAAAATTTTTATTTACTATTATGTCATCATAATATCAAAAGTCTGAATATGACATTTCTTCTTTCTTCTATTCGAGTAGATACTTATGTGTCATGTAAATCTACTACATGTGTTAGGTATATCTTCCAATGAAGCGTCCTCATATAATATCGATCGAATTTCACTTTGCAAGTTCGTTTGATTATCTAATATTGACAACATGTTTAGTGTAGTGGTTAGAAACACTGACTACTAGAAAAAAGGTCACGGGTTCGAATTCCGCTAGGGGCACATGTTTTTATGATGAATACGAACATGTGTTCCTGAGTTATGGACGTTTTCATTTATTGTTACAAGGATAAGTATTTTACAAAAAACATGTATTAGTGCTTATTAATAATATGTCAGTAATGTAATATAAACTGTATAAATCTGTATAAATATATAAATAGACACATCTAAGTAATCTAAACAAATAATACAAAATTTACAAAGTAAACTACCTATAAATAAAAAAAATCATCTAGGTCAGTACATCTCTGTTTCGCAATACTAATGTGTTGTGAGATGTAGCTGCCAGCCCTCTTGGCGTCTAAGGCCCCATGGACCTAAGTTTTCCACCCTCAATGGCGCTAAGATGTAACCCGCTTCTAGGTCTGCATATTTCCGCCGCTTGAATGCTTCAGCGGAGAACGCAGCGGCGTATGCAGTCGTGTTGACAGACATGGGATGCAGCCAAATTATCTACACAGGTTGCATCCCTCACAAGCGACTTTCCTAATTTAAAAGGACCCAAAGTCATGCCATCGGGCCTTTTGCCGCCATTTCTTTATTTGTGTAGTATATAAACAAATATTTCGGACGTTTACACCAATCATCTAGTCATAACTAAACAAAGCTTGTACTATGTATACTACATAACTGATAAATATTTATATAAACATCCATGACTCGGGAATAAATGTTCGTATTCATCACACACACATATACCCCGCGCGGATTCGAACCTGCAACCGTTGGTTTCGCTGCAGGGTCGCTATCCACTACACCAATCGGTCGTCATCATTATCAACCATCTCGTATCTGTCCACTGCTGGACAATTTTTTAAGAAGGTGAACGTTTGCACGAGTTTCTAATATAAGAATAACAAGAGGTCGTGAAAATATTCCTTACGGTACTGCTACCTATACTGAAGATATAACTGAAGATCAATAAATAAAGAAAGGTTGGACAAATGACCAGCAACGAAATATTGTGATTAGGCTGTGGGGACAAGTTTTCTTTGCCCGTCAAGAAATGGGTAATTCCGTAAAATTCCTTTGAATTCACTCCTACAAGCTCAGACTCAAAACCTAAGGCCCGTATTAATAAATCGATCATGAGATTGAGATATGCAGTAGATTCTCAAGCGTCAACTTGAGGCCTTGTCAATCTTGAGAAAGTTTTTAATACGGGTCTTAGTCTGTGGAAAAGTATCAATAAAAATGTACGACATCTATGGTCAGATGGTCAGATAATCAAACAAAAGGCTGTATGGGCAGAATGCCTTTTGTCAATCTAAAATAACTTTAACAAAAAGAAGAATCTATGGTCAGTCAATTGTTGAACGAACGAACGACGGGCGACAATTCTTGGAGGCCCCGCCTTTAAATCTGCAATTTTTATAATTTCAGCTATTTTAGCGCGATGATATTATTATAAAACAAGAATCTAGGTAATATATTATAGTAATCTACGTGATAATAAAGTTCCTACAAGAAACTTTGTTGTAATAAGTCGCGAAATGTAAAATATTGATTAGCCGTGTGTTCTTACAAATAGTGAATTTGTGCGGTTTTCTAACGTTAGGTTGCTATGAAATAGTGTAGTTTTTGTGGGTTAGATAGTTATGATAGCTTATTGGTTCGTTTAATAAAGTTTTGTGTCATAACAGGACGGTAATTTGGTGATTTTGTTGTTACTATTTTTAGTAGGTGTTGTCATTGTGGCGAAGCTTTATTTGGATTAGGTCATCGTGTGCCGTGACCATGTGTGCCGGAAAGTGTTCTGGCTGCAACTAAACTGACCCGTTTGGTTTCCCATCAGATACACGAGGCAGCAGTCAGTAGCAACCATGGCTACTCGCACGTTATTATTTATACTGGCGGTAGCGTCATATGCGACTGCACTATGTGAGTATTATTTACATTTTATCAATGTATAAAAGCTTTACGCATGATTGTTATCAACAGCGAGCCTGAAGTTCATTCAACTTTTGCTAATACTACAATTAGGTACTTGGCCTTATACATAATTGGTAATATGATAGTCAACATGCAGTTGCGTGAGCTTCAGGCGTTATTAAACATAAATATTACACTACTATGACCTAAATATTTGCCATGAAATGAATTAACAAATTATTTGCAATACACTTTAACAAATGTATCACGGAATATGAGCATCCTATAAGAAAATAATATGATCCTTAAGGTCTCATGTCATCAATCTAAGAGGGCACTGTATGTGCAAAAAGACAAACTGTCCTTGCAGTGCACTATATTTTAGGGTGTTGGTCACAGTGTAGCCTTTGGGGTGGGTTTTTCTTATTTCAATTCAAAAACGATTTTGTACAGACGCTGACTTATTTACATTTTTTATTATAATACTTGTGCTTGACAATGATTACCTTTCTAAAGCTTACATGTAAAACATTCATACCTATAAATCCTTATAGAGTATGATTGCAGCCCCGAATCATATAAACACATGAACAGACAATTGCGGATCCTTTTCTGTACAAATCAACAACCTACAAATATTTCGGAGCAATTTGCATCATTCCATGGAAGCATTTCGCCTAAATGCCACACTATAATGATGGTTTGGTTTTGGCTTCTCAAGTTATATGACAATTTTGATAACTCATAAAATAAAATAAAACATTAATGATCGATTGGTGCAGGGGATAGTAACACTGTGTGCGAAACCAAGGGTTGTGGGTTCAAATACTGCTACGGTTAAATTTTGTGTGATGTATATGAACATTTTTCCCCCAGTCATGGATCTTTATATAAAAATTTATGTATGTTTATCCATTATCTACGTAGTATCCATAGTACAAGTTCGGGGTAGATGATTGGTGTGCCTGTCCGAAATATTTATACCATTACCTATAGCACAGATTACTAATAAGTTACTTTAAAGTAAATAGATACATTGTTATTATTCTAATTATATTTAAATTATTTAATTTCGTATCTATCAGCCCTTCCAGGGTTGCAGTATATTTCCTACTGGCTTGTGAAAGGTTAAATTCAAAAACTAAATTTTTAATTAAAATATTCCATGTTTGTTATTTGGTATATAGCTTATTTCTATGTTATTAAAATTTAAATAGAATAAAATAAACCAACGTTCCACTATTCAAGAGGGTACTGTGGTGTACACCCTCATCCAGTGTTAAATCTAGGGATTATAATTTCCTTGTAGCTACTGCTTTCCATGTAATGAGAATTCTATCCTTATTTCAAGCAAATAGAAATTCCAGATTAACAAACCAACTGTGTTAAAAGCTAAATATCTTCAAAAATGCTTAACCAATATCCATCAAACATTAGCTTTTGAAAATAAAAATCTGTTTTCAAAAATCAAGCGTTTTAGAGTTACAGTGGCACAGATAGACAGGCTTCAAACCTATAACATTTCTTTTTGGCATCAGGGGTTAAAACAAATCTTTTGTTTTGTTACGAAAATTTCAATCCCTGGTGGAAGTGTCCTCTCAATACAAAACCCAAGACTAATTGACAGCCACTGTTGAAACCTCTGTCAACTGATTGCCACTTGAAAACAGGTATGAAATCATGTTTGGGTCATAATTTTAATTGTATCAGAGGTGACGTCATATGCTCATATAAAAAAAATATTAATTCTGTCAACCAACATTACTTGTAAATAAGGCTCATTATGATAGAAATCTTTTATTTTGATTTTAATAAAAGATTTCCTATAAACACCCCGTCCCACACATAGATAATAACAATTTATAAGTAAAAGTTAATTTAAAAAAAATGTAATTATACCTCTGTAACCATGAGTCAGATGCAAAAAATGTAAAGTTGAATAAATCCTACAACTTGTTGGTGTCAATCGATTTATTGCTTTCACATGGTTTTTTATGGTCTTAGGTTTATGTAATATTAGTATCATATGTGTAGCCCTTGGGGTGTAGCAATAGAGAGAGGCTGAGGCTTCATTGTAGCATGCTGCAGGTGTGTACAATGTTATAAAGAAATATACAAACATGAATAGATATGAGGGAAAACATAATCTTCCCTAAATCTGTTTGTATTGGTTAGTTACAGCTTGATGATCCCTGTACTGTTTTATTTTAGTTTTCCTATAGGTATTTCTTTAAATTATATTCCTATCCCGTAATTGTACCTAATTATCATCATATAGGTGGCTACAGGCAGCAGTGAACACCTGTGTCTGATACAATGATAATGTAGCTACTAGTGAATAAATAATAATCTGTCTACCACAAGACTGATGTTACTGACCCTCACGCTTATAGTCACGAAGTTAACATGAACTTCATGACTATAAGACAAGGCAAACCCTACTTTCCAAGTATCTCCTGGAGCGACTAGACAATGCCCCAGATTGGTAATTGACCACATTGTTTTGTCCTTGGTTGAGTTATGATTGAGTTTTCGTTGTCATAAATTGCAGTAACTATAACAGTGGACGAACTACACATACACTGATAGATTGTTGACTTGCGATCTTGTATCCTGTAATTTAATGTTTTATTTAGCTACTAACTTTCCGCCCGCGGCTTTGCCTGCGTGTAGTACCTTTATCGGGGATATGTTTAATTTGTTTATCCCTCGGCAACTACTCACTTTATCGTGATAAAAATATCCTATGTCTTAATATAGAGTATATTCTACCTATATAGTAAATTTCATCCGAATCAGTTCATTCGTTTCGCCGTGATTGAGCAACAAACAAACATCCAAAGTCTCGCATTTATAATATTAGGTAGATACAGAAATGCATACATGATGGGGGGGGGGTGAGCCCGTCGCCGTTGAAACATGCAAAACTATAGACGGTTTTTGGTGGAAAGTTCCTTAGTCGCCTTTTACGACGCCCATTTATAATATTAGATTAGTTTCAATTAAGTAAATTGGCGAAGAAATTTAATTTTTCTTTAAAATACCTTTCTTATAATAAATTATATCTGCGTACTTTTTGAATATAAATTATGTATTAAAATTTACCATTTCTTTAAACCTAAAACGACTACACATTAGGATTATTGGTGTTTTCCTGTCTTAAGTGGTATTATTAGACACAGACAGAATTGTATGCTGGAACAAGGAAGCAATAAAAATTAAGCTGGTATGTTTAGATCAAACCTATAAAACGAGACCTAGAAACCTTTTTGGCATTATTCCAAATACTGATGCAGTGCGTGTAATAAAGTAAGTAAAAAAGTGCGTTTTCTCATTTTGAAACTATACGACTTGTACATAAATTCAATGAGTGATGGTGCGGTTTTATGAGAATTAATTGTCATGTATAATCAGAAATTATGGCTATGCAATTCGTATATTAAAGAGTTTTTATGGATATAATAGTGATAGAAATTGGTGGTTTGTGGCTCAAGAGATGCTCAAAAAGTTACAACAAGAAACCTTCAAAATCTCTATGAATCAGGCACTTAAATAGTTTGTGGATTGGACCTGAAAAGGACTTATATAAATAGTTTGATAACCGCCTCTGTGGTCCAATGTAAACAACAAAGGGTTTACGAATCGGAGGTCGCGGGTTCGATTCCCAACGGGGTACATATTTAGTACTCGGTTTGGTTGGTGGTAGGGCATTTTAAATGTCCGCCTGGCTAGCTACCACCATCTTATCTAAATCTGCCGCCAAACAGCAGTTAATAGCATTGTTGTGTTTCGGTTGTCAGAGATAAGATAGCCAGTTCCCCAAATATTTGGATTTCCGGGTCAGTACGCTTCCGCCTTCGGCCTCATCTTCACTTAACATCAGGTGTGATTGAGGTCAAGTGCTAATCCGTTATGCATAAAAAAAAAAGAAATACTATATTTGCCACTGGTTGAAATTAAAACAATTGCTGAATTTTGTTTAATTAATAATTAGTAGAAAATAGTTTTTATTTTATTTTATTTTAGAAAATAGTTAACTGAGACTTTTGATCTAAACTCTTTGAACCCAAGAATAAAAGTTAAGAATATATAAAATAAATATTTAAAACACTTACACCAACCACCAACTTCCATACTAAGCATAGCTTGTACTATGGATACTAGATAATGGATAAACATAATGATCAATATTTGTGAACGTAACCATACCTAGCAACTTCAACTTCAACTTTTTATTTTATGGCAATCGGTCGTCTATATTACGATCGACCATTACTGCCAGAGTTCGGTTGGCTAAAACGCTGAATGAGGTTGACCAATATGTAGTCTGTGCCAAACTATGGGTCTAGATCCTGTTTGAGCGATATAAAACAAACACGAATATATAATACAGGACGGCACAGGGACAAATCACGAATAAGAAATACTTAAATTTCATAATTTTATCTTATATGTGGATATATACTTGGATAAAATATTTACAAAAGGGGAATTTGAATATAACAATAGGCTTTTCATGTTAGTGGGTTTAGGGATATCATAGGGGAGTATATCATATAAAGAGACGGGTTGGATAGGGCAATTGAAAAAGATATGATCCGTAGACCCCTCCGCAAGACCATAGTCCATACCTAACAACTGACATCAACGCTCATCTCACAACACAAATATTTTTCCTACCCTCTTCCCCTACTTTAGCCTGTGACAGTACAGTGTTACGTCGACAACCATCGCACCCGGCGGTCAAGCTCCTATTTATCGCAATAAATATTTATATGACCATCCATGACTCGTAAATAAATTCGTTCGTATTTATCACACAAAACATTTACTCCTCGCGGGATTCGAACCCGCAACCATTGGTTTCTATTGTTCTATTCTAGTGTTCTATTGTTATCATCAAAATTATTGTAAATTATTTTGCGCAATAAAGAGTATTTGTATTGTATTGTTTCGCTAACAGCGTCACTATCCACCACACCAATTGGTCGGCCAATGTCTTCTGTGCAGCCAGGAACAGGCTGTATCTTTGTGTTGATATAGCATCTATCTAATGTTCCACATTGTCAACAGTAACGTCACCGCCGCGGATCGTCAAGCAGCCTCCTGTGGAAGAGTTACTGTTTCAAGTGGCGCAGCAAGGAGAGGTTGATAAGCCCTTCATAATTGAGTGCGAGGCCGAAGGGGAGCCAGCGCCTAAGTGAGTCTATTTGTGATAATATTTGTATAACGTTAATAAGCTGCCTGACAGTGTCGTTAACAAGGCCGTGAGCGGCGCACCATGGTGAAATCAGTGGTAGTATTTTCTCTTTGTTATAATGTCCTAACGTATTCCTCACCAAGACTGCCTGGGGCGCTGTGGGGTCGATAGGCCTTTCATCATCAAGTGCTTCGTGAAATTTTTCGTGCGGCCGTAGCGGAAGCACCGATCGACGACGCGAAGCAAATCGTGCCGAATAAGGAACGTGCGTTTAAAAAATTACACTTCAAAATAATGTATTGCCGTAACTTGAATATCTCTTAATCCGCAGTTTTATCTGTTTTACGGTTAAACTATTTTAAAGAATGAATACTCTGCTATCATTTGACGTATAAATCATTACTGTAACAGGCTGGGGCACAGCACCATAGCAATCTTGTCATTGTCTTTAGGTACCACGCAAAACGCCCTAGAAGTAAAATACGGTAACTTGATACGTCTATTTGTTAGACGTCCCTTCCTTGATCCTTACGGCGTTATGTCGTATCGAATTTTACGTGGTACGACGGCAGCTACACGCAGCTCTTCTTTATGACGTCATCGTCAGGTGACCAATGGCGTTACAAAAACAAGCTGCCTGTAGCGCAGCAGGGAGAGTTGATACACTTCATCACGGATTGCAAGATCAAAGAGGGCCTGGAATATAGACAACCAGACAGTACCACCCATTGGGCTTTCATGGTGGATAACCCATAAGTCAGAGGAGGCAGTGCCCCCAACCCTGTGTATGTGATGCTGGTCATGTTGTTTGATAAAAGATATTCAAAACGGGAATTATATTCTTGTTTCATTTGATAATTACGAAAAATATCTAGGATGCTTGTTATCGTTTATCGATGTGTTTCCTGGAAGAAACAAATAAGGTTAACCCGATTCTCCCATTAGACTGCGTCGCGAGAGTGACAGCATAGAACAAGTAGTAATGGGCGGTTGCCATTGGTCAGCTTCCAATGATCAGCGATCACGAACCCGCATGCTAACATTTAAGGTAGCAACTTAATGACAAGCAGACAATGCTGTACGCGTGGCCACATTCTGGTCCTCAAGAATTTGATATTTTTGCCATCGACTCGCAAAGAACAACTTGGTGGTCTGCTGGGAGGAACTGAATAGCAGCTTTACTGAGTCTCTACCCTTTTATTAAAATTAAAAAACTATAAAAATATTAAAATTAAAAATATTATATGAACCGTCTCCGTGGCTCAATGTAAACAACATTGGGTTTACGATTCGGAGGTCGCGGGTTCGATCCCCAGCGGGGTACATGTTTAAGTACTCGGTTTGGTTGGTGGTAGGGCATTTTAAATGTCCGCCTGGCTAGCTACCACCATCTTATCTAAATCTGCCGCCAAGCAGCAATGTTAATAGCAATGTGTTGGGGTTTCCGGGTCAGTACGCTTCCACCTTCGATCTCATCACTTAACATCAGGTGTGATTGAGGTCAAGAACGAACCCGTCGTGCATAAGAAAAAAAAAATATTATTTATTAGTTCGGATAACTGTGGCCACAGATTACTTAATAGTTAGTTATTCCGTAACGGGCGACACACTGTCTCTGCTCTATGCCTCTACGTACTGTACAATCATTAATAATGTATGTGTGTGGGAGAATCATTATTGCAACACTCATCGAATTCGTTAGGTGCCGTGATTGAAGAGGTCAATGCCTCATAGAGAATACGCTCACATCTAGCAGACCACAATGAAATATTACGATTATTAGAATAATAAGGCAGCAAACAGTATATACCGTTTTGGGATTTTTTTATATAAATTGTACGTTTGGCGCTAGTAATTTCGAACGACCATTTTTCTTTCAAAAAGATCCCAAGTACCTACATCACTTTGTTTACACTGAGTGAAATTTAATTCGTGTAATGCCTGTTTATTGTCCACTCTTCATTACGAACAACTTTACAGTAGAATCCATAGACGAATTCGATAAAAAAAAAATTCGATTCTGTTGAAAACTGTATAGGCGATAGGCAAGTAAAAAATAAATAAAGTTAAAAGAATTCACATGAAACCAGCCATCTTTTATTATACGGATAGACAGAAAACAGATACAGTCAAAGACAATATTATAGAAAGACATTCTAATTTTGAATCGTTCCATAAAGTATAAAACAGGCAGTGACGACTACAATTCAACAGATTCTAACAAAGTAAACCGCTCTGAAATCACCTTTTAGTATGGAATTCCAATTCGGCTGAATTCGGCTGAATTCGGCTATGGTTCATAGTGGATGGTCGAAATGAATCAGGCTTGGAGTGATCAGCCGAAAATTGTTTGACACCCATAATAAACGCGGTTTCAGAATGGTTTACCTTGTTTTTTTTTTGTTTTTTTAATGCATAACGGGTTGGTACTTGACCTCAATCACACCTGATGTTAGGTGAAGATGAGGTCGAAGGTGGAAGCGTACTGACCCGGAAACCCCAACCGGACAACCGGAACACAACAATGCTATTAGCATTGCTGCTTGGCGGCAGATTTGGATAAGATGGTGGTAGCTAGCCAGGCGGACATTTAAAATGCCCTACCACCAACCAAACCGAGTACTTAAACATGTACCCCGCTGGGGATCGAACCCGCGACCTCCGAATCGTAAACCCAATGTTGTTTATATTGAACTATTTGTAGATTGAAATTGTTTAGTATAGAAATTGATTATATAATTATTTAGACGAGTTAACTCTAAACAATATTTGCACACCCCACAGTGGTAGAATTTGCGGAGACAATTTATTATAGCTTTAAGAACTCATGTACCAAATTCCGTAGCAAATAAACATTTCATTTCATTGAGCCATGGGGCGGTTGTATAGGTAATCGAGAATTTTTTGATCGAATTCCACTATGGTTGTTGCCATGCCAAGCAGCAATGTTAATAGCATTGTTGTGTTCCGGTTGTCAGAGTATAAGATAGTCAATCCCCCAAATGTGTTGGGGTTTCCGGGTCAGTACGTTTCCACCTTCGACCTCATCTTGACTTAACATCAGGTGTGATTGAGGTCAAGTACGTACTCGTCGTGCATAAAAAAAAATGGTTCTTTGGGGACAGTTGATCGTAATCAAGAGTGACTTCATCAGTTAATGGAAATTACACGAATTCAAATTCACCCTGTATAGGCAGAATTTATTAGGTATATCGAGGGGGAAATGAGAATTTCTGGGGTCCAAGGTAGCAATAGGGCACGTAGGGCACCATTTACAATACAAATACACTTTATTGCACAAAAGGAAAATATACATTTTACAAAGCACACTACTGAAAAGAGTACAATTAGGCGGCCTTATCACTAAGAGCGATCTCTTCCATGCAAAATTTGGGTGTAGGCGTATAACTTTATAGAGCAGGTAGGTTGTGCAAAATACGGTTCACCTTCAGTAGGCGCCGTGTCGAGTTCCACTATTGATCTGCTTAATAGGAATTGTAGTGGGAGGAATGAGGAGGCGGGATTGTATCGGAGTACACCGTTGACTCGGGTGCAAATCACAGGCAGACCAATTTATGATTGTAGCTAACAGTTCGACTGGATGTGTAATAATGCCCTATCACCAACCACCAATGGATCACGGTGGTAATTTGAGGACTAAAAGCCGTCTGCTTCCCGCGCGGAGGGCGAACAAAGTATCCTATGCCTTATTCCAGTGTATAATCTACATGTTTGCCATAAATCAACAAATCTCATCATGCTGATGTGGGTAATAGCTGAAAATCAGTGTTTTGCTCTGTGAGCAATTATATACACTGATCTATGAGCCATTTGTACGGCTGTAGCACACACATATTGTAGTGTATCCTGATGTTACTTTTATGAATTGTTATAAAATATGTTTATCTAATTGCTTTCGTGTGCGTGGAATACTAAACTAACTTTATCGTGGAAATTTGTTTATCCCGCGGGGACTACTTTAAAAAATAACCTATGTCTTAATCCAGGGTATGTTCCACCTATATACCAAATTTCATCCAACTCCATTCACCCGTTTTGCCGAGATTGAGCAAACAAACAAACAAACAAACATAGAAAAACAAACATCGAAACTTTGGCATTTATAATATTAGTTGGACAATAATTCCTTAAAGGTGACGATGGAGCAGATTCCTTTGTTAACACTGTATTTTCTGTTGTGCAATAAAGTGTATTTTCATCCCCCCACCTCGGAAATAGTATTTTTGCAATTCGATATAATCTGAGCACAAAAGCCGTTTTTATCCGCTTGAGGTTAAAGTAAATTTGAATTTAGAACATCGCGTGCACTAGAAGATATGTGATTCCAAAACATCATTAAACTTATTTACTTCCATCTCCATGGTGCCGTATTTATCATACAACTTTTTAAAATTTGTTAAAATCTCAGACTCTGGAACCTCCTTAGTGTACTTTTGTTTTTAATTTGCTTTGCGCGCGCCATATTGTTTTGACATCGTAGGTATTATTATAAATAAGAAGGCTTTTTGGCGGGAACTCGGCGAGTGAAGTAGCATTTTTCTTTATAAGTCTTATAATTTGTGCATTCTAACTTTTGAAGCTTAATAATGGCAGAATATTGTGCAGCAAACGTTAGTGATAGTGTACAAGTGAAGGAAATTAAAGTGCGTAACGGAGCTTTCGGGTTCCCACAAGAAGCCGCCAAAATCTTTTGTAAATTCTGCCACTTTACTGAAGAATGACTTGACCGTGACTAGACTCTGTATACGCCAAGTATACGACGAATTACTTGTTTTGACTGAGACTGACTTACAAACTGAAGAAATAACAGAAATAAGACATGGCTGTTATGGGCTAGATCCCTTGGCCTTCTCCTAAAGGAGAGAATGAAACCAAAAAAAAAAATTATAAATAAGAAACTTGAAAACAATTAGTCATTTCCTCGCTGAGGGGGGATGAAAAGTTACGTGTTGCACTCGAGTGCAAAGATTTTTCACCTTGTGCTCTTTTGATTCCCTCGCTAACGCTTAGGATTCTAATTTTCGAATCCATCGCTTGCTCGGGCATCAAAGTTGAGCACGCGGTAAAAAAGCAACTTTGCGCTCTTGTATAACAAATAACTATTGTATCGTAACACGCTTTGCAAAATTCTATCTCACTACCTATAAGTGAGGTAGTAAGCACCAGTAATGTCGTTCGTGTCCCTACTTGCGCGTAGACAGTCGCCTGAGACAGCTTTAATCCTCTTAGGCGCCCCGTGGGGAGGCTAAAGCAGTTCACTGTTTCCGAGACCGTCTACAGTTACCGGTAGAGCGTTTAATCGAATTATGCTCGTTCAATTATTCATAGCCGAATGAATTGTTTTCTAGGTGCTAGTAAACACTGGATTACACACACATACTACGTAATAATGACATATCATAAACAATATACCTACTTGGCCACTTTAGAGTTTAAGCTTCTCTCAAGGAACGCTACCATTAAACCGCCTCCGTGGCTCAATGTAAACAATATAGCGTTTACGAATCGGAGGTCGCGGGTTCGATTCCCAGCGGGGTACATGTTTAGCGGTTTGGTTGGTGATAGGGCATTTTATATGTCCGCCTGGCTAGCTACCACCATCTTATCTAACTCTGCCGCCAAACAGCAATGTTAATAGCATTGTTGTGTTCCGGTTGTCAGAGATAGGATAGCCAGTTCCCCAAATATTTGGGTTTCCGGGTCAGTACGCTTCCACCTTCGACCTCATCTTCACTTAACATCAGGTGTGATTGAGGTCAAGTGCTAACCTAACATAAAAAAAAAACTTTTTGTTTCTGTTTGGGATATCTCTAACCACCCCATTTGGATAAAGGTCGTGACGTTATGTATGTATTTTTATTTGATTATATGGGGTGAAATTTAATTCGTCTAATTCCTGTTTACTGCTGACTCTACTCCTGAATGCGGACAACTTTCCACTAGGAACCATATCCGAATTCGATCTAAAAAAATTCGATTACGTAAACCATTCTGAAATTTTCGGCCGAATTCTGCTATTGGTTCCTAGTGAAAGATGTTTTTGTAATCAGGAGTTGAGTCACCAGCCGAAAATTGTTCAACTTCCATACTAAAGGTGGTTTCAGAATCGTTTACTCTTTTTTTTTTATGCACGACGGGTACGTACTTGACCTCAATCACACCTGATGTGAAGTGAAGATGAGGTCGAAGGTGGAAGCGTACTGACCCGGAAACCAAAATATTTGGGGAACTGGCTATCTTATCTCTGACAACCGGAACACAACAATGCTATTAACATTGGTGCTTGGCGGCAGATTTAGATAACATGGTGGTAGCTAGCCAGGCGGACATTTAAAATGCCCTACCACCAACCAAACCGAGTACTTAAACATGTACCCGGCTGGGGACAGAACCTGTGACGTCCGAATCGCAAACCCAATGTTGTTTACATTGAGCCACGGAAGCGGATTTACAGGAGTTCCTACGCAATGAATTTCACAGTTGTAAAAACTAATATTCTAGTACTTCTTGTACTCCGCTGGGGATCGAACCCGCGACCTCCGAATCGTAAACCCAATGTTGTTCGTAAACCAAATGTCACTAACTCACCTTTTCGACACCTACGGGAAGAGACGGGTTGGTTCACTTTTACCACACTTTCGTTATAATCGGTTACCTTAAAAGGTCCCATCAAACCTACGCTGATTGCGGCAGAGCTGAATGTTTGCGTGTAGACTGCGAAATATTTCCGTGCATTTCGCAATTGCTTCGCGATAAATGCCATATGGAATATTGTATTCTGCAAACACAGTCTGCATACCTGCAGTGCACATTGTTTAAGATCTCTTTTTTATTTGATGAGGTACGTTCCTGTATTAACCTCCGAAGGATAGAATTACAGTCCTACATACAAATCAAAAATGAGACTGTAAACATTCACCATCCAAGTACCCCAAAAATCTGTATTAAAACCTGAATCCCATCAAAAAACATAAATGTTAAAATGGAAGCCAAGTTCAATATTAATCATATACGTGGTAGGCGACTTCGATGATAAAAAAAATGAGATCTAAATGGATGCTAAATTCTGTAGATAATTTAATTATAATTCAAGATCCTGCTCCATCGCGTGAATATTTACCGCTCATTCAATTTCTCGCGGACGCAATAAGTTTTTCGTTTTTTATTTCAAAACTAATGTATATTTCGAAAATGTAAAACTAGATCATATTTGGTTTAATTATCACTCAAATGTCATGCGTTTATTTGTCCTTTCAGCCGTAACTTTGGATTTCTTTTTTCTATTAGTTTTCAAGGAATCGTGTCAAATCAAACTCAAAAAAGATTCGTAAGATAAAATTATCACTTGAAAACATCACATTTTTTATCTTAATACTAAAATTATTGACATTATTGCTCATCCACAAAGCTGACTCCCCAGAGAGGAACGAGCAAGAAACTCAAGGGTTGCTCTTTAAAAATAAGTTTTTGGTTACACTTATATTTATATTGTATAATTAGGCATAGTTAGCTTATATCCTGTTTTTATTACGTAATTAATACATAGTGAATAATGTACGCATTGATGATGAAACTGGGTTGGTCCTAAGACAAAGTAGGGTCTAATCGACTCTTATTGATCAAAGATTACACAGTACATTACAAAACTAGGGCTTAAAAGTTAAGTTACAAAAGGGAATTTTAAAGTTGATAATTAAATGCACATTTTAGCGCTCCGAATCAAATGAATGAAAGCCTAGGGTTAAATATTTTAATCATGCCCGCTATATGGACCGCTAAAATGTGCTATAACTTTTGTAAATGCCACTATGGTTTGACAATGATTCCGATATTAAGTTTGAAGATTCGAGAGCTAAGACTCGAATAGATCAAAGAGTTTTATAAGCTTTTACCGTCTTAATACAGACTGGCCTTAATAAAGTACTGAAAGGCTTAAAGCCTTTAGAACACTAGTTGGTGCTATTCTACTCTGTGAACCACACGACACATAATGAATAACCAATTATTGGACATTATTCACTATTCTCAAAATAACTTCTTTTACAATATACTAAGAATTTTAAATGTTAAAGTACATAATTAATTTATAGAAATATGATTCTTCTTAGTGCAGTGTCACGTTTCCTGTAATAGAGCAGATTGTACAAGTCGTAAGAGGTATAATTACATTGGAACAAATTGAACATTAGTACGTGCTATTGACGATATTAATTTTGCGATGTACTATTGAGTCATTCATGAATATATTTATGAATCAACCTTGTATTCATCTCAGGCGCGAGCTCCAATATCTGTCTCACTACATTAGATGTAAATGACGTAATATATTATTACGGTGAATAGCAAAAGTTAACCCATACATAATATAAAGCTATTTTTGGTCGCCATTACTTATATCCCAAATGGGGTGGTCAGAGAAATCCCAAACATGGCCGTTTGGGTGTTCCAGACACTAAAAGTTTAATGCTTGTTACAACATCCACGGTTCACTTTTCGAAATATACAGAAATGCCCACGTGACCGAGTGGGCCCATCACCGTTAAAACATCTACAGGGTGAATTTGAATTCGTGTAATTCCCATTAACTGGTGACGTCACTCTTGATTACAAACTTTCCCCAAAAAATTCGATCAAACAAAATTTCGATTACCTATTCAAAGTAAACCATTCTGAAAACACTTTTAGTGTGGAAGTCAAATTTTTTTTTTTAATTCACAACGACTTGGTGACCTCAATCACACCTGAAGGGCAATTCTCGTAATATCTCTTATTACAATTACAGTCAAAATTTAGTTCGGATCTAGTCTCGGTCTCCAAATGTCAAATACGTCATTCTCGTACTACAATATAAAGGTTTGTAATGTGATTATATCGAAATGTGATCGAAAGTTGAGTAAAGCTTTTAACATCAAGTTCGACATTAAAAAAATTGACAGTTCGTCAAATATGCGCTTGCTTCCTTCTATTTATTCTCTTTCACATTTGTCAAAAAACTACATAACACTTCAGCTGGGCAATACTGAACAATTAACAGTGAGAGCTTTGTTCAACTTTCGATCACATTTCGATATATAATTACATTACGAATCTTTATATTTAATGTCGTATTTGACATTTAGGAGGTCGAGACTGGATCCGAACTGAATTTTGACTGTAATTGTAATACGAGATATTACGAGAATTGTCCTTCAGATGTTAAGTGAAGATGAGATTTTCGGTTGGTGACTCCGACACAACTTCCCACTAGGGACCATAGCCAAATTAAAACGAAAGTTGTTGGACTTCTATACTATAGATTGTTTCAGAATGGTTTACTTTGCATGGGTAATCGAAATTTTTTGGGAAGGCTAAACAATGGCAGTGGCAAGTAACATTATCTTTCGGTCTTTTCATCATATGATAGAAAAAAAGGAATCGTCAGAGCTCCTTAGCTACGCGGTTTAGAAGGCAAATGAAATACACCTACTTACAGGGTGAATTTGAATTCGTGTAATTCCCATTAACTGCGGTGACGTCACTCTTGATTACGAACAACTTTCTCCAAGGGACCATAGTCGAATTCGATCGAAAAATTTTCGATTAATTTAAATAATAAATAAAAAAAAAATCTTTGTACATACACACAGCGCCATCTAGTTCCACACTAAGCAACTAGGCTTGTATCATAGATACCAGATGGTTGATAAACTACACAAATACATCTTTTTTTGTGAATAAATGGAAAACATCCTTAACTCGGGAACACATGTCTGTATTCATCATACAAACATATGCCCCTAGCGGGATTCGAACCCGCGACCTTTTGGTATAGCAGCAGAGTTTCTAACCACTACACCAAACAGGTCGTCAATTAAACCATTCTCTAACCATCTTTGGTATGGAAGTCCAACAAATTTCGGTTGAATTCCACTATTGACGACCGATTGGTGTAGTGGATAGTGACCCTGTTCACGAAACCAACGGTTGCGGGTTCGAATCCCGCGACGGGTAAATGTTTGTATGATGAATATAAACATTTATTCCTGAGTCATGGATGTTTATATAAATATTTATGTATGTTTATCCGTTATCTAGTATCCATAGTACAAGCTTTGCTTAGTTTGGGACTAGATGATTGGTGTAAGTGTCCGAAATATTTATTATTATTATTATTTATTATTGTTCTTAGAAATTACACGAATTAAATTTCACCCTCCATAGATGTTTTTTTGGTGTGAAATCCCATAGTCGCCTATTACGACACCCGCGGGAAGAAACGCGTTGGTTCTATTCTTGTAGGTCAATATGGATTCAATAAGTAAATAGAGCAATTAGGTGCAGTAGCGGACTCACAAGGTGAACGGTATTAAAGATTGCAGGAAGTCTCTGGAGGCAGGCCGCTTCAGACCGGACGCTGTGGAAATCTATAAACGAGACCTATGCTCAGTTGTGGATGTCCTGTGGCTGAGGTGACAGTAGCGGAACTTCAACTATTTTCAGTTGGAAAACAATTTTGCCGTGTAATGTACCAAATGTGGCGTTGGCGGAAACATTTGTAATTCGTATGTTGAAATAACAATTTCAATATTTAAAAACCAAATCACCCGACAGCATATTTTGACACTCTGGGGGCCAAGACGAATCTAACGTCACCTTGCATTTGAAAATGAATGAAAGTTTAGGCTACTGTAGGTAACATAGAAATATACATACATACACCTGGAAAATTTCCTTCCTTCCTGTGGCAGTCGGGTAACAAGACTTCTATCTTTGTCATTAATCTTCTATCAATATACCTAACAGTTATATACCAAATTTCATCTAAATCCGTGCATCCGTTTCGCCGTGATTGAACAACAAACAAACAAACTAATTTCCAAACTTTCGCATTTAATATATCAGTTAGATTGTTCATCATCAACTGGCTTTAACAGTCCATTATTGACCATAATCCTCTCCCATGGCGCCATTTTGCAACGCTTCCAATGGGAGGCTTTTCCCTAATTGCCCAATGACAGTGTTGCCCATCACTGTTGAATGCTGTTATTCTGACGATCCCTTAGTCGCGTTTTACACATATACTTTTTAATGCACAACGGGTTGATACTTGACCTCAATCACACCTGATGTTAAGTGAAGATGAGGTCGAAGGTGGAAGCGTACTGACCCGGAAACCCCACATCCACGGGAAGAGACGGGTTATTATTATTACTAATTCAAATATTTTTATCAACAAACAGGTACAGATGGATTAAAAACGGCAAAGCCTTCGAATACACGAGCTACGACAACCGAATCTCGCAGCAGCCCGGGCGAGGCACCCTCGTGGTGAGCCAGCCGCGGGACGAGGACCTCGGCCAGTACCAGTGCTTCGCCGAGAACGAGTGGGGCACTGCCACCTCCAACTCAGTCTTCGTCAGAAAAGCCGAGCTAAACTCCTTCAATGAGACAGACGGCGCGCAGAAAACTGTCACTGCGCAAGAGGGGCAACCGTTTAAACTCACGTGCATCCCACCCGATGGCCATCCAAAGCCTAAAGTCTACTGGATGCTACAAGGCGAGCAGGGGCAGCTGAAAACGATCAACAACTCCCGAATGACGCTCGACCCCGAAGGGAACCTCTTGTTCTCGAACGTGACCCGACACGATGCGAGCGTCGACTTCGCTTACACATGCGCTGCCAAGTCCCTGTTTAGAAACGAATATAAACTGGGTAACAAGGTGTACCTGATGGTTGAGCAGACCGGGATATCGCCCACCTTGAATAAGCATGAGCCGGTGAAGCAATACGTAACGAGAAAGGTCGAGACAGCGCTGAAGGGGAAACGGACGGAGATGTATTGTATTTATGGCGGAACGTAAGTAATATTCTTTTATTTGAATTATCGTGGTAGTTAAGTCACTGCGAAGTGTTCAGTCATCATTATCACAAGGATACTCATCCTGCTATAAATTAATGCCCAAGCTGTGGATTCAGTCCACAACCGCTGGGGCACATGTTTACGGTACGGTTACATGAAAATAGTAAATCGTCTCGTGATAACGCTCTATTAAAAAATAACTCGAACCCTCTTCTCTTAATATTAATGGAAATTGACCCGCTGTGGATGTGTGTTGTACACAAAACGTATGGCGCATGACTGGCCAACTGTTTTCGAATATAGTCCATTACATTAAATCTAGTTCCTGTAATTACATAATAATATAGTTTTTAATACTTTATTCGCTTTTAGGTTTTAGGCAATTTGATTTTATTTATCGTTCATTCAGCCAATTCTAACGGCTTGCAAATGTTTAAAATTGGTAATATGATTTATATCATTCGTTATTTAAATTATTTCTTTTATAAAAAAAACTTATTAGAAACAAGATTTTAAGAAAAGGAATTAATCTGATAAGGTAAAGGTTAAACTGTATTAATCTGATGAGTCATTGGGTTATCTATTTGCAGTTAACGGGTCATTGCGTTATATTTCTTCTCTTACTAAGACTACTGAACTATGTTAATTTCAAATTACTTTAACTTTCTTTCTAAATCATTTATAACTAGCTTTTCGCCCGCGGCTTCGTCTGCGTGGAATAACTATATCGCGAATCTGATTAATTTTTTTATCCCGCGAGAACTACTCACTTTATCGGGATAAAAAATATCTTATGTTTTAACTCAAGGTATGTTCTACCTACATACCAAAGTTTCGTCATTGATCAACAAACAAATAAACAAACATCCAAACTTTCGCATATAAATATTATAAACAATATTATAAAATATTAGTTAGATAATAATTAATACTTTCCCTTTAGGCCATTACCTCAAGTGGTATGGACGAAAGACGGGAGGACAATACTGTCGTCTCAAGACGTGACTCAAGACAACTACGGCAAGACACTAGTGATCAAGCACACTAAATACGAAGACAAGGGAACTTACACGTGCGAGATAAGCAACGGCGTCGGCACCGCTCAGTCGTACTCCATCCAGCTCAATGTTGAGGGTGAGTGTCTCATATTGTAACTAGTCTGCATAATCAGGCCGCACTGGACCACCTTTTCCCAAAGATTTCAATTAGTTTTTTAAGAATAACAAAACATTATTTGTTCCATTTAGCTATACATTACAATTAATTGATCGGGTTGTATGTGCTACATAACATAAAAACATGGCCTCCGTGGCTCAATGTTAACAACATTGGGTTTACTTTTCGGAGGTCGCGGGTTCGATCCCCAGCGGGGTACATATTTAGTACTCGGTTTGGTTGGTGGTAGGGCATATTAAATGTCCGCCTGGCTAGCTACCACCATCTTAACTAAATCTACCGCCAAACAGCAATGTTAATAGCATTGTTGTGTTCCGGTTGTCAGAGATAAGATAGCCAGTTTCATCTTCACTTAACATCAGGTGTGATTGAGGTCAAGTGCTAACCCGTTGTGGATAAAAAAAAAATGGAAATATCAATCTAAAAGTATGAAGTAGCTAATTCTCGGTGTCGCCAAGTTTAAAGATGTTATGATCTCTTAATTCATAATAATTCATTAAAATTATAATACATACGTAATAATGAAATAGAGTAGGAATTGACATAATCTGATGGTCTTATATTGAATATATAATATATAATAACTATATATTGAAAATTTTGAAATCCAGGTGAACCAAACCAACTGTGCTTCAGGCTAAATATCTGTAATTTGGTTAAGTACCCATCCTTGAGTTTAAACTTAAATAACAATTTATTTGTTTTTAATTAGCCTAACTTGGGACAAGTTAGGCCTATATACCAAAAACAAATTTGGTATATAGGTAGAATATACCCTGGATTAAGACATAGGATGCCAATGGTGGGCAAAGGCCTCCCCCAAACTTCCACTCATTTATATCAAATTCAAATTATTTATTTATTTTTGCCAGAATATAGGTACACAATGGTGTTTTCGTGTTAAAAATAAGGCCCATTACATTCTGCCTTTTGAGCATGCAAAATTTAACGAATTATATCTAATTATAACTACCTATTATTAATTAATTATACAATTTAAATAACCCAACCCGCAAGCAATGTTTAAAAATTGTCAACATTACAAAATTAATGTCAAATCTTCAAATGAATGTCAAAATTATAGAGAATTAGAAAGAATGTCAAAATCAATAAAAAGAAAGAAAGAAAACTTCTCGACACACTTTACTTTACCGTTTACATCTAGGTAGTTTGAAATCAAAGTCCACTTTTAAATCAATGTCAGAAATATATACAAAGAAATTAATGCATGTGCGTCAACAAAAGCAATTTCAAATAATATAAAAAATTTTAAAAAAAAACGATCAAAATTACAACTACAATTTATACAAATAATAATGAAGATTTATGTCAACCCAAGATATTCTTTTAATGTATAGAAACATTTATCAGTTAACCAATTACGTAGCGTTGATTTAAAATGTTTTGGTGGCAACTCTCGTATTTGTTTAGGAATTTTGTTATAAACTTTTATCGACATAATATAACAATTCTTTTCAAATCCTTGGCGGTTCTTGGCGGGTCAAATCCTTTTATCCTTGGCGGTTTCCCACCATCCTTCTTGAAACGCAATGAGATCATCTAAATAACAATAATATTGAGTAAATCCTAGAATTCAAAGGCCGGCAACGCATCTGTGACCCTTTTGGTGTTGCGGGTGTCCATGGGCGGCGGTGATTACTTTCCATCAGGTGACCCGCATGCTCGTTTGCCGCTCTCTCATATAAAAAAAAAAAAAAAAAAAATAGAAAGACTAGGATATCATCGCATTACACCAAAACACTGTGTTATAATAAATGCTAAAAATCTTCAAAACGGCTTAACCAATTTTCATGTCTACATACCTGCAGTTGAGCAAATTGTTTGTGATCCCATTTAATTAATTATGTGTATTCTCGGGTAGCGCAGGACCGATCGATGTGGAAATCTTTGGGGGAGACCTTTGTCCAGCATTGGCATCCTATGTCTTAATCTGGGGTATATTATACCAAATTTCATCCAAATCCGTTTAGCCGTGATTGACAAACAAACAAACATCCAAACTTTCGCATTTATAATATTAGCTAGATAAACGAGGGGACAGGTTCTTAGCCATGTTTGATGAAAATCGGTGAAGCAGTTTCGAAGATATTTAGCTTTTAACTAACGTTTGGTCTAGTCTAGACTTCTAAAGATAGATTCAGGAATAGTATAATTAGTGAGTTATACAGTGTGAAAGAAGACGTAGTGACAGAGATTGAAAAAGGTATGCTGAAATGGTTTGGACATGTGGAGAGGATGAATGAAAGAAGACTTACGAAAGAGATATACGATGCGAATGTGAATGGTAGTGTTGGTAGGGGAGGACCACGGCGAATGTACCATGATCAAATCGGGGACGTCTTTAAGTATGGCCAAGTTAAGAATACCCTAAACAAACGAGCATATATGAACTACATTATCAGAGTGTATGAAGCAAAAGAGGTGTGTCAGGATCGTAGCAAGTGGAAGTCTGTAGTTTCTGCCTACACCTACGGGAAACAGGCGTGATTTATGTATGTATGTATATATATTTGACAGCGACGTGCAATATTTCTTTCGGTCGTAAGGAATTTGGCTAGAGATAGCGTACTCTTCGAGTTGCAAATACACTATCGTTCATGCAATATGTATGTTATTGTCCCCTATATGGATCTAACGAAAAGGGCTACCGATATGGTGCGCACTTCCTCGCATCAATTCATCGTTATTACATTTTAACTCGTTGACATTGGCGATGCTTTCAAGGGCTTGACCTAAGAACATGCAGGCAACAGTGGTTGCCTACTAACATACCGGATTTGCAAAGAATTTATGTTTCATAACAAATTGTGGTTCAAAATCTTCGACGTTAATAAAACTGATTCTAATGAAACTTTATACACTGAAGCAAGATACATAAGTCTATAAAGATCGCAGAGAATATTTCGAAAATATCTAATTTTTCTAAGACGCGGTCTCCCAATTTGGGAGCTCCGGGTTCGATTTCCAGGCAGGCCATGTACTAATGTGGCCAGCGTGGCGGACTATGGTCCATACTCCCTCATTAAACGGGGGAAGGCCTATATCCCTGCAGTGGGATGTTTACGGGCTGATGATGATTATAATCTAATGACAAAATCTAATAGTATTAAACACACTATCCGCGTCTGTCTGTTGATGGTTAGTTGTTATAAAACGCAACGGATTTTTACACTGTTTTCACTATAATTTAGAGAATTTCTTCCGGAAGGTTTATATGTATAAAACATCCATATTATATGTATTGAAATTAAAAAAAAGTCGATGTTCTGTAAATAAGTCGTAAAAAGATATTTTCGGACGCTTATATTGATAAATAACGCTGGGTAAACTTTAATAGATTCTGTTGTATTGTTTTCATTGACTATTTTTGACATTAATTGAATTAGCTAATTTATTTATTTGTAGTATTGTGTAATTTTTTTATTAGCGCTTAAGTATCTGCATTCAGCAAGCAAACGCTGCCAGCGTTTTGTGTACCTTGCATCGCGGTCCCAATTTTTAACATTAGTTCTAGTTTTGACGACTTGTTTGGTGTAGTGGTTAGTTAACTGACTGCTATACCAAAAGGTTGCGGGTTCAAATCCCGCTAGGGGCATATCTTTGTATGATGAATACACACATGTGTTCCCGAGTTATGGGTGTTTTTCATTTATATATGTATTTATTTACAAAAAAAAATGTATTTGTGTAGTATATCAACCATCTGGTTACCACAACACAAGCCTAAAGTTGCTTAATGTGGAACTAGATGGCGTTGTGTGTATGTCCAAGGATATTTATTTATTTATTTAAATTCTATCCATTTATTTATTACTGTTGTTTAAATAAATAACATATAAATCTTTATTATTTAGTTTGACATAGTTTGAATTTATTTTTATCTATAGATTTTCGTATTTAATAGACTTTTCATCGAAATGTTTTAGAAGAATTGGTATGTAAAATGAGAATCTATAATTGGCATAACTTTGCCGTATAGGTAAGCATAGCTTATGATGCTGTTACTTCTGTATTATTCAAGAAATAAATTAAATGGTTGCTACGTGTAACTAACAGTTTGTCAAAGTGTTTCTATGCGCGAACTGCCGAAAAGTTGCCGGAAAGAGGAAAGTCGACCGACGAAACTACCGCTACGTCCGGTGCACTTGAATCGAGAGCCAAACGTGGCTCTTATACACGGTTACCAATTAATCATACCTTCTATTAGCGTATTTCCATTTTCACCAGCTTCGTAATAACATGTGATATGATTGTTTGGAAATGTACATAGGTATAGTCGATCATGATGCAAACAAACTAAACAAATAATTACTAATTGTTGACACTAATTGTTCAGTTTAGAGAAGTTGCATTAGAAATGAATAAATAAATATTTCGGACACTTACACCAATCATCTAGTCCCAAACTAAGTAATGTTCTATGGATACTAGCTAAATACACATCAATGACTCGAGAATAAATGCTCGTATTCATCACACGAACATTTACCTTTCGCGGGATTCGAACCCGCAACCGTTGGTTTAATTGCCGCTGGATAGTGTTACTTACGATATCTTTATGGATTCTCTAATTAGAGAGTATCCACCTGCCCTCAAAGAGAGGGGCTGAAATGATTAATTACATAATAAAAAACAGGGCATAAGTTATAGCGTAAGCTAGTAATCATGTGCTCCGAAAACAAGATTCTTTTAAATTGTGATTTTTTTTTGATTAAATTACATCTGAAAGTACAAATAAACAGCTTTAATATGTCAATAATTTATGTAAAACCAAAAAATTTTAAATAATAATTACACAAAATATTATCTAGTGTTTACACGTTTTACATTTTCAAAATATACTTTACTTACCTCTGTTTTTACGTGCGAAGAAGCAGATGAGCGGTATAGATTTATACTAACAAAACGTGATGGAGCAGAATGACCTTATCGGCTCTTAAAGTTCTTCTAAATTGATACATAATCTATACGCGGACTTTACAGGTCGAGGTAATTTATAAATTGACGACAGATTGAGCCCAATTACCGTTATACAGATCTTAGTACCTATTTAATAAATCACTATTTAAAAACTTAAAAACCCGCCAGCTGATTTTGTATTTTGCGGACGCCATGTTGGATTTTTTTACCATAAAATGACACTCCGGCTACCATGACGAATCTAACGATATCATGCACTTTGAAATCCATCAGGCCGTTGAGGCTACAGGATGCGCCAAAGCAACAGACTTACATACGTACATTCTTACATACATACACTCGAAAAACATTACCCTCCTTTCTTCGGCAGTCGGGTAAAAAAAAATAATAGAGAGAGGAAAGCGTTTCGCAAATGTTCCCCGTGAATAGTCAAAGGTATTCCTTATACAATCTCGGTCTAAGACAGCAGCGAGCGGAACCGAACCCGGCAATCTGGTTTAATTACCCAACCCGACGTGCGACATTCGCTTAGCATGCCCCACTGGTCACCAGACACCGATACGCAGAGAAATTCCCGTATCTGCTATAAATTTTACGAACCAGCAATGAGTTACAAATATGTTTAGATTTGTTGATTACGAAAATGCTTATATTAGTAACTTATTGGTAATCTGTGCCCATAGACTCATATATTACTGGGAACCGGGTTGTTCATTCAAACGTGCACTGTATTGGTGTTAAAACGGGAGTTTGGAACCAATGGGAACTCAGTCACACATGTACTTCCCGAACTGCCGTATCAAACACTAATTTATATATAAAAAAGTGACCAAAAAACATGCGAGTACAGTGATCATCTTCCTGGCCTTATCCCAATTTGTCGGTGACCACTATTGGCATTTTCAAAAATAGTATTCGACTTGTCTTTCCTGTGGACAACTGTAATGATGATGTGAAATAATTTCGATTTGTAAAGAAGCGATATGCGTTTCGCACGCCACCATCGGAAAGCGTCGGCCACTCCCGCCTGACCCATTTCCAACGCAATAGTGTAACCCATTTCTCACACCAATTGGTTGATATATGAACACTGAATATTCTTGATTACTTATAGTCCAGTAACAATATGTAATCTCTGAGGAATAAATTTCAGGAAATCAATATATTAACTTTGGCATCGCAATATATTTACGAAAACTTAATGTACGTAAGAAAGAATCTGTATTTGTTTAGGAAAAATAAAATAAATTTTAAACAACCATTAAACGGAAACTATGCGCCAAAGGCTATTATAAAATTTCTGACTATCTGGATGATAAGAATGCGTGGACATGAACCGCTCGGCAATATCCAGTATATTTTATTCCTATTTTTCTTTGTCGAATTATAAATTATTTCAAATTATATTTGTATTAACTTATTTAAAAAAGCAACTCTGGAGTTTCTTGCTGGTTCTTCTCTGGGGAGACTGCCTAGTGAATGAGCGATAACTGTAGGTATGTCATGACGATTTCAAATGTTATTCTTATAACTTACGAAATAAAACATTTTTGATTTTGATTTAATTTTTTGTGGTGTAACTTCCTATAATCTTAAAGTTCCTGATTAGAAGGATAGAGTACGCATTAGTAATAGAATAATTTTTTTTTGTAACAATTCTGTAGCTTGCTTTAGGTATAGTGTAGGTATTTAGTTAAAAAAACCTACAATATTAAATTAAAGTTACCACTGTGAACTTCATTGCGTTGTAGAAGATGCCAAGATCTCCTAAAACAATTATCTAAAAAAAATAATCAACGGCTACTTTATACTTTCTGAAAATAGTTTATTGAGTGGTGAGATTCATCAATTTATAGAAGTTATTGACCGATGTCTTTGAAAATTGTTACAGCAGTTGTAAGTATATTCTCCGACGCAATGATATTCACATTGCTAATTTTAATCTAATAGTCTATATTTTATTACTACATACCTACATACGTAATGTCACGTCTGTTTCTCGTAGGGGTAGGCAGAGACCACAGACTTCCACTTGCTACGATCCTGACACACCTCTTCTGCTTCCTTCACTCTCTTGAGGTTGTTCATACATGCTCGTCGGTTTAGGGTACTTTTTAGGGCTTTTAGGGTTTAGGGTCTTGACTTGGCCTTTCTTTTCTTTCTCACATACCTATACTGTATCTAACGTTACACATTAATGATTCTATCACTGACTGGTACTCTATCCATGTGCAAAAAATCCTCGCCTTTAACATTATAAGAAGTTAAAAATGTGTCCTTACTGGACTATTACGAGTTTATGACGACTAGTTTTGCTCGCATTAATACCAATTCACTTTCGCTTATTTGTACCCAAGCGGCTTCTTGTGAATTGGTTCAACGTCTCGCTACTTATTGTGTGTGGATGTAATACTGGCTTTTGTTAGGCAGTTATGAGACTAGTTGTACTTGTGTTCCGGAAATTGCAATCAGTGAGGACTCTTTATTATATTAGTATTGATTTAATATAGAGTCCTGACTGACTTACATATTGATACCACTTCAACGTCCTTTGGATGATCACTGCTGGACACAAATAAATCACCAAGTTCACGAATTGCAGTAGAAGTATTTAAAAGTTATAACGGATGCGTTTTTTATCGTAAGGAAAGAAATGGGGCATATTAGATAAGTCAAATGGAAGGTAGGTTAGTTTTTTTTTCAAACAATTATCGAATGTATCCTTGTGTCATGTGACGGTCACATTTGTAGCCTGTTCCACATAATTACTACATTAAATTAAATTAAATAAAAAAATTGAGAAAATATGAGTTCCAAATAAATTTCGCATGATAGGAAGGAACCCTACGAATTTGTAAAACAAATATCAATACACAAATATCCTTGGACATATACAGACAGCGTCATCTAGTACCTTTTGTAATAAATTCCCATATACACTCATCCATACACACATTTACGCACACACACATACACACACACACATACACACACACACACACACACACACACACACACACACACACACACACACACACACACACACACACACACGTACACACACACACACGTACACACACACACACACACACACACACACACACACACACACACACACAACACACAACACACAACACACACACACACACACACACACACAACACACACAAACGTGGTAAAAAAGTCATCCGGTATAATTGTGATGAAAGTTTAAGGACTCAACAGAAATGCTGAAATTCATCGCTTGTTCCCCAGCGAAGTAGTTGCTCTCCCATAAGCCTCTCTCATTTCGCAATTTACATGGTTTTGCTGGGGATCGCAGTTTTTTTGTAAGAATTGCATCAGTAGTAATGTTACAGCTCATCACTGGTCGATGCTGTCATATTAAAATTAGTCGCCTTTTACGACGACTACCTCTCGGTTGGTACTATTCAAATCTGTCCGCACGCACGGGCCTTTCCTATTAATTAGCTGGGATATCCCTAGTGACTACATGCTATTTCCACTAACCTGTACCATAAGGCATATGAACTCTATAAGTTGGCGGAAGGGAAGATCGAAGGCAAGGGAAGTTCACAAAAGATCCCTATTGGGTCGAAGTACCTTTGGGCACATGTCCAACCCCAGGGCAAATATAAGAATAGAATTCACATGTATTTTCTTATATGAGGTCTAACAAAATTAACCCGACAAACGTTGCAGAGTGTATGTATAGGATGTACCTATTACGAAAAAAATAAAAAATAAAAAATAAAACATTAAAGTTAACAGATTTTATTCAAAAAATAAAATTTTGAAATGTAAATTTTGTGAGTTGGACCTTAATGGCCGCGCCCTCTAAGTACTTTGCCATAACGCACAAACATGTGCCGCGGTATCTTTGATGACGCCGCCGAAAGGTCACGACTTGCTGTGATTGGTTGCGCCCTATGTCCCGCCACCCCCTTTGGCGCCTTCCATATGAACGTTGCCTTTTTTTTTCTCATTGATAAAATAAGGTACAATCGAAATGAAGTAAGTCTTTAAATTTGTATTTTCATTTGCACTTCCATTAAATTTTTTTACTCGAAAAGAAAATTTTTAAGGCTAGTGTTATTAATGAATATATTATTTTATTGTCATGTACGTGCAATTGCCAAAGTTTGTCGGGTTAATTTTGTTAGACCCTATATATCTAATAAATGTTTGTGGATTCTAAAGTCTAAACTCCCTCATAATACGTCGTTTATTTATCATTACTAATCGTGTATACACGCATATGCATATATCGTACGTGTACTAGCTATTATGTGACAGACACGCGATACGAAAATTAGCACTGTGTACAAATTGCGAAAAATTACATTAATGAAATAGACACGATGTAAACCTTTATTCAGACATAATTTGACTTAAACGACATACTTATTTTTTTATGCACACTAGACCTCAATCACGCCTGATGTTAAGTGACGATTTGGCCGAATGTGGGAACGTACTGATCCGAATCTATTAACATTGCTGCTAATTGTCTGCGTGGCTCACTGTAAACATGTTTATTACTCGGGTTGGTTGGTGGTAGGGCATTTTAAATGTCCGCCTGGCTAGCTACCACCATCTTATCTAAATCTGCCGCCAAACAGCAATGTTAATAGCATTGTTGTGTTCCGGTTGTCAGAGATAAGATAGCCAGTACCCCAAATATTTGGGTTTCCCGGTCAGTACGCTTCCATCTTCCACCGCTTCGGCCTCATCTTCACTTAACATCAAGTGTGATTGAGGTCAAATGCTAACCAACTGTGCATAAAAAAAATAAGTTGCTTATTAGGGCATTGACACACGCCGTAAGTGTAAAATACAAAATACCCTGTGCCTAAGATTCGAAGAAGCATCTCAAATGGTACATGAATATAAATATTATATAATTATGTCCCGTCGCGCGAACAAACAGTTTCTTTTCACCGAGGTAGCTCGCTCCGAAAGTGGACTAAAACCTGTACTACCTTAATAAGGTCTAACTGCCTAAGTCAGCCCGTTGAACTGAATACGGGAGGATGCTCTTTGCAGAACTCTTGACCGTGTTTCTATATGCTTTTCCTGTGCAGTAATTATTGTTATTCACTTTAAGGATTCTCATTCGGCTAATTTGTTGGTACTTCATCCTGCTATTTATGTGAGCAGGGAATATTTGGGAACAGATCTAGTGGGCCTACGAGTATGACAATTTGTTTGGCCGTCTGCTCCAGTTCCGTTCATGTTTTGTATTTATTGCCTGGGGTGATGAGGAAGTAGACTCCGACTATAGCTACGTACGTTTATAGGTTATCTTATCTAAGTCTGCTGCCTGTTTGGCATTGTTGTGATTCGGTTGTCAGAGATAAAATAGTCAGTCCCCCAAATAAGATGGGGTTTCCGGGTCAGTACGCTTTCGGCCTCATCTTCACTTAACATTAGGTGTGACTGAGGTCAATGGCTAACCACTGTGCATAAAAAAAGAAAATCAAAAGAGTAAATACAGTTTGTATTAGTATCGGAAAAGCGTAGAGAAGGTCGGTTCTCCGGACGTTGAACGGTACCTTACTGAATTATATATAATAATAAATATCCTTAGATATAGACACAGCGCCATCTAGTTCCACAGTAAGCAACTATAGGCTTGTGTTGCGGATACCAAATGGTTGATATACTACATAAATACATTTTTTTTTGTAAATAAATACTTATTATAAATGAAAACATCCATAACTCGGGTACACATGTCCGTATTCATCACACTATGCCCCTAGCGGGATTCGAACCCGCAACCTTTTGGTACAGTGGTCAGAATTGCTAACCACTGCACCAAACAGGTGGCCAAATATATAAACGCAATAAAGAGCTTTTCCATCATCTTCACTGAGAAACAAATGCTAACCCGCCATTCTTTCCTCAGCGTCACCGTTCTTCATCGAGGAGCCGCAATTCCAGAACATGGCCGAGGGCGAGACGGCGGTGATCCGCTGCAAGGCCAGCGGGACCCCCATACCGCAGATCTCGTGGATCCACAACGGGCGGCCCATCGACCAGGCCGAGCCGAACCCGCGCCGGCAGGTCACCGGCGACACCATCATGATCACGGACCTCAGCAAGAAGGATACGGGCAACTACGGGTGTAACGCGACCAATTCTGTTGGCTACGTGTACAAGGATGTCTACATCAATGTGCAATGTGAGTGGCTTTGTTTTTTTTTTTTTTATCTATTAATTTATCTTTTCTTTTCGCATTAGTTAGCTACAGCCGGGTTCAAAATTGCGTTCGTATTCCAAGTTCAAATATTAAATTTTTATTACTATTTGAATTTCATAAGAAAAACACGTTTATTTCTGATCTATATACAAGAATGGTACTCAATAGGTTTTCGAAAAAAAAATTCATCGTTTTCACTCCAACTGTGACTGTAATTTTGAACCTGACTGTACATCATCAACATTCAACCACCACCGTAGCTGTGTAAACAACACACGGTTTCAAAACGGAGGTCGCGGGTTCGAATCCCAGCGGGGTACATGTTTAGTACCGGGTTTGGTTGGTGGTAGGATATTTTTAAAATGTCCGCTTGGCCAGCTACCACCATTTTATATGTCTGCCGCGAAACAGCAATGTTGTCATCCTGCTGTTTAAGATAAGATAAAATATAATGAGTTGGGGTTTCCAGGTCAGTATGGACCTTCGGCCCCATCTTCACTTAACAGCAGGTGTGATTGCAGTCAAGTGTTAACCTGTTGTACTTTAAAATAACTACAATAACGTTTTAAAATGTCTTTCTGTGTCAGTGATCGCTGCCTTTATACTAACAAATACAACAACAACAACAAAACTAAATATTCTTTATTGTACAACAATAAGAAAAAGGCGAAGTACAATTTGGCGGCCTTATCACTAAAAGCGATCTCTAAAATACTTTGATATAACTCCCTATACTAACCGCGGGTAAAAGCTAGTTAGTAATAGTCAATAGCAACCGCCTCTGTGGCTCAATGTAAACAACATTGGGTTTACGATTCGGAGGTCGCGGGTTCGATCCCCAGCGGGGTACATGTTTAAGTACTCGGTTTGGTTGATGGTAGGACATTTTAAATGTCCGCCTGGCTAGCTACCACCATCTTATCAAAATCAGCCGCCAAGCAGCGATGCTAATAGCATTGTTGTGTTCTGGTTGTCAGTTAAAAATAGCCAGTCCTGCAAATGTGTTAGGGTTTCCGGGTCAGTACCCGGAAGTACCTTCGACCTCATCTTCACTTAACATCAGTTATGATTGAAGTCAAGTACGAAACCGTTGTGCATAAAAAAAAAGTTTTATTTCATAAATAATAAGAATAATAAATTACAAAAAAATAGCCTATTAATCCCCTCAATAATGTCTGTTTTTATCACGGTTTCGAATTTTTTTAAGGCAAATTTTTTTTAGTTTATTTTTATTTTAAATTTTTTATCAGATTGACATTTTTGACAGTTGTGAAGGTTTAAAGTGAATTTTATTCTATTAGGTACACCAACAGTATAACATATCACACTCTTATGAAAGCTTACACAGTAGTTTTGTTCTGATACGAATACCTATTACAGGCGTACACAACATTGATAACAAAGTTACACTAGTTACATAAGTAGTACCTACAATATATTATTTTAATATACTTAATTATTATTATTAATAATTTTTATAATTTCGACATGTTTGCTTCGTTGGCAATCTGCCAGGGAGCGCTCACACTTATAGTTCAAGTAAATGTCACCACCAGATCGGCAATGACATTTAACCCATGTGGTGACATTATAGACACGCGTAGTTTTAGAACGCAGTAACACATTCTAATACCATCTTTAGTTATTCACAATCAAATTTCGTTTATTTTGTATGGCAAAATTTCATGTGGTGAATGGTACTGTGGATTTGTCTATACTCCTATTAATAGACATATCGAATCGAATACCGATATCGAACCGGACAGGGATATATATTTGGTCAGCTGCCGCGATGTTAATCGAGCTAATGTCATTGCACATTTGCCGGCATGCTGCATCGAATGCGCTCGCCCAAGGTAGACGGGTATTAGAAAAAAAAACGCAGCTGCACCCTGATTGTGTCACCAACACTCCATTACGTCACCACACAAATGCTGCGTTTATTAAACTTTTCCTAATGTAATCGTAATCGCCTTTCGTAGTCGCCGGACATACTTTTAAAAACTTTTTACTCGACTGGGGCAGTTGTTTTAGAATACTTGTTTTTAGAAGGCAATGATTTCCCTAATAATATGTTGTTTAAATAAGGAAGGTACATTTAAATATCTTATAGAAACTACAAATTAGGCGGCCTTATCGCTAACAGCAATTCCAGGGCAAACCTATCATCACTTTATTCTTCTTTTCACACGCTATATTCTTACTTCAAAATCAAAAATACCGTCCAGTCTAACTATAAATACGTAGACATGCCATTGTTCGTCTAATCCCATATTGTGGACGCATCAGACAACCGCAGCTCCCTATTCGGCAAAAAAATCCCATTATCACCTTACCTGACAGTTGACCCTCGACAAAACCGGGGTGCGCCCCGCGATCGAGACGGGGTGCGGGCGTGGTTGTAATATAGCCAAAAATTCCGTGTCGACTGGTTCGATGACCCGGCGTGACTCACCCGGTATATCCGACATTAGATATCGGGTAATACAAATCGAGAATTTAATCGTGTTCGGAAGCCGAAGGGCTCTAAGAGGGGCGTTTGAATTTGGTCCCATTCAGAAAGCAAGTATCGTACCTCAACCCAATCTATGTTCGAGTTGATTAGTTTTACGTTGCGCGCAAATTACCATAATTTAATTTTTTTTGACGTCGAAACTCTTTAATATATCATACATACATACATAATGTCACGCCTGTTTCCCGTAGCGGTAGGCAGAGACCACAGACTTCCACTTGCTACGATCCTGACACACCTCTTCTGCTTCCTTCACTCTCATAAGATTGTTCATACATGCTCGTCGGTTTAGGGTACTCTTGACTTGCCTTTCTTTAAGACGTCCCCGATTTGATCATGGTACGTTCGCCGTGGTCTTCCCCTACCAACACTACCATCCACATTCGCTTTGTATATCTCTTTCGTAAGTCTTCTTTCATTCATCCTCTCCACATGGTCTTACATTTTATCAATCTTTCTCACTACGTCTGCATTCACACTGCTTAACTCCCTAATTACACTATTCCTGATTCTATCTTTCAAAGTCATCCCATTCATACTTCGCAATGATCTCATTTCCACTGCATTTATTCTACTTTCATTCTTCTTTTGCCAAGCCCAGCATTCACTCCCGTAAGTCAATGTAGACCGATTCCGATAACGTCGATTCTCTAATCTTGTTTGCGCATCTCGCGTCCAAATCCTTGACTAGATTTCCAGTGATCATGGACTTTAGGCTATGACCGTAAGGTTCATAATTGCTTGGGATTTCACTGCGGATTCAGAGTTCAGACGCGAGCCGCGCCTATTACAAGGCAGTAGGGTGACCGCGCATATTCAGTCGCAATCGTTAATTAATTCGTATGACATTTAAGTGTAACGAAGAGCTACTAAATGATCTTTATACATTCTATTCGGTATCCTGCCTTTTCGCCGAAAATTGTTTGGCAGATTATCACTTGCCAACAAACGTTTCGCCGATGTTTCACTTCGTCTACTAACGATTAGGAAATTTTTGTATGACAACGTTTCATTTGGTAGAATTATTGTTAAGCTGATTATTATAATGACACAAAACGTTTGGGACATTTATCGTATGTCAAACATTTCACTAGGCACTATTAGACGAATAACGTTTCGTCCCTTTTCATACTGAATGATCTAAACTGTCTCCTAAAAAGGAATAACAGTAAACAATATTAATAAATAATTCTGTTAGGTTGACATGTATACATAGAGAAATGAAACCCTATTTAATTCAACATTTGGTAAACAATAAACAGCTGAAGGAATATTACGCTAATGCCATTTTGAAGCGTGTCATTATAAAAAGCAGACCAAACGTACAGTTGGTAACTGTGAGGTTGGGAAATTACACAAAATTATATGATAAGTTGGCAAATGATTATTCGACGAAATAAATTTCTGCGAAAGGTTTGTTGTCAAGTGATAATCGGCCAAACAATTTTCGGCGACAAGGCAGAGAACCATTCTATTCTTGTCATTGGTCCTTGTCAGCGAAAGCAATTAAAACAAACACAATCTTAGATAGCGCTGTAATTTTTTTTAATCACAGGTTTTGCAATCTTATTCCTTTCCAAGTCCAAGCATAGAATGTATAACTATTAGTTGCTCTTCATTGTCTTTAAATATATTCAAATGCAAATGCGTTAGCGACTGCAATGAATATACGCGGTTGACGAAGAATAAAAGGATAGTAAACGAATAGTCAATAACATACCATTGTCTTCATTCGTTCTTTTTAGCCAAATTGCAATTAAAACCATAACGATTATAGCTCACATTGTCAATTTTTAAAATTATTATTGTCATAATTGTAGTCCAAAACGAAAACTATTCCAAATACAAACAAACAAACAAAATATTCTTTATTGTACAACAATAAGAAGCATGACACAATGGTAAATAAAAAGAAAGGGGATAGTACAATTTGGCGGCCTTATCACTAAAAGCGATCTCTTCCAGCGAAGCAATACAGGACGGAAATACAATCGCCGTTCGCGGTCCCTCTACTGGTACTAAAGATAAAATACCCACTGTACTATAAATAAATATTTATTCACATACACACAGCGCCGTCTAGTTCCATATTAAGTAACTAGGCTTGTATTATGGATACCAGATGGTACTGCAGAAATACATTTTTTGCATAGTTTTGATGAACGTTATTTTCCAGATTTCACGTTTTTATAAAACCGCTTTTATCAATAATTTTAAATTCACGAAAAGAACTGTAATTAAAGCTATTTAGGAATTATTTCTTTTAGCTTTTAGGTTTTTCAAGTGCAGGTCAGAGCAATATTTTTTAGAGGATGCATTTCGGGGAGTGTGCGTTGGAATTACATAATCTTATTTCCACCGTCGCCCTTCCATCTTCGGACCACTGGGCGTGGGGAGGGATTCCACCCGTATTTAGTTAAATATACCGAACATTCGCACTAACTAAGAAGTTCGATTCTTCATTCATCATACGAACAGCCGAGGCATGGAACTCACTTCCGGCGTCAGTCTTTCCTGAATCCTACAACCTTGGCATTTTCAAGACCAGAGTGAATAGGCATTTACTGGGATCTCGTGCTTCATCTTCGACCACATCGTCACTTTCCATCAGGTGAGATTGTGGTCAAAGGCGAATCCAGTCAATTATAAAAAAAAATTGATTTAGGCTGTATTTAAAAAGAAATCTTAATTTATCCAACGAGTCTATTTACGTGCCTCTATAATAATAGTCCCCTTCATCTTTCCACATTTCCCTATTATCCCACCAGTAACCCCGTATCGTAAAAGTCAGTGACACGTAGTATGTCACAGTGCATTAATAGTGCATCAGTAATTTAAACCAGACTCGGTTATTTCTAGAACAGGTCTTTGTGATAACTAGTCATTCGAAGAAAGTCTTTTGCAGAACTTTTCTAAATCGGCCCCTTTTCAGATTTAAGCGTTCCTCTCGAATTGGGCCCATTTCAAGCAGTTACGCAATTTCAGAATTAGGTGTTTATCGGTCGGCAATCTAATTTTAAGTATTTAACTTTCCCGTTTAGTGGAAACACAATGAGTTCGTACCACAAGTGTTATCGTACTCCTTTGCAAGTTCGTACCACAAGTGTTATCGTACTCCTTTGCAAGTTCGTACCGCAAGTGTTATCGTACTCCTTTGCAAGTTCGTACCGCAAGTGTTATCGTACTCCTTTGCAAGTTCGTACCGCAAGTGTTATCGTACTCCTTTGCAAGTTCGTACCACAAGTGTTATCGTACTCCTTTGCAAGTTCGTACCACAAGTGTTATCGTACTCCTTTGCAAGTTCGTACCGCAAGTGTTATCGTACTCCTTTGCAAGTTCGTACCACAAGTGTTATCGTACTCCTTTGCAAGTTCGTACCACAAGTGTTATCGTACTCCTTTGCAAGTTCGTACCGCAAGTGTTATCGTACTCCTTTGCAAGTTCGTACCACAAGTGTTATCGTACTCCTTTGCAAGTTCGTACCACAAGTGTTATCGTACTCCTTTGCAAGTTCGTACCGCAAGTGTTATCGTACTCCTTTGCAATTTCGAGAATTCAACTAAAATTATATTTGAATTGGAAATAATATTGTGTTCCTTGAAAAAATATTCAATAATTCAACTTTAAAATATGAATCTCTAGCAATGAGAAAATGGCCTATGGGAAATAGATTGGCATTTATAATAAATAAAGTTGAAAAATGGACCGATCGTTGTGGAGATCTTTGGGGGAGGCCTTTGTCCAGCAGTGGACGTCTTTCGGCTGATATGATGATCAAAGTTGGCATCATTGTTGTTGCATGTAAATGGTCAAAACTCCCCCATTTGCATTTTATTTATTCTTAATTATTACTAACGAAAAAACGAATACAATTTGTAATATACGTACACAAAAAGTTAATACATTGTTCACAAATATTCACTATAATTAAAATCTCATCATAAGTTTAAAATGGAGCTGTGTTAATTTTTTTAAGTACTTGGTTTGGTTGGTGGTAGGGCATTTTCAATCAGATAGCAGCAATGTTAATAGCATTGCTCTATTCCGGTTGTCAGAGATAAGATAGCCAGCTCCCCAAATATGTTGGGGTTTCCGGGTCAGTACGCTTCCACCTTCAACCTCATCTTCACTTAACATCAGGTGTTATTGAGGTCAAGTACAAACCCATTGTGCATAAAAAAATTATCACTTGAAATCTTCAAGATTTTTAATACGAGAGCAACCTTTTATACATATCCGTCGTATTATTTTAAATTTATTTATTTACACAGAGAAATATAATGATTTCCAGTACAGGAAACTAAAGAAAAAGTATATTAAGTTGTATTTGTTTTTCATTGACCTTTTCATATTTATTTATTTTTGATTGTTGAAAATTTTATAGTTGCTTTACTGTCTTTGCCATGGATACAATACACTGTGACCGCGGCGTCTATTGGACGCATCCTTATGACGCTTCTCACGCCTACTCAGCAATGTACGCCAAACTGAGGATATTGTTACAAGCATCATTGTGTTAAGTAGGAATTTATAGTTGTTTTTCTATGTGGGATATATTTTTCGCCGGTATGCCGCGTCCACTTTTGATAGTTAAGAAGTATTTGACTGACACCTATGTGTTAACTTAAGTGTTATTTATTATACTTATATTATACTCGTAGTTTCATCATCATATCAAGAAAAAAAAAAACTGAACATAGGCCTCCCCCCTCACTCGTAGTATTGGAAAGGGAATAATTAAAATCCTTTTTTCTCAAACGCCTACATAATAGCTACCTGATATAAAAGTTAGCACGGTGACAATACGACCTATAAATAGTATAAAAATTTTGAAACATCTAATCGAATTATTTGGGCTAATATTCGAAATGAGGTGTTGGGACTTGGCGAGAGGAATTAAACAAAACATTATCTTACGACAAATGTATATTAACTGCCCATCAAGGCTTCGCATCAATACATTAATACTTAGAGCTACGTACATGAGGGGAGGAAGGGGGTGACACACACACTACAATAAATTCTACAAGGGTTATCTTTCGTAACTTATATTTATATTCTCAAAGAAGTTTAATTTCCTAAGTTATAAAATAACATTTGTAAACATCATGATATACAATTATCGCTCATTCACGAGGCAGACTCTCCAGAGAAAAAAGAGCCAGAAACTCAGTGGTTGCTCTTTTTAAATATAATAAATATATCTTTGCACATACACACAGCGCCATCTAGCTCCACACTAAGCAACTAGGCTTGTATTATAGATACCAGATGGTTGATGAACTACAGAAATATTTTTTTTTTTGTAAATATATACATAAAAACATCCACAACTCGGGAACACATGTCTGTATTCATCACACAAACATTTGCCCCTAGCGGGATTCGAACCCGCGACCTTTTGGTATAGCAGCAGAGTTTCTAACCAGTACTCCAAACAGGTCGTCCTAACTCTTTACAATTTATGATTCAACAAAGAAAAAAGAAAATAATAAACTGAATATCGCCGAGCGGTGCGTGTCCATGCATTCTTATCATCTAGATAGTCAGAAATTTTATAATAGTCCTTTGCACGTAGTTTCTATTTAATGGTGGTTTTAAATTTATTTAAAAGCAAATTTTGAATGTCTATCGGAATCTTATTATAAAATCGTATACATTGTCCCTCGAATGACTTTGTGTTAGCGACTGATATAAACAGCAAGTATATTTTTATATCTTGTGAAAATACTATGAAGTTTTGACAACGACGACTGGAGGTAATCCTGAGGTAACTCTATGCACAAGAAAATGCGTTCCGCTCTTGAAACATTGATCTGATATGATTGAATCATCACAAATTACCAAAACAACTGACTTTCACGTTCATATATGCGGGAAATTATACATGTCGAATTGAGAACCTCTTACTTTTCCTATGACTTCTGAAACAATGACCTATTATTTCACCTTACAGCCATACCCCCTGAAATCAAGGAGGGCCCCGATGACCTGGTGAAGGTAGATGGATCCACAGCGGTGCTCAAGTGCCGCGTGTTCGGCGCGCCCAAGCCCCAAGTTAAGTGGATGCGGGATGAAGTCGACGTCACCGGCGGGAAGTGAGTGTTAAATTTCTCTAATCTTGATGCTCGGCTATGTTTTTATAACATCAAAGTTCATCAAATATCTCGCAGTTGATTGGTTGTCTATATACAGGGCGTCCCAAAGTTATGGGACATGAAGAGGAAGTACCTTAAATATCGTAGATAGTGAATTTTGCTCAAAGAAGACTTTATGTTATTTTTAAAAGTTAGTAATTCTGCATTCATAGATTTTCTAAAAATTATTTGCTTCGGCTGGGAATCGAACCGACTCAAATGTGAAAAAAAAAACACCCTACTTTTATGATGCCAATCGAAAGAATAGCTAAAAAATAATAACTCTGCCTAAGTAACATAGTATTTTAAAAGAAAGGAACAACGTGAAATTAATCATTTTAATCAAATAAAAAACATACATGAAACTGCCGTAGTCAATTAAGTAGGTATTTTTTTGTAAATTAATTAATTAAATGCTCAAAATGTGATCCCTCTTGTCTTACGCAAATCGCCAATCTTTTAATGAGCCCGCTGCCTGTTGATTTTCTAATCATTTTATGGTGAACACTCGATGTGATATGGCACAATTCTGTTTGCAACTCGCCTACGTTCTCGTATCGCTTTTTGTATAGCATATCTTTCACGTATCCCCAAAAGAAGAAATCTAATGGTGTGAGGTCCGGGGATCTGGCCGGCCATCTAATCGGTCTATTTACTTAGGCAGAGTTATTATTTTTTAGCTATTCTTTCGATTGGCATCATAAAAGTAGGGTGTTTTTTTTTTCACATTTAAGTCGGTTCGATTCCCAGCCGAAGCAAGTAATTTTTAGAAAATCTATGAATGCAGAATTACTAACTTTTAAAAATAACATAAAGTCTTCTTTGAGCAAAATTCACTATCTACGATATTTAAGGTACTTCCCCTTCATGTCCCATAACTTTGGGACGCCCTGTATACATCGCGAATAGTTGACAGCCAACCAGTTGCGAGAATCGAAGCATTCGCGTTTGTCGTTATAGGAATATTTGCCACTTGTAAAATGGGAACTGCTCGCAGAACGCCATCATCAACAGCCTTACATGTCCCCGCTGTTGGGGCACAGCCTCCTCTCACTGGGGAGGTTATGGGCCATAACCCACCACGCGGGTCAAGTGCGGATTGATCGGTTTGTGCCAAACTAGTGGCCACCTGACTATCAGTGTTTTTAACTTTTAATCGCCTCCGTGGCTCAATGTAAACAACATTGGGTTTACGATTCGGAGGTCGCGGGTTCGATCCCCAGCGGGGTACATGTTTAAGTACTCTGTTCGGTTGGTGGTAGGAATTTTAAATGTCCGCTTAGCTAGCTACCACCATCTTATCTAAATCTGCCGCCAAACAGCAATATTAATAGCATTGTTGTGTTCCGGTTGTCAGAGATAAGAAAGCCAGTCAAATAGATAGGGTTTCCGGGTCAGTACGCTTCCACCTTCGACCTCATCTTCACTTAACATCAGGTATGATTGAAGTCAAGTACCAACCCGTTATGCATAAAAAAAAAGTGTTTTTAAGCTGCCCCTGTAGGCCGACTTGACCTAACGAGTGTTTAACATGCCCTCCGAGGCACGCAAGCATTCGTATCAAAATTCCACTAGAGGTCACCCATCCAAGGACTGACCGCGTCAGAAATTGCTTAATTTCGCTAATCGAAAACGAATAGTGAACGCGACTGCGCCACGAGTGCTTCCTACGCAAAGAGACTACTTCTCATAATGCCAAATTTCGAAATGACAACTCCATTAAGAGAGTACCCCTCGTTGATGCACTTAGTGTCGTTACTTCTCATGTTACAAGATAGGTAGATGCTTATATTTATTTTGTGAATATCTGTCGGTGTGTTTGTTTGGCATTGCCATATCGAATTAACATTTCGCTCGCATATATTCATGTAGAATATAATTACAAGATAATTCACGACTGCATGACCGATTGCTGTCGTAGGTAGTAATCCTGCCTTCGAAACTAACAGAAAGCCTATACTGTGGATACTATACAGTATAACTGATAAAACACATATTTATATAAACACCCGTGACTCGGGAATAAATATTCGTATTTATTACACCCCAGCGGGATTCGATCCCGCAACCATTAGTTTCGAAGGCAACAATCCCACCTCCACACTCCTCCCACTGTAACTCCTATAAGCTAGGATCGACAGTGGTACTCGACACGGCGCCTACTGAAGGTAGACGGTGCCCTACATGACTCTATTGCTACCTTGGACCCCAGGCTAATTAAAGAAAGAAATAGGGTGTGTAAGTAAGAAAAAGGTTTCCCACTTCCCCCCTTGAAATGCAACATGGCACTAGGGCCATCCCTATGGTAAAGAAAGTAGTTTCGAAGGCAGGATCACTACCGATTACAGCAATCGGTCGTCAAAAGTTTCGACGTCATCACTTTCGCCACTAAATGTTAAGCTATTCATTATCCAAGCCACCATTATTCAAGCACACTTGACTATTTGCCTCCGCAGATACAACATAACTCCGGAGGGTGACCTAGTGATACGCGAGGTGTCTTTCACCGACGTCGGCAAGTACCAGTGCTACGCGAAGAACAAATTCGGAGAGAAATCCGCATTTGGATCACTTACTGTTAAGAGTGAGTATTGAGAACAATATGTGGTTTCGTAATAAGAAATTTACGTGCATGAGTCGAAAATAGTTGTTCATTACAACATGAGTAAATTCATTATTTTTTCTACACATTCTATAATTTTATAATAAAGTTGTAAAACCTAAAGTTCTGTTAGATGCAATGTATTTTAAATAGTTTTCAGTTTTACGCAGCGCGGCATTCCATATAAAGATTCAGGTTAAAAAAATCGAGATTACTACGCCGATTGTAATAAAATCTTCATACGCATAACCAAGCTGCGTTAGTAATAGTTAGTATAGAATATATGCGTAAAACAGTCATCATCATCAGCACGTAAACATCCCACTGCTGGGATATACGCCTTCCCTCGTATATGAGGGAGTATGGGCCATAGTCTATCAGGCTGGCCCAATGCACATAAGTAGTTAAATTAAATTTAAAAACTCATTGGTACATGGCCTGCCTGGGAATCGAACCCTGACCTCCGATATTGGGAGACTCTTAACCGCTGAGCCACTTAACAACAGATAAGCAATTATCTTTTTTCACCCGACTGACCCAGGAAAGACAGTAAGATTTTTGAAAATTTTCTCTACTAACATTTTAAACTGGTGTACGTATAAAGTGTCATTAGAACGGGTTTATTGATACCGAATATTTCGAAGAAAATCGTAGCTCTAGTAGAAAAACAAAAACGTCACATCAACAGCCTAAAATGTCCGCTACCGAACATAAGCCTCTCCCATTCATTAAACGATTTGCATCGATGTGAAACAAAAATATTAACCAATGAAATTCGTATTCCCAGAGCGCACCGTAATCACCGATAAACCGGAGCACTACGAGGTGGCAGCCGGTTCGTCGGCAACTTTCCGTTGTAACGCACACGCCGACGATTCCCTCAACCTGGAGATCATCTGGTTGAACGATGGGCAGCGAATCGACTTCGAAGGGCAGCCGCGATTCCGCATGACCAACGACTACTCGCTGCTGATATCGGACACCAGTGAACTGGACTCCGGGGAGTACACGTGTATAGCGAAGACGGAAATCGATGAGGCCAGAGCGCAGGCTACCTTAACTGTACAAGGTGAGGTTTTTAAATAATTTAAAAATTTTAAATCTGCAATTGCACGTATTATCTGAATCATCATCATCTTCATCATCAGCCCGTAAACATCCCACTGCAGGGAAACACATTATACTTTTATATTTTTTTTTTCCTTTTGAGTTATATGTGATACACTACTAAAAATTTTTAAGTGTCTCTATTTGTTTCATACTACCTTAGGCCATATCCACAAGACTTCATATTAGGTACCTCTTAGTAGTTTTTGAAATCCACTAACTCGCGTGGCCATAATGTCCGTAGAATAATCTACGTTGAATAAAAAATTTCGACTTTGACTTTATTGAATTCTTACTTGTTATTCCTCAGACAAACCCAATCCTCCCGAATTGGTGAGCGTGGAATGCGACCGCCGCGTGTCCATCATCCGCTGGAAGGACATGGGCGACAACCGCGCGATCACGCTGCGGTACACCATCCAGTACAACACCTCCTTCACGCCCGACACCTGGGACGTGGCCAGCGACAACGTGCCCCACGCCGACAAGACCTGGACTATCCAACTGAGCCCCTGGGCTAATTATACCTTCAGGTAACTGTCTCTAACGAAAGTTTTCAAGCAATGTGTGTTACCAGGGATGACTTATGGCACTGAAACATGGTGTCTCACTATCGTGTCGCACTAACTACACACTAATACCTCATAAGAAAGCTCCAAGTCACGTACCGAGCTAAGGCGAGGGTGATGTTCGGCGTTTCACAACAATAGACGTTTCAGACATAACCCTGCTGATTGATAAATTGAAATATCAGTTGGCCGGTCACTTAGCTCAAAGACCTGGTCGTATTAAATTGGGGTATTAAGGTTTTTGATTGGAGAAGGGGGACGGACGAACTAAAGATGATCGCTGGAAGTCATTGGATGCAAGCCTCTTCCAATCTGTCGCTTTTGATATCTATGGGGGAGGCCTTTGTTTAGCAGTGGACGCTCTGTGGCCGATCTGATGCTGCTATGCTGCTGATGCACTCAGGCCTGACAACAAATACAGCTGTTCTTGCAGCATATGTTTTCGAATGTCACTTGCAAGAATGAATGAATTTGTAGGAACACTACACAATTCTTTGTTACCAATGTCGTACTATATTAATTCTGTGCCTATGTAACGCTTGCTTAAAGTGCAGCTGGTTGTAATCTAATTTATTGGCATTAACAATACCCTCCACCTCCCATGGCCACACCACCATCTGGGTATAATGGCGTTGGCGTTTGACGTTTTTTCTGGCATTAACTGTACATATTTATTTGTTAGGGTGATAGCATGGAACAAGATCGGGCCGTCCGCCCCGTCCGGGCACTCGGACACGTGCACCACCCAGCCGGACGTTCCGTACAAGAACCCCGACAACGTCGAGGGCAAGGGCCGGGATCCCACTAACATGGTCATCTCCTGGTCGGTAAGTATATCTTATTTGATATCTATGACAATTACAGCTCACTCGTCACTTTCCACCAGGTGAGATTGTGATCAAACGCGCTCAAGTTCTTCTAAAAATTACAACAGTGATAATTGAACCGACATATAAATGGGACTACCCTGGCAGTATATCATTTTTAAGTTTAATACTAATGTGGTTTCCATCCTAGAATCCGGAGTATCGCGGTTGTACGACATAAAACTACGACCTGCCTATTGCATTGCACTTTATTATGCTAACCTTTCGAGGACCGATTGACTGATTGATTGACCTGTCAATTAGGAAAAAAAATAACTGGCTGTATAATGTTTTTAGGTGGCAGAGGCTATGGGGCTGGCAGTAACAATAAAATTATAAACCATAAAATGGATAGTACAGACATTTTGGTTGCATTCAACCATCACATTGACTTGCTTATATTATTTTCTTAAATGCATATTGCTTTAAAATGGAAAGCATAATTGAGATTACCACTTTTACCTAACCTCATCCGAACCTTATTGCAATTTGCACCTTATTATAAAGAAATAAATGGCTATTGTCTTAGCATCCAAACAACCACAATCTATAATACTATTTAAAATACTATGCTCTCCTGTTGATTATGTTGTTATCGAGAGAGTTCTAATTCTCTTGTTGCTCTTTATGACAGAAAATGCCTCAAATCGACCACAACGGCCCCGGGTTTTACTATCTAGTGTCGTGGCGACGCAATATCACTGGACAACCTTGGAATGAGGAGATGGTGCGCGACTGGCAGCAGACTGAGCACCTCGTCTACCCTACACCAACATTCCAGCCATACAGGATCAAGGTAACCAGTGCAGACTCCCATGGAATCCACCCTCAAACATATCCTTATAATTTAGAGAAAATGTCCATCCTTTTCGTTTTATTCTCATCATTGAGGTCTCGAGAAAGAACGAGCGACGTTTAGAATTTGTTTGAACCAAGTTAGAAAACGAGTGCCATCTCGATTGATGTTTAGTAGAAATATTAACCAGATTCTTCTATCTCTGGAAGAACAAAAGTTTGTTATATACTAACAGATAATCAAATCCGAAACCTAGCATACATGGCTTCAGAATTGAACAGATACTTTGCCACTGTTTTGTTATATTTTTTCACAGGGGTAGGCAGAAACCTTTTCAATAGATTTCTTTCTTTCTGTACGATTTCGTAACACATCTGATTTCTAATGACAATATGTCTTTATTTGCTAGGTCATCGCCGTGAACTCCAAAGGCACATCTAACGTGGCTCCTGTAGAAGTGCTAGGTTGGTCAGGTGAAGACACGCCGCTCCAGCCCCCCACCAACTTCACCCTTGTCCAAGTAACCACGGGTACGACTGCTCTTCTTAGCTGGAATCCTGTTCCTCCCGAATCCCTCCGAGGTCACTTCAAAGGGTACAAAATACAAACCTGGACCGACGGTGACGAGGACAACCTAAAAGAAATTCTAGTCAAAGCCGACGCCACAAGCGCTCTAGTCTCCAAATTCAAGCCATTCAAAAAGAATAATGCTAGGATAATGGCGTACAATGGGAGATATAACGGACCCCCGAGCGAGACTCTTAGCTTTGTCACGCCTGAAGGAAAGCCGGGTACCGTCAAGTCTTTCGAAGCTTACCCAATTGGATCCTCTGCTATGCTTCTGAAATGGGACAAACCCGTCGACGAAAATGGCATCCTCACAGGGTACAAGATTTACTATCAAAAAGTTACAGGGACGTCGCTAGGTCTTCTACAAGAGAGAAAGAAGGAGATCGATCCGAAATTTAATCGAGCAAAACTAGCCGGTTTGGAACCGAACACGAAGTACAGGATTGAAATCCGTGCGAAAACGAAAGCCGGCGAAGGCGACAAATATTACGTTGAACAAATGACTAAGTCTGTTGTCAACGCCAAGCCTGAGATACCAATATTCGAGACTAGAACTATACCAGCTAAGGAAGGGACGGCGCATATACTGGTTCGTTGGATACCGTCTCTAGATGGTCACGCTGGTACTCACTTTATCGCTTGGTACAAGCTGAAAGGACACCCCGATTGGCTGAAGACTACTGAGATAACAGAAGACGATTATGTGGTGTTGACTGGGCTGGAACCGGGACAGGTCTACGAGGTGAAGATCAGTGCTCATGACGGCGAATACTTCAGTTGGAGCGAGGTTAAGGATGTTGATACTACTATTGGTGAGTCGGTGTTTATTATTTTACTCCGTAAACATGTTGTAATTTTCCAGGTAGTAGACATCTTTCGCTTTCCCATGAAGCCGTTTGGGCGACCACCCTCTTTTGTATTAATTAATGCTCGCATTATTGTGTTGGATAAGGTAGCTAGTGCAATTCCTTGCGGTCGCCATGGCCACTAAGTTTTTCGTAACTAAATGTCAAAATGAAAACAATTTTCTGCTTAACCAGTCGGGGGTAAACAATTGAAATTTTCTAGCTTTAGTTATGAATTGTGACATTCGTCTGAAGTTAACATACTTATTTTAGTATCATCCACATAGAGAAAGTGCAAAACACCATCCTATATCATTGACGTACAAGTTTAAAAGAAATGGGCCCAAAAGCGACCCCTGAGGGACGCCCGATGGGATATTACAAAATTTTTATCGATGGCAATTGTTTGAGTACGATATACCTGGTTGCAGACGGCCCGGTGATAATGCGCGACGACAAGATGGCGACGGCGGGGTGGTTCATCGGCGTGATGCTGGCGCTGGCGTTCCTGCTGCTGGTGCTGGTGCTGGTGTGCGTGGTGCGGCGCAACCGCGGCGGCAAGTACGACGTGCACGACCGCGAGCTGGCTCACGGCCGCCGCGACTACGGCGACGGCGGCTTCCACGAGTACACGCATCCGTCAGTATCACCCTTAACAATAGCGGTAGTCTAACTCAAAGCTATAGCGATAGCAATGCACTGTCCGTCTTTGTCATTTTGTTACGTTATGACAAAGACCCATAGTGCATTGATGTTATAAACGATGACAATACCCAAAGGAATAGAGGTAGGCGCTCGGACTGTTGGTCAATTTTTATACGTCCATCCATATCATACAAATTACTAGCTTTCCCTCCGCGGCTTCGCATGCGTGGGAATAACTTTATCGCGAATATGTTTAATTTGTTTATCCCGCGGGAACTAATCACTAGTTATATGGCATATTGTTGTGGGGAAACGCTGCTGACAAAAATATAATTTTTGTTTTGCAGAAGCGTGCTATTCGTGCCATTTATAAATTAGGACCTGAGTGTCTCTTGGAGATAAGTTTAAGGAAATTAATATCTTAATAATGGCATCTCAATACATTTATGAGAATTTGTTATATGCAAAAAATATATAACCTTATTCGCTAAAAATAGTTATAGGCACAATGTTAAGACAAGGAATAAGAACCAGTTATCTGTTTATGTTAACCGACTTCACAAAGTTACAAATCATTCAAAGTTCAATGTATACGCTTTTATAATAAGGTTCCAGTAGGCATGCAAAATTTGCCTTTAAATAAATTTAAAGCAATCATAAAACAGAAATTATTAGCAAAGGGCTATTATAAAATCACTGACTATTTCAATGATAAGCAAGCATGGACATTGCTGTCTATTCATATAATTATCAAATCACAAATTGTTACCCATAATCTGTTTCAAAGAGCAACCCTTGAGTTTCTTGCTCGTTCTTCTCTGGTGAGTCAGCTTTGTGAATGAGCAGTAAATTTAAATGTAATGAGTGAAAATGCCCTACCACCAACCAAACCGAGTACTTAAAACGTACCCCGCTGGGGATCGAACCCGCGACCTCCGAATCGTAAACCCAATGTTGAGGCGGTTAAATTAATCTATAAACAAAACAAATCGTTTATTCCAGTGTCGACAACAAGTCACGACATTCAATGAGCAGTGGCACTAAGCCCGGCCCCGAGAGCGACACAGATTCTATGGCTGAGTATGGCGAAGGCGAAACAGGTATGTCACCCGTGTGCATTATCAGTTTGTTGTCTAGGGCCTGTTTAGCTGTATGATGTGATGCTCTTTGTCCTGCTGTCGATTGTTGTAGAAGAAAATAATAATAAAAGCAAGGCAAGGTCACATACTGCTCTAATGAGCAAAAGTGTATATTGTATGGCCCCTAAAGTTTTTAACAAATTACCTAATGCACTAAAGCAGTGCAGTTGCCATATGTTTAAAATGAAATTAAAGAAAATATTAGTCGAAAAATGTTATTATAAAATTGAAGACTTCTTAAATGATAAAAATTTATTTACTTAAAAGATTGTATAAAAACTGACAATAAAATTGCTCTGCCTTTTTCTGTTTAACTATAATAATTTAATGATTGTATTTTAATTTGACATAATTAATACTTATTCAATATGCTGCCCAACCCATTTAATTTGTATATTTATATATTTTGACATTGTTACTATTGAATTTGCTAAATGAAATAATATGTAATGAATGTAATTTTATTGTATTCTCTTTTGGTTGATTTGTATAATCACCGACGATTTGTACGCTGTGAGGCAAGACATGCAGGACTAAATTTAATATAACATCTGAATGTACAATATTTACTCATGCTCTTACAAATAAACTATCTTTATCTTTATCTTTATCTAAATTATAAAAAAATTGAGTCTAAACGAACCGAAAACGATTATTTTTGTGTTCAAAATACTTAAGTAATATGTTTAAGCTCCATGACTCTATCAAATGGAATGGTCACGCACGATCATTAAATGTTTAGTTTACCTTGCTATCCTCAGTAGGTAGTAGATGGCACACCAATTATATCCTTTTTATTATGATTATTCATTTTACAATTTTGGCAACAAATTAATGAGCTTTGAGTGAATGATTTTTTTATTAATTTGTTATTTTTGCATGGCGTTTGTTTATCTTAATAATGGATATTGCTACTTTTAGAACAGCATTAAGTGCAGCTACTTTTTTATAATACTTTTGACTTTTTATTTTCTCCTGTTTTCAACGTTTTCCAACTTCGAATATCGATTACACATAAATATATATTTTTTTATGTGTGGAGAATCATTTTACAGCATGTATTTGGTTGTCTGTGTCGTGCGCTCTTTTGTATGCATGGTGTATTACAGCCGGCATGAACGAGGACGGCTCCTTCATCGGTCAATACGGACGGAAGCGGCGCCCCCAACCGTCCGGCCACTCCGACTCTGCCTCACAGGCCTTCGCTACCTTCGTCTGAGCCCTACCACACACCCTTCCAAAAAACCTTGGCTGTATAGCTCAATCCCTATGCACAAAACCTATTGGCTGTACAGTCAATTTCCTTTGCCTCATAATCTTAGCTTATTTAAAAAAGTTTTCTAACGTAAAATTACGTCATAAAGCTATGTTCTTGAACGTAGTGCCTTTGCTTCGGATTTATGCAAATATCTGAGTATATAATTTTGATTATTAAATCGCGATCTTTTAATATTATAGCCTTTGGCCAATATCATTGTGTTTTTAGAATTCTATCGAGTTTGACAATCAATTGCATCACATAAAAACAGTCTGGTACTGATTGACCATCGCCTTAGAGCATATCTTGATCTTCGTCCTGATTGGTCTATTTCAACTGACGTAGAATTCACCCACCAAAATTTTTAGAACACATTCGTATGATATTTTCGAATTTGGCGTCCTGTTTGCGTGTGCATAAATGATTCTAAGAATGATTTTATATTTTTAGAACTAAACATAATATTACTGAAATAGTAACGAAAGGTTGTGAGGATAAAGTTTGAGAATGTCATACGAAGTTAATTATTATTATGATCTATAATAAAATTAGAATCTCAATTTTGATTTTTTAAGTTTTTACGTTTAGGCAGTTCATGGGTGTTCTCAGCCTTTATTGTACTATTTAAAAAATAGTTCTGATAAAGGTGTCTTCACACGTCCCTTTAATTTCTTACTCTACTTAAATTTGGTTTAGTTTAGTTAATAAGTACACTTTATTTAAGTAAGATTAGGTTGTAAAAAAAGATATTATACCCCGAGTGATGTTTTTCCTATTTATATTTTATATTTTTTAGCTTTTTTACTAGTTTTCGGTATGCCTTTAATTAGTTATATTTATCCTTTTCCGTCCTTTTCTCCTTTGCCTGTGCACGAGCAACGATTTTCTGTTTTTTTTTGTGAGGTATGATTTTTTTTTTGCTAGACCTTATCATTTTATTTTCACAATTAATTATTATTTGTTAGTGCACACATTATGTTTTTATTTAACACTTGTAAGTTCAGAGATGTTTTCACTACCGTAAGGAAAAAATAGGGCATATTAGGTAAGTGAAATAGAAGTTATTGGCGTGGGAAGTTATTTTTTTCTCAAAACTATCATCGAATAAAGCGTTAATAATACATTTTGACGGTCGCGTTTGTAGCCACATAATTACATCATTAAATTAATAAATGAAGAAAACATGCCCTGTTTTTTCCTTATGGTAAAAATAGTCATCCGTATTGTATATGTTGTGAGGAATCGAATTTACTCTGAGAAGAGACACTTTTATTTGTATTATTCGTTAATAAAGAAATTTAGATACATATCTGTTGGGATCATTCGGTGAGAATCTGGATCTCCATTTTTGATCGAAGACTATAATATTATGTATTCCCGTGGGTGTCGTAAAACGCGACAAGGGACTTTACACCGAAAAACATCTACAGACTTGCGGCTCACCTTCTATCACGTGTGCATTTCTGTATATTTCAAAAGGTGAACTGTACATGTTCCTCCAAGAATAATTTTATTTCCACTTATGTATGAGATAACACTGACCATTTGGTGTAAGGATCGTGACGCTAAGGCTCTTATTACAGAATGTTACTCAAGCAGTGGTCTCCGCTTGAGAATAATTAAAAAGGGACAGCTTTATGTTACTTGTATCGCATCATCTCTCTCTAGCAATGCTCAAGCACAGATCTACGCTTGAGTAATATTCTGAGTTACGGGTCTAAATGTATTTGTTGTCAAACAGTTGATAATAACTGGCAGTCCTGGCAGGTCGTTTCACAGAGGACGGGTCGTTCATCGGGCAGTACGTGCCGGGCGCCCGCGCGCTCCCCCCCGCGCCCGCCTCGCCCCCCGACCAGCCCCCCGCCGGCCCGCACCCGCCCACCTACGTGTAGGGCCGCCACCGCCGTCGCCACGTCGCGCCCACACTGGCGCAGTCGGTAGGCTGACAACTTCTATATCATTAATGGTACCATGCTGTCTATTCAACTTGTAACTCCCGCAGTTGTCTTAAATTAGAAATTAGAATTGATTTCCTACTTAACATTGCCATTTGGTGGAACGATATCTTAAAGTCTACTCGAGGGGAATGTATTTATTGCAGGTCATTGAGTGTCATAACTAAATCTAAGTCGTAGCGTACTATAACCAAAAACTTAGTAGATATCGACCGTGAAAGTGCCGTGAATCGCTAAATTATCAGCGATCACTAGTATTTTTAAATCCCTACACAAGAGCATTGTAGCGCCGAAAGTTTGCGAGGTGGTTCTTGGCTAAGTTAGATGGAAATCTATTGAGCCCTCTCCAAAATATTTAGCTTTTAATATAGCTGGTTTGTTTATCTAAACAATTTGATTGTTTCTGGAGTTTTCTAAATTTTCAATTTGTAGTTACTGAGAATTGCGGTAGGTTTAGCTCGAACAGGCAGCATGCTGTCATTAATCGTGTAATACAACCTTGTATGATCAATTACGGGATCGACTCTGTGTCACATTGTTGAGGACGGACGGTGCTTCTGTACGGCTATTATCGCACGACGTCGCTAAAAATGAATGGTTGGCTGTCTATAACTTTCAATGAGCAAAAAGCATCGAATGTTGTCTGTCAACATGACAATTTACAGTATAATAACTTATATAACACAACATAATAATGAAAACGTCTACCATTTATCGAGGAGTTCACTTTAATAAAACCTTGTACCATTGCAAATGGCAATTGAATTATTGATTTGACAGGTCCAATCTTGAATCTCATAAAAAAAACTAGAGACTGTGCTATGTGTTCCACGAGATATGTCATAATGGACATATTCTGGCACGTATTCCAAGCCCAATTTAGTGTGAACAGACGGTATAAAGTTATTTTTTCTGTAACTGAAGGTTTCAAACGACAAATCATTGAAATATTACGTAATTCAGATTCGTTGACTGTATCGCCTGACCATGTCGAAATGAAGGCGTGCGTTAATTGCCGTGAGAATTTAATCAAGGCGCTCAATCTAACCTCAACAATGTATGAACACCAAGTAATCTAAAAGTGTTGTAAACTAAATGGACATGTTAATACGAGACCCACGCGGTATCCCTGCCTCTTGTAAACTATCGTAGATGAAAAGTCATTATAACATGAATATGTACTTTAAAAAGGTCACGAATTGTGTCTGGTCTCATGTTAACTCGTCTCTGTATTAGTTCATTGTATTAATTATGGACCGAATGTAAAGCTTCTAATCTGATTCTGAATTCGGCAGCTAAAGCTTGTTAATTTGTCATTACTGTATATCTCCTTTAATTCGTTCGGGCATATAGTTAATAATGTTGTATGTTGCGGTTGTTTAGAAAGGTATGGAAGCCAAAAAACTTAAGACTAACAAGTAGATTTTTGGATGTTCAATATTTAAAGGTCATTCCCCCCCACAAATGAGGGGAGCGATTTTTTTTTCGATTTTACGAAAGTTGTGACTTTTTACAAGGTTTTCTGGCTTCGAGAACTTTTAATAACCCCTTTATAATTTGTGAATTACATCCTAATTTTCCACACTATAAAGTGTCGGGACTATATCTAAAATAATATCTACCAACTGCCAATGTTTACGCACTGAGGGCCGAATGAGTGGCATCAATCATTTCGGTGTGCTTTAGTTGAAATTTATTAACGTAGGGGTAGGTAGGGCCAACGTAGGATAGGCTGGAATGTTTATAATACTCCGACTGTCACAACGTCGACTATGCGACTAAAACGAGCAAGAAGTCGCTTTATAATAATGAATGCAAGACTCAGTTTTTATTGACCGATAGTATAAATTATTCCTACCCTGCGTGAAAGAAGGTTTAAGGCATGCAGGGAGTCGACAAACATATCGGTGATTACGTCAGTAATGTCTTCATTCTATTTAAAGTGCGTTCTTCAGTCTTTCAATCGCATAGTCGCAACATTGTGGGGGAAGCTTAACCGTTTGGCCCTATAGTGTCAGTAGTGAAGACTATAAAATAGATTTTTTACGACTATTTCGAATAACCTCTGCAGTTCGGTCATTCGATTCGATCCAGCATTGTCTTACTATAATGCAATAAGAATAGAAAAAGATAGAGTTGATCCCAATAGGGAAATCGGATCGATTGATTGATGAACGTGTGAGTAGGTCCTGTTATTACGTGATATAAATATACACAGTGTGGTCACTTGAATAAAATACGCTCAAGGTTGTAGAATTTAAATTTTTGACAAGCGCCTTCGATTTGCTACTTGTCGAGTTATCAATTAGTTCAATCAACGACACTGTGGATGTACACATTAATCCCTTCGTCAGTGAAATTTTGTGGTATATAAAATATCAGACTATTTGAATGATAATCATCCCAAGCCCAGTTCGCATACCAGGCTATTTCATCTAGTAATAAAATAAAGTGTACTTGTTGTAATTAAAATAGGTTTTAAAAGAGCAACCCATCGAGTATCTTGCTTGTTGTTCTCAGGGGAAATTAGTCTCTGAACAAGCAGTAGTTTAACAAATGTCAAAGCTATTTTAAGTGTATCCTCTGTATCTAAAAAATAAAGGTTTTTTACTTTACTTTAGGATTACGGTGGATTAATAATCCAAGAATTACATAGGCCTCATATTTATAGGTCACTTTATCCTGCAAAGTTTTACTGGCGGAGGAATTATTGCCAGGGTCCATAAAGAAGAACCTTGCTGATCCAACTAAGTTTGAAATTCCTAGATCCAGATACAGCTGTAAAATTTAAATGACCTCACTGTACCAAACACATATAATCAAATATATTCGTTTACTTTATGAGACTGATTTTAAGTAATGGACGTAACAGAAAATGCAATATAGTCATCATAAGCTGACACTTGAATATTTTCGGCTTGTTTAGAAAGTATGTATGTAGAAGATTCTGAATGATATCAATTACTTGTAAATTAAGGAATACGGTAGTGGAAGACTTGAATTTAAGAGAAGCTATTTTTGTCACGGAGATTAAGGATTAAATATTAGCTCTGGATACCGGTGGTCAAGCGTGCATCTTTGTTCTAAATTGTATCTGCGTTGCGACATAAACTAAAGTAATATAGGGGATCAATTTTTTTTTAATTAACTTGAATTTATACAAAAGGGAAAACATGTTTACAGTTAAAAATGACGGCATCACCTTCACTTAACATCAGGTGTGATTGAGGTCAAGTGCTAACCCATTGTGCATAAAAAAACATATTTTAGCAATCCATAAGCAAAGTAAACAACAGCTTAAGACATCGTAGATAATAATGACGTAAATGATCAAAGACGTATATTATGTAACGAGACATGAGTCGCTAGTAGTATCGCGCGATGTCACCAGAGATCGTACGACATTGCCAGACATCGCATGATGTCGCTAGACATCGCACGACGTCGCCAGACATCTTGTCTTGTTGCCATATGTGTTGCCTAACACCGGCGTCAATGCGGCGAAAATGCGGATTAGTGCACGCATGCATTCTTGAGGTCAAGTAAGAGAGAAAAGAGATAAATATACGTTAAAAACGTACACCTCCACTTACATTAATTTCATACTCCCGTTAAACTGTATTGTTTGGAAAATTTTACAGCTAAAATTTTCAAGGACTCATCTACCTATCTATCCTTAGTCTATGTCGGCAGATTATTTGTTAAAAAAATCTAATATCCTGTCATTTATTTTTGTATATCAAATGCATATCTATCTATATACTTAGCTTTCACTATTATATATCTAGTTAAATTTGCGATATGGACCATGAAAGAAAATTTATTTTTTACAAACAAAAATATGACCGTTTTGCAGCGTCGGTGAATGTATTTAAAAGGAAAATAATTGTTTATATTTTTGTCTTGCAACGACCAAGCTTGTTTGATCCTGTCCAATCTTATTTAGTTGGTTAGTTAATAAGTCGACTAGGATAATGTTGGTATCTATCAGAATTCTTACAAGTTGAAAATTACACACAGATATTTTTTTTAAATAGGATTGAAACATGATTATTAAAAAATGATCCTAATTTCGAAATGTAAATGGAACCTTTCATCACAGTGCAATGGTTGTTTATTCGAAGAACGATTTAACGAACAAAAATTTCAAATGTCTTACATTGCAAAAATCGAAACGAAATTGTATATTTTCTAATAAAAAAATACTTAGAAAAAATGAAAATATTTTTGTACGCTCTGCGGCTTGACCACCGGCAGTGTTGGTGCTTAAGGGCGTTGATGAGGCGAGGTGTTTGGTGTTGTGATCGATTAGTGCACGAATAGTCCCCCGTTCACACGTTTTCTTGGCTACGGGTACGTCAAACAGTCGTTATTCTGCTGCGTGTGAAATTCACGCGGAGTTTCATCTGTTTTACTTCGAAGGGCACCGCGTATTTTTAAATGAATAATGTTCGACTACAGTTCACAGGGAAATTACAGATTAGGCAGATATTACGCAATGACGACGTAAGTACTTTAAAGTTGCGCGATAACAGGACAAGGCACAGCCGTGTCAAATTATATTTACTGACGCGAGACGTATACCATGTTTTTGATTGAATCTAACAAGATCTGTATTGTGTAAAATGTAATAATTGTATGTAATGATATTAAATTAACAACATAATGTATTAAAGAACAACAGATGTTCAAATTCTGACTATACACCGTGTAACGGTTAAGTGTAGTCATATTTTAAGGGCTTGTTCTACCCATCAATACGAACAACTTTTACTATGGGGGCAACTTCGAAATCGCGAAAAAAAAAATGAGCTGTTCCATAGAAAATTTCAATAACCTCCCAATGCAATGTATGAAACAGCTGATTTTTTTTTTCGCGATTTCGAAGTTGCCCCCATAGTAAAAGTTGTTCGTATTGATGGGTAGAACAAACCCTTAAAATATGACTACACTTAACCGTTACACCCTGTATATAACTAAAACATTCAGCTGTATGAAACTAGTTTTAATCGTGTATTTAAATATTAGCGTGGCATTGGCAACTCTTTCTCTCATTATGTGTCTGTCTGCTTGACACCAGCAATTGATAAATGATTATCGCACACTCGAGATTTAGGTTTATAGATTTATGTCATGAAATCTCCAGTGCGCGAGAAGCTGGCTGTCTAAGATCACTCTGACATACTCAAATTATACGTCTCGAATCTCTCATTTATAAGTTAAGCTAGGTTGGTGAACTGACAATTTGATGGCAATACAAAGATTATAGAACGTAATGATATTTTAAAGAATCTCAAATTTTACACTTTTAACTCGAAATATGTAATACGCTTATAGGCGGAATGAGGGTCACATGCGAATGCAAGGTTTTACTTTAGAGAGAATATCTGATGAAGAGCCACTGTTACTCTTAATGTTTAGGCCGACCCCTCCGTAGTTCTGCCTATTCATGCTCTCCGAATATCTTTTATTAACCAAACGTTCATAATTATCACGAGTAGGTCACATTTAGTTTTTCATTGTTGTGACGTAGCCCGTCGGTAAACGTCTCTTGAGTAGTAAGTTAAGTCCTCTATAAGGCTTTATGTATTTAACTATTTCGTATTGAGATTACGAGGCCGAGCGCAAACATTCACCGATCGGATCGCCTTGATCGCTATTGGCAAGATATCAACACCCAGCCAATGATAAAGTTACTGAGATTTCTTCAATAGTTATATGCCCTAGAACTTTTCTGGATTGCTAAAAATCTGTACGCTGAATGTATCCTCTCGGCCTGTTTGTTTGCACCACACAAGTTATCCGCAAGTTGATGTTTTCAATTTTGAACCGCCACGGGGCTGGGACTAATGCCTATATTCCAGCCGGTGTTGCCATGAACACGAGCGTTTATTTTAGCCCCGTGTCTGCTATCCGTTATACGTGTTAGATGTAAGGCTAGGGTCTGGTGTTAACTAATATTAGGCAGCTAACGCGTTCGCTTGTCGCAACTGTATTGTATGTAACAATATTTATTCTTTGGTTTCCCCTACCTCTTTGGCACTGTCGCCGTGAATGAAGTTGCAGTGTGGTTTGGTAACAATGAAAGTCTCTCTATTGCAAAGACATTTGCAATAGAGAGACGTGTTCTAACTATATGTCAAAGAACAAATTACCTAATCACCTAAACCTGGCAACACATTTGCCCGGCGGTGCGATATATCTCAAAAAATAATTTATGAATATATTTTTCTTCTTTTCCTCGCCTGAAAGGTGTCGGGTCTAATACATTCCACGCGGTCTAACCATGTTGAGTTTATAAATCTCTTTATTTGTCCAGTTTCTAGTCCACGCACCAGTCAGATGTAATCTGAACGTTTCTAAAACTTGGGACTGCTGTGTAACGTGGAAACTGCTATCTTGTACTAATTTTACTTGTGTCTCTATCTAATATCGTATAGTTTGTCGCGGTGACGTGATTAATGCAAAGATTGATCGTTCTGGTTTAGAGCTTACCCTGTAACCATTCGTACCTTAAACATTGCATTATATTTATATTTGAATGCACTGTTATCGTAACCCCTTTGAGTTGTTTGTTAAGGAGTCTTTATCATGTCTATTGTCTAGTAAGAATTTAATATATATTAATATTAACTAATAGTAGGAGAGCCTTGTTCGATTTTGAGTCTGTTTTTTGTCGCTTTTTATACAGCAATGTTGAATAATTGCAAAATTATTTCTCTTGAGATTTGTTAAGGTCCAGAATGACAGTTTGAAACGTTGAAATTGTTAAAGATATCCTCACCATTATGTTGGTGAAACCCGTCACTGCCTTCCCTCCAAATTTATTACCATTCACCGTGTGTTCATTTTATTCTACTGTAATGGAAGATGTAATCGTATCTACACTTGCCTTATGTAAATTTACAAATTCATTAGTGAATGTGTTGTTTGTGTAGTGATAGGGCAGGTTTACAACGGGCCAGTGACTGGATCCAGTGTCTTGGATTTATCAGAGAAATTGAAAAGCGAAAGTTCAGCGCTGGAGGCGGTAATGAATTTGAATGTCATCTCCTTCGCCATTGGTCGAATGTGATGTTTCGATCTAGTAACAAGGCGGCGCTAGACTGGGTCGCCATTCTAGTCATTGGAGTCGTGTGAACCTGCCAAAAATCCATTAGCACAATGTTTGCATTTATTTACCGTGTACTCACTCCATCGCAAGTCACAATGATCATATCTAACTCACTAATGAATAATCTTGTTTAAGACACGCATGTTGTGCTCAGGTAGTAATTCTATACGGCCAAAATGTAATACACATTTGTAGTATGTTAGTTTGGCCGCACTCGTGTATTGATGTGACGAGTGAATGACTTGAGTTACTCTTTAACGATGTTTTATCGTAATATACATATTATTGTTGCAATAGCGCTGAAGTGTAATCGATGCTGGTTATGGTAGATTTATTGTTGTGCGATACAATGATTCAGTGTTATGTATCTGTAGGTAAGTGCTGCAATTTTGTGAATGGCGTCGATGGGAATTTATCTTTATCCGTAGGACTTCTATTTAACACCTTTCCTGCAAGCTCGCGCTTATACATAGTGTAAAGAAAGGTGTACTGTAAGGCTCGGCACGCTGCCGAGACATGTTATGTAGACAATCCTTATGTCTCAAGATAACAACTCATGTCTATCCCACATAAAATACCTCAGATCACTGAGATCGTGAACAAATAGAATTAGACATAAAATAGCGTCAGCGTGAATCAGTTTTGACAGTGCTGCTGGTTATTACCACTGCTCGGAGTAACGCTGTGGTACCGCCCCATAGCAGGCAGAGGCACGCATCCTACACGATGGACCTGTCGTGTCTTATCACTATATTCTTTTCTTTACGCTTTGCTATACTCGAGACATAAAAGATTGGGTGTAGTTAGCATAGGCACTCACAAAAGTGAAGCACATACATTAAACTATTAAAATATATTTGCTAAGCAAGCTTTTTAACCGACATTGGAGGTGTTACGTTGAATTAACTAGTTAAGTTGCATTTATGTATTAGAATTTGAAATCATGACAAATTGTAACATTACTTTTCTCGAGTTGTGGTAATGCTGACCTCGTGTGTAGATTCAGTTCACGAATTATAATAATTTACATTTTAGTTCGCATTAAGTAATTGTAATTTATTGTGTAACTATGATGAATATTTTTTTATGTTGCATAGAAAATAAATTTTAAGAAATTATTTGTTGTTTTATTTACTGTGCCTCCTCTTTGATGATTGACATGTGGTCCTATCGGCCGTGTTCAGGGTTTGTAGGAGTTCGTATTGCGGGATACATAAGTGCGCGGCTTATACAATATCAACATGTTCGTTCAGTATAATTATTGATCATAAATAATTAGATATTTTTGTTGCATTGGTATAAATAAAATGTTAATTGCTGGCAATTAAAAATTAAGAAAAATCCTGGCAACACTGCCGTTTATATTATACCGGTGAGGTAGGTAAAGCTGCTAAAGGGTAGGTGGTTGAAGATCACAAATAATTCCCCTGGTATTGCGAACGTCTGTAGACGACATAGTTGACATCAACAGTGGAAAGTAAGTTTGATTTTCCCCCTTCTAACAATAGAGGTAAGTGCAGTATTTATACTTTAAATGAACATATATTTAATACATTCTATCTCTCAGCCCGTAAACATCCCTCTGCAGGGATATAGGCCTTCCCTCGTATAATGAGGGAGTAGGTATGGGCTGGCCCAATGCGGATTGAGGACTTCACATGCCTTAGTCTTTTTATTTCTCAGGCATGCAGGTTTCCTCACTGAGCAGTCTGATAAATGCACATAAGTAATTAAATTGAAAAACTCATTGGTACATGACCTGTCTGGAAATTGAACCCGGAGCTCCCGGTACTGACCCGGAAACCCCAACACATTTGGGGGACTGGCTATCTTATCCTGACAACCGGAACACAACAATGCTATTAACATTGCTGCTTGGCAGCAGATTTAGATAAGATGGTGGTAGCTAGCCAGGCGGACATTTAAAATGCCCTACCACCAACCAAACCGAGTACTTAAACATGTACCCCGGTGGGGGTCGAACCCGCGACCTCCGAATCGTAAACCCAATGTTGTTTGCATTGAGCCACGGAGGCGGAGGAGGAGTATAGAAATTAAATGGGAAAAATGCAATCGAATTTTTTTTTACGAAATGAATGAGTTCCATTCCTGGCTAGGAATATTGATTTTTCAAAAATCCCATGATGTAGTTTTACTTTTCATCGCAATCGAACCCGAGACTCCTTGAGTGATTTGAGTACTTATCGCTATTCCTCATAGTTACGGATTTGACCATCCACGTCGTCGCCTTGAAAAATTCACCCTGTGTAGGTACTACTACTACCAATTTTACAAAATAAGAGCACCTAAATATCTAACTTGAGCAACAAAGCAATTGAGCAAAAACGAATCGCAAACCCAATGTTTACATAGAGCCACGGAGGCGGCGGTCGTCTGTCGACCTTGCCGGCGCGTGGTCTCCACTCGAGAACTTTAATGCCCCGCCGGTCTTCGAGCTATGTGCCCTGCCCACTGCCACTTCAACTTGCTAATCCGCTGGGCTATGTCAGCGACCTTCGATCCTCTACGGATTTCTGCATTCCTGATTCGACCACAATGAAACGCCGAGCATCGCCCTCTCCATAGCTGTTGCGTGACTTTAGCTTAAAGCTTTAAGTACCCGCCAAGCTTATTTCTTAATAAATAACAGTAACGACGACAGGGACGATTTTCAGTATTGCCTCGGTTTAATTGAAAGGGTATCGGGGTCAGACATCTTAACCTCGCAGTTAAGATAACTCATTTCAATTAGTTATAATTAACTTCCTCATTAGCCGTGTACCTAATCGAAATGCTGTGCACGCGCTCCTCGTCCCGCACGCCTGTGGGATTGTAATTTATTATCAATATTATTCTGATTGGTGACGACCGATTGGATAGTGACCCTGTCAGCGAAACCAACGGTTGCGGGTTCGAATCCCGCGAGGGGTAAATGTTTGTGTGATGAATATGAACATTTATTTCCGAGTCTTGGATGTTTATATAAATAATTATGTATGTTTATCCGTTATCTAGTATCCCATAGCACAAGCTTTGCTTAGTTTGGGACTAGATGATTGGTGTAAGTGTCCGAAATATTTATTTATTATTTATAATATCTATGTTGTTGTGGATTCTATATCAATAAAATAAAACACCAAGCTCGACTATCAAACGTAATTACGGTGGAGGCTGAGCCCCTCGCTCAAGGAGGTGCCCTTTGTAACTCAGCTTAAGAATTGATTATTAATATACCTGCGTGTTTCGCAAAAGCCGCGAATGCACAATCACCACGCTTCGACACTCAACGGAGACTGAAACATTAACGTAAGAAGAAACTGCAACTGCATTATGCGTTTGTTTTTGCCGAGCCTCCATGAGCAATGATGGGCACCAAGCAGAACCACTAACATATGTTATAACTATTAAATCGGCTCGGATCGCGTAATTCTGGTTTACGCGACCAAGTTTGACTTATACTCATATGTTTATCTCTTAAGACTTTTAACCTCTTATGGTGACCCTGCCAGGATAAGGCCTATCACGCCATCCCGTTTCACGTGGGGCATATCGAGCGACAGTCGCTCCACAGTTCTTTTGAAATGGGTTGACCTCAATCACGTAGCGCTTGACCATAATGCTGATTGTGGAAACATACCTATAAATAAAATAATAGGAGGTTTAAATATATCCTACCACAACTGGAAATGTGCGACTACTGTAGTTAGATAAGTACCTTAAAACCGATGGTATCATTGAGTCAAAAAGGCTGTGCTATGTAATAGTATTGTTAGACTAACCATATAACTAACTTACCCAGTTAGGTAAGTTGTACCTATAGGAACACGCTCAAATGCTGAACAATAAAACAAAACGTAAGAAGGATTCGGCAGGGAAGGCTAAACAATGGCAGTAGCAGGTAACATTATCTTTCGGCCTTTTCATCATATGATGGAAAAAAAGGAATCGTCAGAGCTCCTTAGCTACGCGGTTTAGAAGGCAAATGAAATACACCTACCTACAGGGTGAATTTGAATTCGTGTAATTGACGTGGTGACGTCACTTTTGATTGCGAACAACTTTCTCCAAAGAACCATAGTCGAATTCGATCAAAAAAATTTCGATTACCCATACAATTTAAACCATTCTGAAACCATCTTTAGTATGGAAGTCCAACACGGTGGAATTCGGCTATGGTTCCTAGTGAAAACTTGTTCCTAATCAGGAGTGAAGTCACCAGTAAACAGGAATTACATTAATTAAAATTAAGTAACATATTTTATAAATGTTTACATGTATGTATGGATATCACATATGTAAGCTACGTAGTGTACCTATGTGTAGCGTTCGATCCTGCTGAGCGCTTTATTAGACCACTATTATATTGTCTACAATATTTCTATATGTGAGAACCTGTTTTAGCCGTCAGGTATAATTCCCCATTGTTATTTGTAATTTAACATGGCTGTTGGTTTTCCTTAACATAAATAAATAAATAAATAAAATTTTACAGAATAAAATTTCTACAGGAGAAACTGCAGTGAGTCAACTGCAAGTTATAGCGTAGTTGACGCTATTACGCGGCGGTAAGGTTGTTGCTTTCCTAGTATGTGGTTTCCAATCCAGAATTAATAAATAGAAAATTTGTAAAACCGCCGAGGGACTATGAGCATAACAATATCATCATTGTATTGCAGCCGTTACGTATAGAAAAACTTGTATAAACTATTTAAGTTATAGGTATGTGTGTGTGCCCAATCGCCGTCCGTGAGTGTCCGTGGAAAACCAGCACTGTAGTCTTTTTCCTCTCGACTACAACCTATGCCCAGATTGGGACCTGATTTAATACCAATTTGCAACACAGAAAACCAGGTACTGCTTATTTTCAAATTGCTGTTCCATATTGTATTATGTAGTACATATAACCTGATCAATTATTTGTAATGTAGGTATGTGTCGTTAAATGAATCAAATAAAGTTTTCTTATTCTTATCATTGTCAATAGAATAAAGCAACTGTGTTAAAACGACTTCGAACGGCTGATGGCTAAGAACATCTCACAAACACCGGCTTTCGAAAATAAAGAAAACCATTTTTGGAACCTTTTCAGCGGTTTTGGTGCTACATTGCCACAGAATTATATAGAATAATAATATATATTTGCACATACACACATATACACAGCACCATCTAGTTTCACACTGAGCAACTAGTATTATGAATACCAGATGGTATAAATAGTTGATATACTAAATACATTATTTTTTGTAAATAATTTACATTTATAAATGAAATATCGGTACTCGGGTACACATGTCCATATATACATATAATACATATATGCATATGAGTATTCATCATACAAACATATGCCACTAGCGGAATTCGAACCTGCGACCTTTCAATATGACAGTAAAATTTTCTAACCACTTCACCAAACAAGTTGTAATAAAATAGACAGATATATGCTTCAAACTTATAAGACCTCTCTTTTTGCGTCGGGGGTTAAAATTTTAATATTACAATAGTTCTCACCCATATCGAAATGAGCGATCCCATTCTAATTAAAAAAAAAAAAAGATGAAAATGTGTTGTTGCGGAGTTTCTTGTCGCTTGTTCTCCCTAACCACAACACGTTGTGAAGCGATGTAGTTTAAAAAAAATAACATGTTGACTTTCAATAAGTGATATTTTTGTATCCTACATTGAATACAATATTTTTGATTTGATTTGATTTGAGATCGCAAAACCGTCGCGCCGTTTAGCCATTTGCGTCAAAAGAAGTTGATAGCGATAGCTACGTGTACGCCAAACAGTAATATTTATAGCATTGTTGTGTTTTGGCTGTTTGAAATAACACGTGGGCGATGCTAGAATAGGTACTCACAGTGGAATTGATCTACTTGGACAATGTCAAAAAACTGAAAAAGAAAATTACAATGGGACCAACTCGACGGTACACCCTTTCATTTACAAAAAGAACCATGTGAATCAACCGCTAAATCTCGGCGATATTGGTGTACATACATAAAAAAAAATACGCCCCTAATACAGAACCTCCGTGGCTCAATGTAAACAACATTGAGTTTACGATTCGGAGGTCGCGGGTTCGATCCCCAGCGGGGTACATATACATTTACTTAACATATTTAAGTACATATTTAAGTACTCGGTTTGGTTGGTGGTAGGGCATTTTAAATGTCCGCCTGGCTAGCTACCACCATCTTATCTAAAATCTGCCGCCAAGCAGCAATGTTAATAGCATTGTTGTGTTCCGGTTGTCAAAGATAAGATAGCCAGTCCCCCAAATGTGTTGGGGTTTCCGGGTCAGTACGCTTCCACCTTCGACCTCATCTTCACTTAACATCAGGTGTGATTGAGGTCAAGTACCAACCCGTTGTGCATAAAAAAAACAGTGAACGTCCTGTAGCTTATATGATGATGCTGACTTTGGGAAAGGAGAATAATTATGAGTGATAGCAGACGCAATACACAAACACGAAATTGTGTAAGGTTCCTAGAAAGTTACCTGCCTACCTATAAGTAGGTAAAATTTACATGTCCTTAATTCAATAAAAGTACATTTTTAAAAGATGTAGATAGCCATTGATGTGATTCTAAATCTACTTGGACCACGAATCAACAGAAAAAGTAAGTGACACTAAATTCGCGATAACTCGTGCAAAAGTTGAGCGTAACTTTTTCGATCGCAAATGCAATGTTACAATATCCATTGCCGTCGATTCGCTCAGATCTTATTGCAAGTGGTTAACGTCTAATTTTCCCTGTGCTGACAGTGATAGATAAGGGAAAATAAACTTGTATGTTCTGTGAAGGAACAAAATTATATGCAGTCCGCGCTCAACCGTTGTAGGAGCGAGACACGTTCGGAACTAATTCGTGGTTGGAACAAGGACGTTCTGTTCGGACAGTGTTTTTATCATGACCGTGTGTTCTGTGGCCCCAGAGATATTTTGACGAAGGACAAACGAGGATATTAATAGAAAGCTATAAAGGTGAGCGTTGCGAATTATAAAGGATAAACAGATCGTTGATCCCACTCGTGTTAATTGTTTTCGATGACAACTTTGATTGTCGCTGATTAGTTTTATTGTTCTACAGTGCTTTAGGTAAGTGAGTACATGTCTGGATGCTAATGAATCTAAATTAGTGCTAAACTTTAGGTCAGAGTACCGCAACAAACTGGCACATATTATATCTTGCTTATAACAAAATAAATTATAATGAAAATATGCTAGTGTGTAATTAAAACTGCATTATGAAATAACACTTAGGTAACTCTACCATTTTTTAAATAATTATATATAAATAATATGTAGGTATGCGGTTTCCCAACGCCTGAGCATACGCGATTAAATTTATAAAAAAAGAAAACGTATGTAAACAATACTATCTGGTATATGTAAACAGATTGTAGGGAGTTATTAATAGTGGTTCCTCCGACCATGGATCATTATGTTAAACTGTTCGGGACATGCACCGCACTTAGCTAAGGCTGCCCATTGATTACCGTGAAAGCTTGATAGAACGTGTACAGAGACAATTTAAATGGGTATATAAATTTAAATAGGTTAGGGTATTTAAAATTGTTCTATTTTGAATGTCATGGTATTTATCCTAGTTTTGATAATAAATAAATGATTTTATTTATTATCTTTTATAATATTTTATTTATAGTTTTGATAATAAATAAATTGAAAATAAATAAATGATTGATTGATTGATCACATTAGTTAAAATTTGAGTTTATAATAGGCACACGATTATCTAACGAGAGTTACCGTTAAATCCTACCTGTCTTCCTATTCCCACCAATGCATGATAAAATTGATCAATTATGTAAGTAATACCTAAGTCGGAAACTGTTAATTTCACCTGACAAAACAAAATTGAATAAAGAATACTGCAAACCGATAATAAGTTTGGTTTCATGCTAGCAATTGCCTAGGCATTCTTATTTGCGCGGTTCACATAGAATCTGCGGTGTGATTTCCAGCGGCCATGGACTATGAGCGTAACGTAGTCGTTTGGGGTCGCACCGTGGATTTTGATGCGAACACCGTGACCGAATTGTGTCTGTGGGTTTGCGCAAAAACAAAACAAAAATATAAATATTGTTATTACAATGCTGGATGAGACCGAAATTTTTCGTTGGCTTATCGATGAAATAATACTTCTTAAGTAAAATCTATAATGTATTGTGTAACTGTTCGCACAATAATCATCGACAAATCGTGGAGAGCCGCAGCTTAATCGTGTCGTGAATAGCCACAATCCCGCGGCCGGGAGCGCTCCGGGCGCCGAGCGTCAGCCGGACTTGGTTTTTTTTCTTTTTCCTCTGTTACCTGTTCGGAACGGGTATCGTATCGAGCAGGTTAGGTTAACAAGTGCACTGGCAGGGATCTGACACCTTTGGACACTGTTATAGTTATAAGTCAATTAACTAGCTTATTGATTGCCTCACACTAAACAATTAAATAATCAGAAAGTTTACCATTGGCATTCTGGGCAATTATCTATTTCAGTACCTCTTGCGCTTCCGATGCAAAGAAATGAAAAAATCGCTATTTTAGTCAAATTATCATCATCATCAGCCCGTAAACATCCCACTGCATGGATATAGGCCTTCCCTCGTATAAAGAGGGAGTATGGCCCATAGTTCACCACGCTGGCCCAATGCGGGTTGGGGACTTCACATGCCCTTGAATTTTTATTTGTCAGGCATGCAGGTTTCCTCACGATGTTTTCCTTCACCGTTTAAGGGCAATCGGATTAATGCACAAAAGTAATTAAATTAAATTTAAAAACTTATTGGTACATGGCCTGCATGGGAATCGAACCCGGACCTCCCAAATTGTGAGACCGCGTCTTAGCCGCTGAGCCACCGACACTTTTGTGAACCACCGACTCTCTTTAGACAAATACATCTAACTAATCGAAGAACACCTGTTCCATTTTACGGTTGACTAATGCATTCATATGTACCTCTACTAGAATGGATTGATCCATCAATGATCAGCTTTAGCATAATGGAATAAAGCCAATATACCTAAATCAAGTGAATTAAAAAAAAACCGTTGAAACCGGACGACGATTACGAAACAGATAGAAAAATTTAAATAGTAGGTATTAACTTACAATTTAGTCGTTAGGTTTCCATTAGGTCATTAACGTCCACTATCGCAGGATGTGCCGAGTGCCGACAATAACCTTAATACACTTCGCTAAAAAAGCAATCTCGAAACCGAATCAATCTGTGTATTCGTATGGAAAGGCTGATGTTTTTTTGTTGTATTGGCAAACTAAGACCAAACTTATAACACAAATATTGGTCATTGATAAGCACATGAAATAAAATACAGGTTGTCCCATAAATTGAAATGTCTCTGTGGCTCAATGTAAACAACATTGGGTTTACGATTCGGAGGTCGCGGGTTCGATTCCCAGCGGGGTACATGTTTAAGTACTCGGTTTGGTTGGTGGTAGGGATTTGAAATTTCCGCCTGGCTAGCTACCACCGTCTATCTAAATCTGCCGCCAAGCAGCAATGTTAATAGCATTGTTGTGTTCCGGTTGTCAGAGATAAGATAGCCAGTCCCTCAAATGTGTTGGGGTTTCCGGGTCAGTACGCTTGCACCTTCGACCTCATCTTCACTTAACATCAGATGTGATTGAGGTCAAGTACCAACCGGTTGTGCATTAAAAGAAATGTATAATTATAATTTATGAAATACTCATAGAAATTAATCTTATCTTAGTTTGTTAATTTGAGGTTATCTCATTGTGGAAATGGTGCAGAAAAAATTTAATTAAGTCCTTACAAAACAAATACCACTGATATCTGCCTTCATCAAAATATAAACATTGAACGACCTCGAACTTAGATAAACTTATCTAATTTTTGTTATGTAGTGAAGTGGATCAGGGTTAATAATTTTGTAATTAGCGTAGAGAAGAGTAGGTAGAAGCTCGCCCGGTACCTATTCATCACGTGTAGGGTCGACAAGTTTTCGATTGGGGGACATGGAGAACTAAACATCAAAGAACAAATGAGCATGCATCTTACTGAAGTGCTACTGTGAAAATGTGGGTAGTATTCCGTGTGCCTGTGCGATGCAGTGGGACCTTTAGGCAGGCTGATGGATGATGATGATATACTACGTGGTTACAGTATGCAACTGTAGCTCTGGTTACGACATACCAACGACAGAATTGACAATCCAATATTGTATATCATGCTAGGGCTTCACCTTTCTAAATATTTATTTTTGAACATTGTTGATTATTATGTATGTTTGACATAGATATATAGGTTTTTCTAAATTAAATTTTTCTCGATATATATTTCACATCAATAAATTGCTTAGGTACTTACCGCAATCAGTACGGTATAGTAATCATTGATTAGTGAGTCAGAAACAGAATGTCCCAGTTTGCGACTATTATAAAAATGAATCATAGACCAAACTGTTTAGCATCCCTGCTCGTAGAGCGATTGGTGAGTCGTTTTTTTGTTAACACCTTTTGTAAGTATAATTTGACATCGGGAGCGTGAAAAAACGTAGTAGACATTACTTTTTGACAGGGGATACTTAATGAAGTTGTCGGTTTTTTATGTTCGCTGGTCGTTTCTCACGATGGCTCCTTTGTGGGAGCACGTCCCAAACGGTCCCAATCAATTATGTTAAATGTGATAATTTTGTTTTATTTTTTTCTGGTTTGTCGAGTCTGATTGTATGGTCGACAAATAAATTATACGCCAGTTACACGCCTATTATTTGGTTTAACTTTTTTGAAGTTTTGGTAAGTTTTAATGAAAGCTGTTATAATGTTACAAAACATGCTTACACAGGGTGAAATCGAATTAGTCGAACCATTTAGTTGATATGAAAACTATTATTGAATTGATAATAATTGAAGTCAGTTGATAATAGACATAGATAGGTAGGTCAGTAGATATGGCAAGTATGTTCTCTCGGGAGTATACATATACGTATTCTATTCATCGCGTCTGTCTGTATGTTACCACACACAACTCGCCTCAGCCGATTTAGACAAATGAGGTGTCGTTAGATTCACACAGGACATATACAAAAGTACTCTGTGCGTGAGAGTGTCATCATGATAAATCCAATATGTCGGAGGCTAGCAGCCATTTTGTTTGACACTCGTGACAACAAATAATTCCAGCACCCCATCGAGGTGTGTATCAAATGACAGGTGTCAAAGAACGAAATTGAAAAAGGTATTGAGTTCATAAATAAAATCGTAATAAAACTTAAGCCTGCGGTTACAAATACCTACCTACCTACAAAAAATGAAAAACAATACGAAATAACTCAATTGATTTAGAACGGTTCAGTTCCTATGAGTGAAAATATGATTCACTTACACTACGTTCGGGTTTGGACTCTAACAATACAACCTATAATCGAGTACATCTAAAAAATTTATATTATACTTTCTGTAACTTTATTGTAGTACTTAGGCAGGTTTAAATGTTTAAAAATTAAAATTTTAATTGTGTTATGTTGAATTTGACATTTTTATTTTAAAAAGTAAAAGTGACTGAATAATCCCAGCAATAAGGCTATCTATCCACGTCCTAAAATCGGCGACCGATTTCGGTCTGCAAAAAATTTTAAGATTTCAATATTGAAACGCACACGTCCTGCAAAAACCCGGTCAAAAAATCGGTGATAAAATCGGAGAAAAAATCCGACCGATCGTCCGACCTGCAAAAAGTCGGACGTGAGCGCAGCTTAACCTTTCAATTTAAACCTATGTCATTTAAGGCAACTAAACTCTAGCACCGTTAACTACTTATTGTTAATTAAGTACTAAAATACAAACGTCGCAAAATGTTTAAGATGATTTGTGTGCATGAAAACTAGCAAGTATCGTTTGCCTTTAATGACAATGTGTTTAACGTATTGACGACCGATTGGTGTAGTGGATAGTGACCCTGTCAGCGAAACCAACGGTTGCGGGTTCGAATCCCGCGACGGGTAAATGTTTGTGTGATGAATATGAACATTTATTCCTGAGTCATGGATGTTTATATAAATATTTATGTATGTTTATCCGTTATCTAGTATCCATAGTACAAGCTTTGCTTAGTTTGGGACTAGATGATTGGTGTAAGTGTCCGAAATATTTATTTATATATTTATATTATTATTGCAGTATGTGGCGATCGGCGTCGATGGGCGCGCGCCTCTGCGCCGGAGTGGCGCTGGCGATGTCGCTCACACTGAGTGCCGGTCGCCGCGAGTACAAGGACATGGACATATCGCTGTGGATCGACGAGCGGCAAGTGAGGATGTTCAGTGGTCAGTGGCGCACTTACCTTACCTACCCTGTAGGCAATCCCGCCTCCACTCTCCTCCCACTGTAACTCCTATAAGGTAGGATCGACAGTGGTACTCGACACGGCGCCTTGTAACCGTAGACGGTGTCCTATGTGACTCTATTGTTACCTTGGACCCCAAACCAAAGAAAGAAATAGGGTGTGTAAGTAATAAAAGAGGTATCCCACTCCCCCCCCCAGGCAAATGGGAGTGTAGCCAATGAAATGTAACATGGCACTAGGTCCATCCCTAGGAGGTCGAATGAATCTCAGCCCCCTGCGAGATGCATTGAGCGTATGGCCGCAGCAGAAGGCTACCGCGAGTGCCAGTAATAAGAGTAGCAAAAAACACTTAAAAGCTCGGAATTTGCGTTGGTTGTAGACAGATAGATAAAAAGTTTATTGCACAAACTGGCACACGTACAAGAAACAAACAAAGAAACATGCAAGTCAATCTAACTAATATTATAAATGCGAAAGTTTGGTTGTTTGTTTGATACTCAATCTAATATGCCCTATTTTTTTCATTACGGCAAAACAACTCATGCGGTAACATCAATGTTATAATATTATTTTCTTTAAATATTTAAATCATTGTCTCCGTTTTGTATTGTTAAAGATATTAGCGTGGTACTTGCTGGTTTCATGTGTCATGTTTACTTTGGATTATTAATCTGGGGGCACGGCCGTGCCCCCACCAAGTCGAGCAAAAAAGCGTCACGGCCGAAAAGACGTGTAAATTCAATCGCCTGAAAACACATGTAAATTCAATTATTTAGTGCGATGGCCAAGTCTCGATATATTTATATAAAACATTAAAGAATTTTAATATTGATATGCGTCACTATAAGATGCTGTTAATTATTACGTAACAACTTAATGCTTCGAGTACGGAGATTCCAGACACAATTGATTTTCAATTGTTATGGACCACGATCGTGGTCTTAGAGACTGGACGTATTAAGACCGAAAGTCGCTAAGTAGAGACTGAATAAATTAACAACCGACTTGGTATTACATGGATCTCACAACTTTTTACCGCAGAACAACTGAGTTGCGAGACTTGGTTTTTTTGACAAGTATTGTTTTTGATGGGATAACTAGCTTTCCGCCCGCGGCTTCGCCTGCGTGGTATAACTTTATCGCGGAAATTTATTTATCCCGCGGGAACTACTCTATCGGGATAAAAACTATCCTATGTTTTAATCCAGAATATGTTCTACCTAAGTATATATAGGTTTGTCCGAACACCGTACCAATGACATCATCGGACACTCATGCATGACATCATCATCATCAGCCCGTAGATATCTCATTGCGGGGATATAGGCCTTCCCTCGTATAATGGGGGAGTATGGGCCATAGTCCATCACGCTGGCCCAATGCGGCTTGGGGACTTCACATGCCCTTGAATTTTTATTTCTCAGGCATGCAGTTTCCTCACGATGTTTCCCTTCACCGTTTAAGAAGTCGGATAAATGCACATATGTATTTAAATTAAATTTAAAAACTCTTTGGTACAAGACCTGCGTGGGAATCGAACCCGGACCTCCCAAATTGGGAGACCGCGTCTTAACCGCTGACCCACCGACGATCAGCATTGCATGACTTAGTGATTTCTATTATAGCTTATAATTAGTAATTAAAATATATTAATATTCATTACTCTTACATTTCAGGTATATCAATGCAAGTATTCGCTATACTGAATGGCCACATATCACCCTACATATTGGATCCCAACTTCTCACACAAACTGCCCATCATACCCTCAGAGGTGGGCTATGTCAACTTCACGTGGAGATCCAAAAAGAGATATTACTATAACTTTGACACTCTGACGACGTCAGACCCAAAAGTCCTGCAGCCCCCGGTGCTGTCCATTAAAACCCAAGGGCGGGTGCCTAAAACTTCAAAAGGTGAGAAAATGTAAAAATTCAGTAATTAAATAAGTAATACATATTTTAAGATTGGTCTAGTTGTTATACTCACCCTACGACATTAACTTGCTGGTTCGATTCTCGCTTGAATTAAATGTTTTTGTGATCAAATCAAATCAAATCAAAATATTTTATTTAATTGGATATAATTATCACTTGAAAATGGCACTAGTAATGTTAATATTACATTTAACTGCTCATTCACAAAGCTGACTCCCCAGAAAACAACGAGCAAGTAACTCTAGGGTTGCTCTTTGAAACAGATTATGAGTTACCATTTGTGATTTGATTATTATATGAATAATAATCCATACTTGCTTATCATTCAAATAGTCAGTGATTTTATAATAGCCTTTTGCTAATAATTTCTGTTTTATGATTGCTTTAAATTTATTTAAAGGCAAATTTTGAATCTCTACTGGAACCTTATTATAAAAGCGCCCTTTGCCCTTTGAGGGATTTACTAACTTTGTGAAGTCGGCTAACATAAACAGATAACTGGTTCTGATGAATGAGCATTTATTCTCGAGTATGGATCTAGTATTAACAGTCCACTTGACTATTAGATAATTGGTATAAATGTCCGAAATATTTATTAATTTTAAGTAACCAGTTTTTAATCTGTAATCGACTACATGTAAAAAATTATCGATATTTTCTGTGGTTAGTAATTAAAATTAAAGATAATAAATTTATTTTATCATAATTGTTTCGACATGTATAAATACACAAAAGTGACGAAATAAATCCCACAAATAACTTATAAATTTAAACCAATTTGAATCACGCAAACTAGACCATACTAACTATAATTTCGATTACTAAAATACCGAATATAAATGTTTTACATGTAGTTTGTATGAAAACTGTCATCGTATCACGTAAAAATTTTTCGATCCCTATTTACCATTTAGCTCACCTGCGTTCGGTCGCTAAATTTCGTACCACGTAAGCGCTCTACACTTATGTATTTATTTATTATAATATATATATTATTATTATATATCATATATATGTAATTAACATGTATGTATGTATTGGTATAAATTGTATGGATATATTTTATTTGTTTCGATTATTTAGTTAATATTGTTTCTCATCACATATAGTACTAATGTTTTGCATACCTATAAGCCTTTTTGAATTCAATATGCAGAACTTTCAGATGTACTTAACAATTAGGAAATTAATTGTGATAACCCACTTAATTACTCGTATTGAATTCCGTGATGATAGGTCCTACGTGGAAGAGATCGCTGTTAATTTGTAGTTTCTATAAGATATTTAAATGTACCTTCCTTCTTTAAACAATAAAGCGTATTTGATTGATTGATTGATTGATTGACAAGGTGATAAACGTCTAATGGACAGACGTATCGAGTTACCATAATTTACTTCTAGGGCGCTTACGTGGTACCAAATTTAGCGAGCGAGCGAATCCACAAATTTTTTGTGACGCGAACTTTTTTACGTAGACGATTGGAGGTCGCTATCGTTCAAACTACATATCATTATTTAACATTGATTTTGTCGTACGCAACTGACGTAGCAGGTGTTGTTCACAGAATTCAGTATATTCTTACCATGTGTGGGCAACAGCAGTGGAGTAGCAACGTTAGAAATAGGTCTAGTGCTTAAAAATGGCCGCGGCCTCCCGCTAAAAGGCACCCCGTTAAGGTTAAACCTAAAGAAGGAATGCGCACAGAGAGGTGTGTATTTAGAAAGGACAGGTATTGTATCGCCAACGCATTTTTAACACTTTTACGCTTGAGTTTAAAGTTTTTGTGACGAAGTCTGTCAGTATTACCAAACATGTGACGTCACTAGATTATTCAATAAGAAATCCAAGATAATACTTATTATAACCTAATAAAATGACAAGACCTACCGTCACAACAAATTATAAACAACAAGCGGTTGCTTTTCTTTATTTTTAATTCTCTAAGAAGCTTTAACAGTCCTTCGTTTCTACACTCAACAAACCATATCATTGAGAAGTCTCAAAAAGCTTATTAATTCAATTTCTCATGCTTCCACAGTGAAATATCAAAGGAACAGTCGTAAAGAGACCGAACAGAAACACTTGGGGTGTTTCATAAGCACTAAAACATTGCATTTCATCTATTTCGAGCTCAAATTGTTTGCTTTTGCTACTAATAATACATTTATGGGTAGTTTGTATGAACGAGCCGCATCGTTACCCGTACTACCATTTCACAGCATTCTCAGTCATAAACTGTTTGTGTTCATTTATGTTCTGGGAACAATACAGCAATTGACGTTTTATTGATCATTGTTTTTTTTTTATGAATTATTTCTCGCCACAACACGTCACGACCACGGAGACATAACAAATGGTTTAACTTTTAAATCCTGCACTTAAAATATTAAATCATTAGGGGCGTCCGCTGCGTTGAGCGGGACACGCGTGTTTTAGCGGCGGCTGACTGATTGTGAGCCTTATGGACACTGCATTATGGTTGCGAGTAATTTGCACTCGGCGCGACGGATGCCGACCTAAAATGCAAATTGACTCGTAACAGCATACAGAGAAGATTCACAATCGGTCGTCTGCCGTTGGAACATTCGCATGTGTCCCCCTCTCAACGCAGCACAAGCCTTTAAAGATAATAAGAAATTATTCAAACGGAATAACAACAAAATTATTCATGCGATTCTCCAATGTTAATAAAAGTGCAAAACGGCGCCACAATGCCTTATTATATAAATAAAAAGTATATCGGAAGGTCAGTTACTGTGTAGTTACCCTACTAATGTTCTGTCTGCGTGCGTGTCGTTTGCTACAAGCCTGTCGTATACAGCCAGGCCTTATTAACATGGATGCGTTGTTTTCCGGGCATTTCGCCGAGTATGCTGATTGGCTGAAATCACGGTGCCTCTGCTCACAGCATTGCGTTTTTAGGTTGGTACACTTGCTTGCTTTACTTATACTCTTTTATTATTTATCAGGAAAATACTTGAGTCAGTTACATGGGATTTTGTTATTTACTGATCGATATTTATAGGTAAATTTTAGGCCGATCGTAAGCATACTATTACTACCTATGGCCCTATTATGTCATACATAAAAGATGCGCCATTGCATGTCACTACCTGTCACTGAAGCTCTATGCATCCAGTTATACCATGCATAAGATTTAAAAAAAAATGTTTGTCCTGGATAGTCTATACAAGTATAGTCTGTTAGGAACAGTATAAGTAATTAATAAGATAGTAAGAATAAATAAAGGATTCAATTGACGCTCAAATGGGTAGGTAAACCTGTACCATAGCGTCAACTATACATTCACAGTTTAAAGCATTGTTATCCATTAATGATCATCACATATAATATGTGTAGTGAATAAAACTACAACTCACTAGTTTGTGTGTTTGTTGTAATTTGAGTGTGTGTAGTTGAGTGTTTTGTAGTTGAGTGTGTGTTGTAGTTTGAGTGCGTGTTGTAGTTTGAGTGTGTGTTACAGTTTGAGTGTATGTTGCAGTTTTAATGTGTTGCAGTTTGAGTGTGTGTTGTAGTTTGAGTGTTTTGTAGTTGAGTGTGTGTTGTAGTTTGAGTGCGTGGTGTATAGTGTATGTTGCAGTTTTAGTGTGTTGCAGTTTGAGTGTGTGATGCAGTTTGAGTGTGTTGTAGTTTGAGTGCGTGTTGTAGTTTCAGTGTGTCGTATTTTGAGTGTTCAACTACAAAACACGCTCAACTACAAAACACTCAGTTTTGTAGTTGAACGTGTGTTGCAGTTTGAGTGCGTGTTGAAGTAGTTGCGCGTGTGTTGTGATTTATGATAGACCGACCACCTCCGTGGCTCACTGTAAACAACATAGGGTTTACGAAATATACAAATAAACAATTACAAATAAATATCGATCAAGTAATACACAAAATTAATAATGCCTGTATTATTGTAATGTTATAGTCCAGTAATGGAACTATCTTACTTCCTACAACCTTAGTTCCCAATTTACAAGTGGATAGAGTACCTGTCAGTGATGGAATAATAACGTTTTCTAAAATATCTACCCCTATCTAAAACCTATAACATAAAATTTTTATTATGAAAAAAATGAAAATGAAAATGAAAAAATGTTTATTTTCGTAGGATACAATTGATCACTTGAAAACGTTAATATATCATTTTAAATCTACCGCTCATTCGTAATGCTGTAATCCCCAGAGAAGAACGAGCAAGAAACTCAAGGGGTTGCTCTTTTCTGCGAGTCAAGATATTATTTAATAACAGTAAATTGCTTTATACTTTTTTTGGTATAGAGTCAAACATATTTATTAACAATAAATTACTAACTTTAATTTGGTTTATAGTTATACATACTATACGTCGCCAAATAAGTTTTAAGTCCAAGGATTACTGTCATTTAAATAATCACAAATTTTATAGTAACCTTTTGCACTGAGCTTCTGCTTCACGATACCTTTGAACTTATCTAAAGGCAAATTCTGCATATCTTCGGGAATCTTATTGAACAAACGTATACATTGCCCCTTAAATGAATTACTAACTTTATGGAGTCTAGTTGAATGCAGAGCAAGTTTATTTTTATTTCTAGTATTTATGTCATGTTTATCGCTATTTTTCTCAAATGAAGATATATTTTTCTTTACATAAATGACATTTTCATACAATGTGTCCCGGAGAGAAGTGACCAGCGGGCGTAGTTTGAAAATTTATACAAAATTATCGATAAATCATTTAAATTTAGAGACCTAACTGCTTTTGTTTTTTAAAAATTGTTAATTCTTTTTTTTTAATAGACATCTCTGACCGTCTGCACTATTTTAGTCATAATTTCTTTGTTTTTACGTCTTTCCCAATTCTTTTTTTTTAATTCAGTGCTGTTATTATTATTCATCAAATTAAGTTATGAAAATTATCCCAAAACAAATAAATAATTTATTAAAAAAGAAATAAACTTAAAATTCGACCAACAAAACTGTATTTCTTTAAGTTTAAAAATAAAAAAACGAAAAATGTCCCTATAACATCATGTTTTTTTTTAATTATTATGATACTACATGATATTCTCTAAAATATCCTCGAACAATGTTTTTAGTTATTTCAAATAAATGTGAACGTACGAGACATTGAAATTGACCTTTTATGCTCCAGTAACTAGATAGAGATAAGTTTAAAAAAATGAAAGTAATGTTTTAAGCAGTTTATTTGCACATTTAAGTGTTTTGTTATTACAATGAATCATTTTGATTTTAACATGATAGTTTAATAATAAATAAAAGATACTTAATTTGTTAAAATGGTTGTTTATTAAGAAAAATCAGGTAATTAATTAATTATGTTTTCAAAATGACCGCCGTCAGCGGTTATGCAGGCCAGGGCCCTAAATGACATCCTTAGTGTAGTTCGCCTTATTTCTGCATGATTCTGCGCTATTTCTGCGGCAGCAGCATCGATTCTCTGTTTCAGCTGGTCTCTTGAAATTATTGGCACAGCATAAACTTTTTGCTTCATGTAGCCCCAGAAATAATAATCAAGAGGCGTCAAGTCTGGTGACCTCGGGGGCCATGCTACTGGACGGCCTCTGCCAATCCATCTTGGATAATTTTCATTGGCCTGGCCTGCATAACCGCTGACGGCGGTCATTTTGAAAACATAATTAATTAATTACCTGATTTTTCTTAATAAACAACCATTTTAACAAATTAAGTATCTTTTATTTATTATTAAACTATCATGTTAAAATCAAAATGATTCATTGTAATAACAAAACACTTAAATGTGCAAATAAACTGCTTAAAACATTACTTTCATTTTTTTAAACTTATCTCTATCTAGTTACTGGAGCATAAACGGTCAATTACAATGTCTCGTACGTTCACATTTATTTGAAATAACATAAAACATTGTTCGAGGATATTTTAGAGAATATCATGTACTATCATAATAATTAAAAAAAAACATGATGTTATAGGGACATTTTTCGTTTTTTTATTTTTAAACTTAAAGAAATACAGTTTTGTTGGTCGAATTTTAAGTTTATTTCTTTTTTAATAAATTATTTATTTGTTTTGGGATAATTTTCATAACTTAATTTGATGAATAATAATAACAGCACTGAATTAAAAAAAAGAGAATTGGGAAAGACGTAAAAACAAAGAAATTATGACTAAAATAGTGCAGAAGGTCAGACATGTCTATTAAAAAAAAAGGATTAACAATTTTTAAAAAACAAAAGCAGTTAGGTCTCTAAATTTAAATGATTTATCGATAATTTTGTATAAATTTTCAAACTACGCCCGCTGGTCACTTCTCTCCGGGACACATTGTATATGTATTGGGATGCTAATGTCAAAATATTTACTTCTTTAAACAGTTCCCTCAAAGAATCCCTCGATTTTAACTTATATATTGCTCGAATGGCTCGTTTCTGTAGTATGAATATTTTACTAATGTCAGCTGCATTTCCCCACAGTAAAATTCCATAAGTCATTAAACTGTGGAAATAACTAAAGTAGACTAACCTAGCTGTATCAACATCTGTAACTTGTCGAATTTTCCATATTGCATATGCTGCCGAGCTGAGCCTTTTAGACAATTTTAATTACGATTGTGAACTTCATTTCGTCCTCACCGATAGATCCATGTGTAAAAAAGTAGGAATTTTATGGTTGTAGGAAGTTACACCCCTTCTTTCTAGGCTAATAAATTAGGGTTATGGAGCAAAATTATGAATTAAAAAAAATTGCGACATTTTGATTATTTTTCTAAATCTCCCTTACAAGTGCACCTACAACTCATACTCCCTATCCGTAGGCCCCGACCCGGAGTGCGACAAAAAGTGCGCCAACCAAGGCTGGTGCAACCAGGAGAAGATATGCCAATGCCCCGAGGGGTACATGGGGCAGCACTGTCGCACGGCGCTGTGCTACCCGGCGTGCATGAACGGGGGGAACTGCACCGCGCCGGGCGTGTGCTCCTGTCCGCCCGGCTACCAGGGCCGCAACTGTGAGGGCGGTATGTACACTACACTGATGTGGTACTGCCTGAGGGCTGCAAGGGACAGTGTGTACGACTCTGTCCCTCCAAATGGGCTCAGGTCTTCATAGTGGGCGTAAAGTACTCATAATAGAATCGCTTGATAAACAGATTTAGGCCGGCAACGCATCTGTGACCCTTTTGGTGTTGCGGGTGTCCATGGGCGGCGGTGATTGCTTTCCATCAGGTGACCCGCATGCTCGTTTGCCGCCCTCTCATAATATATATATATATATATATAAAGATGTTTCCAGATGCAAAATAATGCCGGCTCCAAACTACCGTCAAACAGTTCAACACAACAACATGACTCCAGTCTGTTCCAACACACGATCGATCAAAGCAGACTTACCACATTTAAAGATTGTGGAAGACGAATATATACGTAGGAATAGAACAAGATAAATATTTTATTTTGGTTTAGTTTCCATTGTAGAGCCTTCTACCATACTGATGTGTGGAGGGTTTGTTTGCACGAAATATCTCTACAGGTGGAAGGTTGGACAGTTGGACGATAGTTTGGAGTCGGCATAAGGAATTTTCTTCCTTTTCTTAATCAACAATAGATGGCGCCACATGTATGGGTAGCATTGCAGAGGGGCGCCGCGTTCCTTCATCTCGCGTTGTAGCGACACCCCGCTTCATAGTAAAATGTGTTAAGATAATCTCCTCTTTGTTACTGCTCCACGGGTAGCACTATCGCACGGTACCCGGCGTGCATGAACGGTAGGAAGTATGATACCCTCTTTAGACAGGTTCTCATGTCTGCAGACATGAATTATGTAGATATTACGCCAAATGCCTGAGAACTACAGGCTCTGTCCGTTTCTTCTTCTTCTTCTTTTCGTGTCGAGGCAAGTTTCAAATTTTATTGGACCAAAACTTAGCCACTCTAACAGCACTGTCTGTGGCGTTAAGGAGGTCGTCAAAGGTGCAGCTGTCAGGACACGCGGAGCAAGACAATAGGTGATCCATTGTCTGCGGGGAGACTCCGCACTCGCATCGATCACTCCCGCCATCGGAGAAGCCCCACCTGCACAGATTATCTTTGCTGCAGCCTACCTGAGTCCGAAGTTGTTTTAAGGATTTGCATGTTGGCTATGGCAAATCGTGTCCAGGAGGACGAGACTCCTCGAGCGGGAGGAACAACGCATGAGAGTATCTTTGCAGCCACAGGCTGCAGCGAGCATCCGAAGCCACACCTTGTACGGGAAAGTTACTACGACTCTGGAGTCTTTGGGGCACTGTTGAACACTGGTACTGGAACATAATTTCTTTATACCTTAGCTCAGCGAAGAAAATTCTTCGCCTTCAATATTTTCGGGATCGCCATTCAAAACCGTCAATTGTCGAGGGAGCGATGAGCCAACCAATCATATATCAGAACGCAACCGATACGACGGTATCGACGAAATTACATGAGCCCCGAGGATCATTTTAATCCACTCTTCATCCATCTTTCTATTCTGATGGTCTGTAAGAAGTTTTTGTCTGTATCTATTGGGCATATTCACCCCAGACAGTTATGCCACAAAACTTCACAGCTGTCGTAGGACGATCGACCAAGCAGTTCATAGACTCCTAACAAGCGAGGGGCATCTGTCAACAAATCAGGCTAATAGAACACAAAAACTTCGCATCAGTTATTAGCTAGTGCTGTCAGCTTATTGCACTGCGATTGACTTTTTCAGGGACATGTAACCCTTAATACGACCAATCGGAAGTCGGTGGAAGGGCACAGAAGTTTTACCTTCTCGATATGTATGAAACACTATTTTTTTTTAAATTGCAGAGTTTGGTGCAGCGGAAGTTGTTTAGTTAAAATAAACTGCAATCAACAAAAATACTTCAATATATTCCAAAAATAATCAAACTACTATATAGCTATGTACTACCTTAATTACTAAATGCGCTTCGATATCGCGATGGCCGCTTTACATCCTGCTTTGATCACCTCTGTGAGCGCTTTGTAGAACGGTGCCTGCTCGGCTCCGTGCTCTAACCCTGTGTCATGGTGCTCCTGCTCCTCATCACGGAACTTCGTGATGGTCTCCAGGATATCTTTGTCGATGTTGGGGTCCTCCATCAGCGTTCGGAGCTGGTCATTGTAGTGGTCCATTATGACTGTTTCGACGGCCACAGTGCAGGCCATAGCTGCCTCTTTGCCCATCAAAGCGGTTCCTGCGAAATGTTCTTTGGTTTAAATTAGCTCCCTCAGACTAAAAAAAGAAATACGAAACACCAATATAACAGAAAATGAAGCCACTCTTTTAAACGTATGTGAGTAATCATTGCGCCCGGGTGTACGAGAGATATATAAAATCGGCACACTATGTGGCTTCACTTCTATCGTACCGTGTGATTTGCCTTTTTTTTTCGTGGTCAATGATTGTGATGAGGGTGTCCTTGTCTAGTATCAAAGCAAAATCATTTAATGATAGTTGTAATGACTAATCTATTATATATATATTTTTACACAATTATACTGCTTTCGTGTACACTACGGACTGCGCTTAGAGCGGGACGGTAACAAAACGCTACCCGCGAGTGAAGGTGCCAGTAATAAGAGTGACAAAAACGCTTGAAAGCTTGGAAATTGCGTCAGTTCGACACGGTCGTCGTAGAACAGCGTATGGACTAACGAATTTAGACCATCAAGCATGAGTATGTTCTCCTCTCCAACCAATATACATAATCCCACAAAATTCGCCGTCGCCACAATTGCAGATTGGTGAATCGATCAATGCCATAGAACAGAGGTTCCCAATTTTTTTTTTTGCCACGGAAATCTTATTGCTTATACTTTTCCTAGCGGAACCCTAGTTCGATAACAAAAAAGTATTACATGTACAAAAAAACTTTTAACGAAATATAATGTAACTAGATAAGTACGAGTAATTTTCACGTATTTTCTTAAAATAGCACTAAAATGGGGATTAATGTCTGACAGTTGAATGCCAAAATCTGGAGCCGCATTCAGTATTTTCTGTATATTTCTGTACTCTTTGGGTGTAACTATAAGCCGAAAAGCTATATATCGATAAGTTATTATTATTAGTAAATTTTTGGACCTGAACGCGGAACCCTTGTGGCCCTTCCACGGAACCCTAGGGTTCCGCTGCCCACCTTTCGGGAAACACTGCCATAGAAAATAGTTTACCTTTGAAATTCATACAGACAGTAAAACATGACAAGCATCATAACCTATTGCCATTGGGCTTTAACCCTAAATCTGGCACATAAGCAAACTCACCAGCGCCCAGCACGAATCCAGCCACATTCCATATAGGAGTCAGCACCGTGGGCCGTACCCTGTACTTGTTGATCAATTCCTCGAATTTGGCGCGGTGGTGCTTCTCCTGGTCCCACATGTGCTGGATGGTGGGCCCCTCAGCCGTACCGCCTAGTACGGCGTGTTGGCCCGCGTATATCCTGTCCGCACCTAGCTCGCCTGCATGGTCCACGCGGATTATACTGTCTAGCTGAAAAGAGATTTGAATAGCTCAAAAAAGTTGGACTATCACACCCATTCATTACATAAGCCTATTTTGGAATTAAATTATAGTTGGGCCTTTAGGGCATAAGCATATTTTGGGTAGGTAATATAGATTTTAATAGTCCCAATTTTGGGAAAAGATTATTTATAGACCTATGGGATACTATATGGGGTGGTGGATTATGGCCCATACCCTCTACCAGTGAGAGGAGGCTGTGCCCCAACGGTTGTCGATGATGATGATGAAATAACGGACAAAACGGAAACCACCGCACAATAAATTTAGCAAATGTTATGGGCAATAAAATAGATTTTACTCTAACTAAATTCTAAGTACATACGTTAGGATTTTTCTGCCATGTAGCTGAGTGTACACTTCTCATTTGTATAAACAGAAAACGCGGTCTAATCATCTTCCGCTGTTTAATTTGAATTCTGGAAAAAAAAATGCATTTGTTTTACAGGTATATGCTCACAGAAGTGCCTGAATGGTGGGAAATGTATACAGAAAGACATGTGCGAATGTCCTAAAGGATATTACGGGCTGAGGTGTGAATTCTGTAAGTATTCCCAAGTTCAAAATTATTAAGTGGCAGTACGATCAATTAGTTACGGGGACAGACGGGAAAAAAATCCTATCGTCCCCACTGGTGGGGTCGTAAGTGGGGAATATCTCCAAATTTACGATGAAGTGAAAGGAAAAAAAAATGGGACATCATTAACTGATCATTTGTATAAACAATGTAACCATTAAATTATTGATAATTATGCCTAAAAACATTATGCATTAGTTTCAGTTTCCTGATTTAGATTGATTGATTGAGATTATCCTTTTGGTTTCACCTGTGTTAGTAATCCTAATTGTTCAGAGAGTTCTATAAATATTTTATTATTTTTAAAACAATATATCCTAATTTATAAATTCCAGCTAAATGCGTGATCCCGTGCCTGAACGGCGGGCGATGCAAGGGGGTGAACAAGTGCCGCTGCCCAGCGGGGCTAGGGGGGAACCACTGCGAGGTGGGGCGGCGCGGGGGGGAGTGCCCCCGGCCCTGCTGGCACGGAGTGTGCGCGGGGGGCAAGTGCGCATGCGAGCCGGGCTGGCGGGGGCGGGCCTGCCATCGGACCTACGGTACGTCACGTGAGCAATGAAGTGGTCCGAAATCTATGGGATATTCAGGCCCGTATGAAAAGATTGAGATCGGGTCTCAGTCTCAAGACCATTTTTTCTGATGCTGTTTTAATATGCAGCAGATTCTTAAGCGTCAACTTGAGAACGGTTTATTAATACGGGCCCTTTCTTTTTTTACGCGGACAATGCGTTTTGCATACCGCTCGCCTGGGGGACGGCGAGACGGTTATGTGGGCCTCCCCTCCCAAACCCACCAAAACCCCGCGGCGACCTTTCTCGGCAGTAAGGAGGACCTGGGAACGCATAAGCGGCTCCAGGTCCCCCCTTGCCCTGCCCCCCCTCGCTAGGGGAGGCCCGTTCCCAGAGGGCGGCTGGCGCTCCCTCCCGGAGGGCGCTGTCGTGCCTCAAACCACGATCAGCGAGCGGTATCCCACTCTCACTACTACGTCGCGCGCGACACACGATGTCATGCTACGCAGGCTGGAGTACATATTTGATGAACTGGATATCAGTGTTGCAATCGCAGGACAGGCCTGGGGACCAATCGCGCTATTTTACAACGGTTTTACCGTTCGAACGGAACGATTTTGGTTTTGGTTTAGCTCTAGTTTAGCTCATGTAAAATATTGTATCGCACTATTTTTTGTGAACGATTATATCGTTGACGCTACCAAAGTAAAACCAAACCCAAAGTGTTTAGAGTTAAACAAGAGTATTTTAAAAAAAATCTAGTTTAATTTCCGTTCAAATGATTAGCGCGATACGAAATGTGCTTAACGTAACATTTTTGGTTATGGTTTAGCTTTGGTATTATCGTTCAAACAGAGCGATTGGCCTCCTGGGTCTATACAATACAAGATTATCCATTAAAACGTGTCAGTGTCTGAAATGGAGGTAGTTTGTTCTAAGAAGCTATATCATTGTTTTTAGAGTTAAGAACAACTGCAAACATCATTTTTTTTATATAAAACTCAATTTAAACTGGAGATAAATCCAAAGAAACAATCTTCCTTTAGTTAATGAAAATATATATTAGGAAAATTCCTTACTATTGACTCCATTGATTAGTGATAAAAATTTCATGAATGTCATATATTTAACCGGCTTCAAAAAAGGAGGGGGTTGTGTACCTCAGACCTCCGTCAGTTATAAACAGATTTGGAAAATGGTGGATATGCTTCCAAGGTGATGATGACGGATGTGGTCGAAGATTAAACCAAGCAAAGTTAGAACCTTTTCCTGTTTACAGGAGCTGAAATTTTGACACGTTCAGTTGTAATGAATGACATGAATTGATGCTACAACCAGAATCATCTTCTCACGAGGGGAACTCCTTAGCGGTTAAATTTAGTACGGAAACTAAATGCACAGGATTGTCTCCCCAAGAGGGATCTCCTCTACGTAGGGTTGCCATACGTCCCGTATATACGGGACTGTCACGGTATTTGACCATCGCGTCACGTATTACTATATGTCCCGTATTTCGACAAAATACGGAAATAGAATAGAGAGGTGAGGGGCGCGATCGCTATAGCCACTACTGTGGAGATCAAATCTAATCAGATCAATACCCATCTGTTAGAAAACACATACTACGTGCACATGCGTACAAAAGTAGTTAAATATAATAAAACATAGTTCAAAAGCCGCGTGTCAGTATTGAATGTCTTAGGTTCGAGTTTTAGGCATCAGAAAAGAAAACGTCCCGTATTTAACTTCTAGAAGGTATGGCAACCCTAGCTCTATAGTACGGATACGAAATGTTGCATACACGGTTAGACCAGAATAAGACGCTTGTTTTTAAAGTATTCTCAATGTAGACCTTATTCATTTGTTTCAGCATCTTCAGAAGAATCCGGAGAGTTCAAGAGGCCGCGATGAAAGAGACAAATGTCTCACTACAACTACTTACTGATGTGATTTCGTAATTTTATTGATTATAAATTTTTTTATACATACAATTATGTTATGTTAAAATTAGTCATTTAGATGTTAAGTATGAAAGCCATTTAATGAATAGAAAATAAATTTATGCAATACAAAATAATGAGAGATTATAAACACAACTGTAGTTTACTTTTAGCTTTGTGTGCAACCAGCTTTCCTCCCGCGGCTTCGCCTGCGCGGAATAACTTTATCGCGGATATGTTTAAATAAATAAATAAATATCCTTAGACATACACACAGCGCCATCTAGTTCCACAGTAAGCAACTATATGCTTGTGTTGTGGATACCAGATGGTTGATATACTACTTATAAATGAAGACATCCATAACTCGGGTACAAATGTCCGTATTCATCACACGAACATATGCCCCTAGCGGGATTCGAATCCGCAACCTGTTTTGTTTATTTGTTTATTCCGCGGGAAGTACTCTATCAGGATTAAAAATATCCCATGTCTTAATTCAGGGTATTTTCTACCTATAACCAAATTTCATCCAAATCCGTTCAGCCGTTTCGCCGTAATGGAGCAACAAGCAAACAAGCATTCAAAGTTTCGCATTTATTTTATAATATTAGCACAGAATTAATATAGATGTTAGACTAGTCAGATACATAATGTGCAGCAAGAAGGTTACGCCAAGCCATGATGATACAATCATGGCTGAGTTTTTGCAGGTGAATTTAATCGCCTCCGTGGCTCAATATGCACAATAAAGGTTACAAAACGGTCGCGGATTCGATTCCCAGTGGAATACCCAGTTTAGTGGGTAGTAGGGGCATTTTTAAATGACCAATGACACTTCGGCGACTGAGTTACCGGTCGTAGTATTCGGTTGGCAGGACGCACCAAAAGCACCGAACGCGCAATAGGCGGCGCGCGGCGTGTAGTTCAGCGCGTTTTTTTTGCTGTTGTAGGTACACCCTGGGTGACTATGCCAGTCTTATTGATACCTTCACCTTTTCAGACCTGAATTGATCTAAGCAGTTTATTTCATATCATAGCTGGTTGAACACTGAAGGAGTGAAAGTTTGTGGTGGCTTCAGGGCAGACAAACATAATATGTATCAATAAAAACCTCTTTTTGTTACAATGCTATGTTAATTAGATCGTTCATTAGTAGGTATGTTCTGGTCAAATATGGTAAGCTAATTTAACTTATTCAGACGACTGGATTTTCTTTTTAAATAGGACAGGTAAAAAACTTCCGTATTATTTATTTATACAATAAAGATACTAAACTGGACGCATTACCTCCAACTTTGATATATTTCGAACTCAGTCTGAATTCCGCGTGGAGAAATCAGTTCCGTCGTTCTATTCAAAATATTTTTTAACACACTTATATTTTGAAGGTGTTATTCGAGTAATAATTAGAATAAATTCTAGAATAAGATATTTTTTATTTTGTACAATTCCATGTGGTATAATTGCGAGCGACGATATTCCGATTATTTTATTTTTATAATTTTTATTTTTTGCAAAATACTCCGTTTTTTTCTACGGACGAGTATACAGTTTATTCCAGAAATGAATTCGCAATCCTTGAGTGACATGGAAACAACACCAAACTTGGCCTAGTAGCTATATGTGGGCAGAAATCTAGCGAAGACTGCAGCGCGGGAGATGCGCTAAAATTTCTATCACAAAATCATATAGAATAAAGTGTGGAATAATTAAGAGAATGACAAAAAAATGCCAGCAACCATGAATTGACATAATGAGAGAGAAATCTACGTTAGAGATATTTGTAATATTATAAAGAGGTAAAGTTCTCTGGGGGGACTATGACAAAACTTCTACAGAACATTTTTCTAAAAATAACTCAATCTCATGTTTCTTGCTGGGAAAGCCTTATATGTTCTGATGAACTAAATATAATCCTGTTTGCTTTCCCTTTGTCATGGTACTTAGTTCAAAGGCCCCACCCTCTCCATTTCACTGCCATCCAGTGTAATAATAATAATAGAGAAGAGCCTTCGAAGTTAGGTATACAGAGTGAAATTTAATTCGTGTAATTCCTGTCACATCAAATCAAAAATGTTTTATTTCGTAAGTTATAAGAATAACATTTGAAATCGTCGTGACATCAGTTATCCCTCATTCACTAGGCAGTCTCCCCAGAGAAGAACGAGCAAGAAACTTAGGGGTTGCTCTTTTTAAATATATATAATAATTGTTAAATTTATGATTTGACAAAGAATAATAAGGATTATAATATACTGGATATTGCCAACCACAGCAATTCATGTCCACGCATTCTTATCATCGAGATAGTCAGAAATATTATAATAGCCTTTGGCACATAATTTCCGTTCAATGGTTGTTTTAAATTAATTTAAAGACAAATTTTGAATGTCTACCGGAACCTTATTATAAAAGCGTAACATCGTAACATTGAATGACTTACTGACTTTGTGTAAGCGACTGCTATGGACAGCAAGTTTATTTTTATATCTTGTATTTACATTGTGTATTTCACAATTTTTCCTGAACAAATGCAGATTCTTTCTTACGTACATTAAGTTTTCGTAAATATATATTGCGATGCCAAAGTCAATATATTGATTTCCAGAAAATTTATTCCTCAGAGATACTCGGGAGCCTAACTTGTAGATCGCACGATCCGCTCGCTTCTGCAGAACAAAAATACAATTTATGTCCGCGGCATTTCTCCATAACAGAATGCCATAAGCCATTATGCTATGGAAATAGCTGAAATATACCAGCCTTGCGCCTGTTATCTGGTAACTCCACTCCTGATTACAAAAAACTTTCAATTACGAAACATAACCGAATTAGCCGAAAATTGTTGGGCTTGGAGCTTGAAAGATGGTTTAGAATTTGATATCCCAAGTGTCGAACCAGATCTATAACTCCACCAAGCCAACTAGGCACTCAGACGGAATGCGGCTTCCTTGCTGAAAGGTGCCTAGTTGGCTTGGTGGAGTAGTACGTACATACGTTTTCGTCACAGCACATTTTTGAAAACCTAAAATATACGTCAAAAAAATACAACATCATTTAGAAAAAATAGTGACAAACATGATGTCACTACAAGAAATAATGATAAACTTGCAGGCCACGTAAGCAGATTGTGCAAAATCAGTCATTCATTCGGAGGGCTATGTATACATTTTTTCAATAAGGTTCCCATTGATATACAAAATCTTCCTTTCATAAATTTAAAGATACTATAAAACAGAAACTTATTAAGAAAGCATATTATAAAATACCAGACCTTTTAGATGATAAACATCCTTGGATATAACAAGGCCGTTCGCATGTCAGGCTATTTCACAATTAATAATGAAATATAATTGTGCGTTTTTGTAATATAAAACACAAAAAGTTTTCCTCTCCTCTCGAGTTTCTTGCTTGTTCTGTAATATAAAATAATATAAAAACCTGTTTTTAAATAAGAGCAAAATCAAATCATGGCTCGTCAGTGGACCACATCGCTACACAACAATGACTGGATCTCAAAAAAAGAAAAGGGTAGACTGCAGGCAAACCTGAGGGGCAGTTCTAGCACGGAGTGTGCACCCGACTCGACAGCTTATTCGCTTCTCCAAGGAGCAACTGTGTTTGATCACGGGTACACTAACAGGTCACGGTCATTACCACAAACATCTGTTCAATATAGGTGTCATAGACAGCCCCCTGTGCAGAGCGTCCATGGAGGCCGAAGAATCAGCCGCCCACATGCTTTTGGAGTGAGAGGAGGTGGCCACACATCGAACCACCAGTCTTGGAGGACTGGAGTCTCTCCCCGAAGCCTGTGGCAACATCCCAAAGTTGTTCGGCTTCCTTCCGGAGCTTGGGTGGCACTATTAAGTATTCTTCCGTACGCTAAATAGGCGCACTTAGACGTCGAGTTGCAGAAACCAGCCAGCCAACGAAAACGAAAGAGCAACCTATCAAGTTTCTTACTTGTTCTTTAATGCCTTTTGAACAAGCAGTAGCTTAAAAAATGTAAAATATGACTATTTTAATATGTTTACCGACAAAATAAAGCATTTTTTGAATAAGTCTTGAGATGGTTTCCTAAGATTATGTCCATCAACTCTTTGGTCTGTCGTGGTGGCGGTAATCTCGGTTTTCTTGAGTATTTATTTATTTTTACTATTAGCAGAGATTTAGGTATATAGGTATATGTAGGAATAGAGTTGAATGTGAACTCAACTTGAAAATAATATAATAACCTTAAAATTTTTTTGAGAAATCTAAACTCTTATAATGAGCGATCAGAATAGAGAATTTAGCATTATGTAAAATAATACATTTATTTAATTATGTGCTTGTTACATACTTTGTGAAAAGTTTTCAAAAAGGATAATAACATTTTTGAATTACAAGTATAAATTACCTTATTAATTTCCTTAGCACTTCACTCAATCTAAAAACATAGACTTCGACCAACTTTTTTAGGTACCTACCGGCAGTACAGTCAGTATGTACCTACGGTCTCTACTGAAAAAATTGAAGAAAACTCTGAAAAAACACAACAAACAGGAAAACTCGGCCGTAAGAACTGTCAAATTAGTTCCTGAAAAATCCAATACAGTCAGATGGCGCCACAAGGTGACATGATCAATGTTTTCCAAAATAAACTTGGATTTTTTCCTCAAAGCCCAGTGCATAGGGCGTCAAATTAAAATAAAACTAATATTCAGCAAATGAAATAGGTAAGTTTTCCTCAAAATACAGTGTACTTTAGAACTTACAAAGCTGAATTCCGGTCCCCCCGCAGCCCGAGGGGCGATTTCCCTTTCCTTGCGAAAATCCGTCTCACCGCGCAGACTCGTACAAAATGGCGTCCCGTAAAGTGAAGTTTAGCCGATTCTCGTATTGCTTTTACCGATCGATAATAATGGAGGATTCGTCTTTTTCGGGGTCTCTGGTGTCCTCCGCTTATTTTCTAAATTCAGTGTCTGGTTGAGTGAAAAAGTCCTGATAAGTGTTGTTTTGGGCCGGTTACATCACAGTGAGTTCCTGAGGCTTCCAATTGGACTCCAAAATGTGTTTCAAATCACGCAGGTGCGTACGCAGCCGTAGTCTTTCTAGTCTATCTGGGCCTGCTCGAACGCGCTACTCCCCTTCATGATGGCCATTCATTTGGGCTTATCCTTTACGCCGCCGCAAAAGAGTTTGTGTCATTTGTCTTCGAAAGCGACCTGCCACGGAGGGTTGCTTTGCGCTGCATCTACACAATAAACACTAAACAGAATGCGTCATTTCGCAGCAAGGCCCGCAGTATTTTAGTCGTGGAGCGCAATATATTCGTGCAAGCTGCTGTTACTTAATTGCAGCTTGATTTCATGTCGCCATTCAAACGTTCAAAGGGTAGATGCCATGATTTTCTGGGATCTAGGTAGTACCATTTCTTTTCGTCTAGGCTTCCGTTTGGGAAGCTCGAGTATTGATTTTTCGCCCAGTGCTAACTGCCTACACAATAGAATAGTCAAACATAGATACTAAGTACATTTGGGGGTGGGAAATGGCATGGATCGACATTTTCACTGTTTCTTACAAGTATGATTTTTATTTCTTTTGCTAGGTGGATTATTGTAGATTATGTATTATACATTTATTATTGACTTTATACATGGATGTTGAAGTTTTATATACTTCACTTGGGTCCCAGATATGTAGGCTTACCACATTATGTGACATCCTAAATCACAACTGGATACTTATTGATTTTATTTTTGGTGTGAATAACATTGTAATAAAGTCTACATTGGAATAAAATTGAGGCTGTATGTGTAGGCCACCAGAGTACCAACTGAGAGCAGTTAATTAAGATTTCAATTATACATGGTAATTTTAACAATGTAAATGAATATTGATCAAGGCTTCAAAAATTCATTTTGAAATTAGTACAGGCATGAAAGTGAACACACATACCAGATGATGGAAATTTTAATATTTACATCCTACAGAAATCACTTTGTGGTTTTCAGTACCTACATATTACCATCTAGATATGTGTAAGGAAAAATGACCTGTACTCTTGTGCTTTAATAATTAGTTTCATCACGAACAAAGAAATATCCACAAAATAAGTATTTCAGATTGGACTGTTTGTTGGTAGGGATCACAGTGAATAGTGTATGGTGAAATATAATTTTTTGAGTCTTCATCATGAATGATAAGAATTATGTGGGAGTCTATTTGACTTTGTGAAGTCATCGGTGTCTCGTTAGAATTAGATTTAAATAGATTAAGTCAGTAAGAGGTACGATGGGACTGGCGTATACCCTTTGTATAAAAGTCCCTAAATCAAAATTAGAAAATAAAAAAGAATTATGTATACATAGAAACTTGGCGAGTGTCTAGATGTCTTGGATACATGTTGTGAAAATTGTATGCAGTTACATCAAACATTTTTCACCTTCGATACCTTCTGTTTCATCCTCAGCCCGTAAACATTCTACTACAAGGATATAGGCCTTCCCTCGTGTATGATGGAGTATGGGCCATAGTCCACCACACTGGCCCAATGCGGGTTGGGGACTTCACCTGCCTTCGAATTTTATTTCTCAGGCATGCAGATTTCCTCACAATGTTTTCCTTCACGGTTTAAGAGCAGTAGGATAAATGCACATAAGTCATTAAATTTAAAAACTCTTTGGTACATGGCCTAATAATTAATTAAGTCAGTAAGAGGTACCCTGGGACTGGCGTATACTCTTTGTATAAAAGTGCCTAAATCAAAATTAGGAAGGAAAAAAAAAACCTTAAAAAAGTTGGATTGACAACTATAAACTTTGGACTAAACTAGGTAGTAGGTAGTTGGTGGCTCGTGGTCTCCCAATTTGGGAGGTCCTGGCTCAATTCCCAGGCAAGCCATGCGTCAATCAGATTTTAAATTTAATAGAATTACTTATGTGTATTTATCCGACTGCTCTTTAATGGTGAAGGAAAACATTGTGAGGAAACTTGCATACCTTAGAAATAAAAGTCCCCAACCCACATTGGGCCATACTCCCATATTATACGAGGGAAGGCCTATATCCCTGCAGTGGGATGTTTAAGGGCTGATTATGATGATGATGATGTTGTTGTTGTTGTAGTTAGTAAGAACTATGATGGAACAGAGAAGGCCTGTAGAAACACAATGGAAAAATAAAAGAAATTGAGTTTATTTAAAAGTTTTTTTACACAACAGGCAATAAATACATCTGAGTCACACTCTCAAACATCACTCTGCAACAAGTGACTGACAACGGCAACAACAAAAAGGACACTGAATTCGCCATCATGAACTCTGCCGTCAGCACTGAGTCTATGGACATGGCTGAGGAGGTAACAAATTTTTTTTTTAAAGTAAAGCATAATGACCTGTTATATATTTCTTACCCCACTGTTTTCTCATAGGTGATCTGGTTCTAGAATACATATTCTGTCTGCTTTATATGTAAAAACAAGAAGTACCTGTCTGATCAATCTCAATTCAATTATGCAAATTGAATGTTTGTATTCAATTAAATTACTCTTAACATCTATTTCACATGATGTGTACTTTGCAGAATGCCTCTTTCATAAAACGTCCCTTTCGCAAAATGTTTCTTCCCAAAGTCTTCCTTTCATCAATATTTACATGTGGAGCACAAATTAAAACCATGACATAGATAGACTGATGATTATACATTTTTATATTTATTGAAGACGACACTAAACAATATAATATCAATTTGAAATGGAGCAATAAATAGAAATAAAAAGGACATTTTGGAAAGATTATTCTGCAAAGTAGACGTGATGAAAAATAGATAATCTTTTTGCGTCCAGTATACGTTTTCCCAAATGAATGTTCTGTGCCTGAGCCACATCGAAAATCTGTCATCAACAATTGATGCATGATTCTGGTAGTTTATTTAGTAATTACGAGGTGGTGACAAAGGGCGCCGCAACAACAGCATCCGTGTGTATTTGACCACTTATACATTTGAAAGGACAATGCACAATCACACTAATTGTTCACTGACATTTTATTACCTTATCTAATACCCATTTTAGGGCACAGTACGTATGATTTTTGTTATAGCTTGACGTGTGTCCCATAGGACATGTCGCAAGTGGAAGGATGCGGGCTGAGTGGTGGGTCGGACGAAGAAGACGAGTGCGCGTCGTCTCCAACTGGTTCTGCCTACGACGACGGCAACGACATGATTAAGACCGCTATGAGCGACGAGGTCACTAAACAGCTCGCCGCGGCCGGTCTGTATCTTACAATTGTTTAACATATGACCCTTAGGAAACGTCTCAAGTGTATGACTTCGCCATCACCAACACCGCCATGGGCGACGCGGTCAGCAAGCACCTTATCGCCGCCGGTCCGTATCTTGCGATAGTGTCGTGTGTACCTTGGGCATCAAGTGAACGGTTGCAGGTTGAGCTGGTTGGATTCGCGTATGACCGCGGCAGCTTTAACACCGCCATGAACGACGAAGCACTGGTCGCCACCGGCATATATCTTGCAATTGTATGTCCTGTGTTCCTTAGCACATATCTCAAGTGGATAGAGAGGAAAGATCAGTTCAACTTACGAAAACACCACTAAGCAGCTCGGCCACTGCCTGGCAGTAGTGTATCATATGACCCCGAAAAGTGCCCTAATGCATGTCTCGATCGGAGGTAGGACAATGACTCCAATATTATAAAATCCTCGTCGGCGCTGGGCTGTATCTTGCTATAGGTGTAACGTGGCACACCTGGGGCTATGTCCCAAACATGGGATAAGGATTGCCCGGCTTGATGTCACAAGTGGACGCTATTAGCATTAGCCACATATCTGAGTTCTAACTAATGAGTTCGACATTCGTTGGATGATAGGTCTACTGCTCTAGTCCTTTGTACCATTCTCGAGAGCTATAAATGTGTCTGCGTTTTTATTTGATAAGTAAAATATCTTGTATCAGTATGACGAATTATAATTTTTTTTTATCGGAATGTCGCTATCTTGAAGGCATAGTATTGTTCTTTGTTTTAGTTGTTAACTGAACATAATGTGTTTCCATTTTTGTTTATGAATAACTGCTTAACACTTGACCCCAGCTGATGTAAATCTGGAGGACTGGCTATCTTATCTCAAACAGCTGGAACTTGTGTTCCAGCTGCAGCAGCAGCTTTGTTGTCAAAGCTATTAGTAAACTAGCCAGTCGAACGTCTAAAAATTGCCTAACAGCAACCAAATAGAGAGTACCCTGCTGGAAATCGAACCTGCGATATCCGTTTTGTTAACCCTATCTTGTTTTCGTTGAGCCATGGTGGCACTTATAGTAATAAAATCAAAAGCATCAATGTTATTCTAGGTTTTCGGAAATCTAAGGCCTGCATTTTAGAATGTTACTCATGCAGAGATCTCCGCTTGAGGACAATTAAATAGGGGCAGCTTTATGTAACTTGTACAGCGACATCTCTTTCTTACTGTGCTCAAGCGCAGATTTACGCTTGAGCTACATTCTGAAATACGGGCCTAAGAGTCAACAACCGGCCAGCTCAGCCTGGCCAATCCTCGTAGATCACTGCCAATCCTGGTACAAATCGCTCGTAGAGGCTTATGTCCGGCAGATTATTTGTATCATCATATCAGCCACAGGAAGGCCACTAAGCCCAGGCCACCTCCATAGATTATTCGTAAAGGGTGACCAATAATGCTGAATCGCTTTCGGTGTTTAAACTGCACGTAAGAGAGCATTACTTTCACTATGATGTTACAAAATCAATATGTATTTGTTTATTTATATGTAATCTGTTTACCCCGTCCGTGTGTCCCGTATGTTGACGATACTCTTGATAGGAGCTAAAGGTGATTGCTATCTACCGTATGACCCCCTGCTAGAACAAATGTCAAAGTTATTTTTTATAGATGATTGGTGTAGTGGTTCGATTCCCGCGAGGGGTAAATAGTTTTGTCACTTTTTGTCCTAGCAAAGTGAGTCGTATAGTATGTCATAAGATCACCTACACCACCTAAAGGATTGTCGTCAATTTACGGGATATTCTGTATGCTATTTACGTAATATATTATGTATGTCCATTGTTCTTATTTTTTATAGTATGCTTTATATTATATTAAATTAGATTTATTGTTATTATTCATGGTTATTATATTTTTCGTTAGTTGTTTTGCTTTACACTATGCAGTAGTAGTATATGTTTTAAGCTCCTTTGCCATGGTTGTCTGGAATATATCGCTCTAAGCCTGCCTTTGTATATCTGTATAAATGGTTTCTGTCCAAATGTGTCGTCTTGTTAAATCTTTTATGTATACAGTCGACGGCACGACGAGCGTAACACTACCAGTGGCCAGTACTATACTGACTGCGCGACGCTACTGGACGCTACATATGCCTGGAGGTTGCGGGTTCGAATCCCGCTAGGGGCATCTTTACGGACATGTACATCCCGAGCTATCGATGTTTACATTTATAATACGTGTAGAAATGTGTACATTTACATAACAAACATACATTATTGTATTCTCAGTTTCCTATTTCAATGCTCAGGTTGACCGAAAGAGATCTCTTAAAGAGATAAGTCCACCTTTGTACGTGACGTGTTTGTACTCTGTTATTGTAATATTTTGGTGCAATAAAGAATATTGTAATACCAACAGGTATTTAAAATACAAGTCCACCGTCGACCTCATCTTCACTTAACATCAGGTGTGATTGAGGTCAAGTACCAACACTTTGTTAATAAAAAAAAAATAAAAAAAGTTGCTTAGTGTGGAACTAGATGGCGCTGTATATGTCCAAGGATATTTATTATACTGTTACGCTCGTCGTGTGACCGCTTGTATCCTACCAAAACTGGCAAAATGTAACTGAAGGAAAATTAACAGGTTTACGTTACTTTGGATAGATAGTTATCTTTTTACACCAAATAGCGTGAAACGATCTTTGTCCGAATCCCAACTCGCGCTTAGCCTTTTTTTATATTGGATTGAATATTGCGATAGTAATGAGCTCCAAAAGTTATTAACAATAAACAACAAAGAAAATGAATATAAAATACTTCTAGATTACTTATACAGGGTGAAATTTAATTCGTGCAATTTCTGTTTACTGGTGACGCCACTCCTGATTACGAACACTTTCACTTGGAACCATAGCTGAATTCAGCCGAAAATTGTATTAATAAACGTGGTGTCAGAATGTGGTTTGCTTTGTATGGGCAATCGAAAACATTGTTGATCGATTTCGACTATGGCTGCTTGGGGAAAGTTGTTCGTAAATCAAGAGTGGCGTCACCAGTTAATGGGAATTATACGAATTCAAATTCACCCTGTATAATAAGAATACACAATGAACATTTTCGGAAACAATATTTCGATCGAGTTAAATCGAGTTTCCGATAAACGCTTCGTGAAGTAAACATCGAACCAAAACCTTGGTATGTATGCAAATTAGTACATGCTACAGAGCCCTTAGTTGATGCGTGTACGACAAGCACTTAGCCAGTTTTCGGTTGTCGCTTAACCAATTGCGGGACACAACGTTGTAATTTAATTAAAAGACGTTGTAATAATACTAAAAATAAAACAAAATATTAATACAAAACAACAATAAAACAGGAACTATGTGCAAGTGGGTGTTATAATTTATATATTGATAAACAATCATAGACTTGAACCGATAATTATATATATTTTTTTTTTTTTATTTGTCGAATCACAAATTGTAACGCTATTATGCACCTATCTAAAGGAGCAACCGTTGAGTTTCTTGCTCATTCTACTCAGGACACCTGAATTAGTGATCTTAATTTTAAGAAGATAAATTCTTTAAGAACTTTGGTGTCTGGTGGTGTGCCCCGCAAAGGGTTAATGGCGTTCTATGCGGTGTACTGTTAAGATAAAAGACCAAATGCGCTAGTGCCAACTTTACCGACAAAGTTGTCGTCGTCAGGTCCCGTAGGCATGGCAGCAGCGGCGGCTATCGCGTCCTCTAAGAAACGTAAGCGGCCACACTCGTTCGAGACCAACCCGTCCGTCAGAAAACGACATCAGAACAGACTGCTCAGGAAACTCAGGGTGAGTTTAGAATAAATTATCCAAGGCGCGATTGGTGTCGGGTCAATCGTCATATCAGCCACATGATGTCTACTGCTGACGATTGGCTTCACCCCACAGACATATGAATATTAGCAGACCGAATATAAGGATGAAATAGCCTAGCCCCTTTCCATACAGTTATTAGTTACGTTTTGGCATTGATGTATGTGAAAAGTCTTTTGTGGCTTATCAGTTTACGAATTAATTATCACTTTTTTTTTAAAAACTCTATTTAAAATGACGTCGATATATAATTTTTCGGGGGGCCTTGTGTTGTATCTATTCCTAATACGTATATAACATCTTTTATGCCTCTTGACATCTATTTATGTATTTGTTACTTTTTTTATTTAGCTTCTAATAATATTATTTGAACTGCCTAGTGTCCTTTTATTGGAATATTCCATTTTTCCTGCCACTATTCTTACTAATTATTGGTATTATTAAACGACTTTAGTCTTCATGCTCTTAAACGGTGAAGGAAAACATCGCACGCCTGAGAAATAACAATTCTAAGCCCTCATTATACGAGGGAAGGCCTATATCCCTGCAGTGGGATGGTTACGGGCTGAGATGATGATTTTTTTTATTTAATGATTTATTTGAAATCAGTCATAATTACAAATTTAAAATATAAGTTATGATGATATAACAAATTATATTCACATGCCTTTGAATTTTTATTTCTCAGGCATGCAGGTTTCCTCACGATGTTTTCCTTCACTGTTTAAGAGCAGTCGGATAAATGCACATAAGTAATTAAATTAAATTTAAAAACTCATCAGTACATGGCCTGCCTGGGAATTGAAGCCGGACCTCCCAAATTGGGAGACCGTGTTTTAACCGCTGAGCCACCGACGCTCTTATTTTGTTATATGTTATTAATTAATACTTTAACTAATACCTCGTTAATATTTTTTTGGGAACAAGCAATATTTGTTTATAAACTCTCGTGAATGACGTAAGCCACAGGGGGGTACGACTTTAGCGGTCTGCTACAATTTATGTCTTTTTTTAAATAAAGTGACTGTTTTGTTTTTCTCTCGCGAATTTATGTGTTTTTAATGGCGTTATTCATTGAATGCTGCGCTAACTATTCTAGCAAGATTGCCTTATTCTCCCATCGTACTTCACAGCAAACGATAGAGGAGTTCGCGACTCGAGTGGGCCAGCAAGCGGTGGTGCTGGTGGCGACGCCGGGCAAGCCCAACACCTCTTACCGCGTGTTCGGCGCAAAGCCTCTGGAGGACGTGGTGCGCAACTTGCGCTGCATGATCATGGAGGAGTTGGAGAATGCGCTTGCCCAGCAGGTAAGCCGGGTTCCGAGGGTTGGGGGTGGGGGAATATACACTGCAAGCGTTCTCATACAAAACTACGGAGGACATGGTACGGAACCTGCGCTACATGATCGCTGAGGAATACCCTCGCGTATCGGGTTCTGAGGGTTGGGGAGACATACACTGCAGGCGCTCTGAGGCAAGACTGGAGGAACCTGCACTGCATGAACACGGAGGAGCTGAAGAATACCTTCACGTATCAGGTGAGGGATGGGGGGGACATACTCTGTAACCACTCTGAGGCAAGTCTCTGGAGAACGTGCTGCGGAACCTGCACTCCAAGATCTTAGCGAGCTGAAGAATACACTTGCGCTGCTGCAGGTTTTATTATATTTGATGTTAATTGTGTAATGCAATACAAGCCTTATTGCTTAGTGTGGAAACCAACCAACCTTAGATGACGCTATGTGTATGTCGACAAATGTTTAAAATAATTGCCTAATCGTAATCTGTAAGAACTTTTCTGTGGTTGCAACAGCAGATTTTTCACCAGATATATCACAAGTAGAGAATTTGGCCCACCCAATGTTTATCTAATTAGAAATTAATGTGAACGTAGATTTCAATTTCTGTTTGTTTACTTAATATTATCAAGAGCGTTACAAATCCACTGTTGGGACACAGCCTCTGGGTGAGGGTATGGGCCATAATCTACCACGCGGGCCCAGTGCGGATTGGTGGATTTTTGTCAGACTGACAGTCTGTTATTTGAAGCCTCCCCTGTAGCCCACCGACTTATCTTAAGATAGATAGATAGATAAACGTTTATTTCTTAACGATTGCTTTCCATTGAAAACAACGGGGACCGACTATTTGATTGTTTTGTTTGTTTGTAAACGCTTTATTGTACTTAAATGAATAAATATACATCGATAAATTAAATATAACTTAAAATTAAGTACAAAGGCGGACTTATCCCATAAAGGGATCTCTTCCAGTCAACCTTGGTAAATATAAAAGAACACATTGACTGGGCGTACAAAAAGCTAAACATTTTCATTAAAACTATGAATCTACATATTATATACCTACTATACTACAATAGATATGTATACTTACTTACATAATTAGATACATACATAAATATAATGCATACTTATACAATACTATTCGTGCCCACCGAAGCATGGAAACACTCGTATTAAAATGCCAACTAGTTGTAACCCCACCCAATGATTGACGGTGTCTGCTCGTTGTATGAGAGCGCTGCCGCACGGGAGCTCAGCTTTTACTGGCAGTGTTACGTTTGATATGCGGTTGACTGTACCAATACGTAACATATAAATAACGAACCTCAGGCCCTTATTGGTGTCGATTCGCTTATCACACATTTAAAACTACATTTAGACTAGTCTGTCTTTTTTTGACTAGGAACACACAAGCGACATGACATTTTATACAAAATGGCATCCTCAAAGGTGAAGATGTGAAGAAATGATAACTAAAACTGGTTAAAACCGTTTGAGATTATGATTTCTGAACGAAGTGACAGGATCAAAACGTCATGTCCTTTTTGTGTCCTTGAACTTAAAAGGGTAAAGTATCCATTGGAGTATTTAAGTCAGTGCACCGGGTCCAGTGGCGCCCTCATTTGATAAATTGCTATGTCTTTTTTCAAATATAACCCAAACCCAAAATGTATTCACTGGGTGCATTCAAGAAACCTACATATAAATAATATCTTAATCATGGCCTTTTCGAGAATTTAAAATTAATAGAAGTGGGCATTTTTATCAATACTTTCTCTCGAATCTCACAATAAAAGCTATTTAAATATTAATCATAATTTATTCTTTTCGAGTGCACCTAGTGAATATATGTGTATGTTGTATTTGAACACATATCTAATTTAAGAAACAAGGGCGCCACTAAATTAAATTAATTTATCTCTCCCATCCGTCGTAATATTATTATGTGTTTTATGCAAAACTATGTAATTTTGTGCACACAATTCACTAAACCCCAAATTTACTCTCAACTCCGACTATTCAAGTCGTTTGTAATCTGTTACATATAATTTTTTAGTGCAATAAAAACGATAGACTATCCAAAATGTAGTTTTAAACGTGCGCCAAGCGAATCGGCAATTGTCTAACTTCACGGTAAAGCTTCTCGGCCAATCGCGTGGCCACGGAAGTATTGCCGTAGAGGTTGGACAATAGCTGTGCCTGACTTAATAACGAGCGTCAGTTCGGGCTGGGCGGGGGCCCGCAGGCGCCGCCGCCGCCGCAGGACGACCCGTCGCTGTTCGAGTTGCCGCCGCTCATCATCGACGGCATCCCCACGCCGGTGGAGAAGATGACCCAGGCGCAGCTCCGCGCCTTCATACCGCTCATGCTCAAGTACTCCATGGGTGAGTTGCTACACACTTCGCCGATGATTCACAGACACACGTGACGACTCTCTCTACCGCCTGACTCAAAGCTTTAGCGTTAGCTATGCATTGGTGTCGATTCCGATGTACACCAACTAAACTAAAACCAATTTTGGAGTGGTGCCGTCGCATCCTACTGTACCAGGGAGACAGTACTACTCTAAAACTGGTTTTAGGTCTGTCCTTGCCTTACGATATAACAAGAACGGACAGTGCTTTGGCGTCATGAGCCATAAGAATTCTCAAAGCAATTGAGTTATGCAGTCTAACGGCTGTGTACAGTCCAACTGTACATTCTTCGCGTCAGCATTTTCCGCGGCTTTATTAATGCCAAAGTTAGTCGTTAGCAAGGCGCCATATCATTTTCACGATCGGACAGCAAGAGCTCCGCGTGTGCCTATCAATATATCAATAAACATTTACACGTACGTGAGGTAGTGCTTAATATTATCAATCCCAAGGTGTTAGGTTATCAGACTTAATAGGCTGTTTGGTGTAATGATTAGAAAATCTAGCTTAATTAGGATTCGACCACCTACATGGTTTAATGTAAACAACATAGTGCTTACGATTCGGAGATCGCGGGTAACCTGCGACTTGGAGAAGCACGTAGGCTACATTTCATCTGAAAATTAATTACACGCGGAACAAACTGCGGGCGAAAAGCTAGCAATAAGATATATTTTTAACCGCCTCTGTGGCTTAATGTAAACCACATAGCGTTTACGAATCGGAGATCGCCGGTACATGTTTAGTACTCAGTTTGGCCTGGCTAGCTATCACCATCTTATCTAAATCTGCCGCCAAAATGTTCATTGCATAGTTGTGTTACGGTTGTCAGAGATAAGATAGCCCGTTCCGCAAATGAAATGGGGTTTCCGGGTCAGTGTGCTTCCATCTTCGGCCTCATCACTTAACATCATGTTTGATGTCAAGTGCTAAGCCGTTGTGCATAAAAAAATATTTGACATTGGCTGCTAATATAATCTTCTATATAAATAATACTTCTGCGCTGTGCAATTATTCTGCCATGCGTGGTCAGTCATTACTTCTTGAAAGTTATTGATGCGAGTGATGTATGACAGTGCGCGGCAAGCCGGGGTGGGGCCGCGAGTCGACGCGGCCGCCGTGGTGGCCCAAAGACCTGCCCTGGGCAAACGTGAGGATGGACGCGCGCACGGAGGACGAGAAACAGAAGGTACGAATACAAACAAAAAATATATAAAATTGTTTGCTTCATTGTCTTGTGCAGTGGTTAGACACCCTGACTGCTATACAAAAGGTCGTGGGTTCGAATCCTGCTCCGGGCATATGTTTGTATGATGAAACGGACATGTGTACCCGAGTTATGGATGTTTTCATTTATAATCTGTGACCGGCAGCGCATCTGTGACCCTTTTGGTGTTGCGGGTGTCCATGGGCGGCGGTGATTGCTTTCCATCAGGTGACCCGCATGCTCGTTTGCCGCCCTCTCATATAAAAAAAAAAAAATATTTTATATATATCTACAAAAAATGTATTTGTGTAATATGTCAACGGTATCCCTAATACAAGCCTAGTTACTTAGTGTGGAGCTAGATGGCGTTGTCTGTATGTCCAAGGATATTTAAGATCATAATATTGGCGCCTCCTATTAGTGCTAGAAGACCGCGCACTTCCATAACATTTACATTCCCAGTGTAAGATATTAATTAACAAATGAACAATGCGAAGATGGCATATTTTACTATTAGGAAACATTCTCATTTATTTATAATATTACAACCACATCACATAATATTTATAAAATTTCAGAAAATTTGTAGATGTAATTATTTCTAATATATGTGACAATTACGGCGTACATAACACTTACCAAATTGAATATTGAGATCAAACGAAACTAATCTAATAGCTACTTAATTAACGATTTCTGCAGCTTTCGTTTGAAGCTGCTAAACGATTTGGATGGAACTATACTGATCGAGAATTCTTATATTCTGATCTGATATGATAATCTGATAACTCGCACATAATATAGCATATAAATTATCTCACATGTACTTAATTACTGTTGTTGGTTCTTTAAAAAGGGAATAAAATAAAATAAATAAATTGTGAGATTACACAAAAATTGCATAGTAGGTAAACAAATTAGACAGGACGTCCTCTGACCGCTGCTTCACCCTGACAGGGTATGTGCATGAGTACTGTACTATAATTACCTGTTATTAGCATAAGTATTGTGTACATGTTGCAGTTACAATAAAAAAATAAAAAAAATATTTTTATTCTGAAATTAGAGTGCATATTTACAACCAAAGAAATGCAGTCATTTCTGAAAGCAAGTACATAATTTTTCGTCTGGTGACTCCACTCCAGGGGTTCTATTACATAATTCTTTATCCGTCGTTACGTTCTGACATGTGATTGGTTGGCTCATCGCTCGCTTAACAATTTGATGGTTTCTCATTGGTCAACGTAATCGATAACGATACCGATGGACTTACGTAATCTAAGGGTTGATTACGAACAACTTTCCACTAGGAACCATAGCCGAATTCAAGCGAAAATTGTTGGACTTCCATACTAAAGGTGGTTTCAGAATGGTTTACTTTGTAGTACGAAAGTGATGTGATACACCTAACTAACATCACTATATTTTGGGTGAACCTACCGACCTCTAAGGTACAGGGTAATTACTACCTAGTTTAGAGCTCAGCAATCCAACCTTGCCTACTTGTTAAAGGATACATCTTCTTCTTTTTTCTCTATAGATCTGATTAAAATGATGTATGGAACTGTATAAAATGACGATGTAGCTGTTTATTATTCAAATAAATTGTTATTATATAAAGAAAAAAGAAAAAAAGGGTAATCAATTTTTTTGATCGAATTAGGCTATGAAGAAAGTTGATCGTAATCAGTGGTGGAGTACCCAGTAAACAGGAATTACATTAATTCAATTTCATCCTGTATGTTCGCCTTAAATCTGAAATTAGAGTGCATATTTACAACCAAAGAAATGCAGTCATATTATCTTTAAGAAATAACGTTTTTCTGGAATGATATTTACTATGCTCAATTCTTAAATCACTTAATCCACTGGTCCACGACGAAAGACGACACAATTACCATTCATTTGGAACAAATATGTTACTTATTTGTCTAAAAAAGACATGAACATGAGCAACAAATTGTATACCCTGTACCTTCGCAGATGTCATGGACTCACGCGTTGAGACAGATCGTCATAAACTGCTACAAATACCACGGCAGGGAGGACCTGCTGCCCGCCTTCACAGAGGACGACGACAAGGTATCCGCGCAACCGGTGAGTGCCGAAGTGAGTGAAGTGATTGATTCCTTTTTCGGAATAGAGTACACGAAGACGGCAATATGCTACACTCGAGAGCAAAGAAAATGGGTCACCATATAAACCTACATTCTACTGCCTGTATATACATATATAACGTCACGACCTTCATCCCAAATGGGGTGATCAGAGCCCAAACATAAGCGTTTGGGTGTTCTAACATGAGTTCACCCCAAACAAATCTCGTTATGTTTTTGATTTTTTTAGTCATGATAACCGAAATTCCGTCATTGTAATTGGTTGAATTGTGGCTATAGAAAAAGTTCACTAAAATCGGTAATACTTTTAATTATGTATAATGACGACCTATTTGGGTGTAGTGGTAACAGACACTGACCACTATGTCTAGATGTGGATTCGAATTCCGATAAGGGCATATGTTTGTATGATGAATACGGATATGTGTACCCGAGTTATGGAATATGTATATATTTACAACCAATAGCTATCTGGGAGCTACAATATGAGCCTAGTTGCTTATTATAGAACTAGATGGCGTTGTGTGTATATCCAAGAATATTTATTTTATCGACTAGTTTTCTTTGCTCTCGAATGCAACATGAGTTCAATCCAAACTATTCTCGCTTTACAAAACTATCGTTCTATTTTAAATTTTCTATACACTTTGCTGTGGAAAAAGAATGGCACAATCGTGAAAATTCACGATGTTGATCGGGTTAGCGCTTGACTCCTTGTACAGCTGATATTAAGTAAAGATGTTGCCGCAGTTAGAACCGCGGCCATACAAAACTTTCAACTTATTGTGGGACTTATCTCAAGCAGCTGGAACATAACAACGCTAAATTTTGTTTTTTTACGTTTTATAACGCCTAAGTCACTTACATTGTGCCACGGAGGCGGTTTAAACATGTCTAAATAATCTTTTGTCTTTACCTTTGCCTTCACCTCTGGACTGCTGCCTAATGGATTTGGTAACAATTTGGGTTTGGTTTTTACAATGATTACGTCACGTACACGAACACCGCAAAATATATAATTCTGTCATCTTATTTTGGTATCAATATGTGTAATGGAATTATAAACAAAACCATATAAATTAATAAATCTATTAACTTCGCCACCTAATTCGTCAATTCGAAATTCCTTATCTGAATACATATCTCGTTTAAAATATTATAATCCTCCAAAATATACGATCCCGGGTGCCCCGACCGTTCACGTTTCTTTGGCGTATTCTTGTCTGAAACTTTATCCTTGTCTAATTCAAAACGGAAACGTTCAAATATGGCGGTCTGCACACGTCCCGTGTCCGTTCCGTCGGCGATAGATGTCGGGTTGCGTGTCGGACGACGGGTCGCCGGGCGGGTCGGGCGGAGGGCACAGCGCGGATCAGGCGCAGCTCACGACCCAACAAGTCTGCATCGACCAGATGACGCTCGCCGACGTCGATGTACGTGACACGTACTCGTATCTTTACAGCACATTTTTTTTTTATGATTGGATACGCGTTTGACCACAATCTCACCTGATGGAAAAGTGACGATGTGGTCGAAGATGAAGCGCGCGATCCCAGTAAATACCTATTCACTCTGCTCTTGAAGATCGCAAGGTTGTAGGATTCAGGAAAGACTGACGCCGAAAAGGAGTTCCATGCCTTGGGTGTTCAGATGATGAATGAAGAATCGAACTTCTTAGTGCCAATGTTCGGTATATTAACTATATACGGGTGGAATCCCCCCTCACGCCTAGTGGTCCGAAGATGGATGGGCGACAGTGGAATAAGTAATTCCAACGCACAATCACCTATGAGTGTCATGGCACGTCGTTCCACAGAATCGAGTGCAGTCAGTTGGTACTTGGCTTAACCATCCCAGAGGTGACATACTCGCATTTCTTCTTTTTAATGAGTCGATGGCAATAACATGATATTCTTTAGAATACCGTATTGTCTGTGGCGCCCATAGTTTGTGGTGTGACCCGCATAAGGAGAGTATATGGGCCATGATCCACATTGGTCTACCTTGGTCATATTAAAACGAATATGACACAAATTCAAGTTGAAACCCACTTGACAGTCGGTGTTTTAAAAACGTAGACCTCTGACATATCTGGGAAACTGGAAGCAGGTGGTGCTAGTTAAGTTGAGATCATTCTATGCGATGTGTGAGCTAAGATATCTAAGTGTGAGATAAGAAATAAAAACGATGTATTCTATTTCACAACTGTATATTGACAGCTTTTGACGGCTCGGTAACAATATAATAATACCAGCTTATGATCTAATTAAGAGCTACGTACAGGGGCTCGTGACTACACTGCCTTACGTCCCTGTTGCTTACAACCTTCTCAGTAGGAAAGTTTTGGACCACACCATGGATTTGTGTCTAGACTAATGGCCACCTGATAGTTTTCGCCTTGGCTTAACTATTGTCTTCAATTGACAACATTTTGGTAAATGACCACGAGAGACGTTCACATTTCATCTATCTTCAAAATTTCATTCTATGTAGTTGTATCCAATTTTTCATACTTCCTTTATAGCAATCGAAATTTAAAGAAATATCGAATACGCGAATCATCTGAAAGAACTCGCTCATGAAAATCAGCCTTCTTCTTCGAAATTCAGAAATCTATAGACATAATTTTCTCGCACGAAATATTAACATAATTAAACAATAATTTACTTATCCTTATTTCGACTCAAATAAAAGAGACATATCCTAAAAATTATAATGCCAGCAGAGGTCGTGTGCCCCACGTTGGGTGCCAAGCGTCTAGCGGCCTACAGCTACAAAGCGGAAGAAAGTTGAATTGAATGAATATATTATAACACAAATATATTGTAACGCCGACAGATGTCCCAGTACGCGCCGGCGGTGTTACAGACCATCACGAACCCCGACGGCACGGTGTCGCTGATACAGGTGGACCCCAACAACCCCATCATCACTCTCCCGGACGGCACGACTGCGCAAGTCGTGAGTGTTAGCGACCATCCATACTGCATGTTTTACCAGCACAAGTAGCGAATTATACATAGTCTGTATTACACTATTTCTGTCGGCTTCGCTTTCGAAATAGCGGCATTGAAAAGACCTTTGCATGATTTTTTTATGTTACAATACATTACATAAACATTGAAATATCTAATTTACCGAACATTACTATACCCAAACATTACATTATACATTATTACATTATCATCAATTACTATATTCAACCACATTATAGATAACATTATTATTATGATCTCTTATAGTATGTAACATAAACACCCTAGTGGCTATCGTACCGATCCCAAGAGTATGTCGTAGGGCAAGGGTACACACACACACACACACACACAAATAAACATTCGCTTGCATCGTAGATTTAAGTAGTATGTAAATCTTGTCTTTAGGTTAATAGCAATTGTTGTAACTGTCATCATGGAAGAGCGAGGACTCCTGGTACAGGTATTTATTTACTTAATAGGGGTCCTCAGCAATGAAATACGGTTCTGTAAACTATGGTTACACAATAAATCAATTTTATTTATTTTTTTATTTAAATCTAAGTCACTCATTTACACCGACTCGGCTTCTTAGGTGCATAATCTGTTTGCTCGATAGACAAGAACGATACGTAACGTGTGAAACCTCTTCGCTTTCAAAATATGGTCTTTAAAGACCCTTGCATGAATGTTTTACTCTTTCACATTGTAAGTCAACGTATACATAGATTTTTCGTTTCATGATAATCCATTTTTTTTTAACTAAAATAAGCCGATCCCGCCTTTTTAGGCGCATAACGCGACTAGTTCCTCAACCTCTTCATATCTGTCTAACATCGCTATTGACAAACTTTGACACTGAAACTTAGGCCTTTATTAACAAAACAATCTCAATACAAGTCTTGAGGCTATATCACCCGAGATGCGTCTTAAGATTTTGACGCTATGTCATGCTCCGTGCTAATTTATAAACCAATCTTGAAGTGTACTCAGCTGAGGTCACTTCTCAAGTATTCGCATCACCGGCGAATGAATGATATGTCTTTAATTTCGTTTATTAATACGTGAAACTCGGCACACCTCTCAAGTGAGTACTGTTTGAGTATGCACACGCTCAAGTCTCAAGTTAGGTTTATTAATCAACACGTTTACTTGAGACCGGTCACAAGACTGTTCTCAATCTTGAGAATGGTTTATTAAATACGGACCTTAGTTAAGTAGAACTTTTATGTAGAAAACCACAACACTCGCACAAATGCAAAGCTGAGCTTATGACTCGCATAGGTACTATACGTACAGTCTGAAACAGATAAATCTTTACCAGCCAGCATAATACAAATCAAGTTTTCTCAGGAAATCATGAACTGATCAATCATCTCATCATTATATCAGCCATAGGCCTCCCTCATAAAATTCCGGTTGTGCCTGCACATAACGATTTCACCCGACCTTTATCAGGTCGTCTGTCTACCTTGTGAGTGGAGTTCTACGTTGCGCTTGCTGGTGCGTGGTCTCCACTCGAGAACTTTAATGCCTCACCGACCATCAGTTCTTCGAGCTGTGTGCCCTGCCCACTGCCACTTCTATTTGCTAATCCGCTGGGCTATGCCAGTGACCGCCATTTGCCTACGCCATTGTCTTCATTCATGACTCGCCTATCAATCATCTACTTACACATTATTTAACTCTCTGTATAAAAGCTACATCCCATAGCGTAGAAAAGCCCGTCATCATTTGTCTGCAATCGTAGCTTTATGATTGATAGCTTACCTTAGCAATAGTCACTTTCACCATATTTTCCATCATTTATTTATCCAATATTTTATCATCAAATTTTTACAAAATTGTTTTCTCATTTTGGTTGACTAAAATACTCGTATGAGAGAAGAGTAGTTGATATAGTTCTCGAGGCGTAAGCTCAGCTTTGCATTTGTGTGAGTGACGTCAAGCTGCTAGCGGTACAAGAGGTGAAGTGCGGCATGTGCGCGGCAGGGAAGCGACGCGCAGCGGACACGCCGCGCCTCAGGCCGCGTTTAAACAAATCGCGGGACGCGCTGCGCCACAAGCCGTATCTCTATCTGTGTGCACTCACACAAATGCAAAGCTGATCTTACGCCTCGAGAACTGTATCATTTATTTATCCAATATTGACATTTTAAACTATTCGGAGTTCCAACCTTTTAATCAATTTTCCACAAAAACATGTAATTCATTAGAAGTAAAATAATATTGTTTTGCTAGATTCGATTTGCATTTATATTAGTTTATACTTCAATATTTTTTTATCTTATCTTTCTTATGTTGAATAGATTATCGGTCAGTGAATTTACTGAATCCCTATCGTACAGTGTTTCTTATTCGTAGAGGGTTAATCATCAAGACTCTTACACGTCTCCATTGTTGGAGCACGGCCTCCTCTCACTGGGGGTTTAGTGCAGATTGGTGGATTTGTGTAACACCTGACAGGCAGTGTTTTTAAGCCGCCCCTTAAACTGCCTTTAATTAAAAACAACCGGGACCGACTATGCCCTCCGAAGGACGGAAACACGAAAACGGAAAAGAAATAATAAACAATATTTTATTGACCCGAAATAAATTACACAACTTGTTGAATGTCTTCCCCATATATTTTGTACAATAAGTAAATTTGGTAGGTACTCGTATGTAACACATTATGTTTGGAAAGTATATAAATATAAGTAAATCATATATATATAATTTTTTTTTTTATTCACAACGGGTTGGTACTTGACCCCAATCACACCTGATGTTAAGTGAAGATGAGGTCGAAGGTGGAAACGTACTGACCCGGAAACCCCAACACATTTGGAGGACTGGCTATCTTATCTCTGACAACCGGAACACAACAATGCTGTTAACATTGCTGCTTGGCGGCAGATTTAGATAAGATAGTGGTAGCTAGCCAGGCGGACATTTTAAAATGCCCTACCACCAACCAAACCGACTACTTAAACATGTACCCCGCTGGGGATCGAACCCGCAACCTCCGAATCGTAAACCCAATGTTGTTTACATTGAGCCACGGAGGCGGTTAAAACGTTAAAACATAGGCGCCCATACATTTCCATTTCGCTTGAGAGCGGCCTGAAGAGGCATGGCGGGCACATAGCCCACAGAGCTGATCTCTGCTGGCACATTAAATTTTGATAATGTTGATGATGGTGAATTGATGGTGGTATCTAGCCAGGCGGATTTGGAATGCACTTGCCTTTTTAAATCCTTCCGATTTGCAATAAAATAAATAATGTCTGTTGGGTATTATTATGTATGTATGTGTGTTATGTAAACTGTTATTCGATTATGTGGCGCCATCTGTAATTGTTAACCCCATTGTAATAGTGTGTGTGTATTACCGTACCGTATAGATCCACAGCGGCGAGGGCGGCGGCGGCGTGGTGCAAGCGTTGGAGGGCGAGGTGGCCGTAGACCTCAACTCGGTCGCAGAGGCCACACTCAACCACGATGGCCAGATTATACTCACCGGCGAGGATGGACACGGTAAATCTTACTACAAACATTTCGGACTATCTCAGCACGGCTAGTCGAGAGAGAAAGAGTCGTGAACACGACATAAATCCAATGGAATGAAAAAACTCATGTATAAAATAACCATTTTAAACTCGGATCAATCAAGTTTTGCTACGAAATGTGACAAGGTTTGAGACTCGAGAAATTTTGACGGTTCTCTGTCGGTGTCATACAATGCCTTGATGGTCCACTTTTAAACAAACACGCCATTTCTCATAATTATAAATTACAAACATTTTGCCAAGTCAGCGAAATGATTAATTGCATGTTATTTTAAACAGGCAGTGCGGGTAGGTGTGTACCAATTATACTGACTAGGCCGAATGGTAGCCTTTTGAATTACTATCGGTTTTCAACGCTAACATTATGTCGCCCGGGAGCCTTGGCTGGCTCTGTCGTCCCGGGCGATCGCACGCGTTGGGGAGCCAAGCCAATTGTCGCTACAGGCTTTCTGCAAGAATTTTAATTTAAGAGCGGTCCACTTGCAGTTTAGCTCATTGCAACATCAACTTTATGATGTTTCGTAGTACTATATTAATACTGTGGTTTCGTCTAAGTTTCAATAGCGCGCAAAAGCAATTCTAGTAAAGCATAAAGGAAGTAACTTTTTTCTACTCTATAATTTTTTTGAATTCTTAAAACAATTTACGCTTGGAAGCCTAATAGAAATTTTGGTTTTTGTTTATCTTCTGTAACTTTGGAGCCACTTTTGCACGAGTTCGACGACCGGTTAGTGTAGTGGATAGTGATCCTGTCAGCGAACCCAACGGTTGCGGGTTCGAATCCAGCGAGGGGTAAATGTTTGTGTGATGAATACGAACATATCACGAGTCATGGATGTTTATATATGTGTATCCATTATCCTAGTATCCATAACAGAAGCTTTGCTTAGTTTGGGACTAGATGATTGGTGTGTCCCAAATATTTTTTTATTATTTTTTCTACTCACAAAATAGGCTATTAAAAACCAACTGTTTCCAATGGAATCGTATCTAAATTTCCAGGCTACCCGGTGTCTGTGTCGGGTGTGATCACCCTGCCGGTGTCGGCGTCGGTGTACCAGTCCATGATGTCGTCCATGCAGACGCAGGACGGCGTGTGCGTCGCGCCGCTAGTGCAGGTCGGCTCCGCGCCATACCGCCGGCGGTTCAAGATCGAGTTAGACTAGCGAGCTTAGCATGCACTGCAACTGCGGCGGGCCGGATCCGCTTTTATACATTTTCACTGAAGTGCCCGGGCGGAGCGGGTCGGATCGGCGACCCGACCCGCTCCGCCTTGCATGGATTAGTTGCAACAGTTTTATATGGGCCAAACCGCACTGCGCGATTCTTTAACTTGTAAATTTGTAGTGAAATATGTACTGCGTATGAACTCACGGTTCATGCGATGAGAGATATACTGGCCAAAACAGTATCGCAGAATTAAATTCGGAGTCGAATTTGAAGGAATCACAGATTTTACCCTGCAAAAATTTTATAAAGTAAAGATTTCCATCGATGTTTATTCGCATTGCGGGCTGACCTTAACGGACTATAATGTTAATGCAATGCGGTCCGTTCCGTCCCACTGTGGCCCGATATAATTTGCGCTTACTTTAGCAAAGCACCGTAACCTTACAGCGACGCGAGACGCATCAAGAAAGCTGCAGTTGGCGCCATATTTGTGTATTCTCATACAATTTATATAGAGACTAATGGTTTTGCCTTGCGTTGTGGCATCTCGACGCTCCGTGTATATTGGCACTGAAGTGAAATGAAGCTCTAGTCTAAAAACCGCTTAAGTAACTGCAATAACTCGCCTTAGAACCCTCCGAATCTAGCTCACTTTGGACGCCCCAACTAGAATTCTTTAACGGTATTAGCTAGAATTTTCAAAAAATTATATACTTCAAATAATGCGTCAATACATTGACCTTCATGTCTTTATAGTCACTTTAGGAAAGTTACGCTTTATTTACATTGCTATATACTATTATAAGGCGACGCTGCTCGACATGCAGCTGAGGATTCAAGACAGACTACCCAACTAAGCATGCTCAAAGAACAACACAACTACAAATTCGATATTTCTTTTCACTTTTACGAAGATTATTGACTAAATTCATACATTTACAAGTCTGTCATTGCTAGAAACCGTCTGTAACTTATAACTAGAATGAATGAATACAATATTTTTGAGGGTAGTCGATGAAGCATTATATAACCAAATAACACAAAGGACAATGACCTCTACTAGGCAGTTGGCTGCGAGCATACCATTATCATATCCCGTAATTTTTTTACTACTAAAATAGGTTGATTGAGGTCAATTCCTTTGCTTTAGTAGACATTGTGAATAATACAATTACCTTTTTATGGTTCCTTAGAGTTGCTAGAATAACTAGTATTCATATGAAAGACCTGTTAATATAAAAACTCCTGTAAATACTTTTTTCATTGATGCTAATATAATTTTGATTTTTCAAAGGAAATGGTTCCTTTGATTACATAATTTTAATGAAGCTGGAAGGGATGAGGTGATCTCGCCCAAATAGGCGACAAACAATAGACTTTTGTTTAAAATTAGTCTGAGATATGCCAAAGTACAATTTGCACATAAATATTTATACCTGTTATTTTATTAGGATCGCAACGGTTCCGTGCCATTCGAGCTTACCGTGTTATAAATAACGTCTGCCAGTGAGAGCTATGTGATATATTGTGTAATTGTGATTTGATTACGATCTCTGTTAGAGTGCTTATAAATGCTTTATTTAATTAGTTCACTAAGTAGTAATATTCGCATTAGTAACATATGTGCTGGCTTAAAGTATAAATTGAACCGCCAAAGTTGGCGTAACAGCTGATTTCAATAGCTTTTAAATACAACATAAATCAAAATTACTCTGATCTGCACTCGAAGAGCCTTACAGCTAATTGTAAATAACGCCTAAATATCTTTAATTACGGTTATTTTGGAGAATATCAAATTAATAATAAAAACGGCCGCTTTTTTTACAATCGTAAATTCTGGAAAATAAACCCCATCAAAGCTATGTAAGTATTATTTATAATTAGCTTTTAGACTTCCCGAGTGCAGGTAGGAGCGATTTTATTTGTGTTGTATTTAATTTATTCAATGAGGGCACCACTGGTCGGAATAAACCCTCTTAAACTGAATATGGTCGTATCACAGACGTATAAATATTAGCAGACCGAATATAAGGATTAAAACAGCGTAGCCCATTTCAATACACAAGTATTAGCTACATTTGACGAATGAGGAAATGTCTGGAAATGCGTTCTAATTTATTAATACCTTAACTAATGCCTTGTATGTATTTTGTTTGGAATATAGCAATATTTGTATAAAAAAGTCTTGTAGTTGACATAAGCTGAGGGTGGGCGTCGAATTTAGCATAACATGTTAATGGTCTGTTACTATTTATAAGTCTGTGGTTCGTGTTCATACAAGCAAGTTAGTACAAAATATTCTAGTCTATTGCACGGGTTGCTTGATCACCCAAATTTCAATACACAAATTTAAGTTCCGAAATGTAGGTATTGGTGTAACTATTGTCTAAGGCGGTGATAAACCGTCCTCAAGATTGAGATGACCTTCAGTTGACGCTTGAGAATCTGTTGCATATTAAAACAGCATTAAAGGAAATCGTATTTGGACTGAGACGCGATCTCAATCTCGAGATCGATTTATCTGTCCTAAATCTCTGAATAATTTCATAGTATTAGGCCCGTATTAATAAACCGTTCTCAAGATTGACATGGCCTCAAGTTGACGCTTGAGAATCTGTTGCATATTAATACAGCACCAGAAAAAATGGTCTTGAGATCGAGACGCGATCTCAATCTGAAAAACGATTTATTAAAACGGGCCCAAGACACAAAGCTGACATAAGAAGAACGCTCGCAATTTTAGGAGCAAAATTAGTTCTCTTATTTACACCACTTCCGTTATGGTTAGAACGAATAAGAGAAAGCCATGCTTTAGCCATTAAATGATATTGGACAGGCTTTCTATGACTGAATCTAGGATCAAGAAGCACATTTTTATTGTAGGTACTATATACATGTCTGCCATGCAACGAGGTAACTTGCTTGTATTGACATTCTGCTAAGCTGGCACATTATCATCAAAGTTAGGCTCAAAGCCACTCTTTAAAGTTACGCCAAATACTACCTACTATTTTACCTAATAACGTACAAATTTAAGTGCAATGAAAAGTCCTTAGGTGTTAGTTTTTTACAAGTTGCCATAGCATAATATTTAATAGTGAGCTAGCTACTGCCAAAATTTCATTTAGAATTTTATGTATACACTTGTATTATTGTGTTCTAATTCTAATTAGGTAAATATATTCTCAATAGAAGTGACACGATATTTTATTGCATGTTTTATGTAGGTATATGATTTATATTGCAATATGGTTGTGTTTAGATAACTAAAAATCCAAAGTTATACTAGTCACTAGTAGAGAGCCCACTCTTCTCGTTTGTGTTAGTTTTAAAGAAGCCAATAATTTTATACACAAGTATTTGACGTTTACCAAATAATATTTTATCCTCCACATCAAAATCCCGGCACATTTAACGGAACATAAAAAGTATTAAGAACTCGATGAGTTTATCGAGTCTGTCACTGAACATCGAAATACAAGCGAAAAACTGTAGTTCGAAAGATCGTAGTTCCGATACTCTGTTAGTCGACACATTGCTTGTGCAATAAACTCAGGGACAGGATACTTGTTCGACGAACGCTAGTACGAAAGAACTCTCCAGTATGTTCAAACATGTTCAACCTCACATCGAAGGCTAAAGCAGGAGCGAACCTAACCAACAGTGTCTGGGTGTTTATTTATTTAGGACCACCAACAATTGTTACATCAGTACATAGTCCATCTAACAATTAAGGTAGCTGGTATTAAATTTAAATGTACAACCTTTTATAGATGAACACATCATGCAAAAAACTTTATAAATAAAATAACAGTAAAACAAAAACTTATTTAACCTAAATTTACCTTAACTTTGCTTTGATTGGTTGAGCAGTTTCGTGCCAAGTTGCGGTGATAAGGTAGTGAGAATAATAACTATGTTCCGATCCATCTTGCTACAAAGGTCGAGGACGTATTCTGTCGCTGTATGGTATGTCGCACAAGCAATGTGTCGACCAACAGAGTATCAAAACTACGATCTACCGAACCACGGTTTTTCTTTTGTATTTCGATGTTCAGTGACTGTACCGAGTTTATATGTAAGGTAACACGTTTAATGTCTTAAACTATTGTTTTAAAAGTACATTTTGATTTTCGGTCTGTTTAAACGTCAATCTCTACTCAAGAACACATCAATGCTCAATCACTGCTGGCCAGTGTATAATATAGGACATAATCAAACCGACAGGTTTGAATTGTTTTTATTTATATGTAGGGCCCCGTGTACAATACGATGTACATAATAAATTGCAACATAGATTTGGAATAGAAATAGAGTAATATGTATTTTGTTTGTTCGAATTTTAGAACAAAAACTCTCAAACTAAAGACAGCTCTATATGCTGAAATGATTAGGTCTCATTTCCATTGAAGAAAAAACTCTTTTTTTTTTGTATGCTGGGTGTTACGAGGAAGTAGGTATACTATTTATCAATTGTCTTCATCTTGTGCCATTTCTATTGAGACTGTATGCACGTGGTGACGCAGTGTTGTTGCCCCACATGTTGATTTGTTGCTTGTTTAAAATTTTATTGTGTGTTAGTATTATTTTATAGATTTTTTTTACCATGTTTTTGACTACTGTTTGGTTGACATGTGACTATGTTTATATGTTACTAGGTTAATAAAATTGTTCAATGTGTTCGTAACACGATTGGTTCAGTATTGGAAAATATTGAAACAAGGATGGCGAGGGATTCTGTCGATTCCCTGACATTAATGTTTGTTTATTTAATTGATGTTCTAAGAGATGAATTTATTTTTCGTTTGTTGTGTATGTTGCATGCTGTGAATTTGTTAAGTTGAAAATTCTGTATTGTATAGTCTTATGTTTTTCTACGCACAGTCAAAATCAGTATTTAAAAAGTGACTTGAGGGACAAATTGCCTGGTCGGCATCTAGCTTATCTTTTCTTTCCACTTTTCGAAATAAGGTAAGATTTGACCACAGCTTCTTTAAAAAACGAGCCACATATACCCTTCTCAAAATTACAAACAACAAATTAAACAATCCGGGCGTTTATCGCCTGTTAATTTTGAAAAACCTAAATCTGACCCGCCTCCATATAGGCCCTGATTCCGATCAAGCGACTTGTCCCTTGAGTCAAAAAATAGGTGTTCACGACCCGATTCTCTTGCAAAGACTGCTATGACCTACCACTGTTAGTAATATTGTGTATTTTATGCAAAAAGAATTAGTAGCTGCTATAAAGTCGGTTTAATTCTTTGAGAAAATGAAAAACGCTGAACGTTGTTCTTCTTTGAGTAGACAGTCATGTGTATAAGCTGTAATAAACTGAATTTTGAACAATTTGACAATTTCAAGTGACTGTTTTATATCCTTTGAAGTTGAACATTTGTAACTATATCGAAGTAATGGTGTCTATTCTGATGTGTCCTCTTTAAACTATAACCAGTTTTAAAGTAGTGCTCTGTTTTTCTTTCTGAAGAGAAGTCACGCCAGAATAGATAATAATGTGTTTAAACGTGCCGATACATACTGAATGTCATAGGTGTAGTGCAAGAGAATCGGGTCTACTGATTTAGTTATCTTTGTTGCAATTCTTTTACCAAAGACTAGTGTTTTATTGAATGTTTAAGCTAGTTTTTTTTTTGCTAAACTCCCCACTTGGCTTTAGGCGACAGTGTTAAAAAATGCTTTGATAAACAACGGTTCAATTGAACCAACCACGCGCATTTGGGTTCCGTAGAATTCCGTCAGAATATATTTCTGCAGTTAATAAAATTTATTACAGAAGTTGGAGATTACGTAAACTAGTAGTGCTTACTTAGCTGTGATATTTTCCAGTCTATTTCGTTACATACATGGGAACATTTTCAAAAGTAACTGTTCATCTGTTAGCTTTAAAGCTTAATCGTTAAACACACAGCGCCATAACTAGGATTGTATTATGGATACCAGATCGTTGATAAACTACACAAATATACTTTGTAAATAAATACGTGAAAAACATCCATAACTCGGGAACACATATCTGTAGTCACCGTCCCAGATCCATGTAGTGATAAAGTATTTCAGATAACCTCCCCAATAATTTTGACAGACCAATCCCACATAAGATGGGATATGTGGATAAATAATATATCACCCAATTATTACGTAACTTTGTAGGCGTTTTTAATGTGTAATCACCATGACCCAGTTGAATATCAGCTTATCGCCGAAATAGTCTCCGAATAAAACGGCTTTGACAGATAGACGAGGGTTTCGGAAAGGAAGCGGAATCGAACCCCAAACCGACCACACGTCATAGACACCTAATAACTGATGGGGGATCTGTCAACACATCAGGATAATAGAATGGATGCCTAAAACCGTCGAATCAGTTATTGATTAGCTCTCCCAGCCCATTGCACTCTGATTGGCTGTGTCAAGGTCACGTAAATAGCAACTCGGCAGAGCCAATGGGAATGCAGAGTACCCAGTCTCCATCATACGTCAGTATAAAAAACATTAGGCATCTATAGGCTGTCAGCGAAACCAACGGTTACGGTTCGAATCCCGCGAGGGGTAAATGTTTGTATGATAATTACGAACATTTATTCCCGAGTCATGGATGTTTATATAATATAATAATAAAACGTTATTGCAGGCATAAAAAAACCCCATATACAAAATTAAAAGTACAATACAAATTAAAATACCCAAATAAATTGATATAAAGTACAAGTAAAAAAGTCAAAATAAAATCCACTAACAAAGAACTTTGGCGGTCATTTCCGTTTCGCGCTCTGATGAACAGACAACCAATGCTTAAAAATTGGATTGCAGAGTCTGTCACTCACTGCTTTGAGTATGCTGTTATCAGAAGCGCGCACTCTTTTCCTAAAGGAAGCTATGCGTGCTCTGAGAACAGCATGAAAATCAGGCACCCCAGATTCGGCGAACATGCCCGAGGCACTACAAAAACGCGGCAATCTCATAAACGAAATGCGTCATTGTATTGCACCCTTATGTTGCCGTAGGCTTTCCCAGTGTATCTTACCCAGAGTTGGCCAGTATATATATATATAAATTATAAATATATATGTATGTTTATCCGTTATCTAGTATCCATAGTACAAGCTTTGCTTAGTTTGTGACTAGACGATTGGTGTAAGTGCCCCAAATGTTAATTTATTTATAAGGCTGTGGTCGATGCGCCCGACATTTGTCGCCTAGTGCCAATCGTGAGGATACGTTGCATGTGTCCAACCCCTGTGGCATGACGTCGTCTATCACGTAGTAGTGAGAGTGGGATGGTTGTACAAGCGTATGAGCACGACAAATGTTATCTCGCGCGACATAAACGTTTATCGAATGAAAAAATATCGTTTATACACTGAGCTATTTGTACTGCTGCAGCACACACATGCGTTAGTGTTACCATATTATGTTATTGTTGTAAATGTGTTACCTTATCTGTGTATCAATATGTATAAGCTAAATGTATGTGTGTGACTGTGGAAACCAACCAGCCAGTCATGCTACAGGGGCTGGATCCCGATTCTCGCGCACTTGACGTTTCATTGTCGATAGACAATATATCCATATCTTTCATACTTGTATACGCGTGCAATAGAGACAAACCTATGGATGTCTATCCTCATTGTAATATCATAGAGTAAGGCACGTATTAATAAACAGTTCTCAAGATTGACATGGCCTCAAGTTGACGCTTGAGAATCTGTTGCTTATTAAAGCAGCATCAGAAAAAATGGTCTTACCGAGACGCGATCTCAATCTCAAGAACGATTTATTAATACGGACCTAAGAGTCAAAGGCCAGTAATATTGAAGAACTGTATGTATATTTGTGTATTTGTACACTGTAAGTAGACCAATTTTGTATTGTACTGTGCACGTACTTTTGGAATTGAATTCACTTTCGTGTTCGTAACTGGATTTCGTGATCGATTAACTAAAGACCACAATGTTTGAAGCACGAGTGGGCTATTTTTGTAATTTGTGTACATTCCGTTGCTAAGAGCGTACCCAGTCCCAGCTGTTTTTGATTTTTTGCGAGTACCATTATTAATTTGAACCCTTGTGTACCACTGGTCCTTATTCGTCAGTTTTATTGTGGTAATACAACAGACCCTCACTCTTTAGACCTGAAGTACGCAGAGAACGCTGATCGCCAAAATATCGTGAAATTGCTCACTTAATTTTATTTCTCATTTATTGCACACAAGAAAAAAAACATACAGATACAACATAATAGAGACAACACAACAGGTTTAGGAAGAGGCAGATAAGACGTGCACAATGGAAATCTAAAGAAATGAATAAATATGATAGATAAAAAAACGTAACTGAATATAAATATAACTACATACTAATAAGTACATAAATACATAAATAAGTTTTTCGAGGCCAAAGGTTCGAGTTTCCGTACGTAAGTACCAGTACCAGCGAATCCATACATTATCGATGCTCTATAAACTGTTACCCTACCATCTACAATTGACCACGCGTCAAGTTATAAACACCTGTCCCAAATATTATATCGTTTGTAGCGCACGAAGTAAGAGTGGCATATTTCGTTCAAGCTAATGCGCAGGACAAATGTTATCTCGCGCGACATAAACGTTTATCACGCCAGTCATACTAGTGCCGCAGACTACTGTATGGCGATGCCCAAAAAAGGGTTTCGCTGTAGTCGTACGAAAATAAATAAATTTTAATTTCTTTCAAACATTAAAACAAACCAGACATTAACCGCCTCCGTGGCTCAATGTAAACAATATTAGGTTTACGATTCGGTGGTCGCTGTTTCGATCCCCAGCGGGGTACATGTTTAACTACTCGGTTTGGTTGGTGGTAGGGCATTTTAAATGTCCGCCTGGCTAGCTACCACCATCTTATCTAAATCTGCCGCCAAGCAGCAATGTTATTAGCATTGTTGTGTTACGGTTGTCGGAGATAAGATAGCCAGTCCTCCAAATGTGTTGGGGTTTCCGGGTCAGTACGCTTCCACCTTCGACCTCATCTTCACATTAACATCCGGTGTGATTGAGGTCAAGTACCAACCCGTTGTGCATAAAAAAAAGCCTTCTAGTCGAATATTGTGAGTGTATTAGGAGACTGATTCTCGCGCGTTCGAGATTTATAGTCTATAGTCATCAGTAGGTTTGTCCCTTTTGCACTCGCACATAGGTGTGAAAGAGATAGACACACCAATGTCTATCGACATTGCAATCTCGAACGCGTAAGAATCGCTCTCCTGATGTTCGATACCACCACTCGACAAATGAGACGCGGAAGTTAAAATGAACAATTTCTCGACGTTTTAGCGAACAGCGTTCTCTATGTCTTGTTATTTTGTAGTTTCATGAATATCGTATTGGACATAAGTTACAGAAACCGCGCCTGAACTGTGTGCGAAGTGCGAGTTTTGTCTCGTTTTTAACTTTACCATCACGTTCGCTTTTACGCAAAAAGTATCTATGAAAAAAATCGTTTTGCAAACTATCCGCTAGAGGCGCTGCACATTTCTTCATACAAATCGTCACGTAAACGTGAACGCGGTAGTAAAGTTAAGTCGAACCAAAATCCACACTCCGCCCTCTGTCTGGATTGCTGGCATTGTCGGTATGGCTGAAATGTACGCTCTACATGCATATTTAATTATACGATATATAATATACAGGGGCCCCACTATAACATCTTGAAAGGAATCTATCCGTTTACCAATGATTATTGCTGTGATTCTTGTACTATTTATTCTCTCACTTCACATCGCACACTTGGCCACAGGTGGGCAAGTACAAGCCCAGCACGTATACTCGGGAGCTATCAAATTGACTTTACAATTTTATATGTGCATCCAATTCCAAAGGTACATGGTGAGTGGCTATGATTTGTTCGCGAGTCCCGCTAATAAATACTTAGATGTATATTTTGTTTCATTTCGGTGAGCGCAGAGCGAACGGGTTCGAGCATTTTGTTCTTGCAACTTCAAGAGAGTGCATCGCGTCCCGTGGCGCCCTCATTTGATTTATTAAGAGGACCCAGAAAACAGTATCAATAAAACTATCAACCAATCAACATTTATTTTATGTTCAATATTTTCGATTTAATTAAGAGGGTTAATTCCATACAGTGGCCCCCTAATTAGATGATTTCTAATTAAAAAAATTGCTGTGACCTGCACACGAGAACCCTAAAAGCTAATTATTAATAATACCTAAATAACTTTGATGGGAACTATTCTTCAGAATTCATGATTATAAAAAAAGTATCCGCTTTCAGCAATAATTTTAAATTCTCGAAAATTTCCGTCCACGTTTTTTTTGCACATATTTTCAGTTTTTGATGTTTGTCTGCATGTAAAAGGTGTGTATTTTATTTTTGCTTATTATTTTGCTTTGAAGATTAATTGTTCCTAAATAGCTTTATCACATGTGAGAGTGTTACCACAAATACAGGTCTAACTCTAAAGTCCGATCTTAATACAAGTCTTGATGCTGTATCAACCGAGATGCGTCGCACGGAGCTTGAGATAGTTGACGCTATCTCAAGCTCCGTGCTAATTTATAAACCAATCTTGAAGTCTACTCAGCTGAGATCACTTTTCAAGTATTCGCCTCAGCGGCGAATGAATGATAGTCTTGAGTTTCGTTTATTAATACGTGAAACTCGGCGCACCTCTCAAGTGAGTACTGCTTGAGTATTCACGTGCGTTTCAGGTCTCAAGTTAGGTTTATTAATCAACACGTTTATTTGAGACCGGTCACAAGACTGTTCTCAATCTTCAGAATGGTTTGTTAATACGGGCCTATGATTAAAACTTACACTCGCGTTTTCAACAACGGAAAAGTGTTTCTTCTCTTATCGGAATTTCGTTATAATTGGATTGTCCTTATTGTGGTAAGACCGTTACACTTTTAAATATTTCGAAATATAAATGTTAAGAAAACCCTTTTGTTACATATGTAATAAGAATACTGTGGTCGTTGAACCATCCTGATCTACGAATAATTTCTCTCTGTTATATTTATACTTATTTAAAATAACAGAAAATTCTACGACAGAAAACTTTTCACACAACAAGCACGGGCCAAGACTAGAGAAATAAGATCTGCTCCGCTGTACCATAGAAGTGAAGCCACAAACGGTGTCGATATTTACACCCGTTTATGCACACCAAAACCAAGCCAATCGCAAAGTCCCGCGCCCAGCGATAACACAGTGGCATCACTTTATATTAGCGTGGGGTCTTTCTTCTTTTGTTGACTTAACACAAATATTTTTAGAAGTGGTTTTTATATTAGTCACAAAAGGTTGATTATTCACCCAGCTGCTTACCCACAGGTTGAGAATAATGGAGAGATAGAGACAATCTCGATGGGCGGCAGCGTGGCGCAGGTGATGCTGCAAGGAGGAGGGGAGGCGCAGGTCTTGCAGGTGTTATCGCTCAAAGACGCCACGGTCCTCACCAAGGCAATGGTAAGTCTCTAGACCAATACCAACACAAATAAACTGCATCAAAGTCTCATCCTCCAACCTCATCTATTAGGTACCTTTGTTATGTAGGTATAATCAGCATCAAGGGTAGCCAAACAAATATTGGTGTCTGATAAATAAATCTTGACTATAGTGAAACAAAGTTCAAATGAAATCAAAAATATTTTATTCAATGTAGGATACAAAAATAAAGTCAAAATGTTATTTTTTTTTTAAACTACATCGCTTCACAAGGTGTTGTGGTTAGGGAGAAGAAGCGACAAGAAACTCCGCAACAACGCATCTTTTCAATTAGTTTCCCATGGTTCATTTTACCATGGTACTACAGGTCGATATCAAATAAAGAAAAATACAATAATCAAAGTCTTAAAATTCTTGTTGTAGGTACACAGTACACTTAGGCCCCTATTACAGAATGTTACTCAAGCAGAGATCTCCGCTTGAGGACAGTTAAAAAGGGACAGCTTTATGTAACTTGTATAACGGCATCTCTATCTAACTATGCTCAAGCGCAGGTCTACGCTTGAGCAACATTCTGAACTATGCGCCTTTAGGTCGTAGTAGTAAAACGATCTCAAGATTGAGATCGAGTTGTTGACACTGGAGATACTATTGTGTATTTAAAACAGTATAGTTTTTGTTTATTGGAACTTGAATCTCGAATCTTGAGAAGCCTTAAAATAGTCGGTTTTTACATTTGTTAAGCTACCGCTCGTTCAAAAGGACTTCCCCTGATGATGAATTTAATAGAATGTATTTGTCAACTTTGATGACTTAATTCACAAAATAAGTCACTTAATCATTACTACATTATACACATACATAAAACAGTAAGAAATGGTCCAGACTCCATGTGCTTGTGCGTAGAAACCCGCAGCGCTGTTCATTCTGTAAGAGCAAAACTTAGCTAAGATAATAAACTAACACAAGGCTAAGATATATGATTGATGTCGCCATAAAAGTGCACTACAGTCCTCAGCTCGAAGGATTAGACTTTTGAAGGAAAGTGTAATTCTTGCGCAGTAAAAACTGAAATGAAAATATTCTGTTTGTTAATACTTACTCGATACTGATTTATCGATGTTCGGATAAATATTTCGGACACTTGCACCAACCAACTAGTTCCAAACTAAGCAAAGCCTGTACTATGGATACTAGTTTAGGCCCGTATGTCAAAATGCGGACCCCGGTGTGAAAATTTTGAAGCCTGTATCTGGCTGTGCATCTGTTCGTCTGTATGTGGCATTGCAGCGCCAGAACAGCTGACAAGTAGAGTGAAAATACACCAGTTATCTAGTCCCAAACTAAACAGGTATGTACTATGGATACTAATCAACGGATAAACATACATAAGTAATTCCATAAATATTAATGATTCTGTGATAAATGTTCGTATTCATCACTTAACACATTTTAACTAAATCGTGTAAAACTTTGATGCAGTTTCTTTGGCTTTGATTCATTGTTCAACCATTGAACTACTGGGAATGCTGGCAGGGGGCCTACACCTATAACCACAGTCTTATATATAATGCTATGCTACATATTATAAATCTGTGGAATCAATATGGTTTCAGTATGAAATTTGCATTTAGGTAGTTGTACCTCTTTATCTTCAATTTAAGAGCTTATGCTCTTGTCCGTGGGGTTTTTTCCACTTCCAATTTTTTGCGATTCAATCTGAAAAGCGAATTACCTCTTAATTCACTTTCAAGGCAAATTTTCCAAAATGAATAAACCGATTCCAATGAAAGTGTATCCATAAAGCATGTATATGGATCTCAAAGTTAGTAGAGAGTAATTTTTGAAAGAGTATTGAAGCTAAATTCGAACGATTTTAAATTCGATATTTTGTAAATGTTTACTACTAACTTTTCAGATCTACGACTACGAGTATGTATCTTGCTTATACAGGGTGTCCCAGAAATAGTGAATCAAACTGCTATGGGAGGTAGCTTGACTAATGTCCTATACATAAGAAATATGAAAAAAAATAAAACGCACATGACCATAAAAAAAGGGATGTCCGAAAAACGGGAAAAATCATCACATTTTATTAAGTTTCCAGCACTAATTATTGCGTTTTAGGTTTCTTTGTACATTTTTCCTACCAATATTAATTGTTAGAGGTTGCTTCGACATATTGTTAACATTTTTCATTAAATAATGTCTACACTTGGAGTACAGATCACTTAATTGAATTGTTTTTTTTTTCTGAAGCGAAAAATTTTCTTGTTTTTTCAACCAGCTGTGGTATAAAAAAAATGTGTGGGACTTGTTCGGCAAACTACTCCAAAAAGTTGCCTATTTAATGAGGATTCTAAAATGGTACGAACCAGTGCATTTACTTTACAAGATTTGGAGATATTATTTTTTCTTGTGTGCAAGGGTGAAGGGTTTCAAATTTTTTATGTATAGGACATTAGTCAAGCTACCTCCCATAGCAGTTTGATTCACTATTTCACCCTGTATGTATAAAGTTTCATTAGAATCGGTTTATTCATTTCGGAAAATTAGACTTAAAAGTTTGTGGAATGACGTGTGGGATAAACTGAGAGTAGCTTGAATATATTTTTTTTATTTATGGTCAATTTGTAATCTTTGTAAAAGTACGTTTGTAGATTATGGCCTTATTTCTAATTGAGATTAGGAAAGTGGGTACTGAAACACTGACGTATTTTTAAAAAGTATTACAACCGAAGCTATTTGTTTGTTTTTCAATAGGGTTGGTCTCAATCCCACATGATGATATGTGACGACAAGGCGGAAATTAATAAGGTTAGTTCACGTCATCCCTAGGAAAGTGTTACACGTGTGTTAAAGGATGGCGAATGGCAATGGTCCTCGTGATGGGAAGTGGTCTCACTAGTACACGCAACTCCGTCAGAATCAGATTCGATATCAGCATAAAAGACTTACCGTCACAGTTTCTGATACTAAACGGGACTTCAGAGTAGTCTAATTCTTGTTTTCTCCAAATATAAGCAGCCCATTGGGTATTAAGTGTGGTGTAATTTGTCTGTATATAATTTATTATTATTACCTAATGTGAAAGGTACAGAGTGAGCGACAGTAGGCAGCCTTGGGGTACGCCAACGTTAAATCTCTTCAATTGTTTTTATTTTTACCTTCAAGGAATATATATTATATATAGAAAGAATAGACAAAAATAAGTCAATGCAATCATTGGTAATCCAAGTAATCGTAGTTAAGGGCAGCTATTTTTGTCCCAAACTAAATTCAGACTCGAAAAATATTTGCAATTTACTGTCCTTTTGAAATTGAGACTTGGAAATGTAAATACTGCATTTAAACTATTTTTCATTACAACTGTTGTAGGTATGTATCTAACTGTATGTATCGTAGGACGATGGTTAAATTGGCCATTCATTTGAAATAACGGATGAGTATTTTTACCGTAAGCAAAAAATAGAGCATATTAAGTGAAGTTGAAATTTTTTTTTTTTTTTTTTTCAATACAATCATCGGATAAAGCATTTTGTCATTTGACGGTCACGTTTGCAGCCTATTCCACATAATCACGTCATTAAACTAAATAAATAAAAAAACTTAGAAAAATATGAATTCAAAATAAATTTCGCTTGATAGGAACCCTCCGAATCCCGCCAGTCGCATATCATTCTCCGCCCGTCGCGTGGGTCGGTTATGGTTTCGAAAACAAAAAAATAAACTACCTATGTCAATAACTTCTATTTCACTTATCTAATATGCCCTATTTTTTCCTTATCGTAAAAAAAATTCCAGTTGTGGGGCGTTTTCGCTTTTTCAAACTGACCCACTTTGGGTGAGGCGCTTCACTAGGCACCGCAGTTTACTATATTGCAGGAAAGGTTCGCCATATATAACAATCCGCCTACGCCTACTTATGACATACCCCACCACCGTCATGACTAACTTCAAACGTCAGTGTATTTTATGGCCATAAAATTTTTTTTGCGTTCGATCGCTTAAAATTACCCGTTTAGCTCGCTTGCGTTCGATCGCCAAATTTGGTTCCACATAAGCGTCCTAGAAGTAAATTATGGTAACTCGATACTTCTATCCATTAGACGTTTATCCTCTTATCCTTACTTATAGGGCGCTTACTTGGTAGGTACCAAAAACGATCGATCATAAGCGAGAAAATTTTAACTTGGTACGACGGCAGATAAATAGTTTTGAGCTTTTGGGGCATAAATATGTCGTAATTATAGTTATGGAAGGCGGGCAAAAATATGATGAAAATTAGATCTCCACCTACTCCGACAGGAACATTTATCTATATAACTTTCGTACACTCGAAACGCTTCTTAACTTTAAGAGCACCTTAAACATTACATTTGTATTATGCCCTCTGCTCTGTAAAATATTCAAGTCGTCTAAAACATTTCGACATATCTTACGTGTTAAAAAATGTTTTTTTTGTAGCTTTTAATTCCTTAAATGTTTTGTTCACCTACTACTTTTTTATAAATATTTTCACTAAATAAATCATTCCGTCGCTTGGAATGTCAACGACATGAAAGTGACAGCATGGTATTTCAGGAGCTCTTAAAGTTGAAGTTGCAGTATACGGGGGTAGTTGTTAAATCGCTATCGCATATCTAACATAACTGTTTAACAACAGCAAGTGAAGTCGGAGCGTGACGCAGTGGTGGCCGATTCATAGCTGCTAACTCTGGTGGCCGCGTCGCCGCCAGACGAGTGCGCCGAGCTGCTCGTCGAGCGGACATAACACAACGCTGACGCAGGGCTATACTATCAGGAGTACGACCCTCTCACGGACAGTGAAGTGATTGCTAGTGGAAGTAGCTAGTTACAGAGATATGTAAAACATTTGAGGTAGAAATTTCCTAAAAACAGACGGCAATGACTACGTCTAAAGTCTTTTTGGTTGTGTATCACTTGCCCGTGGGGCGGTGAACGTGACTCTTATATCGCCCATAAACGGCTTTAGATACATGGATGGTGGTAACGCGACGTTTGTATATCGGGAGAAGAGAGTCGATTCTTAGATTTAGTGTTGCCGCGGCGGCAGTCTACTTTCTCCATTTCATTGCTTCTTGACAACATTCATTGTAGCTGCGTGACCGCAGGGTCAATGGTTAAGAACACGCTACCGTCGCAGCGAACGAGCACTAGATTGTAGCGCTTGTAGCGGACGGCTACTTCTTATCCACACGCCCCCGGCATTGTATATGCGTGCGATGAAATGAAGGTCAGTGTGTCGCGATTTGAACTAATGTGTCCAAGATGCTAGTCAAAAGAATTGTAGAAATTCAAACAGGGCTTCAAGTTAATATGCTAGTTTTTATAGTACATATATTCGATTCAATCAATGTCGGCCGCACGTAGACCGTAACACTTCCAGTGCTGCACTATAAGCATGCTCGCTGCGTTCAATATCCCGATGTCACAACCAGCGTACACTGGTAGTGTCACGGCCGTCGTGTCACACTCGACAACAACAAATGTACCTTTTGTCAAAATTCCGTTTTTGTAAATAACTCAGTTGCATAGTGAATTTTTATTTAAAAGAATTTGGCGGAAGGTTACATTTGTGGTCGAGTGTACAAACTTTAACAAGCAATAACAGGTGTTTTATAATAAAACATTACGTGGAAGGAACAGAGTCAGCTGAGATCGTGGCGGTAATGAACAAGGTTATTATAATACAAGAATTTTTTAATCAGTCTCCATCGTTTATAAAAATAATAAAAAAAAAAATTATAAAAACCAAAAAACCGGGTAAAAATAAGCCCATACTTACTGCATTTCCGTTAGTAACCACGCAATATTAACGACATTTGTGGACAATTTTTTTCGTACTGAAAATCTTTGGTCTCATTTTTTTGGAATGGGTTCTGTGATACATAATGCCTAAAAATATATTGGATACTGTTTAAAATTAACCCTATATAATTCCAATCGTGACCAGTTATGAATTATGCGCGTTGGAGAAGAATCTTTTGCCCATTTACGTTCAAGTTCTCAGTCAACTCTGTTCCCTATGCATAACATATGGAGCATGCGCCATGCATCCGTGGCTACCTACGAACAAGTGATTCCCTATTGTGTTAAACTTAAATAGATTATTTCGGAATAACAAGTTAGGTAAGTATTTTAGCCTAACAGTATATCCTGTATTTTGCAGGCGTCACGTTAGATTTATTATGTTACTCTGGGGACCAAGACGAATCTCACGACACTTTGCACTTCAAAGTCGGTCAAGCCGTTTATAGGCTAGAGGAGGTAACATAAAAACCAATTAACATTCACCCGAAACACATTACCCTCCTTCCTGGAGTAGTCGGGTAAACATTTTATCTACCTTAATAAGAGAAAAGTGATTGTGGAGTGGAATAACCAAAGTACAATAGTCAACTAGTCAAATGAATTTATACATAAGATAAAATATCACTTGATAACTTTACATTTTTTAAACGTAATATTAAAATTACTGCTCACCAAGCTGATCCCAGAGCAGAACGAGCAAGAAACTCAAGAAGGGAAAGTACAAGAATCGTTATTAATCGTCGGCCCTTTAATCTCTCAAATTTTCGACTTATCTGTAAACGGATGAAGACCACAGACATGTCTGTGATGAAGACAAACTGACGCTTGCCTGATTTGACACGAGTATTATCTAATTAAAATTAATATTTAATAATAATTTAAAGCACTTAAATCGGCTGTTAGATTTGTTAAAACGTAGGTATATTGAGCTTTCTGCCCGTTGTGGGATATCTGTCATGTTTCATTCCAAGCAAGTGTAATTTTGTCTTCGATTCTAATGCTGGGCTCGAGTTTCGCCGGCAATATATGAGATGGATGTATATAAAATAGTTTTGAAAGGTGAATTAGATCAAATATGTTGGGGGATAGTGGCTATTTTTGCTTATATCGACATTTAGAGCTTGAGTGGAGCAACCTCTGCCCCTAGAAGCTTGGTCTCACAGCTCCCAAAATAATTGATGGTCATGAACACAGTATATCTGTGGTCAAAGAAATGGTTTTCAAAATTTAATGATTAGTAGTGTTACTACATCTTTGTCGTCGTTTATTTTGTGTGGTATTATTGGTTTCTCTATACTGGGGAATAAATACGAATTTTCTGTCCGATAGTCTGCAAGGCTACTACAACTTAGAGCGATTCGAGTGAGAAAGAGTCGTACGCGACATAGTCTCAGTCTCTTGCAGCTGATTGGCCGTCGCGTGACAGCTGTCAACTTGACCGCCAATCGGCTTTGAGAGATGCAGGTTATGTCGAACGCGACTCTATGTCACTCGAGTCGCGCTAAGTTGTAGTAGCCCTGCTGTACTATATTGCTTGCTAAAACTCGTCAGCTTCTAGCAATCCCTTGACTATTAGACAAAAAAGTCGGCCTGCAGTTTTCCCGGTGTAGAGACGAGACCCGTGGTGGTATCAACACGTTATACGTGTGGAAATTATAGGAGGTAATTTAGACATAAAGCTGTCCCATGTACAGTGGTTTCGAGTGATAGTTTGGATTATAGTCATGGAATTTAGATACCCAATGATTGTCAAGGTATACTAATACCATAAAATGGAAATATTTATTACTGTGAAATATATTTACTAATTTAATTTATTTCTGTTCAGTTTCGTGCAATATTTTTACAACACGCGTTCAGTTTTATTTCATATACAAATATATCAAATTATTTATTATTACGAAGACATTCCGCTAATTTTATTTATAATGTAAGTTAGATTGTTAATTGATTGTTGTTTTTTTTTTTTGTTTAATTTATTTTAAATTATGTTTGTTGATCGTGCATTATAATGGTTCTCATAGGAGTTTGAACAACTCGATAAGAACATTTAAACGATTTCACTAGACTATTGTCTGTGATAAACATTAAACCCGTGTCGTGTTTAATATAAATATTTACATGTTTATCCGTTATCTAGTGTCCATAAGGCTTTGCCTAGTTTTGGACTAGATTATTAGTGTTTCTGTAGCTATTTTGTTAATGTCAAAAAGTTGTGCTCAAATACTGCCTAAAGTTACACAATAGCCAATAATTCTTTGTTATGTAGGTACACAGAGTACACTTAAAATAGTCAGTTTTTACATTTTTTAAGTTTCTGCTTGTTCAAAAGTGTTCTGAGAAGAACAAGCAAGAAACTCGGAGGGTGGCTCTTTTAAAAACAGCTTTTTATATTACAAAAGGCACAATATATTTAATTATTAATTGTACTGGTATTCAAATGTGCTTGTAATGTCCATAATAGATGATTATCATCCGATTAGTCTGATATTTTATAATTCTGTTTTATAGTATCTTTAAATTTATTGAAAGGAAGATTTTGTATAACACGGGGAACCTTCTTGAAAAACTGTATTCACAGTCCTTTGGATGAATTACTGACATTGGCGGAGACAGCTTATATAACATGCAAGTCTATCTGTATTTCTTGTTGTTTATCACATTTTTTTTAACATATATAAAATTATCAAAAGTGTTACATTTGCGTGCTATTTTTTTGACATTATCAAAGTGCTGAATTCCCGTGATGATTGTAGTATAATCCTCACGGTTCCCTTCACAAATACCTGTACAAAGTTTGGTATTCATAAATTTTCTAACAAATAAGCGACGCCGTTCGCTCGCCTACGTTTACTCTAGTTTAAGACGTAACGAAAAATATTCTAGTCGAATCGAGTCATGAAATTTTTGAACCATTCGTGAATTTTATACAAGCTCCGTAATATATTCTAGATGAATTTAATGTAATTAACGAGTACCATAGTCCATTCTAATATTTCGTGAGATGAAAATAAGTCGGTGTTTTATATGTGTATCGTAAACTGTATAAGCGTAACCAACTTAGTGAAGTAACTGAATTTGTACAGTTTGTTTAAACCACTAAGAGCATAGTTTCGGCGAGATATAAGCATTTTTTACTTGTACATGATCCATGTTTTGGTTCAAAAGCAAAACTATTATAAGATTAACGTAAATTATTGTCAAATCTAGTCGATAAGGTAGTGGTCATATAAGAGTACAAAGGTGAAGATCTATTATGATTTTTTTTTTATTTCTGAAAAGACAGTTTATTGATTGTTTTTAATTTATTTTAGGTATAATAATATTTTATTGTAGTTCAATTTTTTTTTGTTTTCTTTAAATTTTTTTTTTACTAGTAGGTACGATTGTTTTGTCCTTTATTGTATAGAACGAAAGCACAATTTTGTTGTTAGGTACAATGATTTGTGATGTAAATAAAGGTATGACTGTGTGAATATTACAATCATTAAAAGTATTTACGTACATGGCGTGGTTTTATTGACGACCTTCGGGCATCTCTGATTTCGATATATTTCAAGTTTCTAACTTAACACTTAGGCTCGTATCGCCCAGAAGCGCGACGATTTTTTAAAGATCTGTCGTCGCGCTTAAATGAGCCCTTGGGGGACAAAAGAGCTGGCAGCGATGAGCCTTGCCATTCAACGGGGTAAAGCTGCCAGTCTTTTGGGTTCCCGCACAGTTCAGAACTTTTTACTCTTAGTACCGTAAGTAAAGGGCGTGTCCGGGTCTATATTCGTGTTTTTTTTTTTGCTTTTCATTTTATGAATGAATAAAGGTAGGTAGGTACCTAAATAAAAAGGTTATGGTTTTTCAGACACAATATAATCCTCATCTTGCCATGTCTCAATATTACGCCCTGGACATGTCACACCGAGAGCTCAAGTGAAAAAAAGTGCGTCGTCCGTGTTACAAAGTTAAATATTTTTGAAACGATTGTACGGATGTCCATCAAACATGACTAAGAACCAACTTGCAAACACCAGGCGCCCAAGGCCATAGGTACGTATTCAAACTTATGACGCCTCTCTTGCGACACGGGTGTTAAAAATACATGTAAACGGACAGCGGGTCAGGAAGAGAAACAACATAGACCGTACACTTCTTTTAATCTTCTCGGTTCCACAGCAACAAACAACAATGACAGAATATATGCCAGACACGGCTATTTATAACACTGTAGTACCTACATGTACAAATCAGTAACTTATTGTACTTATATCGTAATTATATAAAAATATCGATAAATCAACAGAGACATAAATGTGAATTAAATATAAATTGACCTCTTCAAACATTATTATCATAAATATTAACTATATCTTTCCAAAAAAGTATATCAGTGATTTACACAGGAAAAGATTGAACGGAAGTGAAGTAAGGAATCGATATCCTACTAAAACAATTGTTATTTATATAATAATAGAAGCTATAGCTATAATTCATTATAGAATGGAATGTCCATATACCTAAAACTGTAACATACAAGAACATTTTGTATCGACGACCGCTTTCCCACTATGCAACATTTGTCGAGCGACATGATGTTCCCGGAGATATCGAACGACGTTGCCAGGCTTTCGCCCGACATCGCGACATCGAACTTGTACCTTGTTATTACATAAGCTGCACTGAACAGCGTTATGTTTTTTCAGCTACATGATAAGGTTCTTTTGGTGTAGTTCTCTTTGGGGTTGATCAAACTGATGTGGATGAAGACAAGCCATCTAGTCCAGTCAATATATGCATATTTAGGGGTGTAACTTCCTATAATCTTAAAGGCCCTGATTTTTTGTACATCGTCCACATCGTCACTTTCCATCAGGTGAGATTGTTGTGTTTGTGTTTCATCTTAGGCTCCACTGAAAACCAGCGTTGTAGTCTAATTTCTAGACTTATGCTGAGTAGGAGACCTTCTTTGACACCACTTTGCGACACCGAAAATTAATTTTTAAATACTTTAAGTCTATTAGTGAAACTTTACTTATTGTGCCTATTTTTTACTTTTATTTTTGTAAACTGTGCTATGAGATAGGAGTACTCACTCATCGTATTATATGAAACTGTTTTGTATACCTACTTTTGTCTCGGTCCCAATTCCATTATGTCAATTTGCAATTCACCGTTATACATGTATAATAATATGTGTGTCGTTAAATGGGTCAAATAAACGATTCTTATTCTTATTGTGGTCAAACGCGAATCCAGTCAATCATTAAAAAAAAAAACAGAGTACACTGATATTGTAAAAAAATATTTTCTAACGGATCTGCAGTTTGCTTTAGGTAGTTTAGTTATAAAACCTACAATATTAAATTAAAGTTACCACTATACACTTCATTGCGTTGTAGAAGATGCCTTTTTTTTTTTTTTTATGCATAACGGGTTGGTACTTGACCTTAATCACACCTGATGTTAAGTGAAGATGAGGTCGAAGATGGAAGCGTACTGACCCGGAAACCCCAACACATTTGGGGGACTGGCTATCTTATCTCTGACAACCAGAACACGACAATGCTATTAACATTGCTGCTTGGCGGCAGATTTAGATAAGATGGTGGTAGCTAGCCAGGCGGACATTTAAAATGCCCTACCACCAACCAAACCGAGTACTTAAACATGTACCCCGCTGGGGATCGAACCCGCGACCTCCGAATCGTAAACCCAATGTTGTTTACATTGAGCCACGGAGGCGGTTAAAAAATAAGGTCTTAAGGTAAGGTCGTCTAAAACTATTTTCTAAAAAAATTAATCAAGCTACTTTATACTTTCCAAAAATAGTTCATTGAATCGTGATATTTGCCCCGGTGAAATTTTTCATGATTATAAAGAAGTTATTGCTCGATTTCTTTGAAAATAGGGGTTCAAGTGTATATGATGGTATAGTAGGATCCCTATCTTATGCTAACACACATACCATACTACGTTTCCATCCGCATACCACTGATTTTTATAGTTTCTCGTTCACTGTTCATGCAGTCAGGCTGTGGAACTCACTTCCCTCTAATATACGTGACAGCCAGTCATTGGCCATTTTTAAAGTCCGTGTGAAAGAGAGCATTATCTTGGGTCCTGTCAATAACCATTATTCATTTATTTATATATTTATTAATATATGTATTAATATATTCATTTATATATAATTTATATGTTTGTGTATTTATTCATTTATATATTCGTAGGCTTATTTATGTACTTATTATTATGTACTTAATATTTATTTTCTTATTTTCATCTTACTTGTGTGCACTCTATGTTTCCCCTTCACTATTGTTATATCCTATGTTGGGTTTGCTGGAAGATATCTCTTTCAGTGATACGCTCACTGTAATTGTTTTCTGTGTATGCAATAAAGTGTTAAATAAATAAATAATAAATAAAATACCACCATGCACACATTATCACACTCACACATCACCACACCCGCACACTACCACACCCACACGTAGACCCACTCTCATTCTTACACGCCCGCACACTCCCATTGCTCATACACAAACAAAAACAGCCATGGTTTAGATTACATTTGTTACTATTTAGCTATAGAGGCACATAATATGCCTGTAATTAGTATGGTTAGTATGTAGGTACTTCATTAATACTTTAATATCCATAGTTTTGTAAGTAAATATAGAAAATTAGCTAGGTTAATAACAATTTCTAATGGTGATGTAATCCGAGGTGAAGCCATGTACCTACAACACAGGTTGACCTAATGTAGGGCGTGGAAATGTACGGAGTTACTCAGGTTTCTCCTTTTTATCTGAACTCTTAGATTTGATGTTAATAAATTTATCTTTATCTTTTATTCTCCGACGCTATGTAATTCAGTGGTAATTTTAATCATATAGTCTATGTTTTATTAATAAATATGTATATTATAACTCAAGCAAACTACCGATTTGTTAGATTTTTTTTATTCTATCACTGACAGGTAGGTACTCTGTCCATGTGCAAAAAATCACGGCCTTTAAAATTATAGGATGTTAAAAGTGTATTACTGGACTAATCGAGCGAAGTCGACCGATGTCTCCGGGGACACATGTCTCGTGGTGTCCCCACCACTTCCGCGGCGATTTAAATTGTACCAACAACGCTAGTATTTGACATTTCTTAAAGTTGGTATGGTACCCATAGATTTGATAGGAAATCTTTGACAATAGTAATGGGTAGTCAAAGAGGTATGGTCCACATGTGTCCAGGCCCAGCCCAAGATTTTATTGAAGACCTTTGTATTTAAGGGAAAAATCATAGCTGACTGTCTTATCTCAAACGGTCGGAACGCATGGTATCAACCTGCTTGTCGGCAAACAGATAAGATAGTGGTAGCTTGCTAAGCGGTCATTTAAAAATGCCCTACCACCAACCAAACAGAGTAATGAAGATTTATCCCACTGGGAATCGAACCCGCGACCTCCGTTTTGTAAACCTTACGTTATTTATATTGAGTTAATGGGTCAATAATCAGTCACAGGTACTTAGTACAAAACGAGAGTCGATAAAAATGAAAAACAAATGCACTGTAGGAGTAAGATCGTCCTACATGACAATATTGTCTTCCATTGTGAGCATTTAAATTGTATACAGGTTTATTTGTTATTGTAGTATCTGGTTGCTTTGATTACATAACATTGTAGTTATCGACTCACTGGCTGAATTCAAAAGAAAATTCTTCGTATCAACCTATAAGTAGGTATACATAATGGATCGATATAGCGACGATAACATAATATATAGGTACGGCTGATTGATCTAGTGAGTAGTAAGCATATAAATATGCCTTTGGAATTAACAGAATGTCAGGCTCGAAATCGTTGGTCGACATAAAAAAAATGGGATTGGCAAAATCATTAACAAAAAACGTTTTATGACCCGTGAATGTTCCCCAACCAAATGTTTTGAAATCGTCATATCAGCCACTAACGTAACTAGGCTACTCCATAGAGTTCCAGCCTGCATCCACGTCCGACCAAGGATGACCGTCGTAATTCTACCATGCGCCAATCTAGATCGGTCTACGTGCCCAATCCACTTCAACTTCAACGTACCTACTTTCTACTGCTGAAGGTAGGTTACGAGGATCTCAGAACGGCATTTAGCGCACGTGACTAAACAATTTGAGCAATGAACATATCTTTCTCAATAACAATATAGATTTTTTTTAAACCAGACAGTATATTTCGTAATTTGCGGGCGCCATGTTGGATGGAGCTGTTAGCTATATTATGTATCCTATGGCACCTGGGGATCAATAAGAAACGAACGACACACTGTACTCCACAATTCATACAGGGATTTATCATTTATTCCCGGTAGGTAGCATGCTGGTTATTTTAAGTTATACGATTAGCGATTCTCTACAATGTTAGTTTAGATAAAAGGGTAATTTTAGAGAACTACCGTTGATATGACCACGCCGACTGTATTTCAAAATTGGTCAAACTGTTTAGGCTACAGGAGGCAACGTAAAAATTGTCATACATACACCCGAAAATCATTGCCCTCGTTGAATCTGTCAGGGCTATAAAGGGAGAATGCATTATTCATCATTCACCTGCAGATAAAAAATTATTACATATTTATTCGGGCATCCAAATAAGAAGAGTAAAAAATCTCTATCAAAAAAAATCTATTTTTTATATATCTAACTACAAATTACAAGAAATAATTAAATATACTATTTTTATTATTGTAGCGCTGTTATGGTTGACAAAGATTATAGTAAAGGAATTATGAAAACATATGTTATAAAAATGAAACAACAAACATTATTTGCTCTAATGTTTTATACATTAGATAGGCTATTTCACATAGTGGACTGGGAATATGCAAATTGAAGACTCTGCTTCCACAATTCGATAAAAATAAAGGTCGACAACAAAACTATCGTACAAATTTCTCTACAGCTTAATATATCCCAGATACCTTACATCTCGAAAACACTCTCTAATGCTAATTCTGGTTTATCATAGCCGAGTTCTTCGGGTGTGTCAATACCAAGCTCGGTAAGTACGGGTTTAATTTCTTGAATGATGTATGGGTAGATTTCGTTCACTTTCGGGCCACATTTGTCTTTGCAAGCCTCGATGAACCTAACGGCGAGGGCGTAGTCGTTCACCCGCCGGCACGCGCATAATGCAGCTTTGATAATCCTTGGGTCGGGCACCAAGTCCATGCCGCAGAGGTCGTTCATCGCTTTGCGGATCTCCCAACCATCAATGTCTGGTCTGTTGAAGAATGCTTCATATCTGGAATGGCAAATATCAGAGAATCAGTACAGACAAGCAAAAATAAGTAACTACTTAGTGGGACCAAGGTCAGATATTTCAATTATCTGTTAAGCAGTAATTTCAAGGATATTTCATAATTATTTATTATTATCCACATACTGAAATGAAGTTTGTTGTGGTAAAACTTGATCACTTACTAAAAAACAATACTAGTATCATTCAGAATAATGAAGACTGCATACAAATGCAATTTGCAAAGCATTCTAAAGAAAAACTACTTAATTTATGGCACTCTACAGATGAAATGTCACAACTTTGTATAAATGGTGATTTTTTGCATTAAAAATTTATGAACTTTTACGTTCATTCATAAATTAATATTTTATTTTATTAGGTACACCAACAGTATAATATATCACACTCTTATGATAGCTTACACAGTATTTTGTTCTGATAAGAATACCTATTACAGGCTAAAAAAATTAAAGAACTGTTTCACAAAATGCATTTTAAATACGGTCTGTATGGCGCAGGGTCAAATCACACAGTAATATTTCAGTACCAATATCACATTAGCTAAATAAGTCTTCTGTACTTGAGACCAGACATGATTGAATGGAATGTTTTATAAATTGCAGCTTGTTACTAAATAATAATAGAATGTTTGTACAATATTTAATTTAGAATAATTAAGTGAAAATTACTTTACAGGCTGATGATGATGATTTTATTATTCAAAAACAAAGAGAAGGAAAACAGTTGTACATTTGAAAGCAGCGATTTGGGTCACGGTGTAGCCTTCGGGGCTTGATTCAAACGGAAACTTCAAACTTAACGCATGTATTTCAATGTAAGATACGTAATGATATCATTTGTTGTATGTCAATTTAAATCTACAGGAAATAATAATAGGACTTATAATAAGGATAATAATAATGTGGATTTATATCTCAGTCAGTATGTCCAAGCTGCTACTGCTTCGGAAAGGGAAATCGCCTGTGGTAAAAGAAGCAGTGCAAGAAACAGGATCATTATTGTTCTTTTTTTATGACTAAAAAGTTTACAATATTTTTGGGTGCTGGTCGAAGTATACCAAGCATGTTTGTCATTCAGATAAGACACTAATTTTGTAATAACCTTTCTGTCCTAATGTTGTTTTGACATGATGTAGCTAAAAAAAGAAAAATAGCATGTTGACTTTCAATAAGTGATATTTTTGTATCCTACATTGAATAAAATATTTTTGATTTTTTTTGATTTTTTTTTTGATCTTTAATTTTTTCCCCCATTAGATTAATGATATTTTCAGATATAAGGTTATAAAAGCGTATACAGTGTCCAATAAATGATGCGTTAACTTTGCTTAGTCTGAACACAACACAAAAACGAACAAACCACAAAAAGGAATATTATATCTTATCATTAGTATGCTATGCACTTATCGATATTGCCAAACGTAGATTGAACCTTTTTGCGCTTACTATATTTTTTTCTACAACTAGAACATAGGGTAATAGGAGCGAAGGACTTCCAATACAAAAACGATGAGGAAAAACTATAACTTTGTTAATACAATATTCAACATCAAATGAGTGATATGTACTGTAGTTTAATGTTAAATTTTTAGTCAAAGATAATGAGAATATATCAAGTAACAAACTTCAGTACAATATTTTAGGTTGCCGACTGGAATGGGACTATTTTCAGTTACATAACGTCAAAATTACAAGGCGAAGATAACCTGCAATCGAATTCCACGTCTGATTCCACTGGCCCGCCATGCGCCTGGCGCGCGGGAACTACCGCACTGACTCTCACAGCTGGAAGCAAGGAACTCTTCAAGATATTGACCAATCTACCAGAAGCTGATTTCAACATTTTTGATGTGAGGTTTCACAGAAACTTTGGCAAAGGATAACAAATGGCTGCCGAAAAGCATAGACAAATTTTCTTTGTCATCTATAATTTGACATGTTAGTGTTGTACCATTCTTGAGTTAATCTATATGCTTTACAATCAACCGAATTGAATGAAAGAACATACGGGCTCGCATTGCTGTAAAAAATTCAACTATCCAGTGTTACGCAACACCATAATCTTCAAAATGTATTTCCACACTATAAGTTTTACTCACTCACAGACCCTCAAAACATTTGAGACACTTTCATCCGAAAGTGTCCTAAATGTTTTGTGGATATGTGAGTATATTGAATAAGTGAATAAGTTTAAAAGGTTTGTCAATGGCTAGTTGTACGAGATCCTATTTAGTCCTATTCCTACTGAACCATCCTGTTTTTTTATTATCCCAAGTGCCAACTTAGATTGATCTCAAATCTTAAGATTTTAATAATTATTGCTGGAGCATGTTATGGAACACATTAGTAATAGTTAGTGTTTATTAAAAATTAACCGACTGCAATAAGGTTCCGTCGGTAAATTTCTATCTATAAATTTTGGTATCATCGGTATAAAGTAACAATTTTGAATTCTGAATATTTTGTTTAAATCCTACGTCGAGAGAGTCAGGCTGTTGTTGTGGGTTACTGCTCGCAGTAAAAACAAATAAGCTCGGGAATAGCGCAAGGATCTCATTTGGGGCCCTTGCTATTTATTTTACATATTAATAACATTTAATAACGGCAGAATATTGTACAGCAAAGGTTGCGATACTACAAGGATGTTTTCGTGTTTAGGCGGATGTTGTTACTGTCAAGCCATAATTGTTAAAAAAAAACAGTTACCTGTCACACGATTTGGACGGGGGTCACGCACGATCCTTGTACCGCCCAAATAGGTACTTTTAAGAGTAATAAATAATTCTATACTTCTCGCAGTTACCTAATTATAATAATATGCAATATTTGAAGTAGAAATAACTGCTGGCCATAATGGTTGATGCAAGATTTTACCAAATAGCCAACTTCGATTGCGTCATTACTATGTGCGTGATTTTTTCATAAACGACTATACCGATTTTGATGATTCTTTCGCCGATATCGAAATTCCAAAGAAGAATTTAATCCATTCATATAAATAAAATCGCCTTCCTAAAGGAACCTAACACAACTCGCTCGAGCAGTAGTTTTCTGTAAAAGCGGATAATAGTAAATTCTAAATAAATAAAATAAACACCGGTGTGGGAGCACTTACCTTCGACGTGCAACTTCTTTGACATAGACAAAGAGTATACAAAATCTACGGAGACAATTATAGATTTTGAAAATCAAGCATAAGATTTATATCAACGGATCTTAACGTGCATAGTATAACCATAGAGGAATATATAACACAGAAATATCCCACTTTTTCAGGCATTAGTGTATCAATAAGTTTCCAGGAGAGTTCCAGTTTGTTTAGTTCAGCACGTGAATATGACGAGTTTGTCAGCCGACGGATGAGCCTAATGTCGTGAGTGTTTGACTGCGAGAAGATGGTAGATGGGTACATTTTGGCGGATTTTGACAAGTGTTGTCGCATTTCCATTTATATATCAATCAAAATCAAAAATATTTTATTCAATGTAGGATACAAAAATATCACTTATTGAAAGTCAACATGTTATTTTTTTTTTTAAACTACATCGCTTCGCAAGGTGTTATGGTTAGGTTGTACTGCTGTACTGTAATGAATAATGTACAGTCGATACTGGCAGAAGTGTCGTCCATATAGGTTGACGATAGAATACAAATTTATTTACATCCAACATGGTAGTGCAAGTGGTAATGCCATTAGGATGAAGCGCATTCGTTCGCCGCTTTATTAGTGGCGTGCAAATGTAAAATTTTACAATAATTATAGTTATAAATAGCCAATGGTGAGGTGAAAGAAGAACGATCTTTATTTTATCACGCGAACATTTTATGTATCTTATTCATTTAAGTACTTTTATAGTTTAAGTATATACAGGGCGTCCCAAAGTTATGGGACATGAAGGGGAAGTACCTTAAATATTGTAGATAGTGAATTTTGCTCAAAGAAGACTTTATGTTATTTTTAAAAGTTAGTAATTCTGCATTCATAGATTTTCTAAAAATTACTTGCTTCGGCTGGGAATCGAACCGACTTAAATGTGAAAAAAAAAACACCCTACTTTTATGATGCCAATCGAAAGAATAGCTAAAAAATAATAACTCTGCCTAAGTAACATAGTATTTTAAAAGAAAGGAACAACATAAAATGATTGAGTCAAATTTCAAGAAAGTTATTTATTGCCGACGACGTTCGAAAAGTAGCGATATTATCATTCCAAAGATAGCATTGATTATTCGTAAATAAGTTGCAAACAGAATTGTGCCATATCACATCGAGTGTTCACCATAAAATGATTAGAAAATCAACAGGCAGCGGGCTCATTAAAAGATTGGCGATTTGCGTAAGACAAGAGGGATCACATTTTGAGCATTTAATTAATTAATTTACAAAAAAATACCTACTTAATTGACTACGGCAGTTTCATGTATGTTTTTTATTTGATTAAAATGATTAATTTCACGTTGTTCCTTTCTTTTAAAATACTATGTTACTTAGGCAGAGTTATTATTTTTTAGCTATTCTTTCGATTGGCATCATAAAAGTAGGGTGTTTTTTTTTTCACATTTGAGTCGGTTCGATTCCCAGCCGAAGCAAATAATGTTTAGAAAATCTATGAATGCAGAATTACTAACTTTTAAAAATAACATAAAGTCTTCTTTGAGCAAAATTCACTATCTACGATATTTAAGGTACTTCCCCTTCATGTCCCATAACTTTGGGACGCCCTGTATATTGTCTAAATTTAAATATTGAGGTTATAGACTATGCACCTTAGGTCGCCCGTCACACGAGCAAAACGTCGACTAGTAAACTCAATAAGGGGGTCTGGTTGAAAACCAGCGCTGAGCAGCAGCTAGTCTCTGTCAGCATTATGCTGAACCAGATCCTTTTGTCACAAAAGTGGTATTGTCCTATGTGTATTTACTAATGTAAGTACCTAATGTTAAGTATATTGCGCAAATAATGTTGTGACATTAAACGATTTCTTTCTTTCTTCCTTTAACTAGGTACCTAACCTACCTAGGTACCTTTCTAAATTCAAATAAGCGCGCTGCGTATGTTTTGTGATTTACGGCGATCAAGATACATAACATAACATCACGACCTTTATACCAAATGGGGTAGTCAGAGATATCTCAAACATTAAAAGTTTACAATACAATACAATACAAATACACTTTATTGTACAAAAGGAGGACATACATTTTACAAAACACAATACTGATAAGAGTACAATTAGGCGGCCTTATCACTAAAAGCGATCTCTTCCAGGCAACCTTTGGGTGTAGGAGTATAACTCTATAGAACAGGCATATACGATATAATAAAGTTTAATGCTTGAAACAACATCCACGGTTCACCTTTTGAAGTATACAGAAATGCACACATAACAGTGGGTGAGCCCATCGCCATTATAACACAAACAAACAAACAACACAACATTTTTAGATGTTTGTCGGTGGGAAATCCCATAGTCGCCTTTTACGACACCCACGGGAAGAGATGGAGAGACCACACAGCGATCAAGATACTTATAAAAATTTTGCAGTATGTTGTAGGCAAAGCATTGAATTAGCCACTCAATTGAATTCACGCAGTACGGCTCTCCCCTAGGTTGTGTAGTTTCTTATAATGCAGATTATGTCCGCCATGCATTACAATCCGTCTAGGTACCTATTCATAATTCATTTATTTGCACAATCACAGGTTTATAGAAACAGATGTATTATATTAATGAACCACTATGACTTGCCCTGTGGCGTGCAAAAATTACTCAAAATCAAAATATGCTTTATTTTGTAGGTACACAGGGTACACTTAAAATAGTCAGATTTTACATTTTTAAAGCTACTGCTTGTTCAAAAGGCAATTTTCCCCTGAGAAGAACAAGCAAGAAACTCGAGAGGTCGCTCTTTTAAAAAAAGGTTTTTATATTACAAAATTATTATTTTATATTATAATATTTCATTATTAATTGTGAAATAGCCTGGTTATGCGAACGGGCTGGTTATGTCCATGATTGTTTATCATCTAAATAATCTGATATTTTATAATATGCTTTCTTAATAAGTTTCTGTTTTATAGTATCTTTAAATTTATTGAAAGGAAGATTTTGTATATCAACAGGAACTTTATTGAAAAAGCGTATACATAACCCTTTGAATGAATTACTGACTTTGTGGAGGCGACTTATGTGACCTGCAAGTTTATCTTTATTTCTTGTATTGACATCATGTTTATCACTATTTTTCCTAAATGATGCTATATTTTTTTGACATATATTAAATTTTCAAAAATGTACTGTGACGAAAAGGTTAGAATATTATACTCTTTAAATCTGTCTCTAAGTGACACTGCTTGTTTATATCACTAAGGCCCGTATTAATAAACCAATCTCAATACAAGTCTTGAGGCTGTATCACCCGAGATGCGTCTTAAGAAGTTGACCCTATCTCAAACTCCGTTCTAATTTATGAACCAATCTTGAGGTCTACTCAGCTGAGATCACTTCTCAAGTATTTGCCACAGCGGCGAATGAATGGTAGTCTTGAGTGAAACTCGGCGCACCTCTCAAGTGAGTACTGCTTGAGTATTCACGTGCGTTTCAGGTCTCAAGTTAAGTTTATTAATCAACATGTTTACTTGAGACCGGTCACAAACTGTTCTCAATCTTGAGAATGGTTTATTAATACGGCGCTAAATGTCAATATTGAGAATCGAATGTATGAGGGAAAACTAAAACGAAATGCCATAATAAAAATGTTAGTCATAATTTATATACTCTATATTCATATCATACATAATTCATAAACTTAAATTGTATGTTAACAAAAAATAATTTTTGCTACTATAAAACAATAAGTAGGAATATTAGTCAATTTATTTATATCTAGTAATACAAATAAGGGCAGACTTGCAACACTCACAATATTCCGCCCTATGAAAATGCGACTCGACTACCATTGTAAAAAAGGTACTCTGTGCTTGACTCCTGGGGTTCTATTACATAAATATCATCGTTATCGTCATCGGTTACGTTCTGACATATGATTGGTTGGCTCATCGCTCGCTCGGCAATTTGACGGTTTCTCATTGGTCAACGTAATCGATAACGATACCGATGAAGTTACGTAATCAAAGGGCAGGTTATGGTATCGCTTCACACGCATTTCATAAATTAAAATACATTATTATACGAAACTAGGTATGCATGATTTCTAAAATAAGGCCACTGACCTCTAGCGCGTCGGACTGGCAGTTTGTCTTTACAATAGCCGCCCGATGGTGAGAGCACCTAGAACTACCTACAATTTAACGCACACATACATGACAAACAAAAGTGCTGCCCTCTTTAGAAAAATCCATTCATTGCTTATCATAATTATTATTAAAATTCTGAAATTACAGATTATCTAGTACAGCAATTTTTTATTTTCATAGACAAATCTTTGTATAAACTAAGCCGCATGTCCTCGACTTTCAACCTTACAGCTGTCAATGTTTAACTCAAGGTAGTGTAATAAAATAATAAATAAATAAAAATACTTTTATTTCTCCTGTAATAGTATATAGCAGTATTGAGGCATCCCCAGAGAGTAAAATATAATACTCGTGTTGGGGTTGACTCGCTCGTTCCCCGAACATAATTGGCGGAGCTTAGAAAAATAAAACTCTAACAAAAACAATTTAAACATAAAGAAAAGAAAAATACTCATTTTAAGTTTTCTATGCGTTGGTGATTGTGTGTGTGTCTGTGTCTGTGTGTGTATGTGTGTGTGTGTGTGTGTGTGTGTGTGTGTGTGTGTGTGTGTGTGTGTGTGAGTGTGTAAGTACGTATGTGTAGGTACACATGCAGAATTCTTACTACAGTAATAGTAGTATCACACCACTCTTTAAGTTACCCTTTTCAGAAGGGACTCAGTTTCGTCGTATGATAAGGACAAATCAAGGACTCATTAGGTTTGTAGGATAATGAAAATTGTGAATCCTCAACAGCCTTACACATCCCCACTGTTGGGGCATCGCCTAGGAGAGGGTATTGGCCATAATCCACCACGCTGGCCCCGTGTGGCCACCTGACAGTATTAAACCGCATGCTGTAGTCAACCGACCGCCTTCAATTGAAAACAATCGGGACCGACTATTTAACGTGTTCCAAGTGGTCACCCATCCAAGGGTTGACCGCGTCAGACATTACTTAACTTTTTTTTTTTATGCATAACGGGTTGGTACTTGACCTCAATCACACCTGATGTTAAGTGAAGATGAGGTCGAAGATGGAAGCGTACTGACCCGGAGACCCCAACACATTTGGGGGACTGGCTATCTTATCTCTGACAACCGGAACAAGACAATGCTATTAACATTGCTGCTTGGCGGCAGATTTAGATAAGATGGTGGTAGCTAGCCAGGCGGACATTTTAAAATGCCCTACCACCAACCAAACCGAGTACTTAAACATGTACCCCGCTGGGGATCGAACCCGCGACCTCCGAATCGTAAACCCAATGTTGTTTACATTGAGCCACGGAGGCGGTTAACTTTACTAAACGAATATCGAACACGACTGCGAAAATGTGAGTACTTGTTTAAAAACCTGCTATTATAACTTTCATCAAAATACGTATTTATAAAGTGCTATATTTGTGTTGTTTGTGTGATTGCAAAGGCATTTTTAAATGGTTGGGGCACGAGGAAAGGATGAATGAAAGAAAATTAATGAAATAAATATGTATATATGAGATGCAAGTGGATGGCTTTGTTGGAAGGGAAAGACCATAAATTATGTTACTAATGAATAATGAATTATGTTCAACGTCGCGCAGTCCGAATTGTCGGCCAAGAGAGTGTCACCGACCGACTGGATCCCCTGGCGTTCCGAAGAGACGTCGCGTCCCTCTGCATTCTCTATCGCATATTTAATGGGGAGTGTTCTGAAGAACTGTTCGAGCTAATACCCGCTGTTCAATTTAACCGATACACTTCTCGCCGAAAATTAAATTTCCATCCACATCACCTGGAGGAGTGGAAGTCTACCACTGTACGTTTCTCAAGAAACTTCTTACCACGTACGACCACCCTGTGGAACGGACTTCCGGCAGCGATATTCCCGAACGAGTACGACATTGGAACCTTCAAGAAACGAGCCCACACCTTCCTCAAAGGCCGGCAACGCATCTGTGACCCTTTTGGTGTTGGACCATCAGGTGACCCGCATGCTCATTTGCCGCCCTCTCATATAAAAAAAAAATAATAATAATAAAAAAATATGGGGTTAACATGAAAAAATTCAATTATCAGGTATAATACATATGTCTATCTCATAGCCCGTGGGGCCTCAATCAAGGGGGTTTATAGATGGCAAGATGGTGGAGTTAGAAGCCGAATAATGAACAAGTATGAAAGGAGCGACGGATGGACGCTCATGCACCACGACTTGATAAGAAACTTGTTGTCATTTAGCTACGGAACATAAAATCAAATCAAAATCAAAATATTTTTATTTCATAGGATAAAATTATCACTTGAAAACGTCACTATTAATATTAATATTACATTATAGTTTAAATTTACTGCTCATTCACAAAGCTGACTCCCCAGAGAAGAACGAGCAAGAAACTCTAGGGTTGCTCTTTTAAACAGATTATAGGTTGCGATTTGATAATTATATGAATAGACAGCTATGTCCATGCTTGCTTATCATTCAAATAGTCAGTGATGTTATAATAGCCTTTTGTTAATAATTTCTGTTTTATGATTGCTTTAAATTTATTTAAAGGCATATTTTGAATGTCTACTGGAACCTTATTATAAAAGCGTATACATTGCCCTTTGAAGGATTTACTAACTTTGTGAAGTCGGCTAACATAAATAGATAACTGGTTATATGGACATAAATGGACAAAACTATTCGTTTCAACAAAATTTTATCTATGAAAACTATGAATATCACGCTATTTAGGTATCGCAGTCACTAGATAATTTGTAATCTTACCTTTTCAATTATTATTATGGTTAGCAATGAATTTTTCCATTGAGGTATCTGGTGCTCAGAGATGACGTTAACCTCGGCCAACGCATCCAGTATAGCCATTCAACGAAGTAATGCTCCCAGCAATCTGGGTGGCTCTCGCATCATAGTGATCTTGAGCATGTTTACAACTTTGCTGAGATTTCGTGGTGGAATTTGTGTTTCAGTCTTTAGGTTGATTAATTTTCTTCAATTTCTCTACTTACTCTAATAAATGTAGTTTTACATAAGTAAATAACAAAGTACTTAATCACTAATAAATTGAATTTTCTCTAAAAAGGGAAGCACTTAGCCATTATTACTGTTTTAGTCAGCTTTAGTTGTCGAAAATCTGTATGCAATGAAATATTTGCCATGTCACTATGTAGGGAATAGGTAGCTAGTCCTAATGTGTCAGAGCAATAGAAGTCAGCATATAAGGCTCATTGGTAATTTCATAATTTCCTCCGCTTCTTCTTCTTATGCGCTGAAATACTTTCCTGGCCACTATCTTCTCCACTTGAGGTGTCTGAGCTGCTGTCGCTATCACTGCTCGATGAACTGCTATTTGAGGAGCTGTCTGATGCCACCCCTGTATCCTGACTCAAGTCCATACTATTGGCAACTTTGCATAATTCCGGTTCTTTAGCTTCTAAAACTTTGACCCACTTCTTGGAGAGTTTAGGGCGTCCTCTGACTGTCTTGTGCCATACTACAGGGAAGTTGGTGCGACTGCAGAAGTTTTGTGTGACTGCAATAGTGTCATCCATATTGAGGACAACATGCCACCAGCCACCAGGTACAAACACAGTATCACCAGGCTTCTGGAGTATTTCAACCTGTTGAACATTATTATATATTTTAAGGCAAATATCCAAATTAAGAGGATTGATTTATTAGAAACAAACTATTCTGCACAGATGAACGGAACAGTGTGCAACAACTTATGTTTGTGTACAGGCAGATAATGCAGGTAGGACGAATGTAGGTGACGTGACAGAGTCGTGAAGAAAAGACCATATTCATGTATTATCAATTTGGACGACACCACTGAGTCATTGTTTACTATGTTTTTTGGTAAAACCATCACCAATTAGCGAGGTGTTGCATTATTAAACATATCTCTTCTGAGAATGTGGTGCGGTGCAGTGTTGTCGTTGTATTATTATTTATTGGAAGAATAAATACTGGTAGCAATATAATTTATAAGGCAGTGTGCCACTATCTTGACATTCAGTTATTTTTATGGTAAAACCCAATTTCTGAATAAACCAACAGTAGGATACTGATCTCGTATTTTTTGCCAGACTATATTAAATTAACATTTTATATCAGCATACATTTGTAAATCATCCAAAAAGTTAAATATGTATGATTTATTTAGTTATCTAACAACTGAAACTTATACCAAGGCTAAAATAACAGCTAAGCAATATGTTTCGTAGCAGTATTTTATTGTATTTGCGAATACATTTTAATAAATAATATATAAATAAAAAATATCCTTGGACATACACACAGCGCCATCTAGTTTCACTTTAAGCAACTATAGGCTTGAGTTGTGGATACCAGATGGTTGATATACTACTTATAAATGAAAATGTCCATAACTCGGTAAACATGTCCGTATTCATCATGCAAACTGGCGGTGTGCTAGGGCGGGATTCGAACCGGCGACCTTTTGGTATAGTGGTTAGAGTTTCTAAGCACTACACCAAACAAGTCGTCAGTTTAATGGCTATGTTGAAACATTTTATGTACCTACATAGTATAAGATCCGGCCATAGAAATATATACCCTCATCTGTTATTCGACTATAACAAAATTATTATGTTAGTTAATGAATATATTAATACATTGAAAATGGGTTGCCTAGCTAAATCGCGGGCCAAACGGTTAATTAATGTAAATCCAAATTAATTGTTTTTCAATTAACTTCCCCGATTTGTTATTTATAAAAATCGACCATTATCTGAAAGAACATAACATAAGGAACTGGAAAAATATAAGTTGCCTACTTTCCCTTCAGCCTAACTATGGAGTTGTCATGTATAAACATGCGAGCAAGCGTTATTAATATACCCTCATCAGTTATTTAATTGACTTTTTTTTAAAATTAAACGTTATTTTATTCTCTTTCTAACAGTATAAGGTTGCCTCTAACAGTATAAGTATATCGTGGCAAGCAAACTGGGAACGTTCCCGATTAATTAAGGGCCGCTACTACAGTGACATACAACCCGAGATTCCGAAGAGACCCTGGTTCTCCCGCTTCCGCCTAGCTGATAAGCAATCTTCGTCAGTAATCTGCCGCTTGCGTCTGGGTCACTCATGCACGCCTCTTCATCTTAATAAAATTCGCATTAGGGATTCCCCAATTTGTGACTGTGGTCTTGAGGAGGGGTCTACGGATCATATCTTTTTCAATTGCCCTATCCAACCAGTCTCTTTATATGATATACTCCCTTATGATATCCCTAAACCCACTAACATGAAATGTCTATTGTTATATACAAATTCCCCTTTTGTAAATATTTTATCCAAGTATATATCCACATATAAGATAAAATTATGAAATTTAAGTATATCTTATTCGTGATTTGTCCCTGTGCCGTCCTGTACTATATATTCGTGTTTGTCTTTCTTTCTGTTTTAGATTGCTCAAACAGGATCTAGACCCATAGATTGGCACAGACTACATACTGGCCAACCTCATTCAGCGTTTTAGCCATACAACCGGACACTGGCAGTAATGGTCGATCGTAATATAGACGACCGATTGCCATAAAACAAAAAGTTGAAGTTGAAGTTGAACATAATAATTTTGTTATAGTCGAATAACAGATGAGGGTATATATTTCAATGGCCGGATCTTATACTAACACCTTTTCATGTCTTTTTGGTGTTCCAAATTACTAAATACACTAAACATTACTAAACAAAAACAGATTTGGCAGTAAATCCTAGCAAGCCATAGGCTCACTACATATTAAAGTTAGTACATTCACACACTATTCCATATGCTTAGGCTTAACCATACCCAATTTCAACTGAAACTCAAGTGAAAAAAGTTTTATTGAGAATGTTGAGGATTACATTCAATTATCGCTCATTCACAAGGCTGACCCCCCCCAGAGAAGAACGAGCAAGAAACTCAAGGGTAGCTTTTTTTAAATAAATATATTTACAATTTATGATTCGACAAAGAAAAAACATATATATAGTATAATAGACTGATTATCATGTCCATTCATTCTTATCATCTAGATAATCAGAAATTTTATAAAAGCAAATTTTCAAGGTCTACTGGTTTTATATAAAAGCGAATACATTAACCCTTGAATGACTTAGTGACTTTGTGTAAGTGACCGATATGAACAGCAAGTTAATTTTTTTCTTGTATTTACATTATGTTCACTGTTTTTCCTAAACAATTGCAGATTCTTCCTTATGTAAATGAAGTTTCCATGAATATATTGTTTTTGTTTGTTTCTAAACAGTTTATTGTACAAAAAGGCAATACATCAATTTTGCATTGATACAAAATTTGAGTACAACTTTTGAGTACAAGAATTTGTGATGTATGTTAATATATTGATTCCTCAGAGATATGCTGGATTCAATATGTGATGCATCATTGCTGTATGACCTGCTTTACAAAGCTAACCCAGACATGGGCTACAATTAATTTTGGGCTGATCATAAGATCCCAACAATAAAAAGAAATACAAACCGGTTTATACTCCTTTGGCCACGTATCAAGCTGAGTTTTCGGATAAATCAGCTTGAACCAAGTGATTGCTTCGTCCCTCTGTTTCCCACCCATGACCCCAGTCACCTTAATCATTTCTCTCGGGGTCTGAGTTGGGAATAAGCACCATCTTTTGTGGCCAACAACTAAGGCATTCCATGCACTTGTTCCTAGAGGATCTATGTGAATTCCAGTCCCCGATCGTTGTGGTCCCATCACAAACCAGCGGTATGGAGGCCTTCTCTCCTCTCCACAGTATTTAAACAAATCATCCCTAAAGTATAGTGGAACCTCATAATCTTCAAGAAGCTTTTTCCTTCTTAGATGCTCTCCAAAACTACTATCAAAAATATAAAGTGGACTATCATCAGTCGTTGTCCTCATGTATTCTACGTAATACTTCATTTTCATCTTAACACTATAACCCTCATTATCTTCCCCGCATTTAAATTTTTGGTTACGGTACTTTTTGGCTAGTCTATCTAAGGTCCATTTGTGGTTGGCTTTCCAGTTCGTCTGGACATTCGTTATCACTACAGGTTTGTATATTTTCTCATATTTTTCAATAAACTCTTGTGGTGAGACAATATTTTCGTTTATTCTGTCCACATTGTCATTACATTTAAGAAACTCATCAAAGTTTCCAGAGTATTTCAAGGCAATCCAGTGGTGTTTGTCAGCTAATTCTGAAAGAAAAGATCTTTGATATAAATCATAGGCAAAACTAAAAAAAGATGTCAAATGATGTGTGAAAGTATCTAACTAATATTATGCAAAAGTTTGGATGTTCGTTGCTCAATCACGGCGAAACGGTTGAACGCATTTGGATGAAATTTAGTGGTAGAATATACCCTGGATTAAAACATAGGACATTTTTTATCCCGATAAAGTAAGTAGTTCCAGCGGGATAAACAAATTTCCGTGATAAAGTTATTCCACGCAGACAAAATCGTGGGCGGAAAGCTAGTCAGTTATAATTATGCTATCAACAACGACACATATTACCTATTCTAATACAAAATTAACTCATTTTTTTTATTTATTTATTTATAATTTATTGCACACGAGTACACATAAAGGTCAAATACATACTAGATATAGGATGTACAAAAGGCACTAGCTTATCTCTAAAAAGAGATTTCTTCCAGCAAGACCCTGCAAACTCATCATTGTTCAATAAACGTTTTGTCGCCATGAATGAAATATTATGAAACATAACATAAATGAGTGAATGGGTTAGGGTGTCGGGGGCACTGATAAGACTTAAAAAAAGAAGAATTTTGAGCCAACATAAAACCCACGTTTTTATGCGCCCCTTCATCGAAACTGACCAATCAATTAACAGATGCGAGCCAAAATCGCCGTGGAGGCCGCTTTTCGACAGGATGACACGCTTCTTTGGAATATTCTATGATTCCACAATTAAATAATATTTACTACAAATCTCATGTTATAATTAATTTATGTGGAATTTGTAAGCACTAAGAACCGACAATTTCGGGAAAAGAACGTTGGAGCAGCTAAGAAATTACTATTAACTACTTTCACACATGTAGTAATAACTGAAATAGTATAGGTATTTACCCGGTCGAGCTTTTCTTTTGACTTCCTTGATACGTTTCTTTGCTTTGTGTGATAATATGAGTCCATTGTCCATTTTCTGACTCTAAATAAAAAGAAATTGCCGCAAAATATCAGGCAATTTTTTAGGTGATGATTGACTGATTCGAGCGAGTGGTTTGATGGGTTTGCAATCATTTGACATATGACACCGCGACACTGACAGCAGTCTATGGAAAACAGTGCTGTGTGCGAATCACATCATAGTCAATCGACTGAGGGCTTACAACGGTTTTTATAATTCTGAACGCAGCGATAACAAAAATGGAAAGTGAAAAATTTTGACGTTGGCAATACAACAATTTTCGACGCATTGGTGTTCAGACTGATAATTTTTGGGAATTTCATGTTCTAACCGAAATAATTTTAACAACATTTGTGGTTTTTTTCAGTTTATAGTTACTTTTACTTTACAATTTTCAAATCAATTGCGTTAGCTAGGAATTAGAAAGTAAAGTGATTGATTTGACTGTTGTAGTGAAACAAATTTCAAACGTTCCAGTCTGAAGTGTGTAGCTAGCTCGATATAACTGTCAATCTGGGTGTAGAAATTTATTTGTAATTTTCACCGGTCCTCATGTGTAATTTCCAAATGTGTTAGACTATTTTTGAACCTAGGTTCATTGCGAAATAATGTTCTATAGTGTACGTGGTGCTTAAACTTGTGCGAAAATGGATGACGGTGCGATAAAGATTCAGTCTGGGATCAACATCAACATAAAAAGAACAGATGGTGAGTGCAATCATACTCCTTTCCTTCGGTGTCTTTCTATTTGTTAGAGTATATTGTCGTCTATTTTCATTATGTTGCTGTCGCATAGACGACGGCCGAAGGCACTTATCTATTTTTCCATCTGATTGGAAATGATTCACATGTATGAGGCAGACGTGAAACAGTTCTACTTTTACTTGCTAATTTGGTGACTTCCCACCAGATAACAGTAAATTTTTACCAACTGATGTCAATATAATTTATTCTGACTTATTTTCAATTAGCTTCTAAAATCCCGCGGCTGAGAAATATCGTGGATTTTTTTCGGATGTAAATGGCTTTCTACAGATCTCCATTTAGCTCTTTGCAAAATTTCTATACGATCGGTTCAGAGGTTTACCTAGAGAATAGTAACAACCAGACAGAGATACTTTCGCATATTTACATTTGTGTGGATTAAATCTACAGAGACATCAATTTTATTTTGTTAGTACATAAAAAAATTAAAGAAAACATCTACACTATTATAACAATTTAATTAATAAATGTTATTATACAATTGACGAATATTTAAATGACAAACTGTGAATTAATAATTTTGGTAATATAATATGTCGTAAAAATAATTTTGGTAATATGTATCTCGTTATTGTTGTGCCCATAAGGATCCATAATGAACTATTGTTTTTTTAATATGACCACCTATACACACATTATGGAATGCAATAAAGAATTGAATTGAAGAAAATAATGCTATTTCTTACTGTACAGCTATACCATTTACTAATTAAACATTATCAAATGAGTTTTTTGTTATTTACTTAATGCACTCTGGGAACCTAACCACAATTCTATTCCATTCTGCATTAGTACTAAATAAAGGACCAAACAGCCAGACAGCTGGCAAGCAGATGTTGGCAAATATATATTTTCTAACAAATGCAATGTCCTAAAGAAACTTATTATTATTATAGATTAATATACGAGTAGCAGATGCTGATATGCATAGGCACATTGGACATAGTCAAACTGACGTGTATTCTTGAAAACAAAGAAAAATTTTGGATTAACCTTTAGGCGGACGCGAACACCGATCGCTGTCCAAAATACTTTTATACCTTCAACAGACGCGAACACCGATCGGTGTCGGCGGTACACTCGACTTTCAACTCTCAATTGTAATGGTTATAGAGTTCCAATTCCTTTGGACTGTGTTTGAACTTGTTCTCTATTAAATTCCGCATCCAATAATGTGCGCCATGTCATGTTAGCTATGATATTTAGTCTGTATTTGCGAAAATATTTTTTTTCTCTGTGGGTGGGAGTATAGGCATAGAATTCCAACTACTGTTTTTTATTAGAACAGGCTTAGGAACCTGGCCATAGAGCTTTCAATTCTCATAACAATTTATTGAATTACCCGTTTTTTTAAGAAAAACATGAAATAAATCTGTACTTTCCGTAAAAATACCAATTATATCGTGGATATAGGTATACCTACATATTACAACTCGTAACATTTTTCTGATTTTTTGTATTATAGCTGAAGTAGTGTTCATTCATTATATCCATAGATAATATATTCCCGTAGCTATTGCTTTTCACAGATTACAAATACACCCAGTAGAAGAGTATCTATAAACGTTTTTAACACCGCAGGTATTTTCGAAAATTTGACAGGCGCGTCGAGATACTTGACCCGCGGAAAAGAAAAAAGGAAAGAGAGGACAGAGAGGTTAATAATACTCATGACGTAGGACTTTATTCTCTCTAAACTACTTGCCAAGTCTATTTTTGAAAACTGTTCATGGAGGGGGCATCAATACCTAACCTTTTCAGGAAGCTGGTTCCATATGCTCCCAATGCTGTTATTGATTATCTGAGTAAATAGGATAGGTATACCAGATTTCAATAAGGTTCCCATTGACATACAAAATCTTCCTTGAAATAAATTTAAAGATACTATAAAACAGAAACTTTCTGCATATTATAAATTATCAGACTGTTTTAGATGAATAATCATTCTTGGACATAAGCAGCTCATTCACATGTCAGGCTATTACACAATTAATAATAAAATATTGTGTCTTTTGTAACATAAAAACCAGTTTTAAAATAGCAACCCTTAAAGTGCCCTGCTTATTCATCTCAGGGGAAAATTGTCTTTAGAACAAGCAGTATCTTAAAAAATGTAAAAGCTGACTATTTTAAGTGGACCCTGTGTACCTACAAAATAAAGATTTTTTGACTTTGTTCTACAATCAAATAGTTATTTATATTGCATTCAAGAACTATCTGCTGTATATAGTATGTTGCAGCTTGCAGCCCAAGATCGCTTTTACATCTATAATAAATTGCTAGCAAGAATTGATCTACAGTCCATCCGATGGCACTAATATACTTTATATTCAAATTTGCTATGGGGTAGTTTGATGGACATATTGCACAGGCGATTTATTGTAGATGGAAATGCAGCCTATTGATGATTTATGACTATTTATTGGAAAAATATGCACTTTATAATTTGAGTACAGATATACCTACGGGTTGTACTAATAGTTTCACAATGGATTATTTCTAATGTTATTGACCAAATTAACTATTGACTAAAATTCTATTAGTTGTTAAAGATAAAATTATAAATTTTCTTATTTTCTTGTAGGTGATGGATAAACTGCATTATTATACAAAACCAATATGAAATAGAGATCTGTCAGTAACTTTGTAGAGATTGAAACGAAGCTATTGAGACTTCTCTTCACAAATCTGTAACCTAGTGCAGTGCTTGAGAGAAAACCTAATAACTTATTTTTGGGACTGTAGATTGATTAGTTTACAATGATTTCATGTCAGTATATTCTGTGTTTGAAAATTGTAAACATTATTATCACTTTCACTTTTTATTTTAATGGCAACTACTACTTTGTAGTAATTCTGCCAAATACTGGTGTTTGAAGAGGCTAGCGTATGTTTAGCCAAAGAACGGTATTCGCTGACACACTGCGTATCTAAAACAACAACAAAAAAAAAACAACAACACATGGACGATCACAATTTGTTAGTTGTTATAGTTTTATATTGTTAATTGTAATAAATTTAGATAAAATAGGAATAATAGGGGAGTTTATAAACGAATATGTAAGGAGAGATTTAAATATAATAGGACGAGGGAAAGCGGTAGGGGGAAGTATGTCATACAAGGAAAATTTATTTTTGGGGCAGGTGAAGAATATATGGTCTAGAGTGCCTTCATCTAGTCCACATTCACATATGGAATTATCCCTAATCCTAAGTTTATGGAGATGAACCGGAACCGGAACGTTATTATCAAGCAGTTCAATATTTCACATTATAACTACTCAGACTGCAAATTCCTGACTTAACCCTTATAAAGCCCTGTTGGCTACAAAAACTATTTATTTTGATTGTGCTCTTTGATGCTCTGCTACATCATTCGCATCACAATGTTATTTTAATATTGAAGTGAATATTGCCAACAAGTAACCGCCTCCGTGGCTCAATGTTAACAACATTGGGTTTACGTTTCGGAGGTCGCGGGTTCGATCCCCAGCGGGGTACATACTTAGTACTCAGTTAGGTTAGTGGTAGAGCATTTTAAATGTCCGCCTGACTAGCTACCACCATCTTATCTAAATCTGCCGCCAAACAGCAATGTTAGTAGCATTGCTGTGTTCCGGTTGTCAGAGGTAAGATAGCCAGTTCCTCAAATATTTGGGTTTCCTGGTCAGTACTCTACCACCTTCGGCCTCATCTTCACTTAACATCAGGTGTGATTGAGGTCAAGTGTCTAACCTAACCCGTAGTGGATAAAAAAAAAAAAGTTTATCAATGGTCAGTACACTTTAGAGATGCTGCAGTGACGGATTACATTCCTAATGTATAGACAGTTTTGTAGGATGAATTTATTGTATTTTATTTATAATTTATTTATCATTTTTCCATATCACCAAAGTATCTAAAATAGACTGAAAATCTTAGGTGATGTTTTTATACCATAGGCTTCTACTATCCTACTGTGACATACAGCATGGCCGAAATATACATCCAAAAGAATTATTTAGAAGCCTCATTGGGTTGTATGAATCACTCCCATGTGTGTTCAACGCTTATTTTTTTAGTTTAGGAGTTTGATTTCTTATTTTTCTGGAAATTTTCATTTAAGTTTTTTTCTCTATGACTTTTCCTGTAATTATTTTTAATTTTTGAGAATAGTTTCTTACTTTTTATGCTTACTACAGTAACTGTCTTTCTATTTTAATCACTTTATATAATTAAAGTGATCAAAATTTAGCTTTAATAGAAAAGCAATGCAGAAATTAATAGAAAATGCAGGCGGACATTTAAAATGCCCTACCACCAACCAAACCGAGTACTTAAACATGTACCCCGCTGGGGATCGAACCCGCGACCTCCGAATCGTAAACCCAGTGTTGTTTACATTGAGCCACGGAGGCGGGAATATATCCTGAGACTTTAAGTGAAGTTAACGTTATTTTTGCCAGTAACCTACCAGTAAGTCTTAAGTTACATTGTAGCCGCGTTGTGAGCGGAGGCCGCCTTCCGACCTTGTTTCGGTCTCGCGCGACCATATACGGAGACAGGCGCACGTGCCGCCGTCGGAGATACTATGGTTCTTGGCTATTTCAATTCGCATATTAATTAAATGCTAACTGATCAAAGGTAAATCAATACCAAGTCCTATATTACATACTATTTGAGTAGGCAAACTCTGATATAGAGCTGGGAGCCATAAAATTGGCGTCTGATTCCCCAAACCACGAATCTTTAACATTTGCAGTAAAGTCTAGTTTTCATAAGCAAGCTGTGATTTATTATGCAGGATTACACTTGATACATGGTGACGTCATATCTAACTTGAAAACTGGCTGGCACTGGCTGTCAGATAGCCACTAATCTGACAAATCATTTCGCACCAAGCTCGCGTGAAGGTCCTCCAATAAGAGAGACGTGAGGATATTGATGTGGTACAGGGGATCTGTTTACCTATAAGTAGTATATTTATCATTATGCAACATTAAACCTTTTTGCATAGAAGCTTCGTACATATAACGCTTGTGTCCACTTCAAATTACGACTGAAGTTTCGGTATTATTTCCATCAGTTTCTCGCCATAGAAATTTGAATATATCCATCCCTTTTCATCCGGTTTTGAATAGAGATTATTTCTTGAGTATGTCTTCTGCCTTTTCGGTGGCACATATATATTTTGCTGGTATTTAAAATTATTGTTTATGCATAGATATGTGTCACTGTATAAATACTTTTTCTACGTGCAGGCGAATTGGCGATTTTTTGGAGCCAACGAATGACGGCTACTGCCTTTAATCACCCCGACTGCCTGAATACTGAAGAGGAAAACAATCTCCAAAATCTAGTATTGCAATTATGTGTAGTCCTCGACTTAGGTACTCTGTATTTGGATAGTAGGTATATTATCTGAAGTTAGTAATAAATCAATAGCACAACAATATCTATTCTACAATAATTATTTATTAGTAAAAATTGAAATACCTAGGTACAGTGTTATCAAAATACAGTATACAGAGGTATTAAATATAGTATGTAAAAAAAAAATATTTTTAGTTGTCCCCGTCTAAGATACCTTTTGACGACCGGTTGGTGTAGTGGATAGTGACCTTGTCAGCGAAACCAACGGTTGCGGGATCGAATCCCGCGAGGGGTAAATGTTTGTGTGATGAATACGAACATTTATTCCCGAGTCATGGATGTTTATATAAAATATTTATGTATGTTTATCCGTTATCCAGTATACATAGCACAAGCTTTGCTTAGTTTGGGACTAGATTATGGTGTAAGTGTTCGAAATAATCGAAATCGAGATTGTGGTCAAACGCGAATCCAGACACCCATAAAAAAAATAAAAAAAAATTATCTCCAACCAATTGTGGAATACGTAATAGAAACCGTATTTGGATAGTAGGTATATTATCTGAAGTTAGTAATAAATCAATAGCACAACAATATCTATATTCTATAATAATTATTTATTAGCAAAAACTTAAATACCTAGGTACAGTGTTATCAAAATACAGTATACAGAGGTATTAATATAGTATGTCAAAATTTTTATTATTATTATTTTTAGTGTAGTTGTTCCCGTCTAATATACCTCTTAATATTGAGGTTTATAACACACAAAAGAAGACGAAATTTAGAGCCAGGTGTTTCTTTTTTCAGATTTTAGGCAGTCGCGTTTTTTGTTTTTTAAAATATTGTGCCGACGGCACTCTATGAGGCGGTAACTTCCTTATCCGAAGTACTTCTCGCCCACGGAGTCGGCTCCAAGGTTGTGTCATCGATCCAGGCCCCTTTGGACAAGTTAACGAGTCAGCTTGTGGCGTTACGGGCTATTTTTTAATGTATTAAAATAGTCAACTCTGATGATTGATGATTGCATCGATTTTTTTTATTCCTTTTCATTCAATTTCATGTTTGGCGTCATCGGTTGTGAACAGACGTCAGGTTATTTACGTTCCGTTATGAGATTTAATTAATATTTTATAGAATACTAGCAGCTGCCCGCGACTTCGTCCGCGTAGACTACATGAATCAACACTTTATTACTTTCCCACGGGAATACAATTAGCAGAAAATTTACCATGTAGAGTTTATCGATATCGATATTATGGTTTTAACCCCCATTTCACAACCCAGGGGGTTGTTTTTCGAAAAATCTCAAAACACGTATTAGCTTATTTGTTCCTAGGAGTACTCTTAGTCGAAAATAGTCGAAATGTCCAAGTTATACTGTTTTTTCATACAAACTTCCCCACCCCTGTTTCACCCCCTTAAAGGGTGAATTTTGAAAAATCCTTTCTTAGTGCTCCCCTAGACTTCGTAAGGAACCTACGTGCCAAATTTGGAAACTCTATTCACCCCTTTGACTATGACTATGACTTTGACTAAAACTTTGACTATGACTTTGACTATGATTTTGAGCCTTCGACTTTGAGCTTTCGACTTTGAGTCTTCGACTTTTAGCCTTCGACTTTGAGCCTTCGACTTTCAGCCTTCGTCTTTGAGCCTTCGTCTTTGAGCCTTTGACTTTGAGCCTTCGACTTTGAGTCTTCGACTTTGAGCCTTCGACTTTGAGCCTTCGACTTTGAGCCTTCGACTTTGAGCCTTCGACTTTGAGCCTTCGACTTTGAGCCTTCGACTTTGAGCCTTCGACTTTGAGCCTTCGAATTTGAGCCTTCGACTTTGAGCCTTCGACTTTGAATTTCGAATTTGAATCTTCGACATTGACTCTTCGTCTCTGACTCTTCGACTTCGACACCAATTTGAATTTGTGATTTCAACCCCTACCATTATCGCAACCCGTAAGGGGTTAGCTTCAAAATAAATGTCATGTTCGCAATCAACGTCCCAAAAAACCTAAATAACGACACCAATATAGACTTTTTTGGTGTCATCCCCCACCCCTATCACACCCCTAGAGGGTTGGCTTAAAATAAATGTCATTTTCATAATCAACATCCCAAAAAACCTAAATAACGACTCCAATATCGATTTTATGGTTTCAACCCCCATTTCACACCCCAGGGGGCTGTTTTTCGAAAAATCTCAACTCAGTCTTATCTCATTCTCTAACACCAAGGGGTTAGCTTTAAAACAAATGGCATTTTCGTAATCAACGTCCCAAAACACCTAAATAATCACACCAATATTCACTTTTTTGGTAGCAACCCCCACCCCTATCTCAACCCTAAAGGGTTAAATTAAAATAAATGTAATTTTCATAATAAACATCCCATAAATCCTAAATAACGACACCGATATCGATTTTATGGTTTTAACCCCCATTTCACAACCCAGGGGGTTGTTTTTCGAAATATCTTAAAACACGTATTAGCTTATTTGTTTCTAGGAGTACTCTTGCGAAGTTTCGAGTCGAAAATAGTCGAAATGTCCAAGTTATACTGTTTCTTCATACAAACTTCCCACCCCTGTTTCGCCCCCTTAAAGGGTGAATTTTGAAAAATCCTTTCTTAGTGCTCCCCTAGACCTCGTAAGGAACCTACGTGCCAAATTTGGAAACTCTATTCACCCAATTGACTATGACTATGACTTTGACTAAAACTTTGACTATGACTTTGACTATGACTTCGACTATGACATTGACTACGACTTTGACTTTAACTATGACTTTGACTATGACTTTGACTATGACTTTGATTATGACTTTGACATTGACTATGACTTTGACTATGACTTCGACTATGACTATGACTTTGCCTATGACTATGACTTTGACTATGACTTTGACTATGAATTTTACTTTTCGACTTTGAGTCTTCGACTTTGAGCCTTCGACTTTGAGCCTTCGTCTTTGAGCCTTCGATTTTGAGCCTTCGACTTTGAGCCTTCGACTTTGAGCTTTCGACTTTGAGTCTTCGACTTTTAGCCTTCGACTTTGAGTCTTCGACTTTTAGCCTTCGACTTTGAGCCTTCGACTTTCAGCCTTCGAATTTGAGCCTTCGTCTTTGAGCCTTCGAATTTGAGCCTTCGACTTTGATTTTCGAATTTGAATCTTCGACATTGACTCTTCGACTTCGACACCAATTTGAATTTGTGATTTCAACCCCTACCACTATCGCAACCCGTAAGGGGTTAGCTTCAAAATAAATGTCATTGTCGCAATCAACGTCCCAAAAAACCTAAATAACGACACCAATATAGACTTTTTTGGTATCATCCCCCACCCCTATCTCACCCCTAGAGGGTTGGCTTAAAATAAATGTCATTTTCATAATCAACATCCCAAAAAAACTAAATAACGACACCATTATCGATTATATGGTTTTAACCCCCATTTCACACCCCAGGGGGTTGTCCAATATTGACTTTTTTGGTAGCAACCCCCACCCCTATCTCAACCCTAGAGGGTTAACTTAAAATAAATGTCATTCTCTATTCACCCAATTGACTATGACTATGACTTTGACTAAAACTTTGACTATGACTTTGACTATGACTTCGACTATGACATTGACTACGACTTTGACTTTAACTATGACTTTGACTATGACTTTGACTATGACTTTGATTATGACTTTGACATTGACTATGACTTTGACATTGACTATGACTTTGACTATGACTTTGCCTATGACTATGACTTTGACTATTACTTTGACTATGACTTTGACTATGACTTTGACATGACTTTGACTATGAATTTTACTTTTCGACTTTGAGTCTTCGACTTTGAGTCTTCGACTTTGAGCCTTCGACTTTGAGCCTTCGTCTTTGAGCCTTCGATTTTAAGCCTTCGACTTTGAGCCTTCGACTTTGAGCTTTCGACTTTGAGTCTTCGACTTTGAGTCTTCGACTTTTAGCCTTCGACTTTGAGCCTTCGACTTTCAGCCTTCGACTTTGAGCCTTCGAATTTGAGACTTTGACTCTTCGACTTCGACACCAATTTGAATTTGTGATTTTAACCCCTACCACTATCGCAACCCGTAAGGGGTTAGCTTCAAAATAAATGTCATTTTCGCAATCAACGTCCCAAAAAACCTAAATAACGACACCAATATAGACTTTTTTGGTATCATCCCCCACCCCTATCTCACCCCTAGAGGGTTGGCTTAAAATAAATGTCATTTTCATAATCAACATCCCAAAAAACCTAAATAACGACACCAATATCGATTTTATGGTTTCAACCCCCATTTCACACCCCAGGGGGCTGTTTTTCGAAAAATCTCAACTCACCCTTATCGCATTCTCTAACCCCAAGGGGTTAGCTTCAAAACAAATGGCATTTTCGTAATCAACGTCCCAAAAAACCTAAATAATGACACCAATATTGACTTTTTTGGTATCAACCCCCACCCCTATCTCAACCCTAGAGGGTTAACTTAAAATAAATGTCATTTTCAAAATCAACATCCCATAAAACCTAAATAACGACACCAATATCGATTTTACGGTTTTAACCCCCATTTCACAACCCAGGGGGTTGTTTTTCGAAATATCTTAAAACACGTATTAGCTTATTTGTTTCTAGGAGTACTCTTGCGAAGTTTCGAGTCGAAAATAGTCGAAATGTCCAAGTTATACTGTTTCTTCATACAAACTTCCCACCCCTGTTTCGCCCCCTTAAAGGGTGAATTTTGAAAAATCCTTTCTTAGTGCTCCCCTAGACCTCGTAAGCAACCTACGTGCCAAATTTGGAAACTCTAGACCCAGCGGTTTGGCCTGTGCGTTGATATGTCAGTCAGTCAGTCAGTCAGTCAGTCAGCTTCTTCCTTTATATATTTAGATTAATATCATTGGATTTTGCGCAAATTTTTAATAGATACGATGACATAGACCCTGATGAAGATCAGAAAATCAGTTGGTTTTCTTTATTGAAAATATTTATTACTAGCTTCATGCTGCGGTTCTTTCTGCATATCTTTCAATTTCTCGCGGAAAAAGCAGCCCATGCGCGACGTCCGTCATCGACCCTGCTACTGTCATTTTGCAAAAAAATTAACTTCATTCTGTATGTCATATAGATAAGTCTGATTTCTTAGGATGGCCAACGTATTAAACATGTACCCCGCCGGGGATCGCACCCGCGACCTCCGATTCGTAAACCCTAAGTTGTTCACATTGAGCCGCGGCGGCGGTTAAAACTATGAAGATAAATATTAATTTGTTAATTTGTAGATTACAATAATGTAGAATTTGGTTCGTATACTAAAGTATTGTTATTAGGCAAAAGGAAGTGACTCGGCTTTTGCTTACTCGTGAACATGACCTCGAGCAGCGCAGGTTTTCAGTCACTCGCTTGCTGAACGGGAGCTTGTTGTAGAGGACTTACAGTCAAAGTTAAAAATGCTTTATTTTGTAGGTACACAGAGTAAGTACACTTAAAATAGTCAATTTTACATTTTTTAAGCTACTGCTTGTTCAAAATGCAATTTTCCCCTGAGAAGAACAAGCAAAAAACTCGAAGAGTTGCTCTTTTAAAATCAGGCTTTGATTTTACATAAAGGTTTTTATATTTCATTATTAATGGTGAAATAGCCTGGCATGCGAACGATGTGATCCAGGGATGATTATCATCTCAATAGTCTGATATTTTATAATATGCTTTGTTAATAAGTTTCTGTTTTATAGTATCTTTAAATTTATTGAGAGGAAGATTTTGTATATCAACTGTAACCTTATTGAAAAAGCGTATACATAACCCTTTGAATGAATTACTATTACATTATTATATTAGAATACATACAAATAACAAATATCTGTTCTTATTTGTAGCCAAATAGAAACATACATGTATAGCTTTCATATTTGAAAAGCGATGCATATTGTACCAGAGCCATTGTGCAGCATTGGATTTGTCCGAGATCGTGTATTGTTGTTGATAATGTTGGTTACTAGTAGGTAGGTTATACCGGTAATGTAACGTTTGCCTCCCGACGCAAAAACAGAGGTATTAATAGTTTGAAGTCGTTGTCTGTGGTATCGTAGCGCCAAAACTCCCGAATCGATTCGTAACTGTTCCAAATTGATTCAACTGTTTCCAAGATATCGTTTTGTACGAACAAATTAGGTAATTTCATCTTTGCAATATGTAATAACAATTAATGTAACAAACGCGATCAATGTAGAAAGATAAAGGAAAAACCGTTGCAATAAATAAACACGTAAGTAATATACAAGTACACGCGGCAACCGACTCCGGCGCATGACTCACTGGAGACCGGCTTCCCTCGTGACGTAGCCTGACCGACATAGACGCCGCAGCCGACCTACCTGCCTCCCCTGGCGTAGTACAGCATTGGATCCCCGCGGGGGACGTACCCTGACGTTTAGAAGGCAACGGACGTTGGACCTGGTTGTAACAGTATTGACTTGCTTTGTGTGTATGTACCTTGATATTTGTTTGAAGTTATTGAAGCTGGAATTAAAATAGTAAAAAGAGTTTTAAATGAACTAACTTTCAGCCCGCGACTTCGTCCTCGTGGATCTCGAAATAAAATAATAACTATTATTTCTAACACAAACCTTCCAGAAGTAATTCTCTAAAATATAGTAATTTGGAACAGCTAAGCGAACAAACAGACAACAATTTCGGGGAGTGTGCGTTGGAATTACATAATCTTATTCCACCGTCACCCTTCCATCTTCGGACCACTAGGCGAGGGATTCCACCCGTATATAGTTAATATACCGAACATTGGCACTAAGAAGTTCGATTCTTCATTCATCATCCAAACAGCCAAGGCATGGAACTCCCTTCCGGCGTCAGTCTTTCCTGAATCCTACAACCTTGGGATCTTCAAGAGCAGAGTGAATAGGCATTTACTGAGATCGCGTGCTTCATCTCCGACCACATCGTCACTTTCCATCAGGTGAGATTGTGGTCAAACGCGAATCCAATCATAAACTAAAAAAAAAAAAAACAAAAAAATAGCGACTTTGTTGAACTAACACGAGAAATTAGGCCTATTTCTATCATAGATAATTTCTCTCGAAATTGTCTTTAATAATAGGCAATTAGTAGGTTATGCAATTAATTTTAATTGATTTATTTTACTCTTATTTTTGTAGACGGAAACGTACTGTCAAATTGTGTATATTCCGACCCCGAAAGATGATGTGATAGTAGAATCGTAGAGTTTAGTCCTATTTATATATAGTTTTCTCAGACGACATAGATATTTTCTCCCTACAATTTTTTTATACACAACGGGTTGGTACTTGACCTCAATCGCACCTGATGTTAAGTGAAGATGAGGTCGAAGGTGGAAGCGTACTGATCCGAAAACCCTAACACATTTGGGGGACTGGCAACGTTATCTCTGACAACCGGAACAGTGCTATTAACATTGCTGCTTGACGGCAGATTTAGATAAGATGGTGGTAGCTAGCCAGGCGGACATTTAAAATGCCCTACCACCAACCAAACCGAGTACTTAAACATGTATCGGGGATCGAACCCGCGACCTCCGAATCGTAAACGCAATTTTGTTAATAAACCGCGGAGGCGGTTAAAGTTAACGATTCTACAAAAAGAAGAGTAAAATAAATCAATTAAAATTAATTGCATAACTTATACTATTATTAAAGACAACTGTCTATTGTATCGACAACTTTCCATTGTGGCAGAGCCGACCCTTGAAAGAAAGAAATCTTTGTCGTTAAAGAAAACACTACACAAAAGACAGGTAGGTGCCTCGGTACAGTGACGTTCCGGCTGTATACGAGTGTTAAACAATATCATATCACTGAGTGCAATTAAGAAAAAAAAAACAATAGAAATAACAATCAAAGTAAACTTTAAGAACTATTACTTGTATTTAATTTATCAATTAGCGTAACATCTAAAAATATTGTGGGTTATAAATATACTATATAGTTATTTGTGTGTCAAGTAAACTATTTTAATATACTCTTAATCGACTCCGATTCTCGTTTCAATTCAAGTTTGAAACTTGTATGTGGTTGTTAAAATTGTAACTGGCGATCGATTTTGTGAATTTTTATCGATTCGATTTCGATAGAATGTTAAGGAAAGAAACGTCACTATCGAGTAGAATACCATAATTTCTTTTTATAACCGAGATTACAGTTCAATTTCCTATGTGCATACACACAAACACACACTTACACCGTATCCATTCTTAATCAATTTTATTTGGTATAATTTTAGTTAAAGCAGGTGCTTATCGCTATAATTTGTTGTATAGTCCAATATTATAAGACTCTATGGCTTTTGATTGTATAATAAGAAATTCATCCAATGGAAAACCAATGATCTAAGATAACTAGCAGATGATTAAAGTTATTCTATCGACATACTTGGTGTTGCGGGTGTCCATGGGCGGCGGTGATTGCTTTCCATCAGGTGACCCGCATGCTCGTTTGCCGTCGTCTCATATATAAAAAAAAATATAGTCGACCCTATTGAAGCATTCATTTATTGACTGTTTGGTGTAGTGGTTAGAAACTCCGACTGCTTTACCAAAAGGTTGCGTGTTCAAATCCCGCTAGGGGCATATGTTTGTATGATGGATATAGACATGTGTTCCCGAGTTATGGATGTGTTTCATTTATATATTTACAAAAAAAATATTTGTGTAGTATATCAACCATCCGGTATCCACAACACAAGCCATAGTTGCTTAATGTGGAACTAGATGGCGTTGTATGTCCAAGGATATTTATTTATTTATTGACTTCTAGCCCCAGAGCCATATAGGCGAGATAACAGTGGCGGCACCTTGATATAAGCCCAAAAGCCCGGCATGCCTTTGCCTTAATAAAACGATCGATCAGGAATATCAACTTTAAACTTTATTATCTTTAAATAGTACAGGAATTGCAAATGACCCTACAGATTGAACAGAAAGGCAACAAGATGTATTTAACTTCATTACCTGTGTAAAAACCACAAATAATACATAAAATATTGCTCGGGCTTGCCCCCCTTTTTTTTGATGCGGGGAAACGCCTGACGCGTATTGTTCGGGCGTAAGAAGAACTAATGTTTATTATAATTAAGCCTGTCGAAATGTTTCGTCCTCCGCAGAAGGATGTCCACCATTTTTATAGACAACCTGTAACCGATACAAATATAGACTGGGGGCCACTTTCGTTTTTAAGTCTGATGTCATCGACGCCGAGTGGGAGGCGAATGTCGAATGCGAACTTAAACTGATCATTGGTTAAGCATATTTATTTGCAAATAGGATCCATACAGTAAATGTGAACGGTAGAGTCTGAGGGGCTACTATAGACGAACCATATCGAGGACGTGTTGAAATCGCAACTAATATTAGTTTGGATGTTTGTCAAATCGCGGACGTCTTAAAGAAAGGCCAAGTCAAGAGTACCCTAAACCGACGTGCATGTATGAACAATCTTATGGGAATGAAGGAAGCAGAAGAGGTGTGTCAGGATCGCAGCCAGTGGAAGTCTGTGGTCTGTACCTACCCCTACGGGAAACAGGCGTGACATTATGTATGTATGTTGGATGTTATTTTTTTTTTTTTGCATAACTGGTTGGTACTTGACCTCAATCACACCTGATGTTAAGTGAAGATGAGGTCGAGTTTGTTGCTCAATCACGGAGAAACTGATGAACGGATCTATGTAAAATTATTGTATCGCCTTTTTGTACAACAAAATGTTTACAAACAAAGGGATTTGGATGACATTTGGTACACAGGTAGAATATGCCCTGGAGTATGTAGGATACTTTTTTATGAAGCGAGTAGTTTCTGCGGGATAAACAAATTATACATAATAATATAAAAAAGATAGACATACACACAGCGCCATCTAGTTCCACACTAAGCAATTATAGGCTTGTGTTGTGGATACCAGATGGTTGATGAAAATGTATTTATGTAGTATACATAAATACATTTTTTTTTGTAAATAATTACATGAAAACATCCATAACTCGGGTACACATGTCCGTATTCATCACACAAACATATGCCCCTAGCGGGATTCGAACCAGCAACCTTTTGGTTAGTGGTCAGCGTTGCTAACCACTACACCAAACAGGTCGTATATATAAACGAAATTACAACATAACGCATGCCACATGGAAATTTAGGAAACCCCGAGTCCTACAAATCATAGCATAAACCAACTCTGCCGTAAATTAAATGTGGAAGCTTCTGACTAAATTGATTTCACTCGATCGATCGATTACCTCGATCAAAACGCTATTATATTAGCGGTTAATTTCATAGATCGGCTACGTAACGAACTACATAATTATATTTCTCATTTTTAAAGCCACGAACTTAAATATGTGGTTACCATTTTATGATCTTATGATATTTACTGCAAATAATATGTGTCTCATAATAATTACACACGGGGTTTTTTTTATATATATCCTTAGACATACACACAGCGCCATCTAGTTCCACAGTAAGCAACTATAGGCTTGTGTTGTGGATGGTTGATATACTACAAAACTACATTTTTTTTGTAAATAAATACTCATTATAAATGAAAACATCCATAACTTGGGTACAAATGTCCGTATTCATCACACAAACATATGCCCCTAGCGGGATTCGAACCCGCAACCTTTTGGCATAGTGGCCAGAGTTGCTAACCACTACACCAAACAGGTCGTCAGGTACAGGGATTTCAAAGTAATGTTTTTCGTATTTATTTATTTACTTAAGTTTTCCTCTGGGTAGCTATATACCCTATTGGTTAGATAATCTGTCACAGTATGGAACTTTTATTATGAAAATAGGCTGATAGTCGTTTACACCTTGAATTTTTTATAACAAGGGCCTTGATGCGCGGACAGACTAAGGGACAACCAGGTGATTGTACGTCAAATCAAATTATTTTATTTCGTAGGATAAAATTATCACTTGAAAATATTACATTTAAATTTACTGCTCATTCACAAAGCTGACTTCCCAGAGAATAACGAGCAAGAAACTCTAGGGTTGCTCTTATAAACAGGTTATGGGTTACAATTTGTGATTTGATAATTATATGAATAATATACAGCTATGTCCATGCTTGCTTACCATTCAAATAGTCAGTGATTTTATAATAGCCTTTTGCTAATAATTTCTGTTTTACGATTGCTTTAAATTTATTTAAAGGCAAATTTTGAATGTTTACTGGAACCTTATTATAAAATCGTATACATTGCCCTTTGAAGGATTTACTGACTTTGTGAAGTCGGCTAACATAAACAGATAACTGGTTCTTATTCCCTGTATTAACATTGTGCCTATCACTATTTTTAACGAATAAAGTTATATTTTTTTTTCCATATAACAAATTCTCATAAATGTATTGAGACGCCATTGTTAACATATTAATTTCCTTAAATTTATCTCTAAGAGACACTATAGGTTATAAATGGCACGAATAGCACGTTTCAATCTCCTAAGTTCCAGTAGAACTCCAATAACGTTCTTTTTTTAAAAGAATTCCAAACTTATCACAGAGCAGCACAACATTATGTAAGTGGCAAAAGCTCTTATGAGAGTGTCGGTTTTGGCATCGGAGGACTTGTTCAATTGAAGACAAGCGATAAGCCCAGTTGGGAGATGTAGCTTAAAAACTCAGGTGAAGTTGTGCCTCTGCATAGACCTAAAGCAGTTGACATTCTGCCGGACCCAGCGTAATCAGCGATTGCATGGCTGATATTCATTTCTTAGATTGTATTCATGTAGGTTATTATGAACGTGCCCCGAATTTTACCATTATTAAAATCGATAGCTGTTAATGAAGAATTGGGGTCGAACCTCATTCACCTCATAATGGTGTATATGTCATAGGCAGATGGTTATATTAGTCATACATTTGAATGCCTGGGCGGTTATGTATTGCGGACTATTATTTTTATTGACTGAGGTACTATATTCCAGATAACATTACAAAAAATGTATGTGAGAGAATTTATCTAATATTATAATGTGAAAGTTTGGATGTTTGTTCAATCACGGTGAAACGGATGAACGGATTTGTATGAAATTCCATATGTTTAGGTAGAATATACCCAGGATTAAGACATAGGACACTTTTATGCCGATAAAGTGAGTAGTTCCCGCGGGAAAAAGAAATTAAACATATCCGCGATAAAGCTATACCACGCAGGCGACGCCGCGGGTGGAAAACTAGTCAAGTAATAAATTACAATTGTTATACGCATGTAATTTTGTCAATAAAATGGGACATAACATAAAACAAAACGTTTAGTTCGTGTTGGCCTCAAACAACTCTTTTTAGGACTTTGTTGTAAGGTTACTCTGTTGAATACGGCGACCTATAAAGTTGGAAAAAGCTCTTACATCAACTTGTTATGGTCTGTAGCTTCCAGTGGTTTGTGGGGACGAGAGCTAGATGTTTTGGAATCTTTTTGCAGCTTATACTTTTCTAATGCCTTGAAAACTGAAGGTCAGTACTTACTTGCGGTTGGAGAATATCTGAACAGTGGTTAATTTTATAGCAAGTGTATCTAATTTTTTTTCAATGACAAGAGAATCGATTTATCTACAATGTAGAGGCCTTCAACGCCTACGGGCCACAACAATTCGGTTAACTTGCTTTTATCGTGTGCCGCAGTGCTTCTTTATTGTTCCAAGATCATGGTGCTGATATTTTCTGTGTTCAATAATATAATTTGTTTCGTTTTGAAAAGTATTTCTCAGTTTTTACCGTCATGGACGACTTTCGGTAAGGATTTCTCTTTATATTTGTGGAAAGTTAACAGATTGGTGATGTAGACAGTTTTCTATTGTAGGTATAGCTCAGCTATGTAATGTAGAAATAACTATTGTGACGTAAGCTAGGTCTCAAGGAAGCCGCTAATGCGTTCCCAGGTCCTCTCTACTGTCGATGAAGGTCGCCGCGGGGTTTTAGTGGGTATCCAAGGGGACGGTTATGAAGGGAGTCCTACATAACCGTCTCGCCGTCGTCCCCCAGGCGAGCGGTACGCGTAAGACGTTTCCCCGCGTCAAAAGAATAAAAGAAAGGTCTCAAGGACACAGCCTAATTTTTAATGCCTACAAACGCTAAGTGTATATACGAGGGAAGACCTATATCCTTGCAGTGGGATTTTATGGACTGATGATGATGACTTTGTTGTTGTTTAGGTACGATTGACCTTACATTATTTACTTGATACAATTTAAGTATTTAAAAAGACTTATTTAAAAAGAGCAACCCCTGAGTTTCTTGCTCGTTCGTCTCTGGCGAGACTGCATAGTGAATGAGCGATAACTGTATGTCATGACGATTTCAAATGTTATTCTTATAACTTACGGGATAAAACATTTTTGATTTGATTTAAAATGACCTTTTTGCAACACGGTACCTCCCATTGTCGAATTAACCGAGCCAGCGAATTGGGCGAGTAATCTTTTAATTTTATGACTTGTATCTCCATAACTGACCTACAAGGTCAGCTGACTAAAGTAGGTATGACGCGTCGTCATCGGTAAACTATGATAAGACTTTTAAACAGCTGAAGTAGGTGAGGAGTGGTTCGATGGATTGTGGAATTTTAATATGTGTGTGATTCATTCATTAATAGAGCTAAAAAACCAGTTCATGAGCACATCAATTCAATAGCTTATTCATGACGTTGTCTTATCTCGTAGCACTGCGATTGCGTCCGGTGCATCCGACGGGGCCTGTCCATGATTGTTACTCCTGTTTGTGAATAGGTCGCGTTAACTACGACCGATTAGTGTATTGGATAGTACGATTAAGTAAATGATTTACAAATACAAATACACTTTATTGCACAACAGATAAGAAAATACAGTTTCAGAAAAGTGGTAAGAATATAATGTACAATTTGTCGACCTTATCACTAAAAGCGATCTCTTCCAGACAACCTCTTTGGGTATAAGGACAGTACATTTGAAATAGGTGTGTTGTGCGGTATTAAATAGGGATGCAGATACAATTTTTTTACCTTCATTTCCAGGTTTCATTTGGTACTACAATATTTGAAGCTACTTATTTTAAAGCGTTATCTACTTAAAAATGCAAAAACATTTCTATTACGCAGGTTTTATGACGACCGGTTGGTGTAGTGAATAGTGACCCTGTCAGCGAAACCAACGGTTGCGGGTTCGAATCCCGCGAGGGGTAAATGTTTGTGTGATGAATACGAACATTTATTCCCGAGTCTTGGATGTTTATATAAATATTTATGTATGTTTATCCGTTATTAGATGATTGGTGTAAGTGTCTGAAATATTTATTTATTTATATCATAGTTTTTTTAACTCACATTTTCTAAATTTACGGTCAATACTATCTGTAATACAGTTTCAAGTTAACAACTTATATCTATGTTATGTAATAGCACAAGAAACCAGATTGATATATTTTCAGGAACAATCGCCTCCACTAAGAAAGTTGTCTATGGTTGTATATGTAGTAAGGATTAATCATCCTCTCTTTTGTACAGCAATTATAAATAGGTCTATTTGTATTGTCTTTGTGATTTAGTTAGTTAATAGTCCATTTTAAGTATTGAAACTGTTTACCTGTGTGCATCCTGTGTTCACATCCAGTAGGATATATTCAGTTAATTATGTCGTAATGTTTAGTAAAACTGAAAATATTTTGAATTGTATCCAGTTTTGTGAACCGTTTTTTTTTTAAAAAAATCTACCTGAAATACTTCATCGCTGAGATAGTTAAAAAATAGAACAGGACGTAAACGTATGCGCTCCAATGATAAGTTTGACATGCTGCCGGCTATTACCACCGCACGGAATAATGCTGTGGTACAGCTCCGCAGGCACAGGGGGCGAAGGGACGCGCCACAGCACCCCGCACAATTAACCCGTCGCGATCGGAGTGTTATGTCACTACTCCCCCACAGTGAAGTTAGTGTATACCGTTTTCAGTGATCGTACTACCGAATTAAAAAAATATATATTTCCGAAGCTTTTTCCAACCCCTCTCCAGTATACAATGTCTGCAGAGTTCTAGCGTTCAGTTCATCGACTCTGTCGTCGTTATCTCCAATTGGCCGAAGCCGTTTGCGCTTCCAATTATCGCGTTAGTCAACTTTGTGCGACTGAGTCACTAGTTCGCGTCTTGTTAGCAATGATTTAATGTACAATAACGAACGAACTTGTATGACATGCTACGGGTTGAACCAATTCACATCCGCAGACCAATGCCGCACGTAAATCTCTTTCAAAAATTTGCAGCAAGGTATCCGTATTCGACGGTCAATGCGCTGGCCAATATAATTCATCTCCATATCTTCCCAATGCAACTCTTGTACAGCCAGGATGAGGCGGTACAGCTGAACGTTGCCTAAGTGAAGGGAATCGGGTCTCGTGAAACGACTACGCTATCTTGAGCCCCAAAATTATTAACTACAATAATGGGAGTTTTTTTATTTTTTATGCACAACGGGTTAGCACTTGACCTCAATCACGCCTGATGTTAAGTGAAGATGAGGCCCGAGGTGGGAGCGTATTGACCCGGAAATCCAAATATTTGGGGAACTGGCTATGTTATCTCTGACAACCGGAGCACAGCAATGCCATTAACATTGCTGTTTGGCGGCAGATTTAGATAAGATGGTGGTAGCTAGCCAGGCGGACATTTAAAATGCCCTACCACCAACCTAACCGAATACTAAACATCTACCCCGCTTGGGATCGAACCCGCGACCTCCGATTCTTAAACCATATGTTGTTTACATTGAGCCACGGAGGCGGTTTATTGGCAGAGGAATGCAAAAACCTCGCTAGACTTAAAAATATTATGGGAAAAGGGCCTGGGTGGCGCTTGGTCCCTAAGGAAATAGAATACACCACTACATCTGGGATCTGTCTGTCTCTGTGGTCTGTGTCAATAGCTAATCTACTTAGTAATATAAATGGCTAGACGATTTAAAAGCACAGAATTTGACGTAAACTATTGGTTGATATTTAGCATGGAAATGTCATCATGACGTTACCATATCAAATTGCTAACAAGCAACAATGACCGCATTGTTGTTTCGGTGTGAAGGTAAGAGAACCAATTAAATTACCGGTTTATGATTACCTTCTGAGTCGTCAGTGTGATAGCATCTGTATCGGATATCCAATATTATGGATCTCACATTCCACTATCCACCAGAGGCGTCTGTCATATCTTGTCATACATGGACGTTGTCCCTCAAGCTTTTCAAACCGACTGACGACAATATGATCGATTAATTGAGATGAGTCAATATGGAGTAGTCTGGAATTCTAGAGCTTGATGAGTACTCTGACAGGCTGGTTAAGATGGACTCAGAACAAATTTTTGATTTTGGAAAATTTGAATGGACTGGAAACATTTAATTCGACTCTATAAGAGCACCATCCACACGATTTTGAATACTCACGTTAAACAACAACACGGCAAGGACTGCAGCAAACTTGAGGGCCTTACACATTATTATTTATTTTTTTATTAATTTAAATTTTTTAATTTTATTTATTGGCGATACTGTTGTAGATCTAAGCAAAAAAAGAGCTGCAACTTGTGCTTACCTTCAACCTGCAAAGCATGCAACAAGGGAAGAGAATCGATAAAGCACTTTATGTGTGATTGCAATGCCAAGGCCGTAAGGTGTAAGTTTCATCTGTATAAGGGATCTCCCGAACCTGATGACTATTATGCTTTTTCCACTACCTTATTTCATTAGATTTCTGTAGTCTATAACTTAGAAGTAGGAGAGAGCGAGACGGAGAAGCGCACAAAGATACCGATTGGGACGAAGCCAAACCCCATGGCGAATATAAGAATGGAATAAAATACTAGAGGTTCTTTTAGGAAAAGAAAACCTGCGTTCATGGAATTTTGAATAGTAGCTTGCCCTTGTCAGTACTCGAATCGATGACTAGTCGTCCTGTATTTTTTATGACAATGATCGATACGGTTAACAATTATTAGTAAATTTGTCTAATACATATTATATGTATCTTTACTGTGTGCTTAGTTACGTACTATTCTATTTAATTAGTACAGATTTAAATATGGGTATATATTATATGTATTATTTTTTATGTATATTATGTTTGTATGTATTCAATTAACGTAAGTATTTATATGGGTGTTTTATTTATTAAAATTAGTTTACTGCGCACGCTAGCTACATATCATGTGCGCAATGCTTCCTAACACAAAGGTTGCATGGAAGAGATCGCTTTTAGTGATAATGCCGCCAAAGTGTACTATCCCCTTTTTCTTTTTTATCGTTGTTATGTTTCTTATTGTTGTACAATAAAGAATATTTTGTTTGTTTGTTTGTATGATTGGTGGTAGGGCATTTTAAATGTCCGCCTGGCTAGCTACCACCATCTTATCTAAATCTGCCGCCAAGCAGCAATGTTAATAGCATTGTTGTGTTCCGGTTGTCAGAGATAAGATAGCCAGTCCCCCAAATGTGTTGGGGTTTCCGGGTCAGTACGCTTCCACCGTCGACATCATCTTCACTTAACATCTGGTGCGATTGAGGACAAGTACGAACCCGTCGTGTATAAAAAAGAAATTAAATTGAAAAGGCCACGAAATCTTATACATTGTCACTTTAAATTTGTATCTGAAGTTTGAATTGTATGAGTTAAGATAAGAGATATACATCGTACAATATATAGGTACCTATTATTTATCACTGGAGCCAGTTTATGTTGTGATCAGTGTCTACGGTATGAGGTATTGCTGTTGTGATTTATGATTTGCGTTAAGCCCACTCGCAATCACGGTGCTAGATCCAATGGTCTAAGATAATGATATGGCATCTTGTAGGTAATGACTGACTGACACACTTAAGGTACAGATAGACATGCTCTTTAATAGCAGGCAAGGAGGCATGCTTAAAATGAGCATGCTCTTGTACTGATTTGAACATTTGCTATTAGCATGCTTGCTATTCGTACGCTTGTTATTTCGTACGCCACCAACCATGAACGTGACGGGACTGAAATAAAATCATCCTTTTCCTTGCAATGCAATACACCCACACTAAGTAGGATGTTTGTCGATACTGCCAATGCTAGAATTCACTCCAAAAAGTGCTATCGCCGTGATTAAATCAATATGCTAACCCTCTTATTCATAAAGTATATTTGGTCACTTTCTTTCGTTAAGACATTTCCTTATGAACGTCAGAGACAAAACATACTTAAACTAAAACAGGCTTATAAAGAGTTTGTAAATTTTTATGAATAAGACAGTAAGTATTCAAGTTATACCACCTGAAGTAACCCTCTGAATGCTTTTTATTTATACTCTTATTTGTAGTTGACATATAATATCTCTCAAATAAACGAGTGTCCGTGTTACATAGGTGGTAGTAATAAATCTACAACGGATAGCCGTATTATTCTGCCTGCTAACATCTAGCCTGCGGTTAAGGCTGCGGCCATAGAGCTGGAGAAGAGCTTTAGCGGGCGGCAGCGTCTCAAGCTAGAGCTTTTCGCGACACCCGCAACTACTGTATTGTAATGGCGGCCTGGCCTAATTCATTGACATGCAGCTGAACAATTTGAATGTCAGTTTTTACCCGACTGCCAAAGGAAGGAGGGTAATGTTTTTCGAGTGTATTTATGTAGGTCCGTTCCTTTGGCGCATCCTGTAGCCTAAACGGGTTGACCGATTTCGAAGTGTATGATGTCGTTAGATACGTTTTGGTATCCGGAGTGTCATAGGATACATTTTATGGTAAAAAATCCATGACATCCGCAAAACACAAAATATGCTGTAATGTTTTTAAATACTTAAAAAAAAAACAATCTGTATATGTTTGAAAAACGTCATCAGTCATGTTTTATCAAACTCTGTTCAACACTTTCCAAGACTAGGAAATATTATTCGTGTAATATGGATTTCTTTATTTAATCAATCTGGGATCCAAGAGAGCTTCGGGGAGCACGTGAAATAGTCTGTCCCGTTTGTATCAATTGAAGGTAACTAACGTAAAAAGCTAATCCCAATGACAGGAGGCTGTAACCCAACGGGGACATAATTATATATATAAGACAGATGAGCATGAATATTTGTCGGGTTCATTATATTTGCTAAAGCGGCTAGGTTTTGTGTAACGTTAAGTGTACCTACAATTGCATCTGACGATGTATGCTTACCGCCATTTTTGTCACCATGTGATCTCCCTAACCCTTTGGTTTTGCAAGGCTCGCGGCTGTGGGCGGGCCGTGGGCGCTGCGCGGTTCCGTATACTGATGTCATGCTCCGGCCTTCGGGCGATGGACTATGGTCGCCAGTAGTGCCTAATGGTGGCTTGAGAATTCGATGAAAAGAGGAGGGTACAGCGCTAGCGGAGAGAGAGTGGAGCTGGTCCCACCGTCAATATATTTACATATTAAGCTTATGGCTTGCCTATTTGAGAGGAACAGTTTTAGAATTCTTTACGAAATTCAAAACAAAATCAATTTGCAGTACCTAATAGCAAAGAGAAAGAGTGATTTTTCTCTACATATTTCATTAGGACAGTATTGACAATTTGGACAACACAAAGCTCTGTTTAATTAATTATGTCTACTGTAGGAATTTGCGATCTTTGTTAGGTTCCAAATTAAAGATCCCGATTGTACATTGCGCGTTCTATTGCTGGATATTCTTGCACGAGTTTATTATAACGCGACGAAGTCGCGTGTAAAACCTAGTTACTAAATAATAATATTTATTATTTCTACTTCATTAATTCTTTATCGCTACCTTAGTATTATAATAAATTCCTAACTGCTTATGTAATGCTCGATTGAATGCATCGATTTAATTCAACTGTACAGGTATTCGGTTTATCAGTAGATCGATTTTTGATTTAAGATTGTAAAGGAATGCCTAGAAAGCGTTCATAATGGGTTTGCTTGAAATTCGAGAGGCAGATTCATATCATAGTTGGCTAGATAAAATCAATTAAGGATCGGCCTGGATAAGCAACTGCAATGGTGTACCGATCGTATCCTTTCATCATCATTCTCAGCCCACATCCACCCACTGCTCGGTACCTCTATTACCCAAATCGTCACGGTCCTGTATCAGCTGGATGTAGTGAAGTCTTGTCAATTGTGCGTGTCATTGGACCAACAGGCCGGCGGTGTGCCCAATGGCCTTGTTGCTCCTCTTGGCCTACACTCTGTGTGTGCTTTGGTCCACCTTCCTTTGCCTATATATCCTCTTTATAAAGCGGCTTAAACTTCGGGATGAATGGCGTCTGCATATATACCAAATATGAATGATTTATGTCAAATATTTTTTTTATGCTCAACGGGTAAGCTCTCTTGACCTCAATCACACCTGATGTTAAGAGAAGATAAGGCCGAAGGCCCATGTTATTTGGGGAACTGGCTATCTTATCTCTGACAACGGGAACACAACAATGCTATTAACATTGCTGATTGGCGGCAGACTTAGATAAGATGGTGGTAGCTAGCCAGGCCCAAGTTAAAATGCTCTACCACCAACCAACCGAGTACTAAACATGTACCCCACTGGGGATCGAACCCGCGACCTCCGAATCGTAAACACTTATGTGTTTACATTGAGCCATAGATGCGGTTGCTGTAATAAAAGGCAGTGGCAGCCACCGAGGAGTTTCTACAAGTGTTCCGTTTTGTTATTTTGGGTACAGAATATAGTAGTAACTAAGATAAGACGGCCGTGATGCATTATTCAATAAGTAAACATGCCCGCAATCGATAGTCTCACTATTCCATCAATTTCCATGGTATATTTGGACGTGACGTAAGCAGACATAAAATTGTTGTCGTGATCGTGATAGGTCAGCGTGTCACATGAAACGCGACAGAAATAAAATACAGAGCGCGACCTGGAGACCAATCGCGTTACCAAAACTAAATCATAATACTAAATATATCCCTGTACAAGTTTGGGACACCCAAATATACACACTATAAATGTCAACATGCATATCTCAAATACATGTGTGTCCGCATTCATCATACATACGTACGCTAGCGGGACTCAAACCCGCGACCTCTACACATAGAGTTTACAGTTTCGAATACAATCGCTCCTCTATCAGCCGTTACCTCATCATTCACGCCCTTTTTATTACCCTTCTCACAATCCATCTTGTCTTCCGTGGTCTTTATCTTCCTTTCCAACTATCGACATCCATATCACTTTCTTAGTAACATGCGTTTCATCGCTCATAACATGTCCATACCAAGCTAAAACGGTTTCTTTTCAACTTTTCTGCCACGAGTGCCACTTTACATACTCATTCCTTATTTTATCCATCCTCGTCACTCATCCATCTCAACATTCTCATTTCGACCTACGTATGGTATACCGAATTACACTACCCCGCAAAACGTTTGACCGAAGAATGTTTGATCGAAAGCCGAGAACATTGCGGAGTTTGTTCATCGTTAAAATTTTTTATTGTAACCAACTCCGCAATGTACTCGGCTTTCGATCAAACGTTCTTTGGTCAAACGTTTTTCGGGGTAGTGTAATTCGGTATACCATACATAGGGCTCTCATTTCTGCTGCATGCACTTTTAGGGCGCAAATTTTTTTACGTAACGACCGCAAGTTGTATACATACTATCTACACTTAATCACAGAATACATAATAGTACTACTTAATGGAATCATTATTACGTCAATGTAAACATGCGACGCGTCAGTTCAATTAGTCGTCACCCGATGTCTTATTAAGTTTCTATTGTTGTAGCGAGTCGTCATCGAACCGATACCCAGTCAACATTAGAAATGTAAATGATTTACTCCACTTACACGCCGCCTACTGATTTGATTGTAATCTGCTATGGGCATGTTTGCCGTGCCATTTTTATTGTAATAATTATTGTTATGCAATGAACACACCGTAGACCTGTTGGATGTCGGCCCGCTTTCGATCACGGAGGTGTCGCGTCGAGTTTGGGCCCATACCGGAATCATCCCACTTGTAAAATATATAAATGTCAACATGCATATCTCAAATACATGTATGTCCGCATTCATCATACATACGTAAGCTAGCGGGACTCGAACCCGCGACCTCTACACATAGACAGGGTTTACAGTTTCGCATTCAATCGCTAATAATTTGTTGTTCGATCTGTTATGCGGTGGACCCCGTTTGGTTTTTTTAAAAAACTAATTTATTCGACACACCCGTTTATTATAAAAATTCGAGATTGCCTCGGTCTCAGGACCCGAAATTCTTGGACACGCGCAGTGTAGGTGCTAGGAAAAGACTGCTTGTGACCGCGTGGCGTAAACTAGTTTTATTAGAAGGAAAGTTACGAGTCAGCATTTTACTCGGTATTAATTATGGGTATAACAGATCGCTCAATTTGGTGCTACGTAATTCCTAAATGCCAAAGTGTGTTTGTCTTACTGTGACGTCTTTATGGAGCATCACATCAAGCACGTCACCACTGTTGAGGCATACTAGTGGCCACCTGACTTGGTTTAACGACTGCTTTCAGAAACCTTCTTAGAAATATTGTTTTAAGATAGCGACACGGTTATCTTTCTGTTTGTTATTTGGTGAATGCCTCCTAACCTACATATCTGTAGACATTGTTATCAAAATATATCTGTGTGGCAAGTTTGCTGATAGTTAAGTGATCTAATTATAACTGCCCTTTTTAACGAGCGTTTATATCACTTGTAATGGTATTTAAGTTGTCCGTTTCAAAATTTAAAAGTAAAATTGGAACCATTTCCTGTTTACCTAAAAAGTTGAAATTTTGCATACTCGTTCAGTTCTGATGACAATACATTTATATGCTAGACATGAACTGATGCTGCAGCCAGGATCACCTCCTCTCGAAGGGAAGTCCTTAACGGTTAATAGCACGGATACTAAATTTGATTAAACTGTTAGTTTTGATCTTCGCGATTACCTGATATGCCGCAGCCCGGATTGTCTCCCCAAGAGGGATCTCCTCTATCGTTAATAGCACGGTACGAAATTTTGTATACACTGTTAGACTAGAATATATTGGGTCTTTACCTATGAAATTGGAGTTTTTTTTCTTCGTTAATCATATGTACCAATTCCTGCGAATTTCAAAGCTATATCCAAATTTGTTTTTTATTTGGAATATGGAATATTATTTCAAGGTTTCACATGAAATATTTTTTAATTTCTGGGCTAAATCACATAATATGAAAGTTTTTAACAGAGCTCTTTTCATGTGCTTCCCATAATCATTTCTTAGATTTGCTGAAACGTTTAAAAATTAACGCTGCCTATACTTAACTTAATGTTATCCGATAATACACACAAAGTTTAGCAAAATTTGGATTTGCATGGAGTTTGTATGGAGAAAACAGTCTTAATGAAATTCTTCATACAAAACGCCAATTTCATAGGTAAGGACCTAATATGTGATGATAATCATGATGGAGTATTACAAGTATTTTTAATGTAGACCTATTATTGCTGCTGACGCTACCGCTAACATGTTGTCACACGCAATTCCTTGCATGTGGTAGGTGCGCGGGCGCCTCGTCTAGCCGGTTGCAGCCGGATCGCTGACTCACGCGCAGCCTTCAACGCGCCATGTCGATAGAGTTCGGCGAAAATAGCAGATGTACCTGTTAACACGGTTTCGCTGTCATTATCGCCTGTTTATAGCTTTCTTTGCTAAGCACTCTTGTTTTCTGACGAGATGGTTTTAATCGTTCCATTATACTCCTAGAAACACCCTTGTATAGAGGTTTTATACCTACTTCAGCAACAGACAAGCAGGATAGTTATAGATATCATTGGTTGAGAAAATTATAAAATTGTATTGGTTTGTTAACAGGTGTTTAGCGTTCAGAAAGTCATGAATATCGAAAGTTGCGAATTCAGAAATGTGTTGTAAATGTCGCTACATTTCCCTCTTAGGGGCAACTAAGTAACTAGGCGATGTAGTGCCTGAATGCCTTGTCCGCTGAGTTCCATTCACTTTATATCATACGTATAGGCAGGTACATTGTATCTACGTTCCCTGTCTTACTTTCGAATTTGTCAGTCGTAATTCCGTTAAAGAAAAAAGTAAATGCCGTGTCGTATCAGGAAGTCAAAGAAAGGCGGAATTTAGAGAAATGTGGAAAGGACTCCACCGACAAGAGCATTGCTCTTAAATTGAAGAGAGAGAAATCCGTCGGTTCTTGTTGGTGGGCTCCAGTTTCCGCATTTGGACTCATGAGTGCATTGTGCCTACAGAATGTTGAGTAAGGTATGAGCTATTCCAGCCCGAACCGCCTTTACTCTAAATGGATCGACCATCGGTAGTGGAAAGATTCAAATTACGAATGGTTTTACAGAAACACAAAAATGCTTTTTAATTGCATGTGTCTTTAATTGTACGAGGCGTCCATTGAATTGGCCTTTTACCTTTAACATTACCCTGCAATAGGTTGTTGATGAGCTGTTGCGTTCCGTCTATGAAAGTTCAACATAATAAGCAATTGCCGCAGCTTCTTCGCCGTATCGGGGAGAGGGTACGCACGTATCGCTTCGACTGTACAAGGAAGGGGGCGTGTACCTTCTGCGGACACCATGTAGCCGAGAAATTCGACCTCAGGCTTACCAAACACACATTTTGTAGGATTTACTACAACATCATCATTTATAATGCGGACTGCTAAGGTATGGAACTCGCTGCTCGCGTCGGTTTTTCCCGACACTTACAACGTCTTCAAGTCTAGAGAGAATAGGCATTTACTGGGTGCGCGTGATACATCTTCGGCTACATCGTCACTTTCCATCAGGTGAGACTGTGGTCAAACGCGAAACCAGTTTTTAATAAAAAAAAAACAAAATCATATTTTACTGAGTCTCTTTTAAATTTGAATCTAAATCATTTAGAATACGAGCCCAGACGCGATGGAACTTTTGAATTTCCTACTTAGGATTTGCACGTTGTATGCCACTCCCACGCATTCCAGCCCCCGTAGCATAACGTCGTTTGTCGCGTGCGATATAGGAGTGAGAGTTCTATAGTTGTATATTTCGCCCAAGCGAACGAGGAGGACAAATATTATTTCGCGCGACATATACGATTATCGCATCTGTCATGCTACTTACTAGTGCTGGACTACTTGGGTCACTATTTCAGCTACTTGTATCATCTGCACAGTGAGATGTCGGTTCAGATTATAATAATTTAATAATAATATCCTTAGACATACACACAGCGCCATCTAGTTCCACAGTAAACAACTATATGCTTGTGTGGTGGCATATTTATGTATGTTTATCCGTCATCTAGTATCCATAGTACAAGCTTTGCTTAGTTTGGGACTAGAGGATTGGTGTAAGTGTCCGAAATATAAAAAAAAAAAATATTATGATCATAATAATCAATTATAATTTGTTGCTGATCGAACTGTTATGTAAAGCTGAAATTAACTTCCTGAAGGTCAACGACCTTATACAGTAAAGGCGCAATCCGTCTTTCCCGTGGGTGTCGTAAGAGGTGACTAAGGGATATTAAGCATGAGAGTGATGATCAGTGATGCGCAGCAGCCTCATTAATTCCTTGGAATGAGATGAATATCACGCCACAAGAAAGACATATATCCAAGGATAGGCCAAGGCTGGCTAATAGATTTTCCAGATGGGCCAAATTTCTTAAACTGTGGCGACGTGGGGCCACAACTTTAAGGCAAAATTACGATGCTTTGGCCATGGCCTGCAGTTCCACATGTTAAACAAACATTTTACTGTGAAAATGGTTCTTTCTTTATAAAACCTGCCTTTAAACCGACCAATCAGGTGGAAGCAGTGGGCAATCTGAAGCAAACAGTAGTAATCGGTATTTAGGTTTGATAACAGCACCTTGAACCTTTTGATTATGGACCGGCCGGACCTTGACTATGTGAAAGTTGAATCAACTATTCTTTATTGCTCAAGAAATTCGATTACAGTCAGTAAATATATACAAAGGTGTACTTCTCTAAAGAGACTATTGTTATAGTCCAGTAAAAATACGTAATTTTTGTGGTGTAGCTTCCTATAATCTTAAAGTTTGACGGCCTCCGTGGCTCAATGCAAACAACATTGAGTTTACGAATCGGAGGTCGCGGGTTCGATCCCCAGCTGGGTACATGTTTAAGTACTCGGTTTGGTTGGTGGGAGGGCATTTTAAATATCTGCCTGGCTGCTACCACCATCTTATCTAAATCTGCCGCCAAGCAGCAATGTTAATAGCATTGTCGTGTTCCGGTTGTCAGAGATAAGATAGCCAGTCCCCCAAATGTGTTGGGGTTTCCGGGTCAGTATGCTTCCACCTTCGACCTCATCTTCACTTAACATCAGGTGTGAAGGAGGTAAGTACTAACCCGTCGTGCATAAAAAAAAAGTTACTGATTTTTTGTAGAAGAATGGAGTACCCATCAGTAATAGAATAAAAATGTTTCCTAACCATTCTGTAGCTTGTTTTAGGTAAATTAAAGTTAACACTGTGAACTTCATTGCGTTGAAGGAGATGCCAAGGTCTCCAAAAATTGTTTAGGTATTGAGTCGTTATATTTACCGTCATATTATCTCAGATACTAGAGTGAATAGGCATTTACTGGGTGCGCGTGATACATCTTCGGCTACATCGTCACTTTCCATCAGGTGAGATATTGTAGCCAAACGCGAAACCAGTTTTTAATAAAAAAAAAAAAAAAAAAAAAGATACAAAGAAAGGCTGAAGAAATACCCCAATGAGTTGGCAAGGGATGTTTTTGCCTTTGAACAAATAAAAGACTAAAGCGGTGGCATAATGATCTCACATTAATTAAATAAGTGTCTGAGGCTTAATGGATCCACCTTAAATAGTAGGGTTTGGTGGTAGGTTTTGGTAGGGTTAGTTGGTAGGTTTGATAGGGTTGGTTGGTCAGTTTGGTAGGGTCGGTTGGTAGGTTTGGTAGGGTCGGTTGGTAGGTTGGTTCGTTCAAAAGTTCGAAAATTCAAAAAATTGGAAAATGTCTTCAAAAATTCAAGGCAAAATAATTGTTGTATTTGATAATGTTTTTGACATATTTCATAAATGTCAAAGTTTTAACATTTGCTAGATTTTCACAGGTAATATTTTTTTTTTATTCTTTTTCGCTTTTTCATAATCTCGGGTAAGGTGAAAATAACTTTTAAGGCGGAAACAATCTCGAGGGTACCTCGCTACTCGAGAACTGTCCAAAACACTTTTAATCATAAAATGGCCGATGGCGAACACGGCAATAAAGTGGGCAAATTCAGATGCCTTGGCGGGTCTGGGTTTGACCGGTTTTGCTATAGGCTATTGTTGAGGTTATAAAATCCCAGCTTTTAATCCTGGAAAGTTTCGTAAGGGTTTGTGTGATGGTGCTTGTTGTCATCAAAAATTGTTGTCAACAGTAAATATTTTCAACATTTCCAATTGCTAATTTATACTACCTTCCAATCTCAGTATTACCTTAACGTATGTTGGCTGACGTCGATGAAACCTTTAGCTAGACCTAAGCATGAATAGTATAAGGTTATGCTGCATCAAGCCAGGCTTAAGGGGGCCTTCCCCTGATTTTAATCCTGGCTAGTTTCGCAAGGTTTTGTTTGATGATGGCTGCTGTTGTCCTCTGTCTCTGAAAAATTGTGTATGTCAAGTTAAAACATTATCATTTATTCTAAATGCTAATTTATATCTTCAGCTTGTAGCTTAGCTTATAGCTATTCATCTCCCTTAATTTTATTCGTAGCTTATTTCTAGCATGTATATGTCGAAAACTCGCTTCCAACTGCGACTCCGCCTTTTTAATGTTTTCTTTATCTGCCGGTTCCCACACATTAAAATTAAACATAAAAATACTTAATAATTTCCAAAATTGACTGCTTTAACAAAAACCAGTGACTTATTGGTTCTATTCGTAGGCTTATACCGCACCTATCAGTTAATTGGCTGACACCTGACCAATCCGTCCATGCCATCCTGGTACCCCCGTCAAAGTCAGCCGGTTGTGCGATGAGGGTAGTTGGGGACTCTATAAATGGACGAATTTTACTTAATGACGCTGTCAATTCCGTTAGCAAATGAGCTGACAAAGTTAACATAATCAACATGGACAAATGGAGTAAATTAAATGAATGAACTGTAGTGTTACCTCTGCGTTAGTATGTTACAAACTGAGCGCAAATGTATGTTTGAACATGGCTGGCATAACACCGAGAATTTCCTTAAATTATGACTTAAATAGATGTTTATATTGGGCGCCCAATGCTTCAAAATATTTTATATAATATAATGTACGTTTGTTTACATCTGTCACCATGTATGGATCTGAAATTTGGGCAATGAAAGAGACTGATGAAAGTAGAATGCATGTGGCAGAGATGAGAATGCTTAGATGGATGTGTGGTGTGACTAGAATGGATAAGATCAGGAATTAGTATATCAGAGGAAGTCTAAAAGTGGCGCCAATAACAGAAAAGTTGAGGAGTAATAGGTTAGCATGGTTTGGGCACATTATGAGGAAGGATAAAAGGCATTGTTTATCTGTCAGTCAGTATGTCCAAGCTACTACCGCTTTGGAAAGGGAAATCATCTGTGGGACAAGAAGCGGCGCAAGAAACCCACAGGTACATTGTTGTCCTTTTTTTTAATAAATTGTAAATAAGTTGTATTACCAACTAATACAATTTTATAATTTTGGGGAGCTGGTCGAAGTACACTTCTCAATGATCTCATTTCCATTGCATTAATTCTACTTTCATTTTTCTTCTGCCATACCCAGCATTCACTCCCGTAAATCAGTGTTGTAACCAGCACACCCAGCCATGAACAGCCCGAAGAAAATATATTATCGTTATTAGTCAGTTTAGTTCAGCAAGCAGGTTTGTTGCTTGCGATCAAGCAAATCATAATGTTCCTCGTTGGGTTTCGAAACTGCGACCGTGGTATTCATATGTAGAATATCCACTTACGCAGCAAGCAACGTTTTAGTAACGACATCCTTTTAAAAAATAGACCGACAAATGGGCTCCATAACTGTTTCTTTTTACCCTCGACGCAAAGGTCCGGAATAAGATTTGAACTCTTTCCCTATCGGCATTGTTAAAACGGCGATTGTTTTTCGAAATGTGGATTTGTGAGATCGTTCTCAGCCATGTTTGAAGGTAATCGGTCCAGCCATTGCTTAGATATTTAGTTTTCAACACAGTTAATTAGACGATGCTCAGTCGAGGTCAAAAAAGCTTTTTAAATGTCCGCCTGGCTAGCTACCACCATCTTAACTAAATCTGCCGCCAAACAGCGCTGTTAATAGTTCCGGTTGTCAGAGATAAGATATCCAGTCCCCCAAAATAAGATGGGGTATCCGGGTCAGAACGCTATCACCTTCGGTGTCATCTTCACTTAAAATCAGGTGTGATTGAGGTCAAGTGCTAAAAAAAAATTGTAGGTGCAAAAGGTACAATTAAAATAGTCAGTGTTACATTTTTGAGCTACTGCTTGTTTCAAAAGGCAATTTTTCCATTTTTTTTTTTTCTTATGCACGACGAGTTCGTACTTGACCTCAATCACACCTGATGTTAAGTGAAGATGAGGTCGAAGGCGGAAGCGTACTGACCCGGAAACCCCAACACATTTGGGGGACTGGCTATCTTATCTCTGACAATCGGAACACAACAATGCTATTAACATTGCTACTTGGCGGTAGATTAGATAAGATGGTGGTAGCTAGCCAGGCGGACATTTAAAATGCCCTACCACCAACCAAACCGAGTACTTAAACATGTACCCCGCTGGGGATCGAACCCGCGACCTCCGAATCGTAAACCCAATGTTGTTTACATTGAGCCACGGAGGCGGTTGAGCCATGAGAAGAACAAGCAAGAAACACGAGGGTTGCTCTTTTAAAAACAGGTTTTTATATTAAAAAAGTCACAATAATATTTCAACATTAATTGTGAAATAGCCACGCATGCGAACGAGCTGGTATTTAATATATAGTCTGATAATTTATAAATGATTTCTGAATAAGTTTCTGTTTTATAGTATTATTAAATTTATTGAAAGGAAGATTTTGTATATCGACAGGAAGCTTATTGAAAAAACGTATACGTAGGCCCTTTGAATTAGTTACTGATTTTCCAAATTTGCTATAGTTCTTACCTATTTAATACGTAATCCTTATCATTCGTATACCAATTCACAATGTTTCTGTTATTTTATAAAGAATTTTTGTTCTTCAAGGTCATTTTATGCCGTCAGTTATTTTTGGTGACGCTTGCCTTCCTCCACCACCAGCATAGGCATGCTGACAATGGAGCGCAAAGTAAAAGTCGCCTAGATGACGGTAATGAATGCGCTACTTGCTCCACAATTTCGCAAACCGGCCGTGGCCCACATATTAAAAAAAAAAACAATTGCCGTGTATTTAATACGTCATTATTTTCACGTTCCGGTCTGCATTTTTTTAGACTGCTCTGTGATAGTTTGGAATTTCTTTTAAATAAAGAACGTTATTGAAGTTCTAGTGGAACTTAGGAGATTGGTGGATATTGCCTGCGCGAATAACAGATGTATTCTAAAAATATATCAGTCTTTTCGTATATCAAATCAATGAAATGAAAGGAATTGTATTGCGTCTTGGAAATTTCCGCCATTTGTAAAAAGTTTTAACACCTCTAAAACCATCATCATCATATCAGCCACATGACGTCCACTGCTGAAGATGAACGTCCTATCCAACCAAGTCGTACGGAAATCTCTACGACACAAGACAATTATATATAATAATATATATTCTTTGACATACCTATATACAACGCCATCTTGTTCCACACTCAGCAACTAGGCTTCGGTTATGGACCGGTCGATACCAGACGGTTGATAAACAACACGAATACATGTATTTTTTTGTAATTTTATACATTTTATAAATGTAAACATCCGTAACTCGAGTATACATTTCCGTATTCATCATACGAACATAATCTCCTAGCGGGATTCGAACACGCGACCTCTAGACATAGCGGTCAAGGCCTCTACATATACAGTCGTCATTCTCTCGTCGTCGTCAATTCCTTATAATAATTTGGACAAAATGATAATAACTGCCAGTGGGATAAATAATCATTTGATGTAGGTAATTGTTTTTTTTTTGGAATACATTTATACATACATAACGTCACGAGCCTTATCCCAAATGGGGTAACCCAAACTTGAGCGTTTGGGTCTTCCAAACTTTAATGCTTGGTTAACCTTTCGAAGTATACAGAAACCAGACGTGACGGGGGGTGAGCCCACCGCCGTTGAAACGTGCAAATCTAAAGATGACTTTTGATGGAAAGTCCCATAGTCGCTTTTTACGACACCCACGGCAAGAGACTGGTTGGTTCTATTACACAGCACTGGGATACCATATATTTTCCTCACACATAAATATGACTTATAAAATGATACAAACAAATTAAGTCTGAGACAAACTTAAGTTGTTACTTGAGATACTTTTTCATTTGGTATTCACGCTTAGGTTACTGTTCTATAGTTCAGTAAGAATACACTTTTAACTTCATATAATCTTAAAGGGTATGATTTTTTGCACAGGGATAGAGTACCTGTCAATGATAGAATAATAATGTTTTCCAACAAACGGGTGGCTTGCTTTTAGATATATTATAGGCATTTAGAAATAAAACATAGACCATTAGATGGCAACCTTTTTGGTGTTGTGGTTAACAACTCTGACTACTATACCCAAAGGTTGCGGGTTCGAATCCCGCTAGGGGCATATGTTTGTGTGATGAATACGGACATGTGTACCTGAGTTATGGATGTTTTCATTTATAATAACTATTTATTTACAAAAAAAAAAGTATTTATGTAGTATATCAACCATCCAAGCTACAGAATCTTCGACCTCATCTTCACTTAACATCAGGTGTGATTGAGGTCAACTACCAACCCGTTATGCATTAAAAAAAAAAATGGTTAGAAAACCTTTTTGTTGCATTGCCTATCCTACTCTATCATTCTACAAAACATCAGGAATTTCAAGATTATTTGAAATTACACTACAAAAATTACTTACTTTTAGAAAGAAAGAAGAAAGAAAGAAAAATTATTCATTGCCAACAAATACAGAAAATTTCGTGGGTATAACATTTTGCATAATTAAATGTATTTGTGGCAAAAGGATTGGGCGTCAGCATTTGCTGCCAATATGTCGTATGGCAATTGACAGCGCTGGTTTTCAGCGCAACCCCTCTCTCACTTAGGTTTTCAAAATAAAACCACCCAGGCGCGTTCCCACATACACTTATATTTGTGTGGAAAAAAAAACTTTTATTAAACTAAAGCAAGTAGAATCCTATACAAGTGTACTGAGATTAATCTTCAATGTGTACTAACTCCAAGCATCATTGTTAACATTGGATAACAATGATTCGTTGATGGCTTGCGAACAATGGTCATGAAATGAGAAAATGTCTTCAGTTTAGTTCAGCTTAATGAGACACTTTCCCCCAGCTCACCTAACTAACTCTCAACGTCAGTGACAAAGGCGATATTCGCGGTATTACCAACCGTGAACACCGAGGTCAAAAGCGTGAAATGGCGGCGCAAGTTCAATGCAAACTTTCGTAGAATATAAGACACCAAATAAGGTTAAATTGGCCTCTGTCGCCTCTGTACTACTGCCACGGAATTTACTTGTATATGGTCTCATGTTGATTTGTAGCTCGGCACAAGTTTTTAGACGGTTTAGCGGTTACTCTTATTATCAAATTTCTTCTGCGATAAGAAGGGAATTCATAAAGCTTGTAAAGTTGAAGAGAAATCTTCAGTCAGCGTGGCATTTTATTAATATAAGGCTGGTGGATTTCATATTGGTTCCAATCTTTAATCGTGTTTTAGGTCTAGCATCCTAGAAAGAAGATTTTCTAGAAGTTCTAGCGAATTTACATCGAGACACTAAGCGTTACAGAAAAACATATAATTCTAGTATGATACTAAAACACAATTAAAGATTAAAGACGACCTGTTTGGTGTAGTGGTTAAAAATTGTGACTGTTATACTAAAAGGTCGCGGGTTCGAATCCCGCTAGGGGCATATGTTTGTATGGTGAATACATACATGTGTTTCAGAGTTATGGATGTTTTTCATTTATTTATTAAAAACAAAATGTATTTGTGTAGTTTATCAGCCATCTGGTTTCCATAATACAGGCCTGGTTGCTTAGTGTGGAACTGGATGGCGCTGTGTGTGTGTGTGTGTGCAAAGATATTTATTTATTTATTTATTATTTATCACCTATAGAACTATGCTCTGAATCCAACACGCTTCTCAATGACTTCTCCTTTTCTTCAGTCGGGTAAAATGAGACGTTACCAGCTCACACCGTAAATGTACCGTTCATATTACATGAGAAATCCGTCATTTGCAAATGAACTAATGATTAAACTAGCAACGTTCTCGGTGATTGCACTACATCGCCCGATCCTCTCCCTCGTTGTGATCTTGACCGTGGGAACGATGCGGGCTCTGCGTTTCTTTACCACTTTTACCCGCGTTAATTATTAGGTGCAATTACTATGCTATACACAGCTCTGCGATGTTAACAGAGTTAGATCTACATTCCGAGTCAATCAACTCTCATTTCTATGAAGAAACGAGTGTATTCCGTTCGTTTTTACACTTCGGTTCTTGCGAGGCTGGTCAAGGTATCTTCAATTGGTTTTGATAAAGGTACCTTCCGTCTCTCCTCTCACAAATATGATTCTCATGTCTTTCAAAATATGGGAAAAATTACGTGTCCACTCACTGGTGTCGATTCGGATGTACACTAACTAACCTAAACTAAAACCAGTTTTAAAGTAGTACTGTCTCTTACTCCCTGCAACAATACGTCGCTACGGCACCACTCTAAAACTGGTTTTAGTTTAGTTTAGTTGGTGTAGGTACATCCGAATCGACACCATTATCTTCAATTTCAATTCGTCATTATTTGCCAAGTGTTACTTTCTTCGAATAAATGTGAGTTATTCCTGCAATCTTTAACTTTACGGACTTCACAAATCACGGAATATTCGACATTATTTTGTCAAGTGATTCTTTCTCAGAATAAGGGTGACTGATACAATATGAATCACTCGTGGCGCAAGTGCATTCGCTGTTCGTTTTCGGTTAGCGAAGTTAAGCAATGTCTGTCGCGGTCGGTACTTGGATGGGTGACAACTAGTAAGCACGTTACATTGTCTCGATTGTTTTCAATTGGAGGCAGTCATAAAGCCAAGCCGGTGACCGACGGCTTAAAAATGCTGCCTGTCAGGTGGCCCCTATTCCGTCATAAATGCATACTCTGCCCGCGTGGTGGATTATGACTCATGCCATCTCCCAGGTAGAGGAGGCCGTGCCCCAACTGCGATGTATAAGGCTATTGATGATATATAAATAACCAATCCGACAATACGGACTGTAGGTAATTACTGTAGAAACATAAAATTTACAATAGTTTAATCTTAATTTTCCTCCAAATTGTTTCAAGACCATTTGTACCGTCTGCGTCACATTGGTGATGGATGTGTGTATATTATGTTTCTGACTGAAGTAGTTATTATATTGGATTGGTTGAAGTGAATAAAAATACTGAGTGAGTGAGTGAAGTGAATAAAAATATTTATTATATTGGTACTGTTACTTTTATTCACTTAATAATCACCAAACTCTGATACACAGTTATTCATAAAGCGCCACATCTAATAAAACGTCAACCTATTCACGTCAAAATGTGTTTTATCTCTCTTGAATTACGTTCTTAGTTTGAAAGAAAGGGACGATACATACATACATACATACATAATGTCACGCCTGTTTCCCGTAGGGGTAGGCAGAGACCACAGACTTCCACTTGATACAATCCTGACACACGTCTTCTGCTTCCTTCACTCTCATAAGGTTGTTCATACATGCTCGTCGGTTTAGGGTACTCTTGACTTGGCCTTTCTTTAAGACGTCCCCAATTTGATCAAATAATATATAGATATTTTAAGTAAAAGAGGATTATCAAATATTTGTGGTATTTAATACCTAGGCATTTTAATAGATTTACGTGTGCATTTCTGTATATTTTGAAAGGCGAACCGTGGATGTTGTTTCAAGCATGATTGGGACATCTCTACCTCCCCATTTGGGGTAAAGTTCGTCAATACAATATTTATTTCTCCACACAACGCGTACAACTTATATTAGGTACGTTAAAATTAGCTTAAACATTTTAATTGTGGGAGACTGATGCCTGTGATAGGTTGAAACACATGTATTACAGGTCAGCAGGCTCCTCCCCACGGTATACAGGTAAAATTAAGTAATTGAGTTGGTTTAGACGTTACTATAATATAAAACATAACGCATCACAGACACCCTAGTGTAAGAGTGGTGATTGTTGAGTGAGTGATGTGTGTGTATGATATGCCTGAATTGGTGATGTAACTTAAGATAATGATTTAATAATAATAATAAATATCCTTGACATACACACAGCGCCATGTAATTCCACTTTAAGCAACTATAGGCTTGTGTTGTGGATACCAGATGGTTGATATACTAAATAAATACATTGTTTTTACTTATTATAAATGAAAACATCCATAACTCGGGTACACATGCCCGTATTCATCACACAAACATATGCCCCTAGCGGGATTCGAACCCGCAACCTTTTGGTATAGCGGTCAGAGTTGCTAACCACTACACCAAACAGGTCGTCATCGTCGATTTAGCGGTGGGTATTGTGATGGTTGACTATTGGATGATCAAGAAATAGGAATAAGCAAGATTTCTGTTTCGTTATACGAGAGGCTCATTTATGTAATATATTTTACATAGTGTTATGCACTTCCGCCTGTGACTCCTTCGCGACTTGGCTTCTGGCTGAAAGCGAGTATTACAGTTTTACATAAAGATCATTTCATCATAACCTTATCATAAAACGAATTTGAACGGCACGGAACTCGTGCGCAAGGAAACGCAACAAAATTATAATTAGCTCAAAGGCGGTGCGTTAACAGGTCAATGACACGAGTGCGACCGTATAAAATCTAAGCTACCACAACTGCCACTGTACCTTGACCTCTGGCGTCGATCGAGTCAGTTAACAGTCGGGGTCTCGTCACACTGGAGTCATACGTAAACACTTGGCTACTATGCCAAATATGCTTCAATTCCTAAGTCTTAAGAGTGGTGCTGTTTTTTTGGCTTCCTCGTTAGTCTGAAACTACTTTAAGGGTAAAATGATAGTGAGCAGTTTTCATACAAACTGGAGTCGACCACATGTAAAAAATAAGCGATATTTTCGGTACTTGCTTAAAAAAGTAAAACTTAATATATGACCTAGTCTGCGTGAATGAAATGGCATTAAATATATAAGTTATTAGTGGGATTGTTTCGTCACTTTTGTGTTTTCATACAACAATTTAAAAAAATCGAACATTTTTAACACATCACTACTTTCACGCGAACTAGATCCAAATAGTTAATATACCGAACATTCGCACTAAGAAGTTCGATTTTTCATTCATCATCCGAACAGCTAAGGCATGGAACTCCCTCCCGGCGTCCGTCTTTCCTGAATCCTACAACCTTGGGATCTTCAAGAGGAGAGTGAATAGGCATTTACTGAGATCGCGTGCTTCATCTTCGACCACATCGTCACTTTCCATCAGGTGAGCTTGTGGTCACACGAGAAACCAATCATAAAAAAAAAAAAATCTTTAATTTTTATTACTAAATCACACAACATTATCGCAATTTTTTTTTGTATCTCGTCGATTAGAGTTTATATGAAAACTAGTTTTTAAGGGTCAGGATGTTCTGGAGCTCCGTAACCGAAACTTTTTTTTATGATTGACTGGATTCGCGTTTGACCACAATCTCACCTGATGGAAAGTGACGATGTGGTCGAATATGAAGCACGCGATCCCAGCCTATTCACTCTGCTCTTGAAGATCCCAAGGTTGTAGGATTTAGGTTGGAGAACTATCGGATATCCGAAATAAAAATCTATCCGTAACCGTATCCGATGTAATAGTTTCAAATAATTGAATGGGGCCCGTAATACAGAATGTTACTCAAGCAGAGATCTCCACTTGAGGACATTTAAAAAATTACAGCTTTATGTAACTTGTATATCGGCATTTCTTTTTAACTATGCACAAGCATTGATCTACGCTTGAGCAACATTCTCAAAATACGGGCCTAAATGAGTGAAAAATTATGAAAATTTATAGAAAAACCGAATACCATTTGTATTGATTTGCATTTTTAAGTAGATAACGCTTTAAAATAAGTAGCTTCAAATATTGTAGTACCAAATGATAACCTGGAAATAAAGGTAAATCATTTACTTAATCGTATTATAAATAAATAATAATAATAAACAAATATTTCGGACACTTACACCAATCATCTAGTCCCGAACTAAGCAAAGCTTGTGCTATGGATACTAGATAACGGATAAACATACATAAATATTTATATAAACATCCATGACTCGGGAATAAATGTTCATATTCATCACACAAACATTAACCCCTCGCGGGATTCGAACCCGCAACCGTTGGTTTCGCTGACAGGGTCACTATTCACTACACCATCCGGTCGTCATAAAACCTGCGTAATAGAAATGTTTTTGCATTTTTAAGTAGATAACGCTTTAAAATAAGGAGCTTCAAATATTGTAGTACCTACCAAATGATAACCTGGAAATAAAGGTAAAAAAATTGTATCTGCATCCCTATTTAATATCGCATAACACACCTATTTCAAATGTACTGTCCTTATACCCAAAGGTTGCCTGGAAGAGATCGCTTTTAGTGATAAGGTCGACAAATTGTACATTATATTCTTACCACTTTTCTGAAACTGTATTTTCTTATCTGTTGTGCAATAAAGTGTATTTGTATTTGTAAATCATTTACTTAATCGTATTTTATTTTTACAATTCCTTAAAAATCTAATATCCGTAACCGAAACTATCCGAAACTAACGGGTAATCCGAAATCATTTCATACTTAAAACCGGTTTCATATTATACCTATATCCGTATCATATCCGAAATTTCATATCCACATCCCTGCTATAGTTTACCCTTAAAAAATGACCTACAAATCTTCCTGACAAATGATATTACTTATATAAAACTGCCTATTGATTCAGCAAAGAAAATAATTCATCTATTTCATTTGTACGAAGAGATATCATGATTCGACGCACTAATTAGATTGCCGCATGAAATAGTTTCTAAGAAATTATTGCTGCTTTTAATTAGTTGTACTGTACCTATCGGGTGAAAGTTGTGTCTCGATGACAGATGGAGTGTTTACTGTGAACATTGTGGGCGCTTTGTTATCGATACCTTTGCTTTCATAATTTCTGATCCATAATAATTAGCTATCTGTTTTTTTTGGGGAAATAAAAAAGTGTACTAGTTGACTTTCGTTTTGGGCTACTGACCATTATATTTCACTAGCTTTCCGCATGCGGCTTCGCCTGCGTGGCATAACTGTATCATGGATATTTGTATATCCCGCGGGAACTACTCTATCGGTATAAAAATCATATGTCTTAATCCAGGGTATATTCTACCTATACACCAAATTTCATCTAAATCAGTTCATACGTTTCACCGTGATTGAGCAACAAACAAACATCCAATATTTCGCATTTATAATATTAGTTAGATTACTTTAACGACGTATTTAGGTACACATAAAGTATAATAAAATTAGTAATAATAATTAGAAGTGTAGAAGTTTCAAATCCCTAAGAAGTATAAGTAATTCATTTTAACCGCCTCCGTGGCTCAATGTAAACAACATTGGGCTTACGGTTCGGAGGTCGCGGGTTCGATCCCCAGCGGGGTACACGTTTAAGTACTTGGTTTGGTTGGTGGTAGGGCAGTCTTCTAAATGTGTTGGGGATCCGGGTCAGTACGCTTCCACCTTCGACCTCGTCTTCACTTAACATCAGGTGTGTTTGAGGTCAAGTACCAACCCGTTGTGCTTAAAAAAAAATCATTTTTCACTTAGTTGCTGCAAAATTGCGATTGTCTTTGAATTCTCACCGCATGTCGCAGGACTTTGTATCGAAATTCCGGATATGTCCGGAGGATTCCAGACGTAGGGCAACCCTACTTGCTCGTTTAAAAACGTTACAGAGAGCAAATTTGACGGGACTGGCTGACAATTCTGCAGAGCTTGAAACAACGAAGGGAAATCATCATTGACACATTTTCTGTGTGACTTTCCATGGCCGCAAGCCATATGCGTCATATGGGTGAGGTATATTCCGATTCTGGTAACTATATGCGCTTCTCATTAGGAGATATATTAATCGCGTTTAAAAAGTTTGATAAATAGTAGATCTAGCTTATCAAAAAGAAAAATCCCAGAGAAATTGCATATATATTTACCGTATTTACTTTACGTTACGGTATCCAATACCTACTGGTTTATTTTTTGTTATTTAATTTTTTTTAGAAATTATTTGTTATGTACTTACCTACTTAATGCCCAAAAAAGCGGTATATTGTTTGAATCATCATACCGTACTTTATCCTGACAAACAAACCTAACATAAATATATAACATAATTATTTTGCGCAATAAAGAGTATTTGTATTGTATTGTATAAAAAAAAGAAAAGAAAAATTATCCTGTCTCTTGCGCCGCTTATTTTCCCACTGATGATTTCCCTTTCCGAAAAGGTGGTAGCTTGGACATATTATTTCCAATAGATTTAAATTGTCATTCAACAAATGATATCATGTATCTTACGTTCAAATAAATGCTTGAAGTTTGAAGTATAAACCACTATTAATATAGTCTGTGGTCTATTGAGTAAGGTCCCACTAAAAACTTTGTAGTTTCCAACTGTAAATCATGCTGAGCCAACGCAATTTTTCGGCGCTATTTTGCAACACTGACATTATATAAAACCTCTTTTTGTTCACGTTTCTTTGTTCAGACCTTATTGTATAACAAATATGCTGTTGTAATTTACGTGATTGTGTTGTTTATTGGACCAAGTGAATGTTTTCTTATCCTCCCAGTTTGCGCTTCAGGCATAAGAGTCACCACCTGGATATTTATCTCTTATTAATCAGGTATCGCAGTGCACCGATGGCGCAGTCGGATTCAGTATTCGGTTTCGATTAGCGAAGTTAAGCAATGTCTGGCGTGGTCTATTCCTGGGTGGGTTCATTTTAAGTGCTTCCGTGCTTCGGAGGGCACGTTAAATAGTATGTCCCCATTGTTGTTAAGCAAAGTCAGTGGCCTATACAGGCCTATATATCATATCCATCGTATCCACCAATCAGCACAGGGCCCGCATGGTGCATTATGACTCATACCTTTTACCAAAGGCTATTATAAAATTTCTGACTATCTGGATGATAAGCAAGCATGGACATAGACCGCTCGGCGATATTCAGTCTAATTATACAATATAATATAATTGTAATCCAAACTTATTTAAAAGAGCAACCCTTGAGTTTCTTGCTCGTTCTTCTCTGGGGAATCTGCTTTGCGAATGAGCAATAATGTCAATAATTTTAATATCAAGATTAAAAATGTGACGTTTTCAAGTGATAATCTTTATCCTACGAAATAAATATTTTTTGACTTTGGCTTTGACTTTGACTATACCCTCTCCCAGTGAGAGGAGACTGTGCCCCATCAGTGGGAACGTGTAAGGCTGATAATGACGCAGGTGCCCGTGTTTGTAATACTGAACACCGTTTCAGTTTTTAAATAATTATCATAGTAATTTAACGGATCTAATTTTAATTTTGGAAAGTTGTTGTGCTAGCCCACATCGACTAGTTCTTCCGTTCTATCGATCATGCAGCTGTCAACAGATTTTGATTCTCGATATCGTTTATCAGCGGCGTGTCGATGTCGGAACCGAAGGCTTATCATGTAAGTTGCAGGACCAGTGCGTCAGTAGTGTATTACGCAATCATCATATCAACTACTGTACATAGGCTGCCTCCATAGATTTCCGGAGCGACCGGTTGGAAGGGACATGCATCCAGCGACCTTCCCCGATCTTCATTAGGTTGTCCCTCCAATTCACGGGCCATCAATTCTTCGAGCTATGCGCCCTGACTGCCACTTCAACTTACCAATACGCTGGGCTATGTCGACGACTTTAGTTCTCCTACGGATATTCTTCGTTCCTAATTTGATCTCTTAGTGAAACATCGAGCATCTTCCTCTGTATAGTGTTATCAATTATGTATTTTATTATAATATATTTTAGTTAATATAAATATAAGTACGATTTAAGTGTAGGTACGTTAGTATTTTGGCACCTTGACGGAAGCAGACTGACGCATACTGTCATATGGATTGACGTGATAGTCTGTCTGCTTCCGTTCTCCGACTAAGGTAGGAGTGTTAAAAGTGTTCTGTGTTGTAAGTGATATAAAAAGGGATTATTAAAGAGTTTACGAGTGAGTATTACTTTCTTTTATTTTTCGCACATATTTCCTGAAGATAGTATCATCATTACACTGTTTGCATGACGGAATAAAGTCAAATGAAAGTCATAAGCGAACATCTCAGAAGTGGGATACGAACCGAATAACGTACTTTCAAGATATATTTTTTTTACAAACAAGTGGTAACGGATGTCATAATGTTACTATTGTATAAACCTATGGCCACAACTTTATGGCAACCGCCCAGCAGTGGGTATCGTTAGGCTGATGCGATGACGATAAGTAGATTCATTGCTATCATTATCCAAGACATAGTTAAATTATATAATTATTCTTATCCACCCACATGTCGACTACAAATAAAATAATGTATGTTGGAGAGGAATCATAATGGACAGATTCAATTGCTTCGGAAATTACTGATTATTGACAGGTCATGATAATCAGTATTGTAATTGTTGGGTCGTGTTTAACATTAATATGTAAATAAATCGTGGAATAATTAGCCGAATTGACTTATATTTATCTACGTAAAATATTCAATTCATTTATTTACATCCATGGCTATTTACAATATAATTGAATGAGCTACAATCGGAATAGGAATCTCACGAACAGTCCTCTGTGCGATGTAAATTTGTTTGCAATTCCAGTGAACGTAGCCAGTGACGGCAGGCAGTACACGCCATCGTCCCCGACCTCGACGGCACGCCGGCCACGCAGCCGGGAAATGGAAACACCGCAGCGCCGGCAAAGCTTACGCGCCGACGTCAGGGAGGAGTCTGTCGTTGGTGACGAAGGCCGTGCACGCGACCAACGGCTACTGCGGAGGCCAAGGGTGGGCCGTCACTGCACGCGCAGCCGGGCCAGCTGCCGCTCGCGCAGCCGGGCGAGCCGCCGCACGCGCAGCCGGGCGAGCCGCCGCACGCGCAGCCGGGCGAGCCGCCGCTCGCGCAGCCGGGCGAGCCGCCGCACGCGCAGCCGGGCGAGCCGCCGCTCGCGCAGCCGGGCGAGCCGCCGCACGCGCAGCCGGGCGAGCCGCCGCACGCGCAGCCGGGCGAGCCGCCGCACGCGCAGCCGGGCGAGCTGCCGCTCGCGTAGCAGGGCGAGTCGCCGCTCGCGCAGCCGAACGAGCCGCCGCTCGCGCAGCCGGGCGATCCGCCGCTCGCGCAGCCGGGCGACCCGCCGCTCGCGCACCGGTCACCAGCCACGCGGACGAGCGAGCCGCCGGTCGCGCATCCGGGCGAGCCGCCGTTCACACGCCAGCCGCCGGTCGCGCAGCCACGAGAGACGTGAGTCCCATGGCTACCGATCCCGGAGCAGCAGCCCCAAACGTATCGGTGAGCCATGCACATCTAGTTCTAAAGACGGTTTGACTCAGCTCTTAGACGCTCTTAAAGCTATCGGTAGCACTGGTAGTAGTAGTAGCTTTGATAAACTAGGCAATCTACAAAATACTATACCTGAGTTTGATCCCTCAAGAAAGGAACAGACGATGACGATGTGGCTGCACAAAGTGAACGAGTGTGCTTCGATATACGGATGGTCGGAGAAGCAGCTTATTCACTTTTCGTTACCCAAGTTACGGGGGGTTGCGCAGCGTTGGTACGAGGGACTGTCCTCTGTTCTTTTCTCGTGGGAAGAGTGGCAGGCTAAATTATTGGCAGCATTCCCATCCGAAGAAAACTATGGGCAAATGCTCAGCGATATGCTGGCCAAGCGAGCTAAATTTGGCGATTCGCTAGAGAGCTACTATTACGATAAGGTGGCGCTAGTGAATAGGTGCGGTATCACGGGACGACGAGCGGTCGAATGCATAGTACATGGGATTGACGATCGTACTGTCAGACTCGGTGCCGAGGCAGTCCAGTTTAGCGACCCGGATAAACTCCTTGCATACTTAAGAAATTCTAGGAACGTTAAACCCCTGACAGACAGAAAACCCTTCGTCAAAGGGACCGCGAACGGTAGGGCTCCTGAGTCACAGGTCAAACAAGGTAAGGGACCTCGGTGCTTCAACTGCAAGCAAGAAGGCCACCTGTCAAACCAGTGCCCTCAGCCTATAAAAAGATGTGGCAAATGCAATAAACCGGGGCATAATACCGAACAATGTTACTCTGCCAACGTTAAGTTGCCACAACCATCGGACAAAATCGTCATGACAGTTACAGATGCTAATAAACCTGACAACAAGTATATCAAGACTATTGAAGTAAACCGAATACCATTGAATGCCTTTGTTGACTTCGGTAGCGAGTGTTGTATGATTAGATCGTCCGACTTCAGCAAGATTGATGACCATTTTGACACCGATGGATTACCTACCCTCAGGGGATTCGGTAACTCGGTCGTGCAGGTATTAGGTAAAAAGCGGGTTCATATTGTGATAGACGAAGTTGAGGCCGATGTAGATTTATTCGTAGTGCCAGATCAGGCTATGCACGTGCCGATTATGATAGGTCAGTCATTCACAGAACAACCTCACGTGGTGGTTTACAAAACAAGCAAGGATCTGTACTTATTACAAACTATCGAAGAGACACCACCCAACTCCAGGGTGAGATTGTTCTGTAAGGATGACGTTACGCTTTCGGGAATGTCTGTTATGGAAGTGTATTCCGACCCGTGTATTGTAGGCGAAATTTACATAGACGGCGGTTTACGCCTCTCATCTGATGTTAGATTCTCTGTATCATCTGGTATATATTCACTTAGTGATCAGGGCGTAGGTGAGATAGCAGTAAATGTCCCACTCAACGAAGCCATTACACTGAAGAAGGGTTGCTTAATGGCGCGTGGGCATGTGGCGAGAGAGGATTATGCAGGCGAGACCATGGACGTCAACAGGGTTAATAAAAGCAGTCTTTCGCCTATAACGGGTAACCAAGTAAATGTGGGTGATGGGATTTCGACTGCACAAAAGGACCAATTACTCAAACTTCTAAATGACTACAGAGAATGCTTTGCCTTCAATATGTCCGAATTAGGTGTCACCTCAGCTGGTGAAATGTCCATCACATTAAGTAATGACGAGCCTGTAGTATACAGACCATATAGGCTTGCCATTAAAGAGAAGGAAATCGTGCGGGGCATGGTATCTGAGTTATTAGATCATGGGATAATCCGACCTTCAACATCATCTTACGCTAGTCCCGTGGTACTGGTACGTAAGAAAACGGGAGAGTACCGACTCTGTATCGATTACCGAGCGCTTAATAAAAGGACGGTCAAAGAGAGTTACCCCATGCCATTAATAGATGACCAGCTGGACATATTGACGGGTCACCAGTTCTACACTACCCTTGATCTCGCGTCGGGGTATTATCAGATACCGATACGGGATGAGGACATACATAAAACGGGGTTTGTAACACCAGAGGGGCATTTTGAGTTCACCAGAGTGCCCTTCGGCCTTGCAAATGCCCCAGCCACGTTTCAACGCATCATGAACCAAGTGCTGGGCTCCAACCGTTATAAAGAAGCCCTAGCTTACTTGGATGATGTGATCCTACCAGCAAAGGATTTCGCTGAGGGATTGACTCGGCTAGAAAATGTACTTAAGATATTTTCTAGCGCAGGGCTAACTTTAAAGCTGTCGAAATGCCTTTTCTTTGGTCATGTTGTCGATTACCTGGGGTTCGAGGTGTCTAAAGAAGGCGTCCGACCGGGGTCGAGGAAGGTGGCTGCGGTAAGGGAGTTTCCTGTACCCAGAGACCAACATAATGTACGCCAATTCTTGGGCCTTTGCAGCTTCTTTCGGCGCTTTGTACCTGGGTTCTCAGTTATTGCCAAGCCCTTAACGCATCTTCTAAAGAAGGATACCCCTTGGTCCTGGAGCGAAGAGCAACAAGCAGCCTTTAAGACACTACAGGAAAAGTTAGTAGAAAAACCAACGCTGGCTCTGTACAATCCACAAGCGGAAACAGAGCTCCACACTGACGCGTGCAAAATAGGATTAGGCGGGATTCTACTGCAACGCGATGCGTGTGGAGCTCTGCGTCCGGTGGCTTATTTTAGTAGGCAGACAAGTCCTGAGGAGCAAAATTACTCCTCGTATGATTTAGAGACACTCGCGGTCGTGGCCGCTCTCCAAAAGTTTCGGGTATATCTGGTCGGTATACGTTTCAAGGTGTTGACCGACTGCAACTCGTTACGTGCGACGTTCCAGAAGAGGGACATGATTCCGCGAGTGGCTCGATGGTGGGAACTAATGCAGGAGTACGATTTCTCTATTGAATATCGAGCAGGTAGTTCCATGTCTCATGTTGACGCGTTGAGTCGCAACCCTATATCTGGGCCAAACCAAACCCTCTATGACGTAAGCAACGTTTTGGAAGAGAACTGGTTGGTAACGGTGCAGAATTCTGACTCCGAAGTTCAAAGAATTATCGGCATTCTCAAGGACCCTAAGTTTGACGACATTGTCGATATAAAGAGTAACTATAAAATTAAAGGAGACAAGTTATTTAGGATCACACCAGATGGAGACCGATGGGTAGTACCGAAAGGGGTCCGTTGGCAAGTCGTCAAGTGCAATCATGACGATATTGGTCATTTCTCCGTTGATAAGACCTTGGAGAAAGTAAAGTCGTCATACTGGTTCCATAAAATGCGCAATTTCGTAAAGAAGTATGTAACTTCGTGTTTGGAATGCGCCTACTCGAAAGCAAAGGGTGGTAAGAAGCAAGGTTTCCTTCACTCTATCGATAAGATAGACAATCCATTTGATACTGTGCACGTGGATCATGTAGGGCCGTTCGTGCGCAGCAATCGAGGCAATACACAAATCCTCGTGATAATAGACGCATATACACGATATATTTATATAAAGGCTGTTAGAAACACCAAATCAAGCACCTCCATAAAGGTCCTCAAAGAATACTTCGGCATATTCGGGGTGCCACGACGTCTAATCTCCGACAGGGGTTCGTCCTTTACTAGTAACTCATTTAAGAAATTTATGAGCGATAAAGCCATCAAACATGTGCTCAATGCAGTGGCTACACCGAGAGCAAACGGGCAGGTGGAACGCTACAACAAGACTATTGTTGATGCACTCACGGCAAAGTCCATTGGATCAGCTGATAGTAAATGGGACGACCACCTGCCCGACGTTCAATGGGGTATGAACAATACCTACAACAAAGGTATTAACCGGACCCCAGCCGAAGCACTATTCGGCACCAGACTAACTGGTTCTAGTGATAGTCGAATATTATCGGAGTTGGTGAACGAGGCCAGCGGAGAGAAAAACATCGATTCGAATAGGGCGGAAATAAGGCAGGAAATTAATGCTCATATCGAATCTAGTCAACAAAAACAAAAGGAAGCTTTTGACAAGCGAAGGTGTGAACCAACAAAGTATAATCTCGGGGATTATGTTAGAGTCGAACGACAAGTCCCGGCGACTGGACAGAGTAGAAAGCTCGCACCAAAGTTTCAAGGGCCATATAAAATTACAGCTATACTCGATAAAGACCGCTTCCAAATCGAAGATACGCCATTGACTCGGAAGGGTGATAGACAGTTCTCTACTGTGGTAGCTATAGATAAAATTAGACCATGGCTAAATTTCAATAGACCGCATGAAGAAGACATGATTACATCCGATGATTCTGATGATGATGAAGTATGAAAGACCCAGCATATAGATGCTTCACCACTCTCAATTTTGATTCTTACATAGTTTTCATTATAATTATACAATATATTCACATTTCGTTTACATTACAAGATTTACATTTATCTACAAGTGATTCATTTCATTACTGGAAATAAAACAAGTCTCATCGAAACTATACCGACATCGAAGAGTTCTGTTTGTCGACTTAGGAAAAGAGGCATGTTATAACCGTTCACTGTGATGCATGGGAAGAGTTCCATCGCTGATCAGTAACTAATACAATAACATAGAGAGGTACGCAGGAAGAGTTCTGTTTGCCAATCATTTATAAAATCAAACTGTGACGCATGGGAAGAGTTCCATCGCTGATCAGCAGCTAATAGAGTAACACCGAGAGGTAGGCAGGAAGAGTTCTGTTTACCAATCGGAAAACCAATCTGTGACGCATGGGAAGAGTTCCATAGCCGATCAGTAAATTATAGAGTATCACCGAGAGGCACACAGGAAGAGTTCTGTGCGCCAATCGGAAATCTAGATTAATTATATTAGTATAATTTTGCTATAATTATAATATTTACTAATGATTTACTGAATGTTATATAGATATATTTAGTAAGGAATTATTTTTGTGTATAAGTCAAATCAAGGATGAGAATTTTTACTCAATTGTTACAAGTTATGCTATGATCAGTTAGCCACAATTTGATTACCTTCTGTCAAGGTTCATTGTTCAAGGTTGAATTCCATTGCAATAACTTAAGCTTGTTATCATCTCCGTAATTTTGACAAAATGGTTTGCATCTCTTTGTTGCTGATTGTCCATCTTATGTTGAATTATAGCTTGTTAGCGTGTATTGGTCGCATATTATGTATTATTAGGCTACAATTATTACGTTATTCTGTTATGTACGAGTATTTGATAAACGTACGAGGTCGTCCGAAATCATTCAGATGGCCGACTGTTATCAATTATGTATTTTATTATAATATATTTTAGTTAATATAAATATAAGTACGATTTAAGTGTAGGTACGTTAGTATTTTGGCACCTTGACGGAAGCAGACTGACGCATACTGTCATATGGATTGACGTGATAGTCTGTCTGCTTCCGTTCTCCGACTAAGGTAGGAGTGTTAAAAGTGTTCTGTGTTGTAAGTGATATAAAAAGGGATTATTAAAGAGTTTACGAGTGAGTATTACTTTCTTTTATTTTTCGCACATATTTCCTGAAGATAGTATCATCATTACACTGTTTGCATGACGGAATAAAGTCAAATGAAAGTCATAAGCGAACATCAGCTCCTGGTATGTACTGGGGTCTACCGCCTAACTCAAAGCAATAGCGATAGCAATGCTCTGTCCGTCGTCGTCATTTTGTTACGATATGACAAGGGCGGACAGTGCATTGACGTCATAAACCATGACAATACCCAAAGCAATAGAGTTAGGCGGTCGGGCTGCTGGAGCCACCGCCATATGAAGAGGAGGCCACATTTCGGTGCATAAGCCATCTTTCGTCTTTACGCCCTGACTGCTTTGGACAAGAATACGTTGTGCAGTTGCCAGAACGGTGCCCATCCGAGTTGAAAGTTGCACAATAATTGCTGTCACACATCAAATTTGTATTACGCACTAGCAACACCCAAGCGATTTGTTATAATAACACACAATCTCATATTCCAGCGATATACAGACGGATGACATTCCATTACCATTGTGTGTGACCCATTCTGCAAAATCTCGTTACGATTTCTATAGAATGTCAAAGAAGGAGACGTCACTATCGAGTAGAATACCATAATTTCTTTTAATAAACCAGATTATCGTTCAACTAGCTTAGATAGAACTTAGCTTAATTAGAGTGTTTACTGTCAAAATGTCGGCTTTAATTGAAATTTAGGACTCAGGCTTCCAACAAAAACCGATATGATTCTAAACACTATCGAATTTAGAATAAGATCGCTAGTAGCTAACAACCGCCATTGGTTGCTACAGACTACTGGCCCAGGTCTCATATTGAACTACTTTAGGTAATAAACTAGTCCTAGCTCGCAGTGGCACGACCTGTTCATTCTATTATATATCGCTTATTGGTGCGCTTCCTCGAAGCAGTGACCTCGATCCAACTTTACTGAATCATTTTTAATTAGATACTTAGCACATTTTAAAAAGAGCATAAGTCGCGTCTAAGTTGGTTCAAACAGACAACAGATTGGTTTTTGTTGGTTAAATAGCGACTGTATTACGATGTATATTTCCAATCTGGCATCTTTGGTGGTATCTATAACGGTGGTTTTCGCTCGTTTTATTTGGGCAGTTCGTTCCACTTTCGGTTGCGGCTCGCGCCGGCTAGTAACCATGGCGACTGGTTGCGTTTACTCGATAGCCGATTGAAGATTAACGCTATCTGTTAGATGTATTAATTTATGTGCAATCAGTATGTTTACGGTTACGATATTAGGTTTACGATTCGGAGGCCGCGGGTTCGCGATCCCCAGCGGGGTACAGTTCCGGTTGTCAAAGATTAGATAGCCAGCCCCCTAATGTGTTGGGGTTTCCGGGTCAGTACGCTTCCACCTTCGACCTCATCTTCACTTAACATCAGGTGTGATTGAGGTCAAGTACCAACCCGTTGTGCATAAAAAAATGTGGAGATAGTAGTAGTATTTAAAGTACTATTTGCTTTTCACTCCCGTCGTCGCTTTGAGGTTGAACTATTTTGGGATAAGATGTGACAACAACAGCCGAAGGGTAATTTTTTATTTAGGTTCTCCTACATCAAATTATTGTATCTCAATAGATCATTCATCATCAGTCATGTGACGATCAACAGGCTACCCGCTCACATTGATTCCATAAAAACATCAACAGCCTTAGGCGTCTGCTGGGGCATCCCTCTCACCAGACAGGGTACAGACAATCCACCATGCGGGCGATGAATTTGTATCAAACTTGTGTTCCTGATAATCAATGTTTTAAAGCTATTACTGTTTGGTGTAGTGGTTAGCAACTCTGACCACTATACCAAAAGGTTGCGGGTTCGAATCCCGCTAGGGGCATATGTTTGTGTGATGAATACGGACATGTGTACCCGATTTATGGATGTTTTCATTTATAATAAGTATTTATTTAAAAATGTATTTATGTAGTATATCAACCATCTGGTATCCACAACACAAGCTTATAGTTGCTTACTGTGGAACTAGATGGCGCTGTTTGTATGTCTAAGGTTATTTATTATTATTACTGTAGGCCACGACTACCTCTAATTGAAATTAATCCACTATTTAACATCCCATCAAAATTACTGAAACACTCGTATAATAATATCAGTGGGGGTGACCGTACCAGTCGTCGTTTAATTTCTCTAATGCGACTGGGCTACGAGTGCTTCAGGATGAGAATTCATCTGTAGATATACAGAAGGTATACAAGTTTACGTCCACATTCTCCCTATCATATTAGGTCCTTACCTATGAAATTGGCGTTTTGTTTTAGTACTGTTAATTATTCTGTGGTTTTGTATGAAGAATTTCATTAATACTGTTTCCTCCACACAAACATTTTTGATTGTTTTTTGGGAACGGCACATCCAAATTTAGCTAAACTTTGTGTGTATTATCGGATACCATTAAGTTAAGTATAGGCATCGTTAATTTTTAAAAGTAACCGCTTTATAAAAGTTTCAGCGAATCTAAGAAATGATTATGGGAAGAAGAGCTCTGTTCAATTTTTTTTTATTATGTGATTTAGCCCAGAAATTAAAAAATACTTCATGTGAAACCTTGAAATAATATTCCATTTTCCAAATGAAAAATAAATTTTGATATAGCTTTGAAAATCGCAGGAATTGGTACATATGATTAACGATGCAAAAAAACCCCAATTTCATGGGTAAAGACCCAATATAATAAAAAAATATACTTAGTTATTACTAAGTATATCCATAAGTTAATCCATGTTGTGAATACCCGGGTTCTTATACAAATTATAGAAAATTGGAAACCCTACGACCAAGTATTGATTGAAACAGAAAGTGCACTTGAGTAACCTTTTTAAGTGGAATTATCTTAGTATCTGTCTGCGACAAGCAAAGAATGGATTATGTAGTTTGCTTTATACAGGCTGGTTCGCTGGCAATTTATATGTTACGTCACCGAAAAATAATTATTTCAAGTTTTCTAGACCTCTAAGATTTCTGAAAATTTTAATACATAGGTATACCTATTATATATGTGACGATATTATATTTTTAATATATTTGACGACCTGTTTGGTGTAGTGGTTAGCAACTCTGACCACTATACCAAAAGGTTGCGGGTTCGAATCCCGCTAGGGGCGTATGTTTGTGTGATGAATACGGACATGTGTACCCGAGTTATGGATGTTTTCATTTATAGTAAGTATTTATTTACACAAAAAAATGTATTTATGTAATATATCAACCATATATCTCACAACACAAGCCTATAGTTGCTTACTGTGGAACTAGATGGCGCTGTGTGTATGTCTAAGGATATTTATTTATTTATATTTTATTTATACCTACACACTAATGCACAGCGCTCTTGTGGTGTATCGTTATAACTCATTACCACATTCTAACGTCGTTATAAATGGGTTCCTCTTACTTTCCATCCATTTGAAAGAAACATCAAGATTTTTTTGTCATGCATGGTATGACATACGAGGCAAATATGCAAGCAGCCAACTTACTGCTCATTATTGCAGCAGCAGCAATCTATAATGACAAAATGGATAAATACAGGGAAAAAGGAATTATCGATAGAGGGTAAATACCGAATATCACATTCCGAAGATAAGAAAGACTTCACTTTTTAATTATGGTGTACGCTTGTCCTAATTCTCCTACAGTAATAGCTGAAAATCAGTGTTTTGTTCTTTGTACAATCTCATAGATTGACCTGTGGGGCTGTGGCCTACACATGATACGTACAGGAAAAAAAGAAGTGATCATGGAAGGCGAGCACCGAATAGCACATTTCCCTCCAAAGAAACAATTCATTTGTTATAGATAAGAAAAACTGATTTTTTTTATTTATGGCGTACTTGTGTCATGATTCTCCTCGAGTAATAGCTGAAAATCAGTGTTATGTTGTTAACAATCTCATAGGTTGACCCTAGTCCACACTCTCTAGTTTGTCGTCAACATATTCCGTACTTATGTGCCTATTCAGTTTTATATAAATTCTTTCAAAAGTTTGTGTTTGACTGAAGTAACAGATAAACGTTTTATCTATGTGTACGTAATCTCTTCATAATTCGTTACGTACCTAAATAAGAGTATGAACGCTGTACATACATACATAATGTCACGCCTGTTTCCCGTAGGGGTAGGCCGGAGACCACAGACTTCCACTTGCTACGATCCTGATCTTCTACTTCTTTCACTCTCATAAGGTTGTTCATAAATGCTCGTCGGTTTAGGGTACTCTTGACTTGGCCTTTCTTTAAGACGTCCCCGATTTCATTATGGTACGTTCGCCCTGGTCTTCCCCTACCAACACTACCATCCACATTCGCTTTGTATATGAACGCTGTAGTTAAGTTAAATCGAATCTAAAAACTCGCTTCGCCTACCGAACACAAAAAAAAAATCAAATAACATAGAATACAGTTTTTCTTACCTCTAAAAATATAAAAATGTGTGCTGTCCACAATATTGACTTAGATATTTTCTTTTCCTCTACCTCTTTTTACCCGCCCTGTATTGTCCGCCTCAAATTAAGTCTCAAATTTTGTTCTTGAGTGTGACTGAACTTCTACTGTAATTTTTCCAACCTATCATTAGTATAATTTATGATCCAGCTAGCTACATCATTAGTACATAGGTACTTGTCTTCTATTATGTCTGAAATTGGTATCCATTGATTAACACGATTTTCGTACTGATTCGCGGATTTTGAACTATAATAGGTACTATGGATACAGATTACTTAATGTTTTTATAATGCAGATAAATCGCTCCCTTCAAATGTTTTATAACTACCGCGATAGTAGCTTACTTCTTCTCAAAAATCATTAATGAAATTTTCACTTTTCTGCAGCCCCTATGTTTTTTTTCGGACACTTACACCAATCATCTAGTCCCAAACTAAGCAAAGCTTGTGCTATGGATACTAGATAACGGATAAACATACATAAATATTTATATAAACATTCATGACTCGGGAATAAATGTTCGTATTCATCACACAAACATTTAGCCCTCGCAGGATTCGAACACGCAACAGTTGGTTTCGCTGACAGGGTCGCTATCCACTACACCAACCGATCGTCACTAATTAAAATGATTATCAACGCCGCCATATACCTCATTGTAATGGAAATTTCTTTTTTGATGACCAGTGTTACTATTACAAGTAAATACATAACTAAATAGAAAAGGCCTCTTGTTAGACCTTGTGTCCCCCATGTACGCCTTACAATTGATTGAAAGTATCTCGTCTCGGCAATTAAAGTATCTCTCTAAAATAATAATATAAAATAAATTATTACATTATGATCAAAATGTTATTCAATGAAAAACAATGCTTTGTTTTAAGGACTGGAATAGGTACAATTTAACCACAATCCCATGTGATGGAAAGTGACGATATACATATAAGATGAAGTACGCATCAGGAAATGTCTGAATGGCTCAATAGTTAATTACCCGATGGTAGCAGGATTTAGGGAAAATTCCGTACGAAGTAACTTTACTTAATATGTGATGAAGCGCCATCTCACATTCAAATCTACATAGGACGGAATGAATTTTGAACGGAACGCACTATGTGTCTAGATGAAATGCTTCTCAAGCGACGTTTACATTATGACACCAGAAGGGATTAAATAGACATGGATATGACATTTTCATAACCTCCTGACATGTTTTCTATTTTAATATATCTATTTTAACTTGTATTCAACTATAATTTGACAAAGGTGATTATGGCATATCAATAATCTCATGACATGGTTTATATTTTATTTTGTTTTGTTTTATTTCATTTTGATTATTCTAAAATGGTATGACGTTGACGTAACAATGGTTACATACTTATACTTTCTTAATTAATTTTGACATACATATAACAATATGTTTTACTATTGTATACAGGAATTTGTTTTTTATGTTATTATTTTTTGTTTTATGTTTGACAATCACTTTTATTTTAAATTTCATAAATTTACGAAACTGTATGTATGACATGCTATTGTAAAAGTGAACTAAATAAATCTAATCTAATCTCATAGAAACTTTTTATTCAGTGCCACAATACATTGTACAGAACCATAAATATAATTATTATTATACAGGAAGAAATCTTAGAATAATGCACAATATAATTTATGTATAGATTAGAGTCTTGCACGAGTTCTTTAATGTTGAGACCCCGGACACTACGGTTCTGAAACAAATGACAAGCGGTGACTAGTCGCTCCTTGAGTCCTAAGAGCACCAGTCAGCATGGCCCCCTTTATGACACTTCCAACCAGCATGGGTTCCGCTCTTGCGGCTCCTCTCCTCGGCGATGCCATTAGGGCAAAGGCTCCCATAAACGATGTCGCCACGACTTAAGTCAGTCTAATATTGCTATAAACATGTTGTTGATGTGATATGTGTGTGTGCACCTTACTTGTGTTCCATATAGCCTGTCCAGTAGTGTGTCCAAAGCGATGTATAAAAAGAGGTTATTCGTAAGAAATTGAAACGTGTCCCATGCGATCTGTTACATTAGCTAACACAGTCTGTGGAGGGAGGAGGTGGGGGGAGAGGTCGATGGCCTTGCCCCTCGCGGTATAATTAGTATACTGTATACGTTTGTCTATGGGATGGGAAGAAGTGAAAACGAGAGTCCATGATCTACGTTTTTATTGGCGATAGTACAGTCATAGTAAACGTTCGCATAAGATATTAGGTACTATAAGGGTTTAGTAATTGAGGAAATATTGAGTATTATGTAAAAGACTCAAACATGAAAAAGGAAAACGAAGTCGAGACAAACTTTCAAACTTCAAGCATTTATTTCAACGTAACGACGTACGATACATGATATCATTTGTTGAATGTCAATTTAAATCTACTGGAAATAAAAAAAGGTTTATTGCATTTATCTGTCAGTCGGTATGTCCAAGCTACTACCGCTTCGGAAAGGGAAATCATCTGTGGAAAAAGAAGCGGCGCAAGAAACCCACAGGATCATTGTTGTCCCTTTTTTTAATAAAGTATATAACTAATACAATATTATAATTTTGGGGAGCTTGTCGAAGTACACCAAGCGTGTTTGTCATTCAGGTAGTCACTAATTTTATAATAACCTTTTTTTGTTAATGTTATTTTGACATGATCTTTAAATTGTTTCTCAGTTAGATTAATGATATTCTCAGGTATAAGGTTATAAAAGCGTATACAGACACACTCAACTGTTTACTTAAAACCAGTAATAGCTCAGTAAAGATAGGTGAATTTTGGGGTGTAACTTCCTATAATCTTCCGTTCCTGATTTTGACATCACAGGTTGTATAAATACGCATTAAATTACTAAGTTTATTTAAGAAATATTTGTACACCTTGTTTTCACGCACAATTATCGAGATCAAAATTTTTATGAGAATATCTACTGATTAAGTATTGAGTAAATATTAAGTTCTTAAATTTGTCACTAGATGTCGTTGATTAATTTTAAAACGCGATATCGTTTCTGTCTTTGCGAATGGATAAGTTAAAATGTATTTTTTTTTTAAGTTGAATTTTCGGGAGCATTAAAGGCTCTCTATTCGTATCGTCGTTTTATTTCTGGGGGGACCCTTAGTAGGCGGGAACACCTACGTTGTACCGTGTAACTGACGGAAATCTAATACAGCTGCAGCTTTGTCCCGAGTCCCTGTTTAAGGTCGTTAAACTAATGTGTCTAGTCTCCCCCCTTTTATCTGATCAGACTATGCACCCCTATGAAACAAAAGATCTTAAGAATCTTTAATACCTATAATAATATTGATTAAAGACTGTTATTGGTGTCGATTCTGATAGGGCATAAATCTGGAACAGTCGACTAGGTAACATTGATTTGCTTTATGAATAAAGTGTTTTATGTTAAACTTTTAAATTGGCAATTTAAGATAATCGCCGAAACTCACACATCGTCTATAAACAAGCCAATTATAGTAGCCTATATCCTTCTCCAGGTCTTAGACTTCCTCTCTGTCACTTAATACGATCGAGTCACGAATATTAATATTAATGTGGATGAAATTTAATGTTGTACAGTTGACTCCACTATTCATACAGTAATTCAGGGCTGTTTTACATGATTAATAGTAGCATGCTGGCTATTTAAGCTGTTTTATCAGGAGTTCTCTAAAATGTTATGAGAATTTATTCCGTCCAGTGGCGCCCGCATTGGATAAATGAAGATTTGTTTTTAAATACAGTCTTTTTAAATAAATAAAAAAAGTCGTTCTGACGTGCACTCGAAAACCTTAAAGCTAATTATAAATAATATAATTATTAAATAAATCTATAATTTGAAATACTCTAAAATAATCCTAATTTAATTAAAGCTATTTATTTACTATTTATGATAGGTTTTTGATTGCAGGTCAGAGCGTTTTTTTTTTATAAAAGAAACCTTAACTTATCTAATAAACCCTCAATTAAACCAGATGGTTATTTCAGAGAATTACCGATGGTATAACTTAAATAGGCATTATTCTACAATAAAATACGTTAAACAAGAGTATTGCTCTTAAATTGAACAAGTAGAAACGTAAAACTGTCCTGTATGAAGAACTATGACGTCGACTGTACTAGCTCGTTTTATTATTCTAAGAAGAAATATACAGCACCGTTTTAAAAATGATTATTGATTAGAGATGTGCCATCAACAACCGCCTCCGTGGTTCAATGTAAACAACATCGGGTTTACTTTGCCAATCGAAAATGAATAGTGAAGAAGACTGCGCCACGATTGTTTCTCCTAGAAGTCTGGGTGGTACAATTTGAGTGTTATTTTGTGGTTTGTCTGTATAAAACACGTGTTCAAATAAACGTAAAGTATTTGTGGAGCATTGAAATATTATGACGCGTCTGTCTGTTGGTTGATATTTGTTTTAAATGTTTTATGGCTGTCGTGCCGATGATGTCATTGGCCTGTGGTTAAAATACATACTTACAAGTATATTGTTATATCGTCGAGATCGTCATCAATGATGAACGATTAGTTAGCTCATCGCTTGCCACTTTGCCGTCTTTACCCTACTACAGCGAAGCCAAAAGGAGAGTAATGTATTCTCCGGGTGTGAATATAAATCAAACAATGTGACAATGTGTGGTCTTCTGATAATTATCTGATAACGTAATGTAAGGGCTGAATAATAGCAAGTTATTAGAGCGTCTAAAAATAATTGGTCGCCCACGTAAAACATAGTGTTTTACGTGGGCGACCAATTACAACAATTAGAACAATGTCTTAAGATTAAACACTATCCTGTCAGTGTCAAAACATAAACACTTTAGAGTTTTAACCGCCTCCGTGGCTCAATGTAAACTTACGATTCGGAGGTCGGGGGTTCGATCCCCAGCGGGGTACATGTTTAAGTACTCGGTTTGGTTGGTGGTAGGGCATTTTAAATGTCCGCCTGGCTAGCTACCACCATCTTATCTAAATCTGCCGCCAAGCAGCAATGTTAATAGCATTGTCGTGTTCCGGTTGTCAGAGATAAGATAGCCAGTCCCCCAAATGTGTTGGGGTTTCCGGGTCAGTACGCTTCCATCTTCGACCTCATCTTCACTTAACATCAGGTGTGATTGAGGTCAAGTACCAACCCGTTATGCATAAAAAAAAAAAAAAAAAGAGTAACCATTAAACATGAATTTCTGGGAATACTAGCAAAACAAGTGATTAATACAGTATTTTAAGTATTTTGTAATAGAACTGATAGTCTAATGTAGGATTTCGAACAGCACCGGCCAAAGTTGCATTGCTTGATAAATATAATTGGCACCTACATTGTATCCAGAATTGGAAAGACTGCTAATTACGTATTATGCTTGATCTATACAATTTACAGTACATTGATTAATGTTCCTGTTACCTTCGTTTTCAGGCCGGATACACTCGGCGATCGTCTCCGGGGTCAACTTGGAGACGCGGTCTGTCACCGTCGAGTGGTACGAGCGCGGCGAGACCAAGGGCAAGGAGGTGGAGATCGATGCCATCCTCGCCCTTAACCCAGAGCTGGCCGTCGGGCAGCGCAACCACACCATCCATAGCCCACACCTCCAGCCGATGCCCAACAAACTCGCCAGGGTGAGCTCCTCCTTACTTATGGTACCCTAGTACTTTGTATTACTAAGCGGAGCCATTGCGAATCCCGCTCGATATGGATGGATTTAAAAGCTTAGTTACGTCCTTGAGATTCAATAAGTTTTTTGTCCCACCTGCTGAGAGTTTATCTATTCAAAAAGTTTTTGCTACAGCGCGCAGTAGTGCTTTAGTGACACTATGATCGCCTGGTACCTCACTGCAGGAGGCGTATTAAAAATGCATCAGTTTTTCAAAAGTTCGTCAGTCAATCGTGACAGATGGATTGATTGGATTAATAGATCTTCCGTAACTTTATGAACGCCTGGTATTTCATAGCCGATATCTAGATTTCAGATGGTTAAAATCTAGATTCTGGACCAAGTCGGGTCAACTGAGACTGCTTGGCCATCGTCCATGTGACTTGCGCTTTTTATATTATTATTCGGTCGCAAATATTAAATTGTGTTTTTAATAATACTAACTGCTGATCGCAATGATATAACCAGTGATTTCATCTCCCGCTCGATATTAACAAAGCGTGTAACTAATTCATTAACATTACCTCACGCATGATCAGCCTCGAACACGAAAGACTTGCTGACCGATAGTAGTGTCTGAGATCTTTATGGACACCAAAAATACAAGATGATATTAGGTATATTATAAATAAATCTCTGTTACCGTATTATTCAGCGACATAATTTTATTATGAATAAGTTAGTATTCCTGGTATACAATTTACTACTAACTCATAGCCTTGATTTTAAATGCAACTCGATTAAGTTGGCTACAATAAAAATGCAGTAAATACCACATTACAACGGATTGCAAAGGTCAGAACTTAATTTGCGGAAAGCCTGCAGTCCGCTTTCAGCAAGCGAGTTAGAAACGAATAATTACTGGTGTTGCAACTTTCGTTAATATCACCATTTTCAAATGAACTAATAACAGTGGATTATTGCATTGATGATAATTTTTGTAGTTCTCCCTATATTGACTCCAATAAGTATGTGATTAAAACGTATGGTATATTATATTTAATTTTTAAAAGTCGCCCTTTTCTTCGACACCAACACCGAGCTTCAGGCAACACTAAATTAGATGTGCTTGCGTTGAAGTAGTACGGAAGTATCCACGCTTATCGACCGAGTAGGCGATTGAACCGCGTACCAACCCGCGATCACTCTCATTGTTTGGGTCGTAGCCACGTTGCCAATTCACCGACAGTGCTACTGATATCATCGTGATAGGCGAATGTGTACACCGCTCATGAAGCCTTGGTACCGGCTCCTGTTAAAATCACATTCGAAGCCATGGTTTTTGAATCCTGGGGACACATTATGTTTATCATAGTATTTATAGGGTCCCAAAAAGTTTAATTATTTCAGAAGTCGATTTTGGAATACTGTTGCCCCAAAGATTGGAAAGCTGAGGTTATTGAATGTCGATTAGATTAAGGCAATGAAGAGTATCAGTGAAGATTAAAGTGAACTGAGCCCGGTGCGGTCGTGCAATGATGCAGAAATGTTCCCGTTTAGCATCAGCTGGCAGGTGACCACGTAGTGAGATTTTAAGCCTTTTTTCAGCACTGTTGCTATGGCAACGCAGTTTAAGCACGCTAGCTCCGTGGGCTGTCCGGTTTCAGGTTATGCGTCTAGTTTTAAAGATTTAGATCCTTATAAAGATATTAATTAGTCAGAGTGAAATAAATTTACTTCCCTGAATTATTCAATAATACTCGTCGAGTAAATTGAATATCCTATCAAGATTCGTACTCAGTTTGACACCATGTTTTATAAATAATCATAAAGCTTTTGACATGTTTGATTTGGAAGTACTTTCTATTTTGAAAGTACATTTCTGATTCTGGTACCAGTCACTCAGAAGTTTACTGATTCCTTTGCGAGAAACAAAATGTTCCCAAGATTCCATTAGCCCACTTTTAACTTGACATTGGACAGCCCTGAATCACAATCGAAGATTCGAAACACTCGTAGAAGCATAATGTTTACTAACACAGTAGTTGCGTGCTAGCCGGTCGATCGGACGATGGATGTCAGAGCGGCTTTCCGGATAAAGGCTATTTCACACGTGGCTGGTCTGACCTACCGACTAAACCGAGCCAACAACAGTGCCTAGACAAAGTAAGACTTGGGGCGCTCAAAATACGTTCTAGTATGTAAATCGATCTGTGGATACGTTTAGCACTAAAAAAAGAGATGAAGAAATTATAAGGCAATCGTTTACCTAACGCGGTCTAAGTCATTTTTGTTGGTAATGTTTTAAAAAGAATTATCAAATACATAAATTATTTGCATTAAAAAATGTGACGCCGGAAACAGCTTTTGATGATATTTTCGTTGAATCGGCGGTTTTCTTGTCAGTCACAAACGACAGCTGACATTCCATTAATTATTTTTAAAACATAGTTTAATTGTGATCGCTTTACGTAATCATTTCTCTTATAGCGATCTGATATGTCATATTGTGGGTTACGGTCATCGCGTAGGATAGGCGGTTGTCTCACCACGTGTGAAAAGGCGCGTGTGTAAGGCTTCGTCTGACGCACGCCCGATTCGCTGGACACCGGGTCACATCGATTTTCCACAGGCGAGCTAGACAGTTTCACTTTCAATACGATTTCGTTAGGGACGCTCGTTACAAGCATACTAGTTCAAACTCTGACATGATTGTTAACGATCTGGAGCCTTGAAAATATCAAATATTTTATTCAATTAATGATCAGATTCCATTGGTCAATTTTCAAGACTCAATTTCTGGTATTAGTAATATTGTGACACATGGAAAATGCTAGAGGGCGATGATGTTCCGGACAGAGCAGTAAGTGTTGCACTGTGTTATGTCATGTAATGGCACGTGATTGTTTGACATGGTGAAGGATCCCTCGGGCTCCTCCTCGGACGACGGCGGGTTCCTGCAGGGCGCGGAGGGTGAAGTAGCAGCTGAGTCCGGCCACACGCTGCCCGTGCGCAACTCACGATCGGTACTGTCCCGACAAACATTCGCACTTCAATTCTGACGCCGACCTGTACGGACGTCTCCACCGATCACCATGCCCTATTTTGTACTTTCACACTTTCATTTATTTATGTTGCTCCACCGATCTATGATTTGCACTAAGGCTTGTTATGGTGTTTTTGAATAGGTTGTGCTTTTGTCACGCCCGCAATAGCCTGTTACAATGCAATTTCGATTCACCCGATTGCGTGTCGTAACAAAAACACAATCCAATCGGTTTTGATGTTGTGTAGTTTTTAGTGTGTGTTTGAGGCAATTATTTTAATGGCACCCTCTTTTCGACTGTACTACTTTAACGGATTCAATTTATCAACTGCAATTTGTATACAAAGTTCTAATTGCTTACTCTACTTTCACCATGGAAGGACATTTGTGGATCCGAAAGTCAACTAAAATCTGTTTTTTTCTATAGTTTATTTTATTGTCTGATTTACTAACGATTTATCCGGAGTTTTATGAAAACCTAGTACCTATTTTTTAAGTGTTCGTTCAGTACAGTGGGCTGTTAAAACTTCTGTCATAGGGTAATTTCTTAGTTTAATTTGTTTACGTTTTGTACGGACTCATATGTAAACGTTTGCGTCATTAACTGATGATTCATCTTCCCACGCCGTCTCCGCACTGTCTTTAACGGGGTATGTCTGTAAATACCAAGTGTAAAAGTATGCTCATGTGAGAAAAGAATATAATGCAGTGTCTTTGAATATTTCGAAGTAATTAAGCCGGTGCTTTTGTGCGTGTGTACATTTTGTGAAAGTATGGAGAACTAAATAGAACCTTTTGTGTGTTAAGATAAGTCAGGTGTCTCTGTTAAATTTTGATGCTATTTATGCTTACTTTGAGAAGTGACAAAGTTTTCGGCAGAGTAGAATTGGACCAACCGTCTCTTGCCGTGGATATCGTAAACAGCGACTAAATGATCGTCAGCATAACAGCATAGACCAGTGATGGGCTGCAGCGTCATTAGTCCGGAGCTCCCAGAGGAAATCTGCGTTCGCCAACCCGCTCACCCAGCGTGGCGATTAGCGCATATCCTCTCATGGGAAACCGATGTAAATCGCTCCACAGGAGTAGTGTAAAGTAACGTCCGTGTATTTATACCATTAGATATAAATGTATTTACATTCGGTGTCCTAGTTATTCATACACGGCTGTTTTACAAAAATCATTTTCAAGCTATACTAGTCTCTAAAATTACTCTATGGTGTAGACTATCCCTTTTAGACAACTGACGATCTTACTACTTATAGATAACCAGAATGTCACCCTTTAACATGTAAGATATCAAATCAAATAATTTATTGTAAAATTTATAACAAAAAACTATAGAAACAATGAAAATGAATTGTATTCTAACTGCATGCAAGGGTGAAAATTTATCGTCATATTAAGCTTAATTGCGTCGATTTTGATGTGCATTCTCTAAACTAAAACGACAGACGTTTAAATAGTAGCTGACTGAATACAAGCACTAAACAGCGTAGCCATGCTTTGACGTATTATTGCTAGCTAGAATGTCTTCTCAATAGCTCTTATCTAAATATAGCTCTGTATGAATAATTATGGAACGGACTGTACCTCCTGTACTACAAAATATCACTTTGTTATTAAGTGGGATTGAGCCCTATTCAAACGCAGACCTTGTCACGATTACGATACTAGTTTACCTGTATTTGTGCGAATAAAAACTAATCAGGTCGCCAAAGTCGTTTAACTTTTTGCTACGTCACTGGTACCTATTTAGCCTAGTTATTCGTATATTTGTGTAGTGTTAAAACATGTCTGAACATGTCCACCCATACCTAGTAAATGATTCAGTTAATCTATACCTATGTAAAGTCAGCGCCAAATAGAAAGGACCTGTCAAGATGTTCATACAATTAACACACGGACAAAGGACAACAGCACAGATCCATACATCTTTGGGCCAGTTTGTTGTCACTTCAATTAATAAATATAGTCTTGAACTCTTAGTATCAGACGTGCTAAAAACCTAACACATATATTTTTAAAGGACTTTAGAAAAGAACAAAAGAGGTTTGAAATATGGTTTGGGGAACTTCGAAATTATATACTGGCAACATTAACCACATGCATTCTCACGCATGGAAACAAGATGCTAGGCCAAAGAAAAATTGTTTTTTCTTTTCAGAGTCGTCCGTCGCTCGCTCGCTCGCTGTTGCTGCTATCCCCATGGACGTAACAGTTTGATTGTTACGTCCATGGTTATCCCTACTTAAATTATAACCTCACAGTCAAAAATGTCAGTTGTCACTTGTCTATTTTTTTTTTTTTTTTGGAAAGAATTTAGTTATTGTGTAGTTTGTGAGCCAAAATGTTTTCTGAGAGCGATATTTTCAAATATTTCTTATAACTATACTAAGGTTCCAAAAATTCTTTTGAATAGCTAAGTTGATAGTCTTTAGTACCGGCTTTTTTTAAGTGTACCTTTTATTAGGTGACAAAACACTGGCCCAAAAATGCGGATGTCTTTTGTCAAATTACTGTGGGCACTCTTTGTCGTCAAATATTTTGTTTTTTTTTTTTTTTTATGATTGACTGGATTCCCGTTTCCCGACAATCTCACCTGATGGAAAGCGACGATGTGGTTGAAGGTGAAACATGCGATCCCAGTAAATGCCTATTCACTCGGCTCTTGAAGATCCCAAGGTTGTATTTGTTGTTGAATAATACAGAATCAACAGCATCATTATAAATCTATAAGCCAAAGTTATGCCAATTACATTTTGTAAATAATTATTGTTATCATTATTTACAACATACATACAGCATCTTATTACATTCAATTAAGTTTTCCTAGTTAGAATGTTAGAAACATTGTCGCTACGGGCTCGATCATAATTAGGAAATTATTTATTGTTACTTGTACTTATATTAATGTAAAACCTAAGGAATAATTAATCGGTTTTTTTAGCAAAAACATAGCAAAGTAAATGCCGTGTCGTATCAGGAAGTCAAAGAAAAGGCAGAATGTAGAGAAGTGTGGAAAGCTCTCCACCGACAAGAGCACAGCTCTTAAATTGAAGAGAGAGCAAAAATATGAAAAAGCAGGTAGGTAGGAAAAGGGTATATCAATCTCTTCTTTTTAAGTGCCAATACCTACTCTAAATATTTGGATACCTTATCTATGATGACTGTACTCTACGTATTTGTATGGATACGTTTAACATTGGCTTTGGCTATTCATATGCCTTCAAATAGAATCCCCTTTGACCGGGGTAATGAGCTCACTTCCGTATATTCAGGCAAGGATTCACAATGAAAGCTAATAAATAGGTTTTTATACGCAGTAGTAGTGATTGTGTCGTGCTGAAGGTTTCAGGTTTTTGAAATGAAATTATTGTCAAAGGAATCCAGTCGTAATGTGATCTTACTTTTGTTTGTAAACGCTTTTTGTGCTATTTTGAGATATAGTTTGGTCAAATAGAAGCGAATTTTAAAAATACTATAAAACAGACACTTTTTAAGAAAGCATTTTACAAGATATCAGACTATTTAGATGACAATCATCCCTGGATATAACCAGCTCGTTCGCATGCCCGGCTATTTCACAATTAATTGTGAAATATAAAAACCTTTTTGTAACATAGAAACCTGTTTTAAAAGAGCAACCTCTCGAGTTTCTTGCTTGTTCTCCTCAGGGAAAAACTGCATTTTGAACAAGCAGTAGCTTAAAAAATGTAAAATTGACTATACCCCCAAATAAGATGGGGTTTCCGGGTCAGAACGCTTCGACCTTCGGCCCCATCTTCACTTAACATCAAGTGTGATTGAGGTCAAATGCTAACCCATTAGTGCATAAAAAAAAATACAACGGGGCACGTTAGGCCCGCTGCGAAATTACACAGGCTACTTTAAGGGCCGTATTAATATATCGATCTTGAGATCGCGTCTCAGTCTCAATACTATTTCTTCTTTATATTTTAATATGCAGCAGATTCTCAAGCGTCAACTTAAGGTCATCTCAATCTTGAGAAAGGTTTATAAATACGGGCCTAAGATAAGACAAAAAAAAACACACGAGTCCTCGATAAAGCAATGCTACATGGGCGAAGCCGCGAAGGTAAAGTTCCTTATAAATATAAGACAAATCCTCATAGAAATGGTTTTGATAAAATTTTACGGCGAGAGAATTCAACATGGTCTGTCTTAGTAGGGATAATAAATTGGGCTTTCTCTCTCTAACATTTTCATTTAAACGACAAAATTGTTCGTAGCGTAATCGCAAATTTCTTGTAACAGACGAGACGGCCCGGGGTTTCTCGGAAATTAGTCGCGGAGATAGCGTCGGCAGCTGTTTATAGCCCTTTTGTTAGCGCTGAAAGTACCTAACAAGACAGATAACATGTGTTTTGTACATGACATGTAACGCCACCTGTTACCAATATCAAGAACTTTTACCTGCTGGAAGGGGGTTGTTTTCAGCGATACACGCGATCCGTTGCTAATGGCTACTGATATCCAGACGAAAAAGGGTGTTGTGTATGACGGCTTTTTATTTGTATGCAGTCTTTGTTCGGTTCTATTTTATTCTATTTGCTTTCTTTCTATATTCCGTCCAGCGGCGCCCTCATTGGATAAATTAAGATCTTTTTAAATACAGATAAATCAAAAAAATCTCTCTGACCTGCACGCGAGAAGCCTAAAAGCTAATTTAATAATAATAATGATTAGGTACTAATATTTAACAAATACGTAACAATTTATGAATATAAATAATAAATAAATTTGCACATACCTACACACAGCGCCATCTAGTTCCACATTAAGCAACTAGGCTTGTATTATGGATACCAGATGGTTGATAAACTACACAAATACATTTTTTTTGATACATACTTAAATGAAAAACACCCATAACATAATTATAAATAATACCTAAATAGCTTTGATGGGGGTTATTTTCTAGAATTCGCGATTATATGTAACACCAGAATCACGTCCCAGGATTCCATGCCACACACAAATGGCTCAATGCCATTTTAGAGAAGAAATAAACCTTTTGATGCAAATAGCATTTATTGGACAACGTAGTGTAACATACAAAGAATCCCTCTTCATTCGCCGGAAAGCATTCGCTTTATTTCCCTCGCAGCTGAGTAGACAATGTCTCCTATTGGCTTAGCTTATCTGCAATAGCTGAATACTCAGATGGCAATAAAATGGAAGTATTGTGAACAGCGACCGAGGAGTTGATTACTAATGTTTGGCGTCTGTCCAAATTCCAGCTTGTTCGTAGGCCACGACGCTGAAAGATGGGCAATGAAGAAGTTTCTAATATAATGTAATTCGAATTAAAAGCTTGTTAAATAACATGTTATATTCTCTGTTGGAGAGTTAGATACTATAGGTACGTACCCTGTACGTACAGGGTGTTCAAAATGTACGGTGTCTTAAATGTTGTGCATATCAAATATTACTAAAAGAAAAGCTCATGTTATTTTTAAAGATAAGAAAACAACATTAGTAGTTCTCGTCCAAATCCAACTTGAGGTAAAACTTAAAGCGACGACGTAAAGTTAGATTTCATGTTTTTACTTTAATTTAAGGTAATGCTTATTAGAAATTTAAGTTTCAAGATTAAGAAGGTCATAAACTTCAAAAACGCTTTTGTCAGTCAGTCACACATTGAAGAGTTCCATCATCAGGCCTTTGTCTCCAAGTGTAATGCATGGCACTCGCCTAAACAATCCAACTAAGCCAAAACTCATGGAGTTCACTTATAGCTATTGAAGTTCCACTAATCACCTCCTGGCTCCATCATCATATCGCCTCGTTGGTACTAAATTAGTGTATTATCATCAGAATTACATGCAAAGTTTCAAATAGATACGATAACTAGAAGTAGTTTAAATCCACTTGCTAATTAGTTACAAGTGAAGATTATATGCGTGTTAAAAATATTTATCTCTACAAGAAACGAGCATGCGGATCACCTGATGGAAAGCAATCACCGCCGCCCATGGACACCCGCAACACCAAAAGGGTCACAGATGCCTTGCCGGCCTTTGAGGAAGGTGTAGGCTCGTTTCTTGAAGGTTCCAATGTCGTACTCGTTCGGGAATACCGCTGCCGGAAGTCCGTTCCACAGGGTGGTCGTACGTGGTAAGAAGTTTCTTGAGAAACGTACAGTGGTAGACTTCCACTCATCCAGGTGATGTGGATGGAAATTTAATTTTCGGCGAGAAGTGTATCGGTTAAATTGAGCAGCGGGTATTAGCTCGAACAGTTCTTCAGAACACTCCCCATGAAATTCATATATCAATAGTTGCAAGTTGCGGAAAATTACTCATGCAAATTTCCACTTCAAGCATTTCAGCGTAAGATAAGATATCATTTGTTGAATGTCATTTTAAATCTAATGGAAATAATAATGGGCTTATTGCATTCATCTTTGACGACCTGTTTGGTGTAGTGGTTAGAAACTCTGCTGCTATACCAAAAGGTCGCGGGTTCGAATCCCGCTAGGGACATATGCTTGTATGATGAATACAGACTTGTGTTCCCAAATTGTGGATGTTTTTCATTTATACATGTATTTATTTACAAAAAAAAAAACGTATTTGTGCAGTTTATCAACCATCTGGTATCTATAATACAAGCCTAGTTGCTTAATGTGGAACTAGATGGCGCTGTGTGTATGTGCAAAGATATTTATTTATTTATATTTATTTACCCATCCTAAGGACTGGCCGCGCCAAACTTTACCTTCGCTAATGCAATAAATATGTAGAATTGTTTTCTGCGCCATCTGTCGGTATATCCCCGCCCACTTTAGAAAGAAAGACAAGCTATTTATGCGCCACTTCGACATATGTACAACAAACAGACATATAGAGAAGTAGGATTTTTGAATTTCGAATTTTGATTTACACGTTCAAACCCGAAGGACGAAGTAAAATGGAAATGTTAATTTAACTAAATGAGAACTAATTCAATTACTCCGTAATTCAAGTTTCGCAAATGTATTTAACTAATTGTTTACTCTTAAATCGATACATTCTTTGGGAAAATGAATAAATAAATAAATAAATACCTTTGCACATACACACAGCGTCATCTAGTTCCACACTAAGCAACTAGGCTTGTGCTATAGATACTGGATGGTTGATAAACTACACAAATATATTTTTTTTTGTAAATAAATACACATATAAATGAAAAACATCCACAACTTGGGAACACATGTCTGTATTCATCATACAAACATATGCCCCTAGCGGGATTCGAACCCGTGACCTTTTGGTATAGCCACAGAGTTTCTAACCACTACACCAAACGGGTCGTCAAATTAATTCTATAATTTTGTTGCTGTTTCGTACGTCCCTCCCTTATAGCCTTCAAATGTGACCTGTCGCGTGGGTCGTGCTATGCGAAAATTACTACAGAAAGCATTTCTTAATGAAGTATGTAGTGCACTTCTACCGTTTACCTACATGTTAATTACAGCTAACTGCAAACTGAATTTCAGTTGCGGTACAGTCGACAAGAAAAGATCAAGCAAAGCTGACAACTAGATTTACTCTCCTTGAGTCTCTATTAAATTAGACATAATCACTACGTTTAGAACAGTACCGACATCATTTTTAAACTTTTATATGTCCAATATATCAAGCACATTTTGTGTATGTCAAAAAACACGTGATGATTGCTCCTTATATTTGCAGTACTAAAGTTGTAGACGGTTCGGTATATCTTATTATTATTTTTATAAACAAAGTTGTTACTTGGAATACGTTGGACGTACACAATCACGTGTGCAATGTGACTGGACTAATAAATTAAGACCTTTTGAGAAGCACGTGGACATCAATAGCAGAGACTATTGTCCACTCGCAACGATCCTGGCATACTACTTTTGCTTCTTCCACTCTCATCAAATGCTTCATACATGGTCGTCGGTTAAATATTAACATAAAATGTAGGTAGGTATCATATCAAATCAAACGAAACATTGAATTGAACTGTAAGATGTCGTTAGATTCGCCTTGGTCCCCTGAGTATCATCGGATACTTTTTATGTTACATAATCCAACATGGCGCCCGCAATATACAAAATATTCTGTCGGGTTTTTTTTGGTTTTTAAATACTTAAATTGAAAAGAAAGAAAAGTATTTATTTGGTTTTCTGTTATAAAGTGTATTTTATACATAAGTTTACAATACCTATACTAAATCCAAAAAGGTCTCCACTCGGCATGTTGGAGCAACCACGACGCTGGTATTCTGTGGAGCTGAAAGGCAGAGTGGTGCCACTGTACTACTTAATATTAAACTCAACTCTCCATATCAACCACCCATAAACATCCATATAATTGTAGTCAAAATCAAAATCAAAAAATCAAAAATGTTTTTATTTCGTAAGTTATAAGAATAACATTTGAAATTGTCATGACATACAGTTATCGCTCATTCAGTAGGCAGTCTCCCCAGAGAAGAACGAGCAAGAAACTCCAGGGTTGCTCTTTTTAAATAAGTCAATACACATACAGATACCTAATTGTAAAATTTATGATTCGACAAAGAAAAATAAGAATAAAATATACTGGATAATGGCGAGCGGTTCATGTTCACGCATTCTTATCATCCAGATAGTCAGAAATTTTTGTTTTCTTAACTAATATTTAAATAGATACATATCTATCTATTGTAGATATATTCACACACAAAATATATTCATTTGTATGTCTTTACTTAATATAAGTAATAGTGGTAATAGAAATTGCTAGTACCTACCACTATTACAGAATAGTTGAGAACACTGTTCGCACCTCTACTCGGTGGTAGATAGACATCAGATTTATGTGTAGGTACTTACTAAATGTAAACCCTCAACCTAAATACAAAACTAGTTCAAGAACTATTTCAGTTAGTTGCATGTGTGACCGACTGTACAGCTACATTTCCTGCAACTTAACATACGACCTAGTTAGCGATTAGGCAAGTTAATTAGAGTTTAACACGCCAATTGTTGATTTTGTCATAGGGATGAATTTTGCGCTTGCTGTTTTATACTAGCTTCGCTCGCGGCTATGCCTGCGTGGAATTACTTTCGCGGATCGAGTTATAAGTTGTACGTATAGGGAACTGGGGCCAATTTCAACGGCCTTTCAAGTCCCCACTATTCCTGTACAGCCTCTTCTCCAGTGAGAGGGGGAATGGGCCATAATCCGCAGGCCCAGTGCGGTTTGATGTATTTGTGTCAGACCTGAAAGCCACTGCTTTAAGCCGTCCCATACGCCACCGACTTGGCTTAACGACTGCCTTCAAATGAACTCAACAGGGACCGGCTATTTAAAATGTCAGTAGTCACCCATCCATCGACTCGACGCGACAGACATTGCTTAACTTATCTAACCGAAACGAGTAGCGAATGCGCCACGAGTTCACGAGGGAACTGGAATAAAATGTATCATATTAAACAACCGGGATATAATATACGAATTATGAGTTTCAGCAGGGTCACTCACTAAGTTCACCAATTGTATTGGTATTTTTATTTTATTTATTTACATATAGAATCAACAGCATTATTACAAATTCTTATACAGAAAACAAATGCCAAACTTATGCCAATTAAAGATTCTTATTATGTTACTGACAATGGTTACCCTTAAAATTGAATGGGTAATGTTTTAATTAAATTACAATAAAATTGGTACTATTACATTATTAATTAACAATATTATTATATGAATTTCAATAAAAACAAATCAAATTCTCAGTGATATACGAGCCGTTATGTTAATATGTCTAAATTACATAGTATTGAATGTGAAATTAAAGAAACCAAACAATCATAAGCCAAATGAAAATGGTCAAAATTATAGATCTATCAATATGTACAAAATATGTGTGTTGTGAGTGTCTGTGTGTGTAAGAGTTAGTGTGTGTAAGAGTTAGTGTGTGTAAGAGTTAGTGTGTGTAAGAGTTAGTGTGTGTAAGAGTTAGTGTGTGTAAGAGTTAATGTGTGTAAGAGTTAGTGTGTGTAAGAGTTAGTGTGTGTAAGAGTTAGTGTGTGTAAGAGTTAGTGTGTGTAAGAGTTAGTGTGTGTAAGAGTTAGTGTGTGTAAGAGTTAGTGTGTGTAAGAGTTAGTGTGTGTGTGTGACAGTTAGTGTGTGATGGTGGTGGGTTTTGCATGATGGAGTAAATTGGACGGACATGGGTCAAGAACAACGATCGATATAGGCATGCGAACGGATGTTTTTTAAAATAAAAATGGTATCAAAGGAATTAATAAGGCTAGCAGTTTTTTGTGCACCCATTTAGTGATGGATTGACCTAAACGTGAAAATGAAACCAAGTGGATAGAAATCGAAAGTTATCTGTGATGCCCTAGTACACAAGCCAACGCTGAGTAGGTGTTGGCAGAATTTAGGTGTCGGGAAGTTTTTACTGCAAATTGAAAGCATGCTTGTGGGTTGTTAAAAAGTTTTATTGAAAAAAAAGCTTATTTACTAAAAGGAAAGCTTGGATTTCCATGTACCTACTCGTATATATAAATGTATGAGTTTTTTACGTAAGTAAGGAAAAGAATTAGGCATATTAGGTAAGTGAAATGGAAGGTATATTGGCATAGATAGTTATTTTTTTTTTTTTTCAAAACCATCATCGTATAAAGCGTTGTGTCATTGGACGGCGGCGTTTGTGGCCTATTCCACATAATTACAACATTAAATTAAATAAATAAAAAAATTTGGAGAAAATAAATACGAATCCCGCCAGTCGCATATTCATCTCCGACAGGCGCGGTTTTTTTTTCTTTACCGTAAAAAAATATCATCCGGTTTATAATACTATACAGGGCGTCCCACGGCTATGCCACATGGAGGGAAAGTACCTTGAATTTTGTAGATGGAACGTTTTACTGAAAGAAGACATTATTTTAATTTAAAAAACAATTTAAACTGCATTCATAGATTTTTAAATAAGTACATGGTTGAATCGGGAATCGAACCCTTTATTTATATAAAAATTGTGTGATTGAGGTCAAGTACCAACCCGTTATGCATAAAAAAAAAAAAAAAAAATTACCATGTTGCTTTATCATACCGATCGAAAGGCTTCATCATAAGGATTATTTTTTGCTAAATAACATAGTGTCAGAAATAAAAGGAAGACCATGAATTTTAACATTTTTAATACAAAATTAATCAATTTATCAAATGCTCAAAATGAGTCCCATCCTGTTCAATATAAAGTCGCACTCTTTTGATTATTTCGCTCCCTGTCGATTTTTTGATCATGTTGTGGTGGATATTTAGAATAATACGTCGAAGTTCTGTTTGTAGCTCGTGGACACTGGTTCTTGTAAAGTAAATTTTTTACATAACCCCATAAAAAAAAATCTAACGGGGTTAGATCTGGGGATCTCGGCCATGAAGCCTTTCGATCGGTATGATAAAGCAACATGGTAATTTTTTTTATATAAATAAAGGGTTCGATTCCCGGTTCAACCATGTACTTATTTAAAAATCTATGAATGCAGTTTAAATTGTTTTTTAAATTAAAATAATGTCTTCTTTCAGTAAAATGTTCCATCTACAAAATTCAAGGTACTTTCCCTCCATGTGGCATAGCCGTGGGACGCCCTGTATATTGCGTCAGTGAAACGTATGGAATATTTGAGTATAAATCATAGTATTCACCGCAGAAATACCGGGTTATATTTTTTTTTATCCACAACGGGTTAGCACTTGACCTCAATCACACCTGATGTTAAGTGAAGATGAGGCCGAAGGTGGTAGCATACTGACCCGGAAACCCCATCTTATTTGGGGGACTGGCTATCTTATCTCTGAGAACCGGAACACAACAATGCTATTAACATTGCTGTTTGGCGGCAGATTTAGATAAGATGGTGGTATAGCTAGCCAGGCGGACATTTAATATGCCCTACCACCAACCAAACCGAGTACTAAATATGTACCCCGCTGGGGATCGAACCCGCGACCTCCGAAACGTAAACCCAATGTTGTTTACATTGAGCCACGGAGGCGGTTTACGGATTTACTCGTATATGTGAAAGTTTAAGGTTTTATTTCTTATAGTTACAGATCACAAACACTTCTCAAAAAAAAATCGAAAACTACTTAATTTCGGAACTCTCATCTCTAACTCGTCATCATTATAATGTCAGTTGACTTATTTAAAAAGAGCAACCCCTGAGTTTCTTGCTCGTTCTTCTCTGGGGAGACTGCCTAGTGAATGAGCGATAACTGTATGTCATGACGATTTCAAATGTTATTCTTATAACTTACGAAATAAAACATTTTTGATTTTGAGTCAAATGACGTTCACTGCTGAACGTAAACGTCTGCATCCAGCGACTTCCGTTGCCGTTGCATGGTCCTCACTCCAGGACATTTATGTTCCAACATCCATCAGTTCTACGAGCTATAACCCTGCTCTGCCGATTGCACTTTTTTCTACGGATTTCTTTATTCCTGATTCGATTTCGCAGTAAAACATTATACGCGTTCTATAACTCGTTGTATGACCTTGAGCTTCCTTATAAGGTCCATAGTCAGACACCACGTTTCAGTGCGATAACGAACGCGAACGAAAATCTATATTCACTGTGTGTTTATCAGTGATGGCTGATAATATATATTGTATATAGATTTTCGTTTAAGTACTGAGGTATTTTGGACGAAATGAATAAAATAGCACAGTTGTCCGAACGTTGCCCAACAGAGATTCGACGATTGGCCTCTTCCTTGAAGTAGAACTTATCTAAGAATCTCTTGTCCTAGCTCGACGTACTCGTTTACAATTTCGAGAATAGACTACTTAATTGACAATGATATCCAAATAATTGCTGCCTATAAGCCAATAAGCACTGTTATCCATTTGATTGTATTATCACACAAGACTTCTAAATAAACCATGATATGGCGTCCCGAATAATTTCAAGTCAATTGTCCTTGCAATAATTCAGCGGCACAGGCATATAAATATTACTAGCAGCTGCCCGCGACTTCGTCCGCGTAGACTACTTGAATCAACACTTTATTACTTTCCCACGGGAATACATTCAGCAGAAAAATTACCATGTAGAGTTTATCTCAAACAGGAAAAGACCCTGGGCAGATAACAGGTATGTGGAACAATGTTGGTGTTTTGCCAGGTAAATGAATTAAGACAGGGAACCATTAAAAGACCTTTCTGAAAAATTCTGGTTTATATTTATTAAAGTACTTCCTTATAAACAACATTCTTTGCCATGTTTGAAGGTGGTAGCAATAGAACCAAACTTTGAGGTGAACTTACACGGGAGCATGCCACATAGAACTGACCGTGAGAGAAACAGTCCTGTCGTAGGTCTACTCCGGCGAATTTGAGAGTTTGCCCCTGCGACTTATTTATTGTCATGGCAAAACAGACCTTTAGTGGAAACTGAAGCCTTTTGAATTCAAAGGGAAGATCATTTGGTATTAATGGAATACGCGGTACAAACACTGTTTCTCCCTGAGCAGGTCCTGTTAAAATAGTGGCCTCTACTACGTTCCGGTGCAAAACCTTGACTTGCATCCTAGTACCGTTACAAAGTTTGGGTGGCTTTAAATTTCTCAATAACATAACAGGTGCACCCACACGTAGTAAAAGTCTGTGATACGGCATACCCGGTGGGTTCAAAGTGTTCAAAAATTCTACGGGATAATTAACGGCATCGTCTGTGTTTACCACGGTATCTATTGAGCTATGAATAATCTGTTGTCCTTCAAAAGAGTTCAATAATATGTCATTGATGACCGCTGCTTGGTCGTTCTTTGGGGTCAGTATAGCTCTTTCGCATATCCACTCTACTGATTTTTCATTAATGAGAGCAATGTCTGGATAAATTTTTGAAATCAGGTTTTCAACTGTTGTTACTGTAGTACACAGACCGGCAGGGACAGATATCATGCCATCTTTTTCGGGGTAATCACCGTTACCCAGTTTTAGCAAAAGGTCTGAAAATTGGCCGGCGGAAACATTACCTCCAAGGTGGACTCTCATATTTTTTGATAATTTTAATATTTTGACCGAGGACCACAATGATGACACGCTTTTATCTCATCGGCACGTGTTCCCCTTGGAACTACTGGTAGAGTTTGACGAAAGTCTCCCGCCAGCAATACAGTCAAACCACCCATCAATCTTTTATTGCTCCGTATGTCTTGCAGCGATCTATTCAAAGCTTCTATACCTTTTTTATGGGCCATAGTACTTTCATCCCAGACAATAATTTTAGTTTTTCTTAATACTTCTGCAAATTTGCTCTGTTTTGAAATATTACATAATGGAGTTTCTACATTTGTTAAGTTAAGTGGCAACTTTAGGGCAGAGTGCGCGGTGCGACCGCCTTGCAAAAGTATTGCGGCAATTCCTGAAGAAGCCACAGCTAATGCAATATCACGTGTGACCCTTATTTTTCCCAAAATCAAATTTAATAGGTATGTTTTGCCTTTGACTATGACTTTGACTATGACTTTGACTTTGACTATGACTTTGACTATGACTTTGACTATGACTTTGACTATGACTTTGACTATGACTTTGACTATAACTTTGACTATGACTTTGACTATGACTTTGACTATGACTTTGACTATGACTTTGACTATGACTTTGACTATGACTTTGACTATGACTTTGACTATGACTTTGACTATGACTTTGACTATGACTTTGACTATGACTTTGACTATGACTATGACTATGACTTTGACTATGACTTTGACTATGACTTTGACTATGACTTTGACTATGACTTTGACTTTGACTTTGACTTTGACTATGACTTTGACTATGACTTTGACTATGACTTTGACTTTGACTATGACTTTGACTATGACTATGACTTTGACTATGACTTTCACTATGACTTTGACTATGACTTTGACTATGACTTTGACTATGACTTTGACTATGACTATGACTTTGACATTGACTTTGACTATGACTTTGACTATGACTTTGACATGACTTTGACTATGAATTTTACTTTTCGACTTTGAGTCTTCGACTTTGAGCCTTCGACTTTGAGCCTTCGTCTTTGAGCCTTCGTCTTTGAGCCTTCGACTTTGAGGTTTCGACTTTGAGTCTTCGACTTTGAACCTTCGACTTTGAGCCTTCGACTTTGAGCCTTCGACTTTGAGCCTTCGACTTTGAGCCTTCGACTTTGAGCCTTCGAATTTGAGCCTTCGACTTTGAGCCTTCGACTTTGAATTTCGAATTTGAATCTTCGACATTGACTCTTCGACTTCAACACCAATTTGAATTTGTGATTTCAACCCCTACCACTATCGCAACCCGTAAGGGGTTAGCTTCAAAATAAATGTCATTTTCGTAATCAACGTCCCAAAAAACCTAAATAACGACACCAATATAGACTTTTTGGGTATCACCCCCCGCCCCTATCTCACCCCTAGAGGGTGGGCTTAAAATAAATGTCATTTTCATAATCAACATCCCAAAAAACCTAAATAACGACACCAATATAGACTTTTTTGGTATCATCACCCGCCCCTATCTCACCCCTAGAGGGTGGGCTTAAAATAAATGTCATTTTCATAATCAACATCCCAAAAAACCTAAATAACGACACCAATATCGATTTTATGGTTTCAACCCCCATTTCACACCCCAGGGGGCTGTTTTTCGAAAAATCTCAACTCACCCTTATCTCATTCTCTAACCCCAAGGGGTTAGCTTCAAAACAAATGGCATTTTCGTAATCAACGTCCCAACAAACCTAAATAATGACACCAATATTGACTTTTTTGGTATCAACCCCCACCCCTATCTCAACCCTAGAGGGTTAACTTAAAATAAATGTCATTTTCATAATCAACATCCCATAAAACCTAAATAACGACACCAATATCGATTTTATGGTTTTAACCCCCATTTCACAACCCAGGGGGTTGTTTTTCGAAAAATCTCAAAACACGTATTGGCTTATTTGTTCCTAGGAGTACTCTTGCGAAGTTTCGAGTCGAAAATAGTCGAAATGTCCAAGTTATACTGTTTCTTCATAAAAAACTTCCCACCCCTGTTCACCCCCTTAAAGGGTGAATTTTGAAAAATCCTTTCTTAGTGCTCCCCTAGACCTCGTAAGGAACCTACGTGCCAAATTTGGAAACTCTAGACCCAGCGGTTTGGCCTGTGCGTTGATATGTCAGTCAGTCAGTCAGTCAGTCAGTCAGTTTCTTCCTTTATATATTTAAAGATAATAAGTTCGTGAAAAATTTGGGTCCAACTGTGCACATAATATGATGAATAGCATAGAATGCTAAAAAATAAGAAATAACCTACTGAATAACTTGTGATGTAGGATTGTAGAAGCGCTCACCCTTTCTATATAAAAATTAAATGCCTGAAGCACAGATTACTAATAAGTTACTAAAGTAACCTGAAGTGCGTCCAATGCAATTGGACCGGAGCGTACAACCATGTGGCGACATTCTGACGCGCTGCGGTCATTGTCGATTGTTTTGTTTTTGTTGCGTGGTATTATTCCTTATTCGAATGATAAACCTATCGAGAGCTTCCAAAGTCCTTGTTGTATACGAGTTTGGAGGCGGGAGTTATCTATCAGGCGGTCACAATCAGTCATCTTAAGGTGGATGTAGTAGAAAGTTGATAACTACAGGTAGTGGACAATGTAGAAGGGTGGACGAGACTTAATAAAGTGGAGGATTTAGGAAATGGACGACACAATGTGATCCGAAATCTTTGTGAGACGGATTACAGAGTACTTGAAAAGCGGTAGTAGTTTGGACAATTTAGTAGAATAGACAAAAGTGGACGAAGTAGCAAGTAAATGACTTAAGTAAGTGAACAATGTCATCCAGAAGGATGTAAGCAAGCACGAACAGAGCAAAGCGTATCATATTTATAGACGGTCAAAACATTGTTATTTTTGGTCTATTTGACATTCGTTTTCTTGGCGACTGTCGTGCCTAAGCACGATAATTATATCTTATTCGGGATTTGTCCCTGTGCTGTCCCTATTTGTTCGTGTTTGTATTCCTTTCTGTTTTAGATCGCTCAAACAGGTTCTAGACCCATAGTTTGGCACAGACTTCATACTTGTTAACCTCATTCGGCGTTTTAGCCATACAACCGGACTCTGGCGGTAATGGTCGACCGTAATATAGACGACCGATTGCCATAAAATAAAAATAAAATAAAAAAATCGTACTTGACTCGTGGTCAGTTCTGAGGATACGTCAATATTGTACGTCCACCTTGAGCCTATTGTATGTTTTTTTTTCGAACAAAACTCAGGAGAATAAATTTATTTTGTTTCATTTCTCATGGTCGTTTGACTATAAAGGTATAATGACATGCACCAAACCTTTCTCGAGCAGTAGGGTTAATGATGCGTAGACTCTAAAATTACGGCAATAGTTCTCATTAGTGATGAATAGCGCAAGAGAACGTTCAGTTTTGAAGACATATTATGCCGTGATGAAATCAGATGAAAAGTATGCATTGCAAAATGTGTCTAATAATATGAGCAATTGTGTGTATAACTTACTACCTGCTTACGGACCCGTATACATAGCGTGAAGGTTTTTCGAAAGCTAGGTACTAGTTTTAAAAACATTAGCCTCTATACGGGTTCTTCTGTTCCGTTTTATTTAAAATATTGCATTTGCACTCGGTGCTTGGGAATATGTTTACCTCATTGGATTGGTCTATGTATGTATCATTCAATCATGGTGATTTATTCATTACGTGGTGGTTGAGGGTTCTGGGCTTCCACGTCTTTATCTTCTTTTAACGTGTCATGTAAAGGTGGTTAAAATACAAAGATAATAAAAATTAAAGACGATCTTCGAATCAGATGAAAATATATCTTACTTTTCATCACAATGTACTAATATAGTGTCTGGAACTGTAATAGGGGATCACTTTGTTCAACTGCGAATATTGCCTATTTGAAAGTATTCAATAACGATTGACTTCCATCACAAAGTAGACCACGAAAGAGCTTCCTCGACTGAGGTTCATCTTGGATCCAAACATTCCAATACATTTGTAGGCACTGGCAAAGTTAACAACCCTCTTTCATAGTTTCGCGGTAACATTTACTTCGGGATCTAAAAAAAAATAATAATTCAGGCAATATTTGCAGTTTTGAAATTCGCGATCCCTGTTTACAGACGGTATATGGTCATTAAAAGTAGTATGTCCTAATGAAACTTGGGAAATTTCCAACGTAAATTTAGTTACGCGCATGTTGTACTTCGTCCAGGTACACCCTCGATCTGTGATCCAACTTAGACCCTAATATCCGACTGACAGTATCTTCGAAACCTTTTGAAATTTTATTTGCCCCATTTCTGATCAACATCAGCGTATACCTTTCTATTGCTGCTTGTAGGTGCGTATAGTACATATGAAAGTTGTTATTTGCATTCGTCCCCAGCTTTAAAATTTGATTTATCCTTAATTCTGAAATTATTTCTCTGTAGCATCCTACCTTTAGGTAAATGGGCTTCCTATGTAAATATTGACATTTCCCTTCATTTCATATCCTCGGCTTTGGGTGTATTTATTTTGCTTACTTTATTTACTCTTGTTGTTTTATTGAGCACTAATGTTCTGTTTTCGTTTTATAGGACATGACGCGGCAGTCCATCCCAGTGGCGACCAAAGGTAAGTCTTTATAATAACTTATATGGATCTTGTCAATGCCTTCTTTTAATCCAATTTCTAACATCGTGTTAAACTGGGCAAGTTCATATTAATCTTTGTTTTCATTTATCCAGTGTTCTTTAAACAGTGTTGTTGGGGATGTCGATTAGTAATTTTATCAGAATAACGGCTTTTTTTATTCTTGATGTTAGAAATAGGTATGAAGAGGAGGCGTTGAGCAGCCTTATCATGTAAAAATTTTTGCGTTCGATCGCATTATTACCACGTAAGCGCTCTCGAAGTAAAATGGTAATTCGATACGTCTATCCATTAGACGTTTATCCCCTTATCCTTACTTCTAGGGCGCTTACGTGATACCAAATTTATGCTAAACGGCTTTTATTAGCAATCCAATGCAAATTATTTATATGATACGAGGGCAGAGTTTAAAACATCTCGTGTGAATTGCGTATCTTTGTACAGTTCAATGAAGATACTTTCTGTCTTTCTACGCTAAGCTAAATTATGTGTACAATTACTTTGAATACATATTTATACGTATGACTTGCTTCAGCCGATAAAGTTTACACTGATGGGATTTTGGAGTTAATTGCTCATCCCTTCTAAGCGCGGTAGGGGTATCGATTATTTTATTTCCTAATCCAAAATTACCGCTTAGTATAAAAATCGTATCAAGTTTCCATGAATCACTCAAAACGGTTAATGGTGTGTCGGTTAATATAGTTGTGTCACAACGGCGAGCGCCACCAGTCACCAGCTAAAGAGCCTGGAGTCATATAACTGTTTCGCGGGGTATCCGGTTGGATCTTTTATAAAACATATTAATACCTTCATGCCATGCGTAATAATGACACACAAGGACGACTGCTTTGTCTGGGTTATGCTTTACTTTCTTTGGTTCGTGTAGTTGTTTGATTTCTAATTGTTTTACTTTTTACTCTAATTTAAAGAAAAGCCATGTATTGGTTTGATCATCAATTCTGTTTCATTCTCTTTTTTTATTCACATCGAGTTAGCAGTTAACTTCAATCACACCTGATGTTAAGTGAAGATGAGGCCGAAGGTGGAAGCGTACTGACCCTGAAACCACTGGGGGACTGGTTATCTTATATCTGACAACCGGAACACAACAATGCTATTAACATTGCTGTTTGGCGGCAGATTTAGATAACATGTTGGTAGGTAGCAGGCGGACATTTAAAATGCTCTACCACCAACCGAGTAATAAACATGTACCGCCGAATCGTAAACCCTATGATGTTTACATTGAGCGACGGAGGCGGTTCTTATAGCATCATTCATCAATCTGTCAATCTCAACTTTTAAATATATTATTTTTGCACATCACTTAAGGTAGGTAGTAATTTAAAAGAATCCATCGGATTTTTAAAGGTTAATTATTGTTCAAAGTAAACTGTGTATACTTCTTCAATGTCTACTGTACCTATACCAATTACAACCAAAATGAATTCATCGTGTATAGATAAAGATTTACTGTAGTTTATAATACACGTTCCATTAAAAGAAACATCAGTAATGACTTAACGATACTTAAGTAAAAAGTTCACATTCTATCGCAACCTAATCTCGAATATCGATATGTTCTTAAAAAGGAAATCACCGCGCGGTGACTCACAGTCACAGCCCCCAACTTTAATCGTATGACGTCACAACTGTATCGCGGTCGTGATCGGAGGTCAACGGTCTCGGATGAACAGGTGGATGAATGAGAGGTAGGATTATTAGTTACCACCAGCATAAAGCTTGGGGAAGGTAATGTCGCTATGTCAATTAGGTGTGCCGTTGGAGCAAAGAATAAGCCATTTTTGCTAGGTAGATCGTTTAACCGCCTCCGTGGCTCAACGTAAACAACATTGGGTTTACGTTTCGGAGGTCGCGGGTTCGATCCCCAGCAAACATATTTAGTACTCGGTTTGGTTGGTGGTAGGGCATATAAAATGTCCGCCTGGCTAGCTACCACCATCTTATCTAAATCTGCCGCCAAACAGCAGTGTTAATAGCATTGTTGTGTTCCGGTTGTCAGAGATAAGATAGCCAGTCCCCCAAATAAGATGGGGTTTCGGCCTTATCTCCACATCAACATCAGGTGTGATTGAGGTCAAGAGCTGACCCGTTGTAGATAAAATAGAAATTATTGATTGATTTTTACCTCTTTTTGAATTATAAAAAAAACATCGCCATTCTTGGTGCATGTATGTTTTCTCGTTTAGTGTTGTTTGATTGCATCTTGAGATCATCGAACTTGTCTTTGACCTTATATATTGAGATTAGATTAGGAGGAAAGAGGGAGTATGAATGAAAATAATGCATTTAATATTTAATCAATAACGTTTTCGATTCACAAGAGTTGTAGATTGTAGTGTAGGTGCCAACGACCCAGCTTGGTAAGATTTAACAGTGCTAATGGTTTTACAACACCCATTTAATCGTATGTACTATACAAGTACATGCTTTTTTTTTTTTTTTTTTTTTATATGAGAGAGCGGCAAACGAGCATGCGGGTCACCTGATGGAAAGTAATCACCGCCGCCCATAGACACCCGCAACACCAAAAGTGTCACAGATGCGTTGCCGGCCTTTGAGGAAGGTGTAGGCTCGTTTCTTGAAGGTTCCAATGTCGTACTCGTTCGGGAACACCGCTGCCGGAAGTCCGTTCCACAGGGTGGTCGTACGTGGTAAGAAGTTTCTTGAGAAACGTACGGTGGTAGACTTCCATTCATCCAGGTGATGTGGATGGAAATTTAATTTTCGGCGAGAAGTGTATCGGTTAAATTGAGCAGCGGGTATTAGCTCGAACAGTTCTTCAGAACACTCCCCTGTTGTATGCTGTATTATTATGGATGTGCTAAACGGTAATGGTATTACTTATTGCATTTAGATTAATTACCTTTGAAATTCTACTTTTACGGGCATGCAGGGACCTGGGTCAGTGCATTACATTGCTATTTTACGCTTTTAGATTTCTATGCAAAATGTTATACCTACGAAATTTTCTGTATTTCTTGGCAATAAATACTTTTTCTTTCTTTCTTCTTACTTGTTTTAAGACGTTATCACACCTTAGCTCAATCAGTTGTCAAAGAATTAGCAGAAATCACCATTCAGTTTAACCCGGGTCAACATTTTGCTCTCAAGTACATTAGATTAATTGTTTTGTGTCGATCCCATCAGATGTCAAAGGGTTTACAGAAATTAACCTTTGAAAATCTCAATTTCGCAACATGGAGACTTCCGGTCAATTCAGATGGACCTGGGTCAACATTTTACTCCATACTAATATGGAGTAAAATGTTAAGGTAAGAAGTAGGTAATCTAAATTACCTACTTCTTTTGTATCGTAATCACAAGTTAACCCCATCAAAGCCCAAAAGGTTTGCAAAAATTACCATTGAAAATCTCACTTTCGCAACTTGGAGACTTCCGGTCAATTCAGATGGACCTGGGTCAACAATTTAACCCCACCAAGATGTCAAAGGGCAAACTGCAGAAATCACCTTTGAAAATCTCCTTTTCGCGCCATGGTGACTTCTGGTCTGCGTCAACATTTTACATTCTTTGGCCCGTATTAAGGAATGTTACTCAATCAGAGATCTCCGCTTCAGGACAGTTATAAACGACAGCTTTATGTAATTTGTATAGCGGCATCTATTTCTAACCTTGCTCAAGCGCAGATCTACGCTTGAGCAATATTCTGAAATATTACCCTAGCCTTAGTAAACTAGTTGACCCCATCACATGTCAAAGGGCTTTTGCAGAAAGCTATATTTTCTATAGTTTCGTGTATTATAATAGTCTTGATGTTTATCACAGTCCCGTATGTCGTCTGGTTATCTTTGTTTACCGTCACGTCATTGGTGTATTTATTATTTGTACAACTTTTCACTTACAATAGGTAGAATATTACACCAACCCAAATTACCAGTATATGATGGCTGTGTGCCCCGATATGACCCGTAGATTGGCCGCCACCAAGGATTTGCCTCGTGTCGACGAACCCATGGTCGTGTCAGTAGACAAACTTTGTTAAACATTCATGATTTACGTTTGTGACCGTTTCACATGATGTGTACCATGACGGAATGGTAGAATCTTTAATGATGACGGAAACGGGGGCGGTCGAATTTGTGTTATAGTTAAACACATTTTCGGGTCATGTGAAATATTTAACGTTGACAAGAATATACTTTAAAAAAAGGGCGGACGAAATAAACATTATTGGAAGTTTATTAGAGACAATATTAGAATTTCATTTTACGAATTGGGATAATAACTGCATTAGTCGAAAGACTGTGTCGCAGACATTAATAAATAACAGATTTATCGCTTTCAAACGTTTAAATAATATTATGATAAGATAAACATTATAAATTGTAACATGAAAAGTGAAGGCAATGAAATTTACATAATCAAGTATTTTATTAACTTACAAAGATGTGTTGTGAGTGTATGTATGAAGTGTGTTTGAGTAAATATGAACAAGATAAATGTGACTTGATTAGTAGCTCGATATTGTCATAAATTCTACAACTATGTAGAATTCACATGAAGTAAAGTGGTAAATTTTTAGTGCTTTAAATATCTTGTTGTACAGGACCGGGCCTAAAAATGATAATGGCGACTTGTCCAGGTACTCCGACATCTCTCCGTGTAGTGGGTTGTGTCTCAGCCTTCGAAACCGCTGATTGCGGTTTTAAAACCCGTTGAGTAAATATTTGTGTGATGAATACGAACATTTACATTTGAATCTTGGATGTATATGTCTATATAGTATTCACTCAGGATTTCTCTAGTTTAGATAATTGTGTAAGTAGCGGAAATATTTTACTACCTAATCAGTGATTACTACCTGATTTTAATCAAATATGAATTATTTCGTTCTACTGTAAATATTTTGGTATGATTGGTAGATATGATAGGCTTACGGTATTGCCACGTCCATTTTTATGATAGACTGATACGCGTTAGACCACAATTTTACCTGATGTCGAAGATTAGCACATTGACTGTCGCGACACAGACGCAATTGAAAATCCATTGCTTGCCGTCAGCGGTGGTTGCGTTGGCGTTCAAAGCCTTAAGCATGCGATCTTAGTAAATGCCTATTCACTCGGCCCTTGAAGATTGTAATGTTTCGGAAGGGAATCCATGCCTTAATTTTTCTCATTATGAACCGTTTTGTGTAAATGTTTGATATGACACAACATACGGGTGCAACTCTTTTCGTAGTAGTCCGAAGATTGAATGGCGATGGTGGAAATGTTTGTGCAATTCTAACGCACACTCACCAAAATGCATTCTGAAAAATACTGATAGACAGATGACCTTACGAAACAATGTTTAAGGGTCTGCCATTTAGCAACGAACGAATCGTCGTCGTCGCCTATGTGTCTTTTAGCGTTTCGTTTTGCAGGTTTGAAGGCAGCGATTGGAACAATCCCAGATGTGATAGCAGTACTCCATGCACTAGCGGACCTGAGCCTAGTAAAATACCAAGAGCTGCTTCGGCGTGAAATATTGCCTGACCTTAAAGAGAATGCTGAGCTTCTTAACGGTTATTAAACCATATCAGTCACAGTACAAAGAGGACGTGACTAAGTCCTTTAATCATAGTGTTTTTTTTTCGGACCATTGTTAGACGTTAAATAAAGACTAAAGATCTAGTCAGATTACTATGAGTTTATGTTTTTCATATAAATTGAAATTATTCTGCTACGTTTACACGACTCAATGGACCATGAATATAGAAGTAACTTTGATATCGCAATGTTAGTCCATTTACCAACATTTAATGCTGTTTATTTGTCCAGATGTTTTAAATATTGATATATTTATGAGACGCCTCGTTTCGTCTTCGACTGAATGGTCTTAATAGGTCGTTTGAGTATCATCATAGTGTAATCTAAACATTATATGAGTATGTGCGTTTCTAAACTTTACTCCAACTTTAACATTATCTAATTCAACTTTTTACTTTTAATTTTCTGGGTGCTATAAATTTCTATTTTCATTTTCAAATGATTGTAAATCGTATTAACAAATATAAATTTTTCTTTATATTATTTTGCTTATTAGTTTCTGTCTTTCCATTTTCGCGGTTGCTTTAGAGAACTTTTGGAACGTTAAGATATTTTAACTACGTTTTCTTGAGATTTCTCTGTTAATCCACGAACCAATGGTCATTCTACAGAGATCGCGTGCCAGATTGCATTCCCGTGCCGGCCTGTTTGTTACGTCCATCACGTCGTTGCGTAACTATAATTTGGCATCGATCTCTTCGCGCATCAGATCCGAGTGTTCACGCGACCCCGTTGCTTGTCCTAAATGATCGTTATTTTGTTGTCACTGTACTTTTGCTATCTCAAGTGCTACAATTGGGTCAGCACATTTTTGCGTTACGTCGCATTCATCTTTTTAAATTTTTCTGTTTATGTTTTTAGTTGCCTTTAGCGCGCGCCTCAAATTAATCTGACGAGTTAATTACGGTCAACATTACTGAATTTCTCATGGGAGAGTTCTCTTTGGATGTTATATCTCCTTGATTTCATCTCATCATCTATCATAGACTTGATTTACCCTGATATAACTATTATGTGGGTGTAAAGTTTCTTTACGTTCTTCTAAAGTTCATTAACGTGGAATGACAATAATTAATCCGTTATCGTCATTATTCGCCATTAAAACCACATCTATTTTTACCAAATGTTTAATTGGGTTATCGCGTGAGGTCAGTAATCTCACTTCCTTTTATAACCTTAACTGGTCAAACGACGCAAGGAGCACGCCTTAGCCTTGACCCCTATGTTAATGCAATCTTGACATTGTACTCCTACGAAGGTCACCAATATTACCTTTGTGAAGGTGACGCTAAAATGTGTTTCTTTATTAAGGTTTCCACAACAGGAGTAAAAGGTTTCCACAAATTATTATGTTACATTAACTTGATTAGTTTGATGTCTATATCACTTTACGTTCAAATAAGGGTCCTTGGGTAAAACATTTTTTATCGTTAAAAAGTTTGATGTAATTATTTCTTTTATTTTCGTTTTCGCCCGCATTTTCAACACTATCGGCTGTCATCTACACAATTCACTTCTTATGCAGCTTAAGTTCTTGATTCCCAATGAGACCAATTCACAAGGTGAACTGGCAACAGGGGGCGCCAGCGGGTTTTCAAAGGTCAAGTCTGAAAGGTTTTTCTATGTGATTTCTCGTTATTCCATTTAGCACGAGCCCAACCTTTTCTACTGCAACTTTTTCATATATAGGTGAGTACCTTATCTCCACACATGGAAACCAATCGGCTTTGTGAATATAGTTGGGTAATCATCATTGACCGTTCTTATATTTATGTCTTTATTATTCTCAGGGAGCCTGGGAAATATATATATTATGTATTTGATCTCTTACGGGGCTGAAAATTAGGGCAGCATTCTCTATATCAGGACTTGTTTACCGGTTTATTTTTAAATCTAAATAAGCGTCAAGTTTTGTTTGGTGTAGTGGTTAGCAACTCTGGCCACTATACCAAAAGGTTGCGGGTTCGAATCCCGCTAGGGGCATGTGTTTGTGTGATGAATACGGACATTTGTGCACGAGTTATGGATGTTTTCATTTATACTAAGTATTTATTTACAAAACAAAATGTATTTATGTAGTATATCAACAATCTGGTATCCACAACACAAGCCCATAGTTGCTTACTGTGGAACTAGATGGCGCTGTGTGTATGTCTGAAGATATATTTTTTTAATCCTGTATAAAACATTTATTTACGCGTATTTTCGAAACCGGTTACAAGCTCTTCTTATACTGTATGTGGTGTATTGAATAGATCGAACTCGCTAACCATTTAATATTGCTTCCTATAATAGGACCAGACTAATAACGTCTATCAAACGTCGGTCGTATGAAATTGGTGCATTTGCAATGTGGTTCCATTCCCACAATTAATGTGAGCGTTATACTTATAATAAATTCATCATATCCCGGCTCTTGGAGCGACGCCAACTTAGTGTATTGCACTTGGAGTCTAATTGAAAAACTGGTCGCCCTGTCTGTGTGATATATTTTTTTATTTTTTATTAAATAGGTTTACCTACAAACGCTTGTTACATCGCTTAGAGTAATGAAGCCTTATGTATATTAGTTATTAGCTAAATGCACAAACAATTATATCTAAACACCGCATGCATCAGATAGATTACATAAAAATTATTAAATTCAAAAACAAGAAAAAAAATAGCTTTGGGAATAAAAAAAGGGTACCCATTTACCCTAAATAAAAGTTGATCATTCAAAAGAAGAGAAGCCCAGATTACATACATATTAGTATCACGAGAACCATCCCAAATTGGAGGTCAGCAACATCCCAAACACAAGCGCTTAGGAATCCAAATATCATGGGCCTTCAATACATGATCATTATCATATATGATCATTGATATTAAATTAAAGAACTACATAATAACTTCAGTGTTGATATCTGCGCTGTTTACATCTTTCGTGCAAGAGTGTGTCTTATCTGTCTAATGTGGTGCTGCAGCCAAAAGCAATATTTTCTTTTCCATTCATCTCAAGTTAACGATTATCGATGACATGAAGTATCCAAAATAATAGTTAACGTGAAGTGAAAGTCGATTCCTTTGCCTCGTCTACTTTTTTAACGACGTCATGAAAAATTTAGATGCTCCCCTTTTCCGCAATAAAACCATCGTAAGTGCTCTTATAAAGATATCAACCGAGTCATCAGAAAGCACCGTGTGATGGATAGCTCAAGTTAAGTATTTCTATTAGGAACCTGACCTTTGCTTGGTCTATTTCTAGACTTCCACCACGTTCTTGTAACAAAAAGTGACGGTAGAGTTCTACTTTCAGCGTAATATATGGTTTCCTAGTTTGTCTTGTATATGATGACGTTAGATTCTAGGGATGTATATAATTCTATTAAGAATCAATTCAGTAGTTGTAGATCTAGCTTCAAAATTATGGGTAGTTTTTATTCATGACACATTGTTAGATTTACGCGTATTTTTATGCACAACGGATTAGCTCTGGACCTCAATCACACCTGACTGTACTGATCCGGAAACCTCATCTTATTTGGGGGACTGGCTATCTTATCTTTGACAACCGGAACACTACAATGCTCTTAACATAGCTGTTTGGCGGCAGACTTGGATAAAATTGTGGTAGCTAGCCAGGCGGAGATTTAAAATGCCTAACCACCAACCAAATCGAGTACTGAACTACACCCCGCAGGCAATCGAACCCGCAACCTTCAATTCGTAAACCCTATGTTGTTTACATTGAGCCACGGAGGCGGTGAAAAACGTAATATGATATCAGTTATTAAAGTAATATGAAATCGTGATGATTTTTTTCAGAAAACCTTTTTCTAGACATGATTGTGGATGCTACATAAATAAATGATTTGTTAATCTTTCCCATTGCATGACTCGTACTTTCTTATTTATAACTCGTACGTATAGTAATTAATATTAACTATCATAATTACAGTCGCGCCGCGCCGGCCGTGTTATGATTAGCTTTAATATTTCGGGGTTGTGAATATTCCATGGGGCGGTCAGTCCGTTAGAATGTATACGTACGTTATAAGGTGGTTCGGTTGCTCATTCGCGGACAGTCCGCGGCCGCCCGCGCGCAGCACTGGCTGGCACCGGCATTCCAAATTCAAAACAAATGGAACTAGTGCGGTGGACTTTCGAAAGAATAAGTGTTTATTATTTTACATTTTTTTTTGGCAAAGGTTTTAATATTTAAACATGCCAGTGTTGTACCAGACACGCGCCCAGACCCATTTGCAGCCGCCACGGCGTACTAATGTAGGCAGTAAGTTTACCAAACGACGTGAGCTCTATTCCTTTGTGATTAGGTTGTGCTGTCCGTTCGGATTTCGGGTCCGAGACGGGTCGTTGGGAATTGAATTTCTATGGCACCAATGTCGCATACTGATGCTTCAGACGGGGAAAGTTTTGTACATGACTGATATGAGCGAATAAAAACAAGGTGGAATTGTCTGAGTCTGCTAACATATATCTTATAACAGAAATTCGATTTCAGAATGTATGAACGAAGGAAGAAGTCACATATGGATTCTCTTAAATATGTTTACATCATCTTTGATAGCTATCACGATATACTTTGCTATGGAAGTAATGAATACTGTCGTACAACATAAGTCTTTGACTTTGTCTTTTGTGTTAGATAGGATGAGGTTTTCTGAGCAATTTTCACTTCATTATCGTCACAAATGTTAATATTGTCAGCTTGAGTGTTAACAATTAAAGAAATCATTTTCTCTTCATAGGTCTGTCTGATTACTTAGGGAAGGTTAGATATAACATCATTTTATGATATGGAAAATTTGTTCAATAATTTTTTTGTGGAATTTGATGAGAACTCTCCATATAGCCTGCCTACATTCAAATCGAATATCTACCGAAACATAAGGTTGTCGCACACGGTAAAGATACCTTAGCAACATTACGTCTCCTCCATATAATGCCAAAATATAAATAACCTTAAATAACCTTCAAATTATTGGCTTTCTCGGCATGTATCTTCTTCGCGAGCCTCTACTATTGAAGGGCGGCAGTCAGTTTTTTCTTTGTCCAATGAAAGTCTGAATAGTTCTTCAACAGACTCGATTCTTATGTCCACTCCCATTTGATATGGCAACCAGGACGTTCTTCTACCAACTCTCCCTTAGTATTTTGTCCAGTATTTTGTCCATCATACTTGGACGAAGCAGTTGATATTTATTGAGCCTCAAAACGTGTCCGAAATATGCAACCTTTACGCTGAAGATGAGGTAGATCCTCACGGTTTATGCGACACCCTGCTGCTTTAAATCTCCAGAAAGATGCAAGCACAGCAAACTAAGGCCCGTATTACAGACCGTTATTCAAGCAGAGATCTCCGCTTGAGGACATTTAAAAAGAGATAGCTGTATGTAACTTGTAAATTGGCATCTCTTTCTAACTATGCTCAAGCACCGATCTACGCTTGAGCAATATTCTGAAGTACGAGCTTAAGATATCAGCGTCGCAATCGCAGTATACGAGACGACCTTATATCAATTTTTGTTTAGCGTGCGACCAAAGGATAACGCACCGATGAATCAGGCCATCGTGCGTAGGCGCATGGGTAACGACCCGTGCCGTGTTGCGTCGAGACCCCTAATGTCGTGTTTATTATACTAATAATTGATCGGGTGATTATCGAACGACATACACTTTATATCCGCATTTAGCATTCATGGGGCTCTCTACATGCGCTTAATTTTAAAGATCTTGCACACATAACTATTGATGCCTCAAAGATATGCTACGGCGCGAATTGATGCACGTACATATAAATTAAAATTAATAATTACTCTAGATATGTATATAAGTAAACGTTTAAATATTTGATATGTAATATCTTGAAAATGGTTGAATCGATTTCTATCAAAATACATCATCTTCAAGTGGACAATCAAATCTGTTCTTACGCTACAGATAGACTGATAAATGTCAAAACTATAACAATCCCCTTTTCTGTCGAAGCCATTTGAGGTTGAAAAGAATCGTTTGTAAAAGTCAGATCATTTCTACTCTTTTACGGAAGGAGTTAAGAAGGTTTAGTATTTATTTAAAACTTTAAAAAATAATAAATATATATTACACAATTTTTTAAACTATATGCCAAATCTGGTTTTAGATACACAACTATTTACAGATTAACACAATTTCTTTAAATTTGCGTATTTATATTAATTTTGTTATAAATGAATTATAGTACAGCGGTTGTACCAAGTAATTTGTTTTGCATTCGATCGTTAAATTTTTACCACGTAAGCGCCCTAGAAGTAAGGATAAAAGTCTAATGGTAGAAAATAAAAGGCCTATGATAAAAGATGACTGAGGTGATGATATAGGAATACTTAATTTGAAACCCTCATTGAACAGAGTCAAAGATTAATTGTGATTATGCACGGTCAATCATAATTTGTCATATGAGTCAATGTTATCAATTTGAGCTTGTATCTCCGTCATATCACAGACACCCACGACTTAGTTGTAATTAGGATCTAGATCAGAAGCTGCTGATTTTCACCCGGATTCATCCTTTTTTTATATTATATTTATATGCTACGGTATGACAGCTTTTGTCGCGCCAGACGTAGGAGTGAGAGTGGGATAGTTGTATATTTCGTTACAATTATAATATTCTTTATTATTATTATTAGGAGCCCATACTGTCCCACTGCTGGGCAAAGGCCTCCCTCCTCCCTCTCCACGGCTCTCTATCCCAGGACTCCTCCGACCAGTTCGTTAGGAACTTATCCAACTCATCCCGCCATCTCCTTTTCGCTCTGCCGCGACGCCTTCATTCTAATGCTGGGCTCCAGGTGGTGGCGATTTTGGCCCACATATCGTCTGGCATGCGACAAACATGGCCCGCCCAGTCCCACTTCAGCTTGGCGGCCGTTGTGGCTATGTCAGCAACAAGGGTCTTAGAGGGATATATTCTTTATTGCATTATTTTATTTATTTAGATTATCGTGCGCGACATAAACGTTTATCGTGCCTGTCGTGCTACTAGTGCTGGTGTTTTTATAGTATTTGAGTGGAGTGACTTAGAAAGATAGAATGAGGAATAGTGTAAATAGAGGGTTATGCAGTGTGAAAGAAGACGCAGTGACAAAGACCACCTCCATGGCTCAATGTAAACATCATTGGGTTTACGATTCGGAGGTCGCGGGTTCGATCCCCAGCGGGGTACATGTTTTAAGTACTCGGTTCGGTTGGTGGAAGGGTATTTTAAATGTCCGCCTGGCCAGCACCACCATCTTATCTAAATCTGCCGCCAAGCAGCAATGTTAATAGCATTGTTGTGTTCCGGTTGTCAGAGATAAGATAGCCAGTCCCCCAATTGTTTTGGGGTTTCCGGGTCAGTACGTTTCCACCGTCAACCTCATCTTCACTTAACATCAGGTGTGATTGATGTCAAGTACCAACCCGTTGTGCATAAAAAAAAGAAAGAAAAATAAGATTGAAAAATGTATGCTGAGATGGTTTGGACATGTGGAAAGGATGAATGAAAGAAGACTAACCAAGGAGATGTGGATGGTATTGATGGTAGAGGAAGATCACGGTGAACATATCGTGATCAATTCGGGGACGTGTTAAAGAAAGGCCAAGTCAACAGTACCCTAAACCGACGAGCATGTATGAACAATATTATGAGAATGAATGAAGCAAAAGAAGTGTGTCAGGAGTAAGTGGAAGTCTGTGGTATCGGCCTACAGGCGTGACTTTATGTATGTATGTCTATAGTTTCGTAGGTTGATTATTTCGAATGAGATACGAACGATATCGTTGGCGTGCCTAAACACCATCAAACTTTAGGAAGTTATCAGAACTCGCGTTGAAACTTTGATTGAGATTACCGATTAAAAACATTCTGAGGGAGTTCTAAATATTTTATACTATTATGCGATAGATACTTGTCAATGCAACACGTCTATTCCTGTGGTGAGTGTCGTAAAAGACGTTCGAAAGAAAATGTTTTGGTTTTTCTGACGTGTGATTGGTTCGCTGATCGCTCGCTCGGTAATTTGACGCTTTCTCATTGGTCAACGTTATCGATGAAGTTATATAATGAAGTCTCAGATGGAGCCATTCCTTGAAAATAATATCTAGATGTTCATCCCAATATTGTAAAATTGGTGGTTAATAACCAACTGCGAGCAATAAACCTTAAGCTCATTGACATAAATTTCATTTTACATTGGTGCTGTAGGCCGATATCAGCCAAAGAAAAAATTATTATATTGCAATGACATTAAGGTTAGAAACTGACCAACTTGTACCACTAACTCACCTGTAATATGTGATATCGATTCCTCACACTTTATAAAAATGCAACGCCTAAAGTGCGCTCAATGCAATTAAACCGGTGCCTACATAATTTAGCCGCTACGTGACGTATACCGTGCATTCTCAAGTCGTGTAGGCTCTAGGAAGGAAGCACTAGGCTACGTGCCCACCTGGATAGCGCATGCGATGGGCCGACCCCAGCCGGGTGATAAATCTTGTCCCCTTAATGGTCCTCGCTCCCATTGCGGTGTCTGCTAAAGGTTTTTTGCTAGTGGGTGGAAGTTAGATTTTAGAAATCTGGAAGGAATTTATTTTTTAATGTCTCTAGTTAGATTTGACGCACAATTTATTAAAAACATGTACTTAGTTCTAAATATAATGTTATAAATGCGAAAGTGCTCAATCACGGCGAGACGGATGATGAAATTTAGTAGGTATATACGCAGAACATAGGATTTTCTTATCCCGATAAAATGAGTAGTTCCCGCGGCAGAAATAAGTTATACATATCCGCGATATAGTTATTCCAAGCAGGCGGAAGCCTCGTAAAACATACTATCTTCAAAGAAACAAAATGATTTTCTTATAACAATAATATTAAATCTATAAAAAAAGGATATTTTGAACTACAAAAGGGATAGTTTCCACTTTCCACAAATCTTTATTTTCTAAATAAATAATCAATAAATATTTCGGACACTTACACCAATCATCTAGTCCCAAACTAAGCAAAGCTTGTACTATGAAAACTAGATAACGGATAAACATACATAAATATGTAGTGGATGGTGACCCTGTCAGCGAATCCCGCGACGGGTAAATGTTTGTGTGTTGAATATGAACATTTATTTCTGAGTCATGGATGTTTATATAAATATTTATGTATGTTTATCCGTTATCTAGAATCCATAGTACAAGCTTTGCTTAGTTTGGAACTAGATGATTGGTGTAAGTGTCCGAAATATTTATTTATTTTTATTATTATTTATTATGCTAAATAATAAAACAGTTTTACATCGATAATGGATTGTATAAAAATTCTAGTCTCATATTTACATCTGATAATATTTTCCATGTTGCTAGTTTAGAAAATTACTGCCAATTTATGCAACTTAATCGTACTATATGGTACTTTTTACAATACTGATTTTAATATTGTTTTATGGCCGGTAATTCTTACGACCTGTTTTTAGTTAAAGACCCTAATCGATATATCTAGAGGTCGTGGTTTAAAAAAAAAACATGTATTCGTGTAGTTTATTGACCATATGGCATTCATAATAGAACATAGTTGCTTAGTTCTGGTCCTCAAGAATTTGATATTTTTGCTATCGACTCGCTAAGAAGAAGTGTGGAACGTTTCAAAGTGAAAAGTATCTATGTTAAAGCTGACAATGTTAAAGTGAATAATAATCATTTTAAAGGGCTAATTATCAAGTCTTAATGGTCAAATTTGTACATACACACGTCACGACCTTTATCCCAAATGGGGTGGTCAGAGATATCCCAAAGAATAGTGGTTCTATTCTATTTGAGTGCTGAAACCACACCGCACTCAATTATATATTTCCTGTCAATATGTGTGTTTTTTTATTTTATGCACGACGGGTTCGTACTTGACCTCAATCACACCTGCTGTTAAGTAAAGATGAGGGCGAAGGTAGAAGGGTACTGACCCGGAAACCCCAACACATTTGGGGGACTGGCTATCTTATCTCTGACAACCGGCACACAACAATGCTATTAACATTGTTGCTTCGCGGCAGATTTAGATAAGATGGTGGTAGCTTGACAGGCGAACATTTTAAAATGCCCTACCAAACAGAGTACTTAAAACGTACCCCGTTGGGGATCGAACCCGCAACCTCCGAATCTTAAACCCAATGTTGTTTACATTGAGCCACGGAGGCGGTTGAATATATGTTCGCTTTTATTATATTATATGAACAAGACTTCTCTGTCGTCAGACGATTATGTCCAAAATGTCTCTGTGAGTTTAGCCTGTCACGCTTACTTCAAATTTAGGGTTCTTGTTTTGGTTAAAAACTAATTTAGTCATGACCGAGGCAAGGTGAAAGGTGTTAATGTGGTTTTGAGACATATTTGGTTTATATGATGAAGTCAGCTTGGTTTCATCTAGGTTATCTTCAATCTAAATGTAGAGCATCATGGTTAGCTCTCCTTCTTTGCGTTTCATAGCATTTAAAATGATAAATAAATATTTTAAACATCAATTATCTAATCTATCCATCATCCATGAGTCATGGATCATTATCTCGGAATAATGTTCATATTCATCACACGTATATTTACCTCTGGCGGGATGCGAACTAGCAACCGTTGATTTCGAAGGCAGTGTTGCCATCTGTCATCAAGTAGCAATGTTAATAGCGTTCTTGAATTCCGGCTGTTAAAGATAAGATAGCCAATACTTCAAATAAGATGGTTCGAACTCTTGTGCACTTAACACCTGGTGTAATTCAAATCGCTTTTCCCATATTGCATCAAAATCCTTTAAAACGATTCGTTAATTACTCAATTTTTTTGCTACGGAAAACAGCATATTTTTTATATGTTTAATTTGTTTATCCCGCGGGAACGACTCACTTTATCGGGATAAAATATCCTAAGTTTTAATCTAGGGTATGTTCTACCTAAATACCAAATTTCATCCAAGTCCGTTTATCCATTTCGCTGTAATTTGAGCAACAAACAAAGATCCAAACTTTAGCTTTTATAATATTAGTTAGATTAGGTTACATTCCTGGTAATAGAGTTTGTAATTCGGGCTTGCTGTATATGAGTGAGAATACAGATAAGGATATTACGAGAAAATTACGCTTCAAATGTCTCGTCCCGGGATTTTGATTATGATAAAGATTTGTCGAATAGAGTTAGGGGATGGTACAATTGGAGCAATTTCACGTCTTCATTTGGGCACATTGGTGACATATCTACATCGTTTTCTATATTGCATAACAGAGATATAGCCTTCGAGATTTGTTTTCTACTTGCCAAGGTCGTAGCTGCGTAATATTTTGAGAAGTACATTATCAATATCATGGTGCATCGGGTAACCGTTGTCAAGGGATCCGTTGCTATGCACCAGTTACTGTCATGGTTTCCGGTGGCGTTCTATTGAAGTCGTGCGAAAATCGGACTAAATTATATTATCAACCAGAGTTAATACGTCTATGAAGTTTATTTTTAAGGGTTATCAATGTTAAATTTATTTTGTAATCAAATGCAAGGTGTTAGTGTTTGAGGTTATGATAAAATTGTGACATGTTATTGGTGTGACATGAGTTAGTGCATTCTGGCGGTGTTATTGATATGAATTTCGGGATATGTTTCATTATAGACTCTGAAATACTTTAAAAGTGCTAAATTAGGGGGCTGAATGAAATAAGGGGGGGAATAGTAATGTTTTTATTATAGCGTCAAGTTGGTTTAGTAAAGAGCGATTCAAGTCTGAGTATTATTGGCATCCCTTTCCCGTCAAATATACATGAATTTATCTATCCCTTTTTAACTCGTTCGAAGGAGGGGTTGGTGTCAGCATGGTGTAACACGTGCCAAAGTCTAAAGTAGTGTATCAAAGAACTCTAATAGTACACCTACATCTTAAATGTTCATGTCCGCCTGGCTAGCTACCACCATCTTATCTAAAGCTGCCGCCAAGCTTGTCAGATATAAAGATAGCCAGTCCCCCAAATGTGTTGGGGTTTCCGGGTCAGTACGCTTCCACCTTCGACCTCATCTTCACTTAACATCAGGTGTGATTGAGGTCAAGTACCAACCCGTTATGCATAAAAAAAAAAGTTAATTCCAAACACGCTAGATCTATTGCGTTAATTATATCGTGCAAGGCGGTATCGAAATGTCATGTCCTGACTACATTTCTTATGCAGGGTGCACTACGCACCAGCTTGATTTTCTTTGAAAGACAATGTATTAGATCCAGCGTACTACAGAACATGAGAGTATATCTACTTTAAGCTGCACGTGACTGTGAAAGTGTAATCATTCATTTGGTGCTGTAACTGATTAGTCCACTTATCCAAAGCGTCTGCTCTAGTGGTTTCGTACCTCAAAATATCCGCAGGTGACAATGAGTTATCAAAACTGTCGTTCCATTATACTTATTGCTTCCCAGTATACGCATCGCCGACCTTGATTAACCAATGAAATTGCCTTCAACTTTTCAAGCTCACAAGTTCATGAAAAGCCCGAGTAACACGAGTCATCATCCAATCGATTGCCGTTAAGCTTGTGACGTCACTCAGTAATTTTTCACCACAGCGTGGGACAAAAGCGTTCTAATGACACCAAATGACCGTTTATTTTCCAATTTGACTTCGAGTAAATTGTAATTGATCAGTCTAGCTTTAGACATGAAACTAGGCAGTGTAACCTTAGCTGTTGCCTTGTCAAGAGCTTTTTTAACGAGAATTTTTTACTCGGAATACCTTCTGTTAGGTGGATTGAAGTCGGGTTTTCTTTTTGGTCTGTGCATTCAAGGTTTATCGGGAAAAATGATCTGTGGTGACTTTACAGTTTCTTTGTGGTGATCGAAGGCCGGTGTTTAGATTGTGTGCCAAATATCGTATTTTATGTCCTTGTGCGAAACATAGACAAAGTATATTTGAAGTATGAACGTGTAATGTTTTTTACGAAGCGGTAGGAAAAGCGTCGAAGGAAACCTAATTGTCCAAGTGACATAATGCTTGTTAAGATCGTAAAAACTTAATTGACTTTGCATGTTAATACACCGTAATATTTACACAAAAACAAATTTATTGTTATAATAAAATTTATGCAAATAGTACACTTCATTAGAGCAATGCTCCTTCGGGTCACAGATTGAAGTCACGTGAATAATTAATAAATCATTTTAAAATGGGCATTTCAGTTAACTTAAAATGGTTGTTATGATCCGAGCGTAAATGCAGGTATGTTTTTATGTACTGAACGAGGTTGATATGCAATTGGTTGCGCGCAATGCGTCATGGTTCATTGCCTTGAGTACGGAAAGAGCTCCTAATATGGCTGTCGGCAGATTGCCTTGCGCCAACGCAGACCATTCCGAACTATTCGTCTCTCACGACACTACATCTCACTTGGAGAGTTTAAATAGGCTGAATAATAAAACGCCTTTGTCTAAGAGCTAAAAGGTACACCGAAGAATATACTGCAACTTTTTAAAAGCTATGACAAAGGAATCGCACGTTCTGCCAATTGAGGAAACTACAGACTGAATTTGCCAAAGATGTGTTGCTCATGGCTACGTTGCCGAAGGCGGGTGGCAGACTCGGCAGAAGTTGGGACTCCAGTAGAAGCGTTTGAGAAAGAGATGCCCGAACAGGTGGTTGAAATGGAACTGGAGAAGTCACGTAAGATATCAACTGATTGATCACCGTAACACGAGTTATGGATTTGAATTTTGCACTCCAATCTGATCCTTAATGTTGAGCAGATGGGAATTTTTATTCCATTCAAACTCGTGTTATGTGTTCCGCGCACGCAGGGTTTGCGTTTCGTTTAGCTTTTGCACTGTTCGGTTTGCGTTCACATTGACGCTATTTTTGTTTTTGCTTCGGTTTCTAGATTTAGCTTTACGTTTGGGTGATTCATGGAACTAAAACTTTGAAATCTTAGGCGCTCTTTTGTTATTTTGCGGTCCACATTATTTCATGGACGACATCTCGCGTTTTCCGTACGGGTCTGATTTAAATAACATTATCTGATCTGTGCTTACGGCTTTTTATAGCTTGCCTATCGTCACAAACAAGTCAACTAAGTTGACACAACTTTTAGAGTGGTCACGCTTCTGAAACAGCTCAAAAATTTGACAGAATATATGAAACTGTTGATTTCGTAAGATAGGACCCAATAGTAAAAGTTGTGCATATCATCTACTCTCACTGAAGTTTCTAGAAGAAATTTGAACATGTTTAAAGATATGTAATCCCGCAGGGATAACTTGAATTTTGTGTAATTAGGAACAGTGCACCGCCCATTTAGTCGCCACCAGACGTTACATCAGCATCTTTACACTGTTCTACAGGGTTCAAGGAATTGTCTCAGCTTTTGTCTTTCAATAAAATCCTAAATAACGGGTTATCTAGGGTTAAAGGTTCAGATTCAAACCTCTGTCTGCCCGTCCTCACAATATTAAAGTAATTTGCCGAGGTGCAACAAAGAGACTAACGTGGTATTACCACCACTTCCAGGGTCGAACTTCGTGGCGGCGCCGTCGCGGGTGACGCGCAACAATCAGATGCGTGTGTCGAACGCGGGCGCCGCTTACACCAACGGTCACGGGGGGGACACCACGGGGCGGCGGGGGGCGGAGAATGTGCCGCCCGCGCAGCCCCAGCCCACGCCTAACTCGAGGATCACGCAGCAGGTGAGCTGGACAACCAATCAGATGGTTTACAGCCCAACTTTATCGTTATCTTGACTGCGTGCAAAGTAGTGGTCAACCTGATGTTTTGGATTGACGACTTCGCCCAGATAATTAATACATTCTCTTTTTGTAGTTAAAGCCTTTGTGTCAACTTGCAGCGCACCCTGAGGCCTCGGGTATATTACTATTTTGAAGGTCTTGAGGAAGCTTTCATCGAGGTTCACATAATGAGGCAGTGTAGTGACAGCTTGTAGCAAAATAAATTCCTCGTGATGATTTTTGGAGACGAAATAACTTATTATCTTACAGCACTTTCCAGCATGTAGGCAGTGCATTCCCACCAAATCCTTCAAAAATTCCGTTCCACCAATCAGGTAGCTCCTTCCTCCCTCTCCCTTGCAGCCGCCGGCGTCGGGCGGCCGTTCCAGGGCTGGCAGCACGCCCAGCGCCGCCTCCATGCCGCAGGGCCAGCAGCAGCCCTACATGCCTATGCAGCGGCGGGTGCACAAAGAGGTTCCCTTCACCTTTCCTTTCATCCTAATCCCTCCGAAATTTTTAAATAATCGATCCAATGGGAACCGTTTTTCCCCATTTGTCCTATTGAGCCTCGTTTCACATTAAGTAATGTACAGTCAGGTTCAAAATACTTCCAAGTATAAACGATAAATTTTTGTCGAATACCATTTTTGTGTAGTAGGTACGCACAAGAATTTAAGGTATTTTATTCTACTTTTCAAGTCAATGGCAAAAATAATGACCTAAAGTAGTTCGGCCCATAAAGTAGCAACGTCGATGGCTCTTTAGTTTGCCTTAAAAAGGTCCTTCTCTGTGCAAGAAACTGGAGAGGCAGGGCACGACAACATAGTGGTATTTCATTTAGAAATTGTTAGTGGTTTGAAAAAAAAATATCCCTTGCACTTGGACTATGACTGCAATTTTGAACCTGACTATACATATTTTTACACCGTTCAAAATTTTCTCTGTATGGTGACCCTGACAATAATTCCTTCGTCTCGGTAAAATTTAGCAGTGGAATTAAGTGAAATAAGGTTATTTTCGACAAGTAATCTAATGGTCGATAAATTTACTTTTGCTGTTTTAATCCTAATCTATAAACTCAACTTTATCATTCTACAGAGTTTCACTGACAGAGGAATTAATGTCCTCCACCTCATTGATTGGTGTAAATATTTTTTTGCGAGAAGACAATCTTTCCACTGCTGTACGCAATGACAGCGGGAAGAAAAATTCCCATTCCACGACATACAATTAATTACATTTGAGAAATTTATTGACATTTAATTTATAAGGATGAAAGTAATTAATATAACTGCGTGATCATTCATATAATTTTCTGAACAACAAAATAGTTAAGTTAATCATAATTTACGTTATATGAATTAATTACATTAAGTTTTCGTAAATATTTAAGCCGAGACCGAACGACCGTTCTAATGGGAACGACGTACGACCTCGGACCTACACACACAACATAGATATGATATCAGGGCTTTCTTTATAAAGTTGTAATACCTCTTGACACAGTAGAGGCTCAGGAGGAGGCCCCGACGCGTTATTCTATAACTTTATAGATAATGTCATCATAACGTTGACCAATGAGAAACCGTCTAATTGTCGAGCGAGCGATAAGTCAACCAATCACACGTCAGAACGTAATCGATGACGATTGGACTTACACAATAACCCCGCAGGTCTCCATAGAATCTTAAAATTAGACGTTAAAATTTTAGCCGTCCTCGATACTAAATTAAGAGGTAATACCTTCCTTCTGTAGTTCGCAAATGACATACAATAGTCACTTGCGCAATGTATGGAATAGCTGTTTTATTCTAGTCACTAGTCTTGTTTAATAAACGATTTCTGGCAGCCTACCTGATGGAAAGTGTTCCTCCGCAGCATTGAAATTTTAGATACACAGGGTGTTAGTCGATGCAACTCTGTAAGAGCGTCGAGCGTTGAAGTAATTCGGAACGTTTGGAACCAAAATTATTTTAGTACCCTAAGGTATTCGAGATAGTCGATTTTTTTTCTATAGAATAAGGTATCAAATAAACGGCATACAAATTGCAGTACAAAAAACGTTACATTCAGTTTGCGGAGTAGTTTAAAGTAATTATAAAAAAATGCTATATTTAAAATGAAGCACCCGTGGAACTGTCACATTCGCTATTCTTTTTCGATTAGGTCAATGTCTGGCGCTTACAGTTCTTGGATGGGTGACCACTAATGGAATTTTAGACGAGCGTTTCCGTGCTCCGGAGGATACGTTAAATAATCGGTCCTGGCTGTTTTCAACTGACTTAAAAACATCGACGGTCGTGTGACCACTAGCCTGTCACAAATACGGACCGGTGATAGGAGGCTTGTAAGGCTGATGATGATGATGATGATGTATTCCGTAGTTCACAACGGCTTCCACGGTGGGCGCGGGTCGTCCGGCGGGCGTTTCCAGCACCGTGTCGGTGCCGCACGCCGTCGCCTCGGGGGCCGTGCGACGGTCCAATGTCGTGAAGGAGGTGGAGCGGCTCAAGGAGAACCGAGAGAAGCGGCGGCAGAGGCAGGCGGAGCTCAAGGAAGAGAAGGTGGGTCTTGTGCATGTTAATCCTTACAGTGGGAAGGTAAGTTTCGGATCACTAGCAGGCATCAGGATCTGCGGTTGTTAAATTTCTCATTACGAGTAGTTGTTGTAGGAGTGTTGGGTCACAACTGATGTTAAGTGGAGATGTGGCTGAAGATTGTAGCGTTCTCACCCGGAAACCCTCATTTATTTGGGTAATTGGCAATCTTATATGAAACAGCCCGAATACAAGACTGTTTACATTACTGCTCGACTTAGATGAGATGGTGGTAGCTGGCCAGACGGACATTTAAAAATGCCCTGCAAAACAAATGTATACCGACTGGGAATCGAACCTGCGACCTCCGTTTTGTATACCTTATGTTGCTTGGCAACATCTCTATACCCTGCATCTTGATGACGCTTACTAGCAGCTGTTTGAACTTGTCTAATCATTTGAGAATTGTGAGCAAATTGTGTTCTGTCCTTCTAGTATTTCATCTCTCATTTCATTATTGATAATGTTTCTTTGTGGTTTTTGTCACGTTTTCCCATATTGTTTTCACTTAAAATGTAAAGTATCTCGACCTCCTCTTAGATTCTTCACAAATTTAACTCTTGACGTTTCATTTTCAGGAGGCACTAATGAATATGGACCCTGGAAATCCGAACTGGGAGTTCCTGGCGATGATTCGCGAGTACCAGAACAGCATCGAATTCAGGCCGTTGACGGGCAACGAGCCGGTGGAAGATCACCAGATTACCGTCTGCGTCAGGAAGAGGCCGCTCAATAAGAAGGAAGTCGCGAAAAAGGAGGTATGTGTGGAGCCATTCTTTCTGTTTGCTACTCCTCCAACAGAATACTTATTATTTTTTTTTATAATTGTTCATTCGAACGCAACATAACAAGCAAAATTACCGACATAAATTAGTTCTTCAGTGACATATATTTGAAAATAATGACTCAAACCGACCAATTGATGTAGTGGATAGTGACCTTGTCAGCGAATCCCACGGTTGCCGGTTAGAATCCCGCTAGGGGTAAATGTGATGATTAGGAATTATACCCGTGTTTGTATACTAGCATTCCGCCCGCGTCTTCGCCTGCGTGAAATAACTTGACAAGGAAATTTGCTTATCCCGCGGGAATTCGCTTTATCGGGATAAAAAATATCCTATGTCTTAATTCCAGGATATGTACTACCTGTGTAAATTTCATCCAAATCCGTTCGTCCGTTTCGCCGTATAAACAGAAAAACATCCAAAATTTCGCATTTATAATATTAGAAAGAAAGAAACTGTTTATTCGCCACTTCGGCACATAAACAACAATGAATAAAATAACAGTACACTTAGATAAGTGTCGCAGCAGCGAAAGGGAAACGACTTGGCTTTATGCTGAGCGTATAAGAGCTCAGCGGTGATTTACTGTCGCAGGCAGAGCAGACGAATTACCGTCGCTTGTGGCATAAAGACAGTAAATATTAGTTAGGTACTTCCAATGAAGTCCTATTCGTTTGGCAGGTGGATGTGATCAGCGTGCCCACAAAGGACCAGATGATAGTGCACGAGCCGAAGAACAAGGTGGACCTCACAAAGTACCTCGAGAACCAGAAGTTCCGCTTCGACTACGCGTTCGACGACTCGTGTACCAATGAAGTTGTTTACAAGTGAGTGGTTTGTTTATTATTTACCCGACTACGGCAATCCAAAAAGGGAGGCTAATAATTTTAGCAGTGACTTTTAAGTGCTTGATATCAAAAGACATGCATACAATCAACTTCTCATTTTCACTTAACATCAGGTAGATTGAGGTCAAGTACCAACCCGTCGTGCGTAAAAAAAAAACTCTCTCGAAGAAACAACTTCCTTTAAACTTTTTTTTCATATTTTGTTATTGGCATTGTTATGTTCCGGGTGCTACAGATAAGAGAGCCAGCCCATAAATAAGTTCAGGTTTCCAGGTGAGCACGCTTCTATCTTGGGCCTTATCTTCACTTAACATCAGGTGTAATTGAGGTCGAAAGCTTACCTGTAAGTTCAAAAATAAAAGATGAATTTAAAAAAGATGTTTTATTGGGAAAGTTTTTTCTAAGTACATGCATAACTTTTAGTAACAAGAACTAATTAAAAATATATTTGTTTGTATTTACATTGATTACGATGTTATTGATGACCAATTGGTTTATTTGGATTTGGACATTATCTATCCAAATATAAAACTTCAGTTACGCGACGACATTTTGAAAAAAAAATATGGATGGATAGTTACAAGATGTGTTTAGTTTGGGACTAGATAGTTAGTGTATATCCGAAACATTTATAAGTGAAAACCGTAAAAATCCGATGCATACTCGTGATAGTGGCTGTGTTTTACACTATTTAGAGAAGTGATTTAATCGCGCACGTCTCTGTTGTAGGTACACAGCCAAGCCGCTGGTGCAGACGATATTCGAGGGCGGCATGGCGACGTGCTTCGCGTACGGACAGACCGGCTCCGGGAAGACGCATACCATGGGCGGAGACTTCCAGGTGGGTACCCTCCACGGCGTGCTGGGCTATACGCGGCTTGGGTGGTCTTAAATTGACTATTTGTTTAAAGAAAATTCCATTCATACATACATACAACCGCCTCCGTGGCTCAACATAAACAACATTGGGTTTACGATTCGGAGGTCGCGGGTTCGATCCCCAGCGAGGTACATGTTTAAGTACTCGGTTTGGTTGGTGGTAGGGCATTTTAAATGTCCGCCTGGCTAGCTACCACCATCTTATCTAAATCTGCCGCCAAGCAGCAATGTTAAATAGCATTGTCGTGTTCCGCTTGTTAGAGATAAGATAGCCAGTCCCCCAAATGTGTTGGCGTTTCCGGGTCAGTACGCTTCCACCTTCGACCTCATCGAAGATTTATTACGCGATGAGCGTACGTCATATGATCAGTTTTTTTTTATGCACGATGAGTTCGTACTTGACCTCAATCACACCTGATATTAAGTGAAGATGAGGTCAATGGTGGAAGCGTACTGACCCGGAAACCCCAACACATTTGGGGGACTGGCTATCTTATCTCTGACAACCGGAACACAACAATGCTATTAACATTGCTGCTTGGCGGCAGATTTAGATAAGATGGTGATAGCTAGCCAGGCGGACATAATAAAATGCCCTACCACCAACCAAACCGAGTACTTAAACATGTACCCCGCTGGGGATCGAACCCGCGACCTCCGAATCGTAAACCTAATGTTGTTTACATTTAGCCACGGAGGCGGTTAAAGTATTATGAACGCCACAACACGATACAAAAACAATGTAGTAGTAAATTATAGCTAAAATAGAAATACAATTATGAAGAAGATCCCGACAATGCTGTCACGTGTTGCGGCGTGCACAAATGGGTTAGCACTCAGCTCATGCTGCGTCGAATCACAGCGCTGGTTTTCAGTGCCCCCAAATGCCCAGTGACGCACGGACGTCACGTGAGGTACAATAATGAGCAAAATAATAATAAATAATAATGAGCAATTATTATAGATTTTCTAAACTATAAAGTCACAAGTTTATGTATGTTGTGTTTGTTTTCAGGGCAAGACGCAAGACTGCAAGAAGGGCATATACGCGATGGCGGCGCGTGATGTGTTCGCCTACCTCAAGTCGCCGAAGTACAAACCTCTCAACCTCATCGTTTCCGCGTCCTTCTTCGAGATCTACTCCGGGAAGGTAATGCCAGCAGCGCTAACTGTGGCTTTCACTGTGCTTTGGGATTAGCCCTGGGGTACGATTTTCGTACTTTCACCGAAGTATTCAAAACCACAATCGGATACAATTCCATATCCGAATTTGGCGCCACATTGGTCCCATTTTAGTCGTGCGTGATGCTAGAATATACGACAGTGGATTTCACCTATTTTGATAATGTCAAAAAAAGGTGCAAAAATAGTGATAACAGGAGAATGAGGATACCAACAACATGTGACGCCTGACTGCTCAATTAAAATATTGAATAACTCTTTATAATGGTACCAATATTTTCCTTTAAAACACTCGTATTAAAATGCAACTTATGGTCACCCATCCAATCGCTGACCGCGTGAGACAACCTCGCCAATCGAGTGCTTCGCAGGCAAGATGTGGTTGTCGTTTTATTTATATCGAATTTTGTATAGAATGCCACAATAGTAGCATCTTCACATTCCAGGTGTTTGACCTACTAGCGGACAAGGCGAAGCTGCGGGTCCTGGAGGACGGCAAGCAGCAGGTGCAGATCGTGGGCCTCACGGAGAAGGTGGTGGACAATGTGGACGAGGTGCTCAAGCTCATCCAACACGGGAACGCGGCCAGGACTTCAGGACAGGTCTGTCAAACCGCTCTTAAACATAAAGAGAGAATTTTTTTTAAGCACAACGTGTTAGTATTTCATGTCAAACACACCTTATGTTAAGTGAAGATGAGTCCGAAGTTGGAAGCGTACTGACCCTGAAACCCCATCTTATTTGGGGGACTAATAATAATATGTTTTAAGAGTTAATAGTGTGAAAATGTACTTGTTTGTCCTTCCACATGAGTTTTTATTATGCACAATGGGTAGTGACCTCAATCACATCTGATGTTAAGTGATTATGAGCTCGAAAGTGGAAACGCGGTCACCCAGAAGTCCCATATTGATTTCTTCTCTAAAATAGTTCAAACACAACAACGCTGTCAAAATTGCTGCATGGAAGCAGACTTAGATAAGAACTAATTGTTCTACTGTTTTCCTGCACATGTTGCAGTAAAACTTGAATGTTTAAACGACTTCACAAAATTAGGCCAACAAAAATTTCAGACTGTCTAAATCAATGGTGGGCAAACTTTCTTCATATGAGGCCAGAAAGTTTAAGATTTTTTAGAGGAGGGCCATAATTACCTATTGTTAAAATGCGTGTTTTGAAATCTTTTTAAACAAATTCCAAAAATACAAATACAAGTATTACACACTTTCACAAATGTTAATTACAAATTAAAATTTAACATTTAAGCGATTATAATTATCGCGGGCCATATATTATTCATTTCGATGGACCATTGTTGGTGGGCCGAATGAAATCCGTTCGCGGGCCGGGGCTGGCCCGCGGGCCGTACTTTGCCCACCACTGGTCTAGACCAGTGTTTCCCAAACTTCTCGGGACCGAGACCCATCTACAAGAAAGTTTAAAGTTCGCGGCCCACCTTGTATCATGAAGACAAAAAAGCAGCGGTATGTTGCTGCCGCAGCATTTACGCGTTTATTCTTATCGTAAGTTCACCACCATACCATCATCATCAGCCTACTGACGTTCACTGCTGGACAACGACGACGAACGAACGAGTAAAATGAAAATTGAACGAGTACGACAATCGTCCTATAGTTTCAGGACCCATCTAAAATCTACCCGCGACCCACACTTTGGGAAATACTGGTCTAGACGATAAGCAAGCATTGACAAGTAGAGCTCGGCGATATTCAGTCCAATTATTTATTGTTCCTTATTGTTACTTATTATCACTTATTGTTAATAATTGTCCAAAAATGTTGTACTTGTTCTTGAACTCTACATGAGTTCCTAATAATCCTGTAATACGTTACCTTATGTGTATCGATCTACAATTGTTATTGTGCCTAAAAGCTGAATGTATGTGTGTGCCTGGAGAAACTGTGTTATTTTTATAACTTACGAAATAAAATTAGTTCGGGGAGATTCTCAATTCTACTACATTATTTTTTAAAGGAAAGACATTCATGTATTACGGGTGGTCCCATATAATTTTCATGAAGATTGATGAATATATTGCTTATATGCAATAATGGATTTTCGTATAATTTTAATTCTTTAGAATTTGTGGCGTTTTGCGAGCGCCATTTATGAGCAGATTATTATTGTTTGTTTGATGGTAGGGCATTTTTGAACGACCGATTGGTGTAGTGGATTTGTCAGCGAGGTTTCGCCGTTGGTTAACGGTTGCGGTGTTCGAATCCCGCGAGGGGTAAATATTTGTAAAAAGAAAGAAAGAAAGAAATCGTTTATTGTCACAACATTATTTGCGCAATATACTTAACATTAGGTACTTACATTAATAAACTATATTTGTGTGATGAATACGAACATTTATTCCCGAGTCATGGATGTTATATAAATATTTATTGTTTATCCGTTATCCATAGTATGAGCTTTTTATAGTTTGGGACTAGATGATTGGTGTAAGTATCCGAAATATTTATTTAATCATTTGCGAGAGTTAGTTAGCATTAAATAAGGACGAGTAAGAACACGTTATGCATAAAAGGTTGGAAGTATAATGTTGTAATATGATAAGTATACTGTTTATATTGATCGTTTCGTTGTGATGTGTCCGCAGACGTCGGCGAACTCGAACTCGTCGCGGTCTCACGCCGTGTTCCAGATAGTGGTGCGTTCCCCCGGCATGCACCGCGTGCACGGGAAGTTCTCCCTCATCGACCTGGCCGGCAACGAGCGGGGCGCGGACACCTCCTCCGCCAACCGCCAGACCAGTCAGTACTGCACTATACTCGCTATATACTGCACCGCGTGCACGGGAAGTTCTCCCTCATCGACCTGGCCGGCAACGAGCGGGGCGCGGACACCTCCTCCGCCAACCGCCAGACCAGTCAGTACTGCACTATACTCGCTATATACTGCACCGCGTGCACGGGAAGTTCTCCCTCATCGACCTGGCCGGCAACGAGCGGGGCGCGGACACCTCCTCCGCCAACCGCCAGACCAGTCAGTACTGCACTATACTCGCTATATACTGCACCGCGTGCACGGGAAGTTCTCCCTCATCGACCTGGCCGGCAACGAGCGGGGCGCGGACACCTCCTCCGCCAACCGCCAGACCAGTCAGTACTGCACTATACTCGCTATATACTGCACCGCGTGCACGGGAAGTTCTCCCTCATCGACCTGGCCGGCAACGAGCGGGGCGCGGACACCTCCTCCGCCAACCGCCAGACCAGTCAGTACTGCACTATACTCGCTATATACTGCACCGCGTGCACGGGAAGTTCTCCCTCATCGACCTGGCCGGCAACGAGCGGGGCGCGGACACCTCCTCCGCCAACCGCCAGACCAGTCAGTACTGCACTATACTCGCTATATACTGCACCGCGTGCACGGGAAGTTCTCCCTCATCGACCTGGCCGGCAACGAGCGGGGCGCGGACACCTCCTCCGCCAACCGCCAGACCAGTCAGTACTGCACTATACTCGCTATATACTGCACCGCGTGCACGGGAAGTTCTCCCTCATCGACCTGGCCGGCAACGAGCGGGGCGCGGACACCTCCTCCGCCAACCGCCAGACCAGTCAGTACTGCACTATACTCGCTATATACTGCACCGCGTGCACGGGAAGTTCTCCCTCATCGACCTGGCCGGCAACGAGCGGGGCGCGGACACCTCCTCCGCCAACCGCCAGACCAGTCAGTACTGCACTATACTCGCTATATACTGCACCGCGTGCACGGGAAGTTCTCCCTCATCGACCTGGCCGGCAACGAGCGGGGCGCGGACACCTCCTCCGCCAACCGCCAGACCAGTCAGTACTGCACTATACTCGCTATATACTGCACCGCGTGCACGGGAAGTTCTCCCTGGCTGGCAACTACCAATCCGTGGGTGACGTAAAACCCGACTAAGGGACTTTCTACCAAAAAACATCAATAGATTTGCACGTTTTAATCGCGATGGGCTCACCTCCCCGTCTCGTCTGTTACTGTATACTTTGAAATGTGAACCGTGGATATTGTTTAAAGCATTAAACTTTTCATATTTAGAACACCCAAACCATGTTTGGGTTATCTCTGACCACCCCATTTGGTATAAAGGTAGTGACGTTATGTATGTTTATCATCATTAACATATTCTTGGCAGGAATGGAGAGCGCGGAAATCAACAAATCGTTGCTAGCGTTGAAGGAGTGCATCAGAGCGCTGGGCATGAAGGGCAACAACCACTTGCCGTTCCGCGTGTCGAAGCTGACCCAAGTGTTGCGCGACAGCTTCATCGGCGACAAGTCGCGCACCTGCATGATCGCTATGATATCGCCGGCCATGTCCTCGTGCGAACATTCGCTCAACACCCTCAGATACGCGGACAGGTCAGTGGGAGTGTATAATGGTATACCGAGTCATACTAGACTTTGTTTCCATTAAAATTTTTGGCCATGGAAGAGCTCCGCAATGTACTCGGCATTCGGTGAAACGTTCTTCGGAGAAGTATAATTCCTGTGAATAAACGAAGCTGCCACTAATGGAGTGGTTGCTGACTGTAATTTGGACGTCCTAATATAGTTTGGACAGTCATTATCATCAACAGCCTTACACGTCCACAATAAAAAATAAAAAAAGAAAAGTATTTATTTGGATTTCTGTTATAAAGATGTATACGTAAGTTTACAATACCTAAATCCAAAAAGGTCTCCACTCAGCATGTGTCGGGTTGGAGCAACCACGACGCTGGTATTCTTTGGAGCCGAAAGGCAGAGTGGTGCCACTGTACCACTTAATATTAACACAACTCTCCATGTCAACTACCCATAAACATCTATTTCTTACTCAATATAATTGTAGTGCTTTCTTAACTAATATTTAAATACATATCTATTGTAGACACACAAATGAATATATAAGTACTACTACTCAGTATCAACACAACTATGGCATATCCCCCCCACCACGCGGGCTGGGTGCGGTTTGGTAGATTTGTGTCAGGCTAATGGCCGCCTGACAGTGTTTTTGAGCTGACAGGTCTGATCATTACAGACATTGCTTAACTTTGCTGATCGAAAACGAATAGTGAATGCGCCACAAGTGCATCCATGAGTGTTTGAACGGTTGGATGTCGTGTTTCTTTTCATCACACGCTTACCCGTTTTAACTTTATACATATAAGCAGGATACACTATCGAATTTAAGAGAATACATTCCAATTTTACAGTTACTATGGAAAACTTGAAATAGCTCCAATATAAATGTTCGCTACTAACCTTTTCGATTTACGTACAGTCACCTGTAGCTATGAGTATACTCTCACCCCCAGCGTGCATATCTTAAGGATTTTTACAATAATTATGGCGCGCAAGTCAAAACAAGCCACGGGTAGTGTTATGAGAACGTGAAATTTTTATACCCAGGGTTTGTTTTGTATTGAAGGAAATAATGCAAAAGCGCTAGCGTGTTAAGGAACATGGGGTATACATTTAGTTGCAGGCGACTGTACGTGCTTTAAAATATAAAATTTGGACTTGAAAGTTTGTATGGAAACTCCCCAAAGACCGAAAGAATATACTTCAAACTTCAAGCATTTATTTCAACGTAAAATACATGATATCATTTGTTGAATATCAATTTAAATGTACAGTAAATAAAAGGGCTTATTGCCTTTAGCTGTCAGTATGTCCAAGCTACCACCGCTTCGGAGAGGGAAATCATTTGCGAGAAGCGGGGCAAGAAACCCAAAGGATAATAGTTTTTTTTAATAAAACTAATACAATTTTATAATGTTTGGGAGCTGGTTGAAGTACACCAGTATAATTGTGTGTGTGGGTGGTACACAAATACAATTTTATGTTTTTTTTTTATGCACTACGGGTTGTTACTTGACCTCATTCACACCTGATGTTAAGTGAAGATGAGGTCGAAGGTGGAAGCGTACTGACCCGGACACCCCAACACATTTGGGGGACTGGCTATCTTATCTATGACAACCGGAACACAACAATGCTATTAACATTGCTGCTTGGCGGCACCAACCAAACCGAGTACTTAAACATGTACCCCGCCGGGGATCGAACCCGCGACCTCCGAATCGTAAACCCAATGTTGTTTACATTGAGCCACGGAGGCGGTTAAAATGTTTGGGTGCTAGTCGAAATACACCAGCATAAATGATGTGTGTGTGTGTGTGTGTGTCCCCCCCGCAGGGTGAAGGAGCTGGGCACCATGGACCCGTCGCGGCCGCGCGCCGAGTCGCCGCTGCACGACGTGGAGATGGAGCCCGCACACGACGACCTGGCGCAGCTGCGCTCGCTCAACGTCAGTATAGCACCTACACTAACATCCCTCGACATGCACACAGCGCCATCTGGTTCCACACTAAGCAACTAGGCCTACAGGGGGCCTACAACGATCATTTAAAAAACCATCATGTTTCAGGAACGTTTTGTTTCAATGTTAAAGTAATATTACTCAAATTCGTACCGCGATCATCTAGCGATAATACAAAACAATATTGTTTTACTCCTGCTTAGAGACGGGAAAGAACGAATGATTTGTCTATTCCTTGCACTCAGAAGAACGAGACAACGTTATACCTTTGTATAGCGTTATCACTTTCACACCTCGAATAATAATAGCGTTCCGGTATACGCAATTATTTAAATATTGTGCATGATTTTTGTCGTTTATCTTCATATTTTTATTGTTGAAATGCGTAATTAGAAATAAAAGTTTTTTATATTTATGCATATATAAATTTAAATACACATTTTCATTGAAGTAATGCAAGAAAGCGTAAATTAAATGTGAAGTAACGCTGCTCCCGCTGCCGGTGTCGTTCCGTAAAATGAAACATTGTGTCAAAGTAATAAGCGCGGCGCTTTCTTAATTTCATAATCTTGGTATAAAATTTTTATTTGTTTGAAATTATTTTTTTACTGGTTTTATAGAATTTATATTATGGCGACTAGAGAGTAAGTATATACAAACTAATGTTTTAGTGATTTTTGTGCATTTATAGAATAAGTAAGCATCCTAGACAAAGAACTCGTCGAACAAATTCAGCTTCGTCAATATCGAAGGGATTACATTCTTCACGTAATCGCCTTCGACGTTGCATGTTCTCCGACAAATCCTCTGCGGCATCGTCTTCCAGAAACTCGAATAATTCGTAATCATTGGCCATCTAAAACCACATCACATTTAATGTATTTCTTATCGGTTTACGCAATGAACACAATGTATTTATAAAGAGTTATTGTGAAAAACACATCCACTTACTTTTTAAGCGAAAATAACGGTTTATTATCCTTATACCACTAAAACAATAATAAAACCATCACAAGAGACTAACTTTTTTAAGATTGTAAAATTTGACGTTTGAGCAATATTACTAGCTGTCAAACGACCGTTAAACAACGATGATGGTACGAATTGAGCGAATGATTCAGCGGTGACGTCACAAAACTGCTTAACAAAACAATATTATAATAAGCTTGTTTTAAGGCGGTCGGGGTACGAATTTCCAAAGTAATATTACTGTAATATTGCTATAAGAGGTGATTGTAGGCCCCCAGGCCTACCATCGTATTCACAATACATTGATATTACTACATGAATACGTTTTTTTAATAATGCGTTTAGAAAAATTGCATAAGCGCTAATGCGCCTCACTGACTTACAATTGGAATGGAAAATGATTAGAGAGAAACTGGCAATACTGTAATAGTGACTTGCCCCAACCACCACAACAAAATTCTTTCTATTAATTTGGACAAATCTTGCTATTAATTAAAGTTAAAATGATTTAATTCTGCTAAACTTTGGTTCACTGTTTATGTGTAAACCTATTTACCTCCCTCGCGCATAATGAGCTACTTTTAGCCGTATATGGAACGGGGTTTACTATTGAATAATGATATATTTTCCAAGTAGAAGAACATTTTAATCACCTTTCACAGGAGGGAGATATGTCCGCCGAGATGTACAACTTCCACGAAGCGATAGACGAGCTCCAGCGTGCAGAGGAACAAGTCCTGGACAACCACAAGGCGATCTCAGACTACCTCCAACACGCGTTACAGCGCTGCAATCAGCTGTTGGGTATAACGCGCGACGTCGACTACGATCAAGACGGTAAGTGTTGCGGTGTTTTGACGGAGCCGCTGAAGACCTCCGTGGCCGAATGGTTTAATGCGAACATTGAAAGTATCGAGATCGATTCTTGGTCGGGAATTTTTTCGGTTTTCTGGATAAAGTCCAGGGGTTGAGTGTGTTAATTTAATACAATTCCCATTCCAGCGACGCACTATTGACTATGCTATTTGTGTTTTGACAATTTAGTTATACTGTACTCGTTATTATTAGTGTTGCAAGAGGCTTGAGTAGTCGATTATGCAAGGGCTTATAAGACTCGGGGTTTCGACTTGAGCGCGAGTTTACTATAACGACTCAAACTGTAAAAGAATGGTTTCTTAAACTGAACACAATCTCTACAAAATCCTTGAGGTCGAATTTCAATTTGAAGCACTGTGCTTAACAAAGCCTCGAAAATCGAGGCCAGTTTTAGGGATTACATCATCAGAGTTGTGGAAAATATTGATTATAAATCTGTTAAATTTAACACATGAATCAGTTGTAGGTTGCAGTTTCATTGTTGACATAGATAAGACTCAATATTTAGGGACTCGACGAAAACGACTATAAATTGAGGCTTAGGAGAGGGTCCGATGCCTAGCAGTGGATTAAAAAAGTCATAATAGGATGTTAGCTTAAAATTTAGTCACCCCAAGTGCGTAGGTTTGTCCCAATTTAATGTCACTGTTGTTTTCGCGTCTAAAAAATATAAAGCGCCCCTTACGGATATCAATGAAACAATTTAATGGTGACTGTCAAATAAATGTACAATACTCCGTGATCGCCTCCGCGGCTCAATGTAAACCACATATGGTTTACGAATCGGAGGTAGTGGGTTCGATCGGGGTACATGTTTAGTACTCGGTTTGGTTGATGGTAGGGCATTTTAAATGTCCGCCTGGCTAGCTACCACCATCTTATCTAAATCTGCCGCTAAACAGCAATGTTAACAGCATTGTTGTGTTCCGGTTATCGGAGATAAGGGAGTCAGTCCGCCCAATAAGATGGAGTATCCGGGACAGTACACTTCCCATCTTCGGCCGCATCTTCTCTTAACCTCAGGTGTGACTGAGGTCAAGTGCTAACAACCCATTGTGCATAAAAAAACACTAAGAGATGCTACTACACTGTCTCATTATGATCAGCCCGTAAACATCCCACTGGGATATAGGCGTTCACTCGTATATGGGCCATAGTCCACCAATCTCGCCCAATCCGGGTTGGGGACTTCACTTGCTTTTGAATTACACTACACTGTCTACTGTCATCAAATATCTCTAATGACATTGCTTCATTTTTCCTTATGAAAAATTAGGACATTATAAACATACAGAGCATACAGAAGCGAGTTTATATCAATCAATCAATCGCGTACACTTTATTGCATAAAAATTCTACAATACACCTCATAAATATAACTTCAAAAAAATAATTGTACAACAGGCGGTCTTATCGCTACTAAGCGATTTCTACCAGACAACCTATAGTATTTTTAAAGTGTGGTTTATGTATACGTGTGTGGTGTCTCAGGGCTGTGGGGGGGCCGCAAGCGGCAGCGGCCCGGCGCCGGCCGCGCGTTGCGGACCCGCCGGGTGTTAGGTCTGGCACGACAAACGTACTGGGACTTTGTAACCCCTAATAATTTCGTGCTCATATTTAATCTATAGCTTGGGAGGTCAGTAAAGCGGAACACACACCATGTATATACTTAACGAGGGTTTGTTCCGGCCATTGGCGCCCTCATTGGGTAAATTAAGATTTCTTTGTAAATACAGACTAAACCAATTGCTCTGATATGCACTCGAGAAGCCAAAAGGCTAGTTATGAACGATACCTAAATAGCTCTAATTACGGTTATTTTCAAATTATTGATAAAAACGACCACTTTCTTTTATAATCATTAATCAATTGTCTCAGCACATTATCTCATCTAACTGAAAATAAGTGAACTTAATGTTATGAAGTGTTGTGTTCGTTTTATTTCTTACAATTACTTGGGTGAAATGTGCGGTGCGAATGACTATCATTAAATACTCACTACAATGGTCTTCTTCTCATGTAAGTGCCATTTGTCTTTTATGAGAAAGTATCTTTAAACCTATCATTAATCCTGGAAAATAAAGCTATTTAGGTGTTATTTATAATTAGATTTTGGGATTTTCGAGTGCAGGTCAGAGCGATTTTTTGATTTATTCATTATTGAAAAAGATTCAATATATCCTATGAGGGCGTCACTGGACGGAATTAGACAGCGAGCTGCGTAAGGACTTCGTTTGCCTCGTAACCTCAAGGTTACGAGAAGGTCAAGAAACATTTATACGTGTGTTTATTGCACACGAGTACACATAAAAGTCAAATACATACTCTTTCGATCAATCAATCAATCAAATACTCTTTATTGCACAATTAACAAAAGATACATGAAGAATACTGCGTACATCATTAATCGCACAAAAAGGCGGCCTTATCGCTAACAGCGATCTCTTCCAGGCAAACCTTAGGGTAAAGATACAAGATACTCTTTGTGATATGATCAGTGTCTACTTACACTTATCGGATTAATTATTATTCAAACTTTCGTGATTCTACTTGTATTTGCGTAATGTAATTTTACTTGTAGTTTTCGACGTAACTTTGGTTTTTTTTCTATCGAGAAAATTTGAAAGAATCTTTCCGATTGACTGGGTCCTGTTTTTTTATTACGTAATTAATACAAAGTTGAATGCTTGATTGATAAAACTGGGCTGGTAACTTCCTTAAATACATTCTTTAGTGGCAGCAATTCTCTGCTTGGGGACTGAAAATCAGCAGCTTTGCCGAGTCCCTATAAACGCAAGTAGGCATCCATGATATGAGATAACAAAAAAAAACATACAAACGGCCGAATTGAGAACCTCTTTTTTAACCGACTTCAAAAAGGTTGAAGTCGGTTAAAAATAAGAAAGAACATTGCCTGATAAGGCAGTTCTGTACAGTGGAGTCTGATAGGTTTCTAAAAGCTTCAGTTATCATTCCTACAAAATGCTTCCAGTGTTTTATTAAGATTAAAGCTCAAGCCCAAAAAAAGTAGGCACTAGCTAACCTACCAAGCTATAGTTTGCCCAACATCGCGTCACATCGCTTCGGTCCGTTAACACAGTCGCTCACACACGGTGCGAAAGGTTTAATTGGCTTTGCTAGGGCGTTATTTCAGTAACAATTCATTAGTTTCCGTTTGGTATTTCCTACTTTTTTTTATTGTAAGAAATACCGTCCTATTTCTAGAATTGTGTCCACTTCTGAACGTAAAATTGTGAATTTGGTTTCATATTTGGTGACATAAAATTTCACAATATTGTCTTTCCGTTGTATTAATATTTTAATTCATTGAAGTCATCACTAAAACACTTATTATTTCGTTTCACATACTAATATAAATATTGAGACGTCAAAATTTCCCTTACAGCCTACGCGACACAATGGGAGGAGTTACTGAACGAACAATTAGCCGTGCTGATGCAGTCGCGAGACCTCGTTACCGAATTCAGAACGAAAATGCAACAGGAGGAGCATATCTCGCGGCGCATTCAGCCGCCCAGACATCACTAGCGAGCGACCGAGACAGCCATAAGTTTGTGCGTAGCGTCGATGAGTTTCACTCAGCCACTGATGCAGGGTTCTGATGAGAAAATCAATTACTTTCGCGATGTTAACAATAATCCTATGTCTTCTAAGCGCTGAGAGAGGAGTCTTTGAATCGTGAAAGTATATGGTAGTTGGATCGCATAAGGTGGAGTACAGATCTCCTTAGGTAGTTGTTAGTTGCGTCTAATAGCTAGAAGCTTTAATGAATTATAAATTGTACAAATAACTGTTTCAGAAGCCTTACAAAACGTTTTCCGTCGTATGTATTTTACAGTTATTGTGTGTTGCCATTTATTGGTTAGGGAAGGAATAATCTGTAGTGTTGTGTTGCCTACGCTCTAGCTATAAGACGCAATCTGTGAAATTGTAGTTAGAATCAAAGAATGGATATACACCAAGGGTATTAGCAAATCGATGTGTGCTGTCTACGTAGAATTAAATACATGTTTCGCATCTAAATGTCGTAGATGTTTGAATTTACTGAATCTCTTGTTTGCTAAAAACTACGCACTATAAGATTTTTTAATGAAAAGATCTCCGTAAATAAAGACTTTATGTTTTTGTATATCTAGATGATGTAATGTGAAACGCATCGGCGCTGCTTTCGCTTACGTACTGGCTTGATTTGAAACAAGGCGGACGACATGGCGGATGTCGAGTCACAACTTGATGCAACCAGTTAAGTGTGGGCGCTATTCTGCTTCTCTTTTCCTTTCATTCCACAGAAAAAATGACAGACGCTGTTAGCGTGCATTTAGACGCAAAACAACCAAGCAAATGTGTAGTTGGCGTCATCAATATTGAAACGAAAGTATTGTAGCTGGTCTACCGGTTTCAGCTGTTCCCTTCCAATTCAAATGTCGACCATTGTAGTTGTGACGAACTGTTTTTTCTTTGTTAACTAATAATAATGCTTAGTATACAATGTCAATGAAACTATGCCGTCGTGTTGTTACGAAAACGATATAGACTGTTTATTGTAGGGAGTGTTTAAAGCACAAAATGTGCCCCCTTTTCCATCGTATCGGGGATGTGAACGTGTCAAGTGCTATCAGTACTCTATTTAGATCTCGATTGAATTTATCGATTAATTAGTTCGATCGCTTTCTTATGTGTACAGAACTTTCCCGTGTATATTGTAGATCAACGCAGTTGCGGTTACGTTTAATTTATATAGACACATAATTCTGTCCTGTAAGTGACTTGTTTATTTCTCGATGCATTTAACCCAGCTGAAGGCCTATCTCTGAAATTGTAGATATTTTATATTTAATATAACGGCAGATTGGGAGAGTACAAAATGATACTGCAGTGGCCTTGTGGCACCGGTGTGTATGTAATTTGCATGACAATTTATTTAGGATCGTATATTTTTGGATGCTGAGTGAATACTCGTAATGTTGTGAAGAAATTTACGTCAGTTAAATGTTTAGATATGAAACAATTGTCTCCTATGTGTAATGAATTGATACGAAGCGCACCCTGCAACGCGGAGGCGAGCGGCTGGAACTGCATTATACGGATTACCTGATGTACACAATATAGATGAGTAAGAATACATATTAACAAAGCCTTATTTTTGATGTTCAATATCTTGTATATATCCATAGGAAGTTATTATATATTATTACTAGTAATATAATTTCTGTTGATTAAGCATTACAGCCGCTTGCGAAAGCGTAATCGTCTAACGGTACAATCTTATGTTTAGTGGAATAGGATTCCTTCGCTTTGTATCATTTAGGCGCGAATAGGTAGCTCGTTTATGCAGTTGTTTTGTTGTAAGTCTTAATAAAGCTTTCCTAATAGTTTCAAAGTTAAGGCGAACATATATTGCAAGCCGAGTAATTGCCTTGGTAAGATTTTCCTCCATGCTATGGCATTTGGGTCTTTAAGATAAGTGAATAGAGCTTTTTTAAGATTCTCTGGTATTGCAGTTATCGTTGGATACCAGGGCATCAGCTTATTCGATCCATCATTGGAAAGTTAATGGTCAGATAGCAAAGACCCAAGTCTCAAGACAGTATGCGTACTTTCTTAGTATCTCTGCTATGTCAAATTGAGGTTTCTCGTATAGCGACAGTGCTACTCATTCTCGCGCAATACGTGTGTCTCACTCTGTCAACCAGCGGAGCATCTTCGAACAAATTTTACTGCTAGCAGGAGTGTTTAGAATTTAAAGTTTGTTGGAGAATTTCCTTGATACTTGTTATTAGTTGAAATAATGTTATGTTAGCATCTTAGAGACACAGTTTTTCATTTGTGGACATTGTGGATATTGTGAAACACGGAAGTGTCCCCCTCGATCATAATTTAGTTGTTATTGAATCGATTTTTCCCAAATAACGAAAATGTACATACAGTGAAATTTATCGTTTTCAAGAATTTTTTTGTCATTCCATTTGAGATTAGATTGTCCAAGGGTGCTAGCCATTATTTCGAGGGATTTCTGTCATTCATCAGGGATTGAAATATCAATGTGAAGCTATAGCCGGCTTGTGAGAGTTATTTGAAAATACAGTTGTTATCGGTATAGTGATCCTTTCAAGCCCTGATTGCGTCTTTAGTATTTAATGAACTGTGTACCATAATAGCGTGACCATACTGTATTATTATTTTGTACCTTTTTTTTCAAAATACATTTCGCTACATTTGTTACTGTGTAAAATATCTGATCTATACGATGCTTTGCTTTAATATTGTAAGGTTTGACTCATGAATATTGAGACACCTGTGTGCTTTGTTTGTATGGAAAATGTACGCTTTTGTTAGGATGTTCACGGTATAATCACGTAGCAATAATGCGGCAATCGATCGCATATGTGTGACATCTTAACAGTTTTTTAAACCATCTCATTATAATATCCACAACCCTGATAGTATGATGTAACAGTACCCTCCTTGGCTCGCCGCAGTTGGGTAAATAGAAAGTCGTAATTGACTCGGCTCGGGGTTCGGACTGGTTTGTCATGGCTGTGACAGTTTTGTCACTCGGTGGATGCGCGGTGACACCATTTTCGTCATTGAGGAAATGCCGGGGCCCATATTCGGCGGCTTCACGTGCTGACGATTCGGTGAGGTAAATTTCTATACACAGATTTTTCTCTCTCTCATATCATTCATAATATAAAAATTGTATAATTTATTTTTAGTGTCATTAAAAATGTTTCCATTTCATAAAAATCGTAAAACCCCATGATTTGTTTATTGTATTTAAAAAAATAGTAAAACTACTTAAAAGACTAACTATGATTGTAAGGTTTTCAAGTCATTTCTTTTTTTTTTTGTAATATTTATTATAATGATAAATACATGATTTGAAGTACCGGTTTGTGACGTAGAGGTCGCGCTTTGGTTTTATTAAGTGCGATATCTCTTTACTACAAAATCTCTGTATTGAAAATGGATAATTTGTAATAAAAAAAGATGAGAATAACTTGATTTTTGCATTGTTGTATTCTATCTGGTGCTAGGTCGCTAAGTCTCGCTGCTTTATTTACTGCATTTTTTTAATTTGGCATTAAAGCCTACGCGGACTACGTCAGTCTCAGTAAACAACATCGACACATACATTAGTCCGGTAAAGTACATACATTAGTCCGGTAAAATTACATTGCTGTCTCATAGGCTTTGAAACATGTTATTTTGACCAATTTCCTCATTATCTGTAATGAAAGCAACAAAATGAAATGACTTTATTTTAAAAAAGTTAAATAAAATTTTGTTGTGAAAAATAAAACATACAGGGTGTCATCGAAGTCATAGGCCGAATTCATAATTCTCAGCTCGCATCCACCCACTGCTGGGTATAGGCATCTTTTGTATTATTTTCGTCGAATTTCAACGTTTAGTATGCGGTCAACGAGTTGCCTAACATAAAACACTGCACATGACGATCGGCAAGTCATAAGGCCGAATTATTCATGAAAAATTAATATCGGCAGTTCATATATTTTGTTCGAATAGGTATTGTACATTTGTATGGGACAGCCGATTCTTTTCTGACGATTTCAAATTTGGTCCGTTAGTGAAAGTTAAAATATGGTATAAACATTAAACCAAAGACTTCGAATTCAGCCTGTATATGGCCTGCTAATAGCAAATTACCAGTCATTATAGATTTTAATGAGAAGTCAAACTTCAAAACTTTTATGCGAGATATAAGTCGTTGACAGGCCTACTCTCTATACAAAAAAATAGCCTTAATTTTTCGTAGAGTAAAAATGGGTCAACCAAAATTTAGACAACATAGAACCGGGCGATGTCAAATAAATGTACCATTTATTCTTTTCTGAAGCAGAAAAAGGTGCTGCTAGGGTTGCCAGGTCGCATGTTTAGAAAACAAGATTAAGCAAAATAAAGGACCAAGGATGAAAATAAGGGATACTTTTAAAAACATAAAACTCTTGTCTCCCTCGAGTCAGTAAAATCATTTATTTATACGAAAGTTCTTATTAGAAAATGACATGTTTTTATGGACGTACGATACAATTTGCATTACCTATGGATTTGTAGTTACTTAGTGTCAATTAGGTCTGTTTTAATATTTATGTATTCTTGATATTTTATTTACTTATCTAAATTGAGAGCGTGAAAAATATAAATATTTTTTTAGTTTACCAAAAACAATGGCCGCTGTATTAGTTGTTCCAGAATGACGAACGTGATCAATCTTTGTGACTGGAAAAGTGTATGGTCCTCTACAATAGAGGGCACCTGGCAACCCTAAATCATATCTTCCAGTACGCGGCCTGTTCAACGACTAAAACCGTTGCGTTCCAGTGACGATGCACAAAATTTATAAATAAAAGTGCCTATTATAAAACGTCTTAACGTCTTACAAGAAAAAAATCTAATAAAGCTTGGAAGACGATGCCCTATACACAGCCTTGTTATCTATAAGGTTTTCTCCAAACTTCGTCTTCACACTATTGTGAGGTAAATCGCGCAACGGCTTTTAAAAAGTATTAGATAGTCCTTAATTAATCGCGAGGGTGTGAAAAGCTTGTTCAGCCTAGACGTCCATATATGCTGTTTTTTTTTTTAATTATCACGGCCAAGAGCATGAAGCGTATGGAGTGTTGACGAGGTTTTGAACGTTCTTTATTGACACCCTGAGGTCTACTATGTAACCGAAATGACCCCAAAGGCCAATTTGGGTTACATAAGGTATGGGCCTGCTTAGAAAACACGAAGACGGTACTCTGTATCAGAGTTACTGCTTACGCCGATGTTTTGATTGTACTGAAGGAAATCTCTCTTTACTATTATGATTTTTTTTAATGATTGTAATAAATAACTAATGTTTTGCCTGGTTTTGTATAGAAGTGTCGCGAAATGGACAAGTGTCGGATGCGAGGTGGCGAGGGTCGTCCTAGTTGTCTAGTTGAAATGCTTTATTGTAATAAACATATTTTAACATCGCACATTATAATAAATTAATCGAAATTGATTTCGTTGTTTTATTTTTCTAGCATAATTTTAATTAGTTTAATTTTTTTTGCAAGCTATCATTTGAGTTTTGAATCATTGTTATTAGTCATAAGACGTTCACTGCGGCATAGGCCTCCCCTATACTGGCTGCATTTGAATTCGTATAATTCCCATTCACGCCACTTGTATGGGCTTTTACTTACCACATAGACCTTGTTGCTATGCTGAGATGCTGGAGTCGAAATGATGATACACTTATGCTTGATATGATCTGATTTATTGTTCTACACACTGATTCACATACACACTCTGTTAACTGATATTTATTATAAATGATAGAATTCGAACTGATACTTGATTAATAATGCTAATGATAATGAGTACACACGATTCAGCGGTCAAACGTGGACTAGTTGGAATAATTATGAAATGGCGTAAAGTGCTGACCACGCGGCGGTGACGCGATGTGCGGTTGTAAACCGTACACCACTCTTGAATACGAACGACTTTCCCTAAGCAACCATAGTCGAATTCAATAAAAATTCAATTACCCATACGAAGTAAGCCATTCTGAAACCATTTTCTTATGGAAAGCTCAATTTTCGCCTGAATTCAACTATGGTTCCTAGTGGAAAGTTGTTCGTAATCAGGTGAGGAGTCACCAGTAACCAGGAATCAAATCAAATTTCACGCTGTAGATTTCCAGAGCGATTGGTTGGAATCGGCATGCACTTATCTGATCATCCGTCCAATTTCCGGGTGGACGGCCGCGCTAGGACTTTCCATGGTAATCAATCTGTGATATTTCAAAGGAAAAAAAATGGTAGAAATAGTTTTTTTCGGCAATTATTATTTTTATAAAATAACTCTCATGCTTACCTTTAATGCAGTTTCTAAATAAATGGCTATTGATTGGAAGAATAAATAATGCCCTGAGCATTCGCTTCATTGAGGTTACAAATGCAAAAATAATAATAATAAATATCTTTGCACATACACACAGCGCCATCTAGTTCCACACTAAGCAACTAGGCTTTTATTATGGATACCAGATGGTTGATGAACTACACAAATACATTTTATTTTGTAAATAAATACATAAATATAATGAAAAACATCCATAACTCGGGAACACATGTCTGTATTCATCATACAAACATATGCCCCTAGCGGGATTCGAACCCGCGACTTACGTAACTTCATCGGTATCGTTATCGATTACGTTGACCAATGAGAAACCGTCAAATTGCCGAGCGAGCGACGAGCCAACCAATCACATGTCAGAACGTAACCGATGACGATAACGATGAAATTATGTAAAAGAACCGCAGGAAAATGAAAGGATAATTAAATAAAAAAGGTAATCTGTCAATACTGATCATTTTATATTTCAGAAAAGTGTACAATATATAAATGTATTTGTTACGTGTGGAAATGCTACAAAAGGAAACTCGCACAATTGTCATGCCCGCTCTACACTCGCATATCGGTATAAATTCATGTTTTTGGTAGAGGAACGCAAGACAATGTCTTCATCGAAATCAATCTATACCTACCCCTTGTAGGTTTGCGCGAGAATATAGAGCGGGCATAATAAATAAAGATGGAAGACAACGCAATATTGTACTACGTATGGGAAAACGAACTCTATACTATAGACATGTACCCTACAAAAACAGAACAATGGTTAAATTAAAAGCAGTCAAAAAGGCTACTTCGCTGCCACTGCGAGTGCGATGACCCCAAATAGCTAAGCAGCACGGAAGCGTTAGGCAAAGGGTTTGTTTCTACGGGTACACCTCATGTCTTATCTTTCGTTTTTACCGTAAGCCAAATGCGAAAAATTTCACTCTTATTCTACTGAAAACCAAACAAGTGCGAGTTGTGATTCTGGTGGTCAGCCCTTTGATTACGTAACTTCATCGGTATCGATTACGTTGACCAATGAGAAACCGTCAAATTGTCGAGCGAGCAATGAGCCAACCAATCACATGTCAGAACGAAACCGATGACGATAACGACCGCTTGTCAACAAAGAAAAAATAAAGTCACCATTTCTGCTTAACAGTAAAATGAAACAAGGGGTCTTGCTTGACTGTTGTCTTCATATCCACTTACGCTACAGTATTTTCACAACGATACAGGCCTGCGTTTTAGTTTTGTCAGCAAATCATGAATGTTTTTTTTTATGAACTGGATACGCGTTTGACCACAATCTCACCTGATGGGTAGTGACGATGTGGTCGAAGATGAAGCACGCGATCTCAGTAGATACCTATTCACCCTGCTCTTGAAGATCCCAAGGTTGTAGGATTCAGGAAAGACTGACGCCGGAAGGGAGTTCCCTGCCTTGGCTGTTCGCATTATGAATGAAGAGTTGAACCGCTTAGTGCGAATGTTCGGTACGTTAACTACATAGTGGAATCCTTCCCCATGCTTAGTAGTCCGAAGGTGAAATGGCGATGGTGGAATAAGATTGTGTAATAGAATAGAATATCTTCAGACATACACACAGCGCCATCTAGTTCCACAGTAAGCAACTATAGGCTTGTGTTGTGGATACCAAATGGTTGATATACTACATAAATACATTTTTTTTGTTGTAAATAAATACTTATTATAAATGAAAACATCCATAACTCTGGTACAAATGTCCGTATTCATCACACAAACATATGCCCCTAGCGGGATTCGAACCCGCAACCTTTTGGTATAGTGGCCAGAGTTGCTAACCACTACACCAAACAGGTCGTAAGTCGTAGTATGATTTATAATTTTCACACTGGTATTGTAAAGCTTTTCCCTCGTAATTTTACTCTTGTATGTGCGGCCAACAATCTACATTACAATACAGTAAGACAACCAGAATCTTAATTTATTTACATAAGAGACAATAAAAATATTTATTTACAATTACATTGCAATATAATCTATTTTTCTTTCTTTATAACAACGTAAAATGAACTCTACTGCTATAACGTTAATGTTAATTATTCTTAGATGCCAAGATCAATTAAAATATAATTTTAATACAATTTGGACAGTCAATAGATTTCTAATATCTTTCTATAAGCGGTTTGCCATTAATCAACTCATTATTTACATACACACATCCATTTACATACACACATACATTTCCATACAAACATACATTTACATAGATACACATAAATACTTTTAATCTTAAGTTAATGGGTTATATTTTAATTAATTTTAATTTTTTTCATTTATTTTGTTATGGAAGAGCGGGGTTTTCTAACACAAGTATAAATATACTTAAAAGAAAACCCCAACACTAAAAATGTTAGGTATCTAAGTAAATGAAAATAAACATTATTGTTTTTTTTTTGATAGGTAGCACGATTCGCTACCACTAGGTACCAGTGTAAGCTGCGCCCTGTTTCATAAAAGCATAGAGGAATAACACTACCCGATAAAAGTGACAATTTTAAGATACAATGACAATTCGTCGTATATGTTTGAACATGTAACATAAATAGTTACAAATCGCCTAATATCCTCAGTAATGTATTCAGACAATTCAATGCCAATGAATGGTAAATTATGAGAGAGGGCCCTGAGGGTCGGACTATTGCTATAGTTTATGGCGTCATGTCACTGCGTACCGCCTACGAGAGCTGTAGCTTTACTTTTTTCAAGACAATAGTGAACGCAATAGGTGAATGACAAATATATATATACGCCGAATCTTTATGTGGTAGGGTCCGTCAAACCCGTTCAAACCCGATTCGGCGTGGCTGTCAGGAAAGCAATACTAGTTGTCATGATAACTGCTACGATTGTCATACTGGCCGACGTTATCAGAAATGCGAAAAGGTACTCGGGCGGCCGCATGTACTATAACTTCGCTTTGACAATAACATTAAGTCATGTAATAAACAAACCAGTTAAATGTTAATATCCTGTAAACGACTGAACTTTTATTACAATACAATAATAGTTTATTTCTCTCAGCAAACGTAATGAATACCTACATTTTAAAAGGTTTAACAAATAGTTAGGTAAATAACCGTTCTCAAGATTGAGACGACCTTAAGTTGACGCTTGAAAATCTGTTATTAAAACAGTATAGACTGAGACGCAATTTCGGCAATTTAGACAACTCAAAATAAATTTTACATCAATATCAGGCTTAGCAACGATTTAGTCGTCGATTAGGGATTCTATTCATAGTTCACGATCATGGATTCATTCTTGTTTAGACGCAAGGGAATTTTTGTTTTATTTGTTAAATATAATTATTCCTAATTTATATTACAACAAAACAAATAATAAATAACATAAGGTCCAACGAACAAAATCCCACCACTTCTAATTATAAAGCAAATGGTGAAGCGGGAATTTATTCATTGGAGCATTATTATAATAACAATATATATATACAATAATTTTATTATTATCACAGAGCAGGCAGATGTATCGAAATACATTATAGTATGTACATTCGGCTCCATAATTAATCATACAGGGCTATAAATGCATGGACATGAACCGCTCGGCGATATCCAGTCTATTATTTTCTTTGTCGAATCATAAATTGTAAAAATACTTATTTAAAAAAGAGCAACCCCTTAAGGTGCTTGTACGTTCTTCTCTGGGGAGTTTACTTTATGAATGAGCGATAATTGTATGTCATGACGTTTTCATATGTTATTTTTATAATTTAGTTTAGTTGAGTTTGAATGGTAGCGTGCTGGCTACTACCATTGGCTTAGCGTGAATAGGCTTCTCGCTACTATTAGCCATTTAAAATATGCCCTGTATGAATAACTAAAACTACTATACAATCGACGTTCTTGACTTATCTAATGCAATACAGGTTGTCAGGACAAGTACTATAGACCCTTAAGGTGATACATTGAAAATTTATTCATTTTGGAAACAGATATTTCGCAGCAATGGTTCATATTTGGAACATTCATATGGGGGTTAAAAAAAAATAAACGGGATTTACGAACATGATTGGTGAAAGTTAATGACTAAAATCGTTTTATATCTGAAAGTATAAAACATTTACAATTCGTTTTTCATAATTCCTTATATAGTTATGGTGCCAAATTAATCGGGCTGGGTGGCTTCACAAACAAAGTCCTAATTTATTAGCTCCCATGCATTCAACGCGTGATTGTGTTGGTTCAAATTATCCCGATAATAATTTTGTTTAAAAAAACTAACAGACGGCAATTTGAGTGCTGCAGCGGTGCTTTTCGCTGAATGAAACATAAGTTGTAACTATAAACCATGGATACATAGCGCGTAAAACAGATGGCCGTTGGGACATCATAGTTCTAGACGTCTAGGACTCACAATATGGTCTGACGACTTAATGAATGTCGCGGGAAGTTGCTGGATGCAGGCCGCTTCCAACCGGTCGCTTTGGAAACCTATGGGGGAAGTGCTGTTGCGCATACGATAATTTAAAAATAAATAAATAGCTACTGTGGACGAGCCACCGCCAGTATCAGTTGACCGCGAGACGCTATAATTTTATTTATTTATTATTTTTTAATTTTTTTTTATATGAGAGGGCGGCAAACGAGCATGCAGGTCACCTGATGGAAGGCAATCACCGCTGCCCATGGACACCCGCAACACCAAAAGGGTCACAGATGCGTTGCCGGCCTTTGAGGAAGGTGTAGGCTCGTTTTTTGAAGGTTTCAATGTCGTACTCGTTCGGGAATACCGCTGCCGGAAGTCCGTTCCACAGGGTAGTCGTACGTGGTAAGAAGTTTCTTTATTATTATTAAGCCAACAGTTCGGTAGTTATACCTTTACAGTTTTGCAACTTAACGCCCTCAAATAACCATAAAACGTATATTTAACCAGTGTAAGCTATTCTAGTAGCATTCGCGTTTTAATATACGTGAATTGAGGGTACAATCCAAAGTACTTTTTCTGACATCCAGTATAACAAATAACGAAAAGCAAACAAATGTCGGAAAGTCGTACGAAATACGCAACATTTTACAATTTCGGACCTTATGCTTAAATAAGACGTTCATTTAGTGAGCTGTACAGGAGCTATAGAAGACATGAATTTGTTTAAAATAATAATAAATACTTAATCTATCCGATTGCGATGATTATAATAATTTAGGCGGCATAAGAGCACACACAATTGTCGACATGAAATATTTACAAGTGAGTATACCTACGTAATGAATACGCATTTTTTGTTGGTAAGTGTATTCACTGGTGTATTACCGCACATTAGACGTAACACAACTTTTGGAATGTGTAACGGTTGACGTGCGGTCAATTGTACGTAGTTAAATAAATCTTTGGTTAGGATAATCAATTGAGACACATCCATTATATGCAATATTTGTCTACTCTAGCTTTTCCAAGAGGTTACTTCCGTCGCCATATCGAATACTCCCAAAATATCAATAACTGAAAAACAAAAGACTATCGAAAAACAAATCCGATGTTTTTTTCGACGGCTTTTTTTTCGATAGTCTTTTGTTTTCAATTTTTGTCTTTATTAGGGCGTATTCGATATTAGGCCAACAAAGGTACAATTGCGACCGATTAAATTATACGTGAACAAAAAAGGCAAACGGACTTTTCTATTGAAAAGACAAACACATAATAAATTATAGGAACATAGAGTTATTAAATATGGAAGGTAGGAATTAAATATAAATTTAAGTAGATGGGTACAGAGTCGACTGCAAGTCAAGCGTAATAGGGATAATTCTTGTTACGTGGCGTTAAGGTTTCATATCGAACAACAGCCTAACGCTTGAGCTGGAGTCCAAAGTTTAGTATATTAGGTCCGTAGTACAGAACGACTTTCAAGTCTGAGCATTATTGCCATTACTTTCTTGCTGCAGAAACATGAATTTATTTATCAATTTTTACCCCATTTTTTAAATTGAAGATCATGACTCGAGTATAATTCTGTAATAAGGGTCCAAGGCCCGTATTAATAAACCGTTCTCAAGATTGAGATGACCTTAAGTTGACGCTTGAGAGTCTGTTAAAACAGTATAAAAAAAAAATTATTGAAACTGAGACGCGATCTCAATCTCAAGATCGATTTATTAATACGGCCTTATATCTCTGAATAATTTATAAAAGGATCGTTCGTGAAAACTCACTTTTCGTGAATTGTCGCGCGTCCTGCGTTTCGTGGCTTGTAATGTTTTAAAGTGGCTGGCCATTGATCATTGGATTGTTTCAAAATGGACGTTCGTTACTGGATGACATGTTTTTACTTTATCGTATGCGTCCGCGGTGTACCGATTTTTTTAATATAATCGAATGCGTAATTACATTCGGAATTAAAAATTTTATATACCATTTAATACTGTAGCCGGCGGATAACGAAAGCGAATGGAAAGTGTCGGGTCGGTAAAGGTCAACTAAGAAGGACGTACGTCAATTAAGTGACTGACGTGCTCACAAAAGGTCAGGTGTCTTGACCACTATCCGACGATCGTATATGAAGCAAAAGTAGTATGTCGGAACGTTGCAAGTGTGTATCGACAAGGTGATTTATTGTATACCTCAAACTAGTTTGGTCAGAATCACGTTTAGAATCGATTGCGGCTGTAAAAATCTCTCCTCTCACAGAAATGCTATTATACTGTCGAAGAATACATGCCAGATAAAAGAAAACTACTTTGACCTCATTGTTATAAGCGTTGATCTCATAACTATAAGTACAGTACAATAATAATAATTATAATTTATAAATAGTTATCATATAAGGATAGATAAAAAGAGTAAAATACCTAATATAGAAATAAGATAAACGCTTTTAATTAGTTTTAGTTTAATTAAATTTGCTACACCCTATAAGACAGGGTGCATGTACTAGTTTTAAGAATTTTGCATGTAAGCATGATCGAATAAATAAATAAATAAAAATATAGTGTTATATTTTTTCCTTAATTATTTATACAAGCGGAAACATCAGTAACTGACTTCGCCACATGCCTTTATTGTTATTTAATTTTATCTACAGCCAAATTGATTACAAAATATTGGGTTTTTACCAATGAAATTGGTTTTTCTTCGTTAATCATATGTACCAAATTCCTGTGATTTTCAAAGCTATATCCAAATTTGTTTTTTATTTGGAAAATGGAATATTATTTCAAGGTTTCACATGAAATATTTTTTAATTTCTGGGCTAAGTCACATAATAAAAAAAATAATTAACAGAGCTCTTTTCATGTGCTTCCCATAATCGTTTCTCAGATTCGCTGAAACTTTTATAAAGCGGTTACTTTTAAAAATTAACGCTGCCGTTATCGTTATCCGATAATACACACAAAGTTTAGTTAAATTTGGATTTGCCGTTCCCAAAAAAAAATTAAAAATGTTTGTATGGAGAATGAGAGTATGGAGAAGAGTCTTAATGAAATTCTTCATACAAAACGCCAATTTCATAGGTAAGGACCTAATATATGTTCTAATTGGGGTGTCTCGGCTTTTTGGTATACAAAATATAACCTTGTATAGTTTCTCCCTATTCCAACGGGAAACAGGCGTGAGCATATGTATTACTGTTGCCGTGTCCTGAAGAAAACCGAAGAAAACTTCTCTGGCCTTTTCATCTTCGATCATTGCTTGCCGATCACATTCACGTGGACATACTCCTAGTTACCTTGTATAAATAAATGCCTAGTCTCTAGTGTCCGATGGGGGGTCATAGGGGGTCCTCGTCGAATGCTTCGGTGAGGATCTGGTTGTCTCCAATGGCCGGCACCATGTGAGAGTATTCGCTGGTCGCCCACAGGTACAGGTTCAATGTTCGCTCCGTGCACGACGCAATGAATCTGTAATGTGAATTTTATGAAGAATAAATAAAAAATAATAATATAAATTAGTGCATGGTATTACAGTTAATTTTTTTTAAGATTAGAAATTGTGTAAACATTGCCATGTTAAGCGTCCGTTTTAAAAATCATTTATTGTAGTAAGTATATCACCATTGACACGCTCTCTTTCATTTTATGGTATTAAGCTATTAAAACGTTCCGATCTAAGTTTGCAACCTCTGCTTGTTTAGGTCTTTTATAGTGTAAACTTTCAAAATGATTAGGTTATTTGTATTAATACAATAGTTTTGTAGTGGAAAATAAAATTATAATGTTTTATTATTAAAAATATGAGTGAATCGTCACATTAATGGATATTTAGGACCTAAAGACAAACATGGAAAAATATAATCCATTATTCCATAATATATCAATCAATCAAAAAAATTTTCTTCGAGGCGGGAACAAAAATGCGTCAATGAGAAACTTCAACTTATGCCAATCAATGCCAATGACCATTGTATTGTTGACACTGTCAGATTGCGAACAAATGAAGGAGACGCAGCGAAGTAGCATTCAGAGAGATCTCAAAAAAAAAATATAAATGCGAAAGTTTGTGTGTGTATGTTTGTTACCTTTGCACCCCTAAACGGCTGGATCGATTTGGATGAAATTTGGTTGGTTAGAGCAAAATTTTTTGTTGAAATGTTGAACGCGAACGAAGTCGCGGGCAACAACTAGTTGTTTATAAAAACCCTATAATAATAAATGACAAAAATTTTTTTAACGAATTCTTCATTGCAAATACACATAAACAATACATTGGTCACATACAAAAAGTTACATAGGTGAGTTTATCAAGTAGAAGAAGTCTCTTCCAGCTCTTTACAAGTGGTCAGAGAATGTATACGAACGGAAAACTGCATACAATACAAAGGAGATGATATAATAATTTTACACAAACTGAAATTTACAATTTTAACTATATCTATTACTTAAATACTAGAATCTACAAATAAAGAAGGCGAAGGTGCGTCCTAAAGTACACTATGTATTTACATTTCAAGCGCTTCCTAAGGGGTACTTTGCCATCTTCCTGTTGGATATATTGTTTCTTACATACATTCATAATGTCACGCCTGTTTCCTGTAGGGGTAGGCAGAGACCACAGACTTCCACTTGCTACGATCCTGACACACCTCTTTTGCTTCATTCACTCTCATAATGTTGTTCATACATGCTCGTCGGTTTAGGGTACTCTTGACTTGGCCTTTCTTTAAGACGTCCCGATTTGATCATGGTACGCTCGCCGTGGTCTTCCCCTACCAACACTACCTTGTTATAAACAATATAAATTGTTTCTTAAACAACAAATATCACAAAAATATCGAAAATTTTACTTTCTTAAAATCAAAATCAAAAAATGCTTTATTTTGTAGGTACACAGGGTACACTTAAAATAGTCAGATTTTACATTTTTAAAGCTACTGCTTGTTCAAAAGGCAATTTTCCCCTGAGAAGAACAAGCAAGAAACTCGAGAGGTCGCTCTTTTTAAAAAAAGGTTTTTATATTACAAAATTATTATTTTATATTATAATATTTCATTATTAATTGTGAAATAGCCTGGTTATGCGAACGGGCTGGTTATGTCCATGATTGTTTATCATCTAAATAATCTGATATTTTATAATTTACACTTACGTAAAGCAGAAATGATTAAACGTACCGTATCAATTGATTATAACTAGTACCAATTGCAAATAACGTTCTAATCTCAAATGAATTTCCTCTATTAGGTACATCTAGGTACATTTACAGTAGTAGATATAGTAGGTATAAATTATAGACTAAGGTTGGTACACATATACTTGTGCCAGGAAGGCCCGCCCTTCCATATCTTCTAAATAATAAATAAACAAATATCTTTGGGGCCGTCCATAAATTACGTCATCGATTTTTTCAGATTTTAGACCCCCCCCCCCCTATAATCATCCTATCGTCATTTCTTAATGACCCCCCCCCCCTTCTCCCAAAATTGACGTCATTACTAGTTTGATTAAGTATAAGTATAGTATTAATATGTACTTTTATTAATTATGTAATGTTGTAGTTATTATTTGAGTATTGTGTTTATTATCAATACATAGTATAAAACAAAGTCGCTTTCGCTGTCTGTCCCTATGTATGCTTAGATCTTTAAAACTACGCAACGGATTTTGATGCGGTTTTTTTAAATGGATAGACTGATTCTTAAAGAAGGTTTATATGTATAATACATGTAAGTACCACGGGCGAAGCCGGGGCGGGCAGCTAGTATTTTACTAGGTGTGCTGGAAGAAATTTCTTTTTAGAAATAATCTTTATGTATGTGAAAAATAAACTATAAATAAATAAATAAGAATGACGTCAAAACACCCCCCCCCCCCCATCTATCATTTACCGTCATCCGCAGACCAACCCCCCCCCCCCCCTAATTTAGAATGACGTAATATATGGACGGCCCCTTTGCACATACACACAGCGCCACCTAAGTCCACAGTAAGCATCTATGCTTGTGTTATGGATACTAGATGGTTGAAAAACTACACAACTACATATTTTTTTTGTAAATATAAATGAAAACATCCATAACTCGGGTACACATGCCCGTATTCATCACACAAACATATGCCCCTAGCGGGATTCGAACCCGCGACCTTTTGGTAAAGCAGTCATTTCTAACCACCACACCAAACAGGTCGTCAAGTAGTATGTTACCAGTGGTTACTTATAGCACTGAAACGCGGTCTACTACTATGGGCCTCATAACAAAGCCAAGGTCACGCAACGAGCCATGGAAAGGGCAATGCTCGGCGTTTCACTACGTCATCGAATCAGGAATGAAGAAATCCTTAGGCGAACGAAGGTCACTGATATGACCCAGCGGATTAGTCAATTGAGGTGGCAGTGGCCAGAGCACGTAGCTCTAAGAACTGATGGCCGGTAGGGCATTTAAGTTCTCGAGTGGAGACCACGCACCGGCAAGCGCAGCATAGGACGTCCACACATGGACAGACGACAAACAAACAAAATATTCTTTATTGTATAACAATAAGAAAAAATAAGAAAAAGGGGATAGTACAATTTGGCGGCCTTATCACTAAAAGCGATCTCTTCCATGCAACCTTTGGGTTAGGAAGCATTACGCACATGATATGTAGGTAGCGTGCGCGGTAAACTAATTTTAATAAAATAAATAAATCACCCATATAAATACATACGTTAATTAAATACATACATACATAATATATATAAAAAATAATACATATAATATATACCCATATTTAAATTTAGACTAATTAAATAGAATAGTACGTAACTAAGCACAAAGTAATTAATGCGAGTATGAAACGAAATGAGGATACAACTCCTTCACTTGTGCCTTGAATACGTTCAGTGACTGAGCACGTCTAACTGAATCAGGTAGTTGAGTTCCATAGCCGAATAGCTTGCAATCTAAAGGATTGACCGTAAAACTTCGTCAAGTTAGGAGGAACTACAGTCGGAGGTTTTCAGAAGAACGAAGAGGGCGAGTGTGAGTTGATATGATACGATGATGACGACCTGGACCCCGATTCTCGTGCGTTCGAGATTTCACTGTCGATAGACATTGGTATAACTATCTCTTTCGTACTAATAAGGGCGTGCAAAAGTGACAAACCTATGGATGTCTATCGACAGTAAATGTCGAACGCGCGAGAATCGGGGTCCAGGAGCCTGATTCTCACATACTCGAGATTTCAATGTCGAACGACATCAATAGGTTTGTCACTTTTACACACGTATATAAGTGTGAAAGAGATAGACATGCCAATGTCTATCGATAGACAAATGTCGAGTGTGCGAGAATCAGGCTCCAGGAGCCTGATTCTCACATACTCGAGATTTCAATGTCGAACGACATCAATAGGTTTGTCACTTTTACACACGTATATAAGTGTGAAAGAGATAGACATGCCAATGTCTATCGATAGACAAATGTCGAGTGTGCGAGAATCAGGCTCCAGGACCCCGATTCTCGTGCGTTCGAGATTTCACTGTAGACAAATGTCGAGTGTGCGAGAATAGGGGTCCTGATAAATGTCGCGGGTTGTCACTGAATACAGGCCCGCTTCCAACCGCTCACTCTGGAATTCTATTGTGGAGATTCAGCAGTGAAAGTCCTCTGTCTGATATAATGATGTGATACATATACATACCTAGCTGTACCTAATCCCAATTCATCAAAGGGCTTTTATTAATGACGATCGATTGATGTAGTGTATAGTGACCCTGTCAGCGAAACCAACGGTTGCGGGTTCGAATCCCGCGAGGGGTAAATGTTTGTGTGATGAATACGAACATTTATTCCCGAGTCATGGATATTTGTATAAATGTTTATGTATGTTTATCCGTTATCTAGTAGGTATCAATAGCATAAGCTTTGCTTCGTTTGGGACTAGATGATTGGTGTAAGTGTCCGAAATATTTATTTATTTTATTACTAACTCAAGTTAAACAATTGTCGGTTTTGTTTTTCGTGAAAACTCAACGTGGTTTGGTTCCGATTCTGACTCGACCCCTCTACAACCATTAGGAAGAAAGCTGCAATTTTACCGCTTTTAAATTGGTTAAAATTTAGTTTGAGAAGTCATACGCTCAATTATGCGTCATTTAGTTTGTCATTCATCAACTACTGATCCATTGATTGATTAGTATGTATTCTTGAAATAATCCCATATAATTGTATTACGTAACAATAACTTGAAAATAATAGAGTAAACATCGTTATCGACTTATTGGGAATATACGTAGATAGGTTTAAACATACGTCGTAAATAAAATACGTGATGCTAGAATAGGTACACAATTGAAATTCAACTATTTTGATAATGTCAAAAAAATGCGTTGAAATAATGCCAAATAGTGGCCAAAGGAAAAAAAAGGGCCACTCTAATTTAAGGGTTATTCAATATTTTAAATGAGCATTCTGGTGTCACGTGTTATTCAAATCTCATACGCTATCGAATTTACGTCCCGTATATACGGGACTGTCACCGTATTTGACCATCCCGTCCCTATATGTCCCGTATTTCGACAAAATACGGAAATAGAATAGAGAGGTGACGAGGTGATGTTACGATTATTTTAAAAGTATAAAATTGCCTAGTATATGCTTGGAGTTATTATAAGAGACATAATCCGGAACAGGGTGATCCGGCAGAGAATCAAAGTAATCGACATACGTTGGATAGCAGGCTAAAGGGGCAATGGCAATGGCATTGATTTCCAGGATCGTTCTTCTTTGAGTCAGCTTTGTGAATAAGCGGTAATTGTAGGTATGTCATGCATGACGCGTCAGATATTATTTTAAAACATACGATATAGATTTTTCTGGAGTGGAGATGCGACTAGGTGGGAATGGGAAAGATGCGAAATCGTGGTGTGAGACGTGCCCAGATAGATGGAGCTACGATTTAAGTGTATTGCCTAAGATAGTTATGTGGCGAAGCTTGAGACATTTACTGCTTTAAATTCACCTCAGTATTGGGGCCACAACTATATCTAATCACAACTATATCTAATCACAACTAGTTTCTGAAATTGATGGCTGTGACAGACGGACCGACACCCAGACTATTCGAGTGATAGTCATCATCTGTTGTAATTTCAAAATCTACTACCGCTTGGGTCTCAAAAATAACTCGCGCGGTAAATAATATGCACTATAGTCGCATAACGCAGGATACTAACTTACCTAACGAATGGTCTGACGTCTCCTTCATTAGCCGTCTGCAGATGCTGGTAGTATAGGTGACGGTGCTGCTTGGGGATGATAACGGGAGGGTATCCAACCTGCATCAGTATAAGGTTCATGAGGAGACGGGAGGTGCGTCCGTTACCGTCGATGAACGGATGGATGTGAACCAGCTTGTAATGTGCTAGTGCTGCATATCTGGAAAATTTGAAATACTCTTGTGAAAATGTAACTACCCACATAAGCTTGAAAGAAGGACATAGGAAGACCATTTTTAAAAGCACATTCTGAATGTCTCCCATAATTTATATTATTTGTAAAAATGTATATAAATCATTAAATGACTTTGTATAAACTTTGTATAGGATGTACTTATTAAGAAAAAAATAAAAAATAAAGCATTCAAGTTAACAGATTTTATTAAAAATATAAAATTTAGAAATGTAAAATTTGTGATTTGGACCTAAATACCACAACACACAAATACATGCCGCGGCATCTTTAAAGACGCCGAAAGGCGACCACGCCGGGGCGCCGCGACTTGCTGTGATTGGTTGCGCCCTGTGCCTCATGTGCCCCGCCACCCCCTTTGGCGTCTTCCATATGAATGGAACGTTGCCTGTTTTTTCACATTGATAAAACAATGTACAATCGAAATAAAGTAAGTCTGTTAATTTGTATTTCATTTGCACTTACATAAAATTTTTTAACTCCGAAATAAAATTTTTAAGACTAGCTTTTTTAACGAATACATTTATTGTCATGTACATGCAATTGCCCACATTTGTCGGGTTAATTTTATTATTTAATTTAACGATGTAATTACATGGAATAGGCTACAAAAGTGACTATCAAATAACACAATTCAACTATGGTTAAGAAGAAAAAGCTAAACTACCTATGCCAATACCTTCTATTTCACTTACCTAATATGTCCTATTTATTCCTTACGGTAAAAAAACTCATTGCCACAACAAAAACCTCTGCTAGATAAATTTCATTTGCATTAAAATTACACAGCGAAGATACCTATGCTATGTAGTTGGCATTCGTTGGAAAGTGTAATTTGGTACACCACAAATATAGATCTATCCTAAATTACACCATATATATTGGGCTCAGCTTTTCATATCCATCCACTTCTAACCTTATAGTCTCCACTCTAGAATTCGTTTATCCAAGACCAATTCGTTCATTACAAACAATATCATTATTAAAACTGTGACTCACCTCACTGGATGCAAATCCAATGCATCTTCAGAATTCAACCACTCTATGAACTGAGCCATCAGTCGTTGTATCTCCAATGGCCCTGGTGGTATATGACCACCGACATACACTTGAGTTCTTCTAAACTGGCCACCTTCTAGTGGATCCACATGCCCTAGTACTCTTTTATGTATTTCTAAAATATCACCCATAGTTATAACACGTGAATGATAAATTAGTATTGAATTTATATATTTCATTGCTGCGTCTAAACCTAGGATCTCATTATGCTCATCTATGCTTTTCCCGGACACTGCTATCCTGGTCTCTAAGATGCTTCTCGTCTGTGATAATGACATAGTATTCCCTTCTATAGCGACAGTGTGGTAAATGTGTTGGAAATACGCCTCCTTCTTAGCTCTACGTAACGCTGAATTGTTTTCCGGTATTGATAGTAACGCTTCCCGTTTCTCGTCTATTTTCCTCAACATTTCTCTATCCAGATTCTCGACTATGCTTGCTGTCCTTTGTCTATTTGTTAAAGCTCCAGTGTGATCAGGATAATTGGTTAGTGCTAATGTGTATAACTGATCAGCACGGACAACATCCTTCTTAGTATCCTCTAAGAACTCTCCATAATGGTTCAATATATCTGCATGTTTTGGGGAAAGCGCAAAGGCATGTTGGAAGAGTTTTAAAGCTTTATCAGATTTGCCTACTTTCTTCATTTCCAGTGCAGCGTTGAGAGAAACGACTGCCTCCGCATCGCGAACCTTGTCGTGACGTCTGGTTGGCGTCGACACTGGGACATCGTCAATAACGGGCTCCAAGTAGTTGCCATATAAACCAGCCGGAATAGGTGAGAAAGGCTTAGAAAATTTCACCTCGTAACTTAGTAATCTATTTAGAGATATAACAACAGCGATCGTACATACCATACTAGACAATATTAACACCGTTTTACATCTATCCACAATCATTTTTGTGTATAATTTTCGTTTGGTTTCGCACTTCATTGTTTCGGGATCAGTCCGCCTCCCTATGAACAGCATGGTTGCTCGGGCTGATGAAACATTGAGCTGTCGACAAAAACTGTTCGCTAATCACTGGAAAGAGTTTAGATTGCATTGTAAATTCCAAAAATATTTTGAAACGCAAATAACAAAAAACCACGTAATGCCATCGCTTGACAAGTTGACAGCTGTCACTGTCAGTTGACAGCTGTTTAACGTTTCGGTTTATGTAGTATTTATTAATTTGTCAACGCTGTCAATCATTATTTGATGCGTTGCTTTATGTATTTTGTGTAACGGAACGTTTCTATTGCAGCATTCGAAATTATGGTAGAGAAAGAGAAATTTCTTCTCTCCTCCGCTGTTTAGTGCTGCCAAACTTTTATTTTTGTCAAGCTAGGCATAATAAATAAGTAATAGGTATACGCTGGTATTAGTTTTACCTGGTTTTATTAGGTACTCATGGCGCAGTCGCATTCGCTAGGTATTAATTTTCGATAAGCAAAGTTAAGCAAAGTCTGAAGAGGTCACTCATTTCATGGTTGCTCAAGTGGCATTATCATATGGGTGTTCCATGCTTCAGAGGACGTAAACAGTTAGTCCCGATGACTCAGTCGGTGGTCTAAAAAAGTACTCTGTGGTGGTCTACACGTGTTTTTGATAAAGTCGATTTACCGTAAGCCTTCAATAACTTTTTCAGTGACTCCGAACACGAAATTCCATTGGCGATGCAAAATTTCAGACAAACTCTTTGTTCGTTGTTTTTGTTCATTATAAAATTCGCAATACTCACTAGAAATGATATAAGAAAACAGCACTGTATTTAATATAAATAACAAATGCAACTCAAACTCCGCGCCAAAATGGAAAACAATTGTGCCAATCCAACAATAACAAAAAAAAAAATTGTATCATCAATTTCCGATCCTCTTTTCACTGAATGTAGCGTTTGTTGCCCGTGGTACTACCAGTACTACCAATGGTACTACGAAGTTACCAACTACTCAAACATATTTTCTTTCTGTAAATATCTACATATTAGAAATGACAACATCCCTAACTTGGGTACACATGTCCGTATTCATCAAGTTAAACATTCTAGCGGGATTCTGGTAATGCAGTCAGTACTTTCTCACTACTACACAAAAATGTTTTGTCATTTTCTTTCATTACAACATTTCCTTATGAAAGACAGAGACAAAACACATTTTAACTAAAACAGGCTTATAAGGTGTTTGTAAATTTTTATGAATAAGACGGTTACAATACAATACAAACTAAACTAAAACCAGTTTTGGAGTGGTGCCGTCGCATCGTACTGTTCCAGGCAGAAAGAGACAGTACTACTTCAAAACTGGTTTGAGTTTAGTTTAGTTTAGTTGGTGTACATCCGAATCGACACCATTATTCTGTATTACCCGCCAACGGTAGTTTCAGTATATTCATCGAACTTAAAAATAAGATGCAACTCTGAACTCTAGTGTATGATCTGGTGCGTGGTTCCGGACTGAAGTTGGATGTTGGTAGTAAATGTTTATAGAGTTGATGTTGCAGAGAAGTGAAACGCGGCAGCGACGGTAATCCAAGTATTTATTCAGCTAGGTAAGTTGGGCGGCGATCTATCTCGTGCTGGGCAGAGCTTCTTCGTCGTGGAGTTCTTGATGTTGGTCTGCAAATTGTAAGGTCATTTGCCTGCTTATAATTGGCAATTGTAGAGTGGTGTGTGTGTGTCGCGACTAACGCGTTTTAGTGTTAATTTGTAGAGTCTGTACAAAAAAGTAGAATGCGTACTCCGCGGAAAATAAAATGCACAGTGTTAACTGTACACTCTAGCTTCAGCAGCATAGAGTTAAATTTGTTCGACTATACGATACTGTCATGGTCAAGCGGAAAGATAATGTAATAGGACGAGGATTTGTTATCACAAGCACTTCAATAAGAAGGCTGCCGGGGAAACACTGGCATTTATAAGAACAATCTACGCATTCTCGCAAGGGCATTCACGGGCACTGCTGTCTGAGCAAACATATGCTAAACATGGGGCTCCGGAACACGGGGATGTGCTATGCTAAACTATCGACGTCAGGAAAATAATCTAATTCCTAACTCCTTGAGGAAAATAATCATTGCTCAGGTTTACCTCCGTAAACCTGAGCAATGATTACAATCGATTGGCAACCGTCGCACCGATACAGCCACATATACAATTAATACCCAGCACACAATAATCATCACAGACCTTTCTAACCGCCTCTGTGAACTTTTTTTTATCATTGACTGGATTCGCGTTTGACCACAATCTCACCTGATGGAAAGTGATGATGTGGTCGAAGATGAAGAACGCGATCCCAGTAAATGCCTATTCACTCTGCCCTTGAAGATCCCAAGGTTGTAGGATTCAGGAAAGACTGACGCCGGAAGGGAGTTCCATGCCTTGGCTGTTCGGATGATGAATGAAGAATCGAACTTCTTAGTGCGAATGTTCGGTATATTAACTATATACGGGTGGAATCCCTCCCTACGCCTAAATAAATTAATCTAAACTAAGTATAAGGGGTTTACAAAACTGAGGCCGCAAGGTTCGACTTCCAGCGGGGTACAAGTTTAGTACCTACTCTTGCTGGGCTTGGGCCGTTTTGAACTTTCCGTCTGGCCTGCTACGTTTATCTTATCTAAGTTTTGCGATATTGATATGATTGCTCTCGTCAGTTGGAGGACAACCTTCAACGGACACTAAAAGAACTGCAAACATCAAGGACCTTGTGTGAGCAATTACTCCAAGAGAGAGATGATCATGAGAAGGAAATATTGTCTATCAACAATAAATACAAACTTTTAAAGAGTGAGATGGCAGAAATGTCTACTGGATTAGAGGAGGTTGCAGACCATCGAGACCAACTACAGCGAGTGGTGGATGAGTTCGACAAGAGCTGCAGCGTGTACCAGGATACCCTGGAACGTATTACGTCACTGGAGAAGGAGCTACGCGATGCCCATAACCACATTTCGGCATTAGAAATCCAAAATGCTGACCTCAAATCAAGTCAAACTCAGTCGTTGTTTGAAGAACTCGTCACTACTGCGCCTTCCATGATTTCTGCCATCTCCTCCCGTGATCACCCTACTGTCACTATTGGCTTGACCAGTGACAAGTCAATACCCAAGTCAGTTCAGTGTTCAAGTAAAAATAAGTTAAAAAAATATATTAAAATAAATAAATATATTAAGAAGACAAATAAATTAATTAATAAAGATAAAGTATTTTGTAAAAATATTAATTTTATAAAAGAAAGAAAGGCATTATTATGTGAATTAAATAAATTTCAATTAAACTTAGAAAAAACTCAGAATGCCTATGATTGTGACACACGGCGCCTCCAGTCAGAAATATTACAACTAAATAAATCTTTAAATTATATTAACACGCAATATGAATTATCACAGAAACAAATTAAGGAGCACACACTGGCCATGGACGATCTGTTGGAGTTGTGTAAATACAACCATGACAGATTTGAATCATTGACAAATAATCACCAATGTGATTGTACTAATATGACTAAAACGTCAACAGATTTCTCCCCGGCAGTGTGTCAGACAAACTCCATAATTCTGACGCAGGAGCCGTGTGAATATAACGAGAATACTTCCTTCTCTCAGTCAACCGGCAAAAAACATAACATAGAAATGTTTAGTGATGAAGTTGGTAAAGACATGGGTTTGCGACTTAGCCATTATATGGGACAGGCAATACTTAATAACTGTATGCCTGGTGCCACCTACTCAATTATATTAAAAAAGATCTTGTCAAAGACTTTTAAAGAGAATACTACTCTGATAATTTTTATAGGACGACGGGGAAATGTAAATAAAAAAACTCTGATAAATTATTTCCCTCAATTGAATAATTGAAAAAATGTTCATAAGGTTTTATTGTTTGCATTTCCATTTAGCCAGAGTTTAAAAAAAAATGAAAATGACTTTAGACATAATTTAAATTTAACATTGCATACTCTGACATGTCGTCATGAAAATAAATTTCATTTTTTTGACACTAATAAATTTATTAGTTCCAAATATTTTTATGTGACAGGAGATAATTATTATCTTCCCAAATATTTTAGGAGACAATTAGCAAATATGCTATCCTATTTTATTTTAAATTCAGTCACTTTAGTGACTGACCCAACAGGCGCCTCTATTGGGCAGCCATTAATTATTAATAAATCCTTGGAAATCATTCCAAATAATTTAAATTAAATCATAAGACAACAGAGACTACCTCTGGCATTATAAAATATATGTTTGAAAAAAAAAATTATAAAAGGGTTGCCACGCCCCAAAATAGATATAAAAAAAATGGTTTAAAAATTCAAAAATGTATTAATCTGGTACACCAAAATATTCAGGGTATGAGTGGCAAAGAACTAGAGGTGGAGCTGTTCATGAGCTGCACTAACATTGATGTATTATGTATAACGGAGCACTGGTATAAGCAATGTGAGCTCATGTTCGGCTTCAAGGAGTACCAGATTGCAAGCTCGTTCAGCAGGACGAAGGCAATACGAGGCGGTAGTCTCATTCTAATTCGTAATAATATTAAATTTAAAGAGCGCCTTGATATTGTCAACCTTTCTGTTGAGCGAACTATTGAAATAGCCTGTGTGGAAATTGCGCGGCTTACTGTATTATGTGTATATAAACCCCCTTCTTCATCTTATGAATTATTTGAGAAAATCATGGATGAAATCCTGTGTAAAATTACTAATTCAAATAAATACATTGTAATTTGCGGAGATTTTAATATAAACATATTAGAAGATAGCATTCAAACCAGAAGACTTAAATCTTTCTTCAGTTGCTATAATCTTGCTAATCTTTTTTCAGTGCCCACTAGAATAGCTTCTACATCAGCTACTTGCATTGATAACATTTTCTCGAATTTACAACCCAGTGATAAATCTATTTTAAATAAATTAAGTTCAGATCACTGTGGTCAGTTAGCGGTTTTTAACATAGCAATTAATAAAACGCTGAAAAGAGATATATCGTACGTGCCAGTAACTGAGTCACTACTCGATCAATATCAGAGTAAAGTGACTGCGAAATTAGATTATTTACCGTACTGTGACGATCCTAATGTATTATATAAATCAGTTTTTGACATTTTAAAAACTGAAAGTAATAAAGTTTTCTTAGCAAAATCTGTTAAAATCAACAATTCCCTCGTTTTTAGTGATTGGGCGACGGTGGGAATTCATAAAAGTAGGCAAAAGTTATATGAGCTTTATGATGAAAGGACATATAATAAGAGCGAAAGTTTTATTGAATATGTTAGGCAATACTCGAAAATATTCAAGCGAGCTTGTGCCACAGCAAAATCAAATTTTATAAATAATAAAATAAAGAATAGCGCGGACATAGTAAAGACAACTTGGAAAGTTATAAATAGCGAAACTGGCAAATTTAAAACTCTTAACACTGATACGCGATTAAAAATTAATGATCGAATTCTAACTTCACAATTAGAAGTTGCAGAAGCTTTTGAAAAATTCTTTACTGATATCCCAATATTAACTACAAATTCTCTGAATTCATGTCCCACACTCGCTGAATCGCTACTTAAACAAAATGTGGAGATTTGTGACTCCCATTTTAAATTTAATCATGTAAGTCCTATAGACATCTTAAAAGCATTTCGTTCTTTAGACAAGAAAAAAACTGCCGACCTTCACGGTTTATCAGTAAAAATTATTAGTGCCGTAATTGATTGTATTTCACCACACTTAGCTTATATCTTTAATAAATGTACTGATGATGGCATATTTCCTGATCTGATGAAGCACAGTAAAGTCATACCTTTATTTAAATCCGGTAGTACATCAGACCCCTCTAATTTTAGACCTATTTCAATACTGCCGACTCTCAGCAAAATCTTTGAAAAAATTATATTAAATCAGATATCGAGTTATTTTTACAGTAACAATCTAATGTCATATAAACAATTCGGTTTTACAAGGGGCCGCTCGACAACCGATGCAGGTGTCGAGCTCTTACAATATATTTTTGAGGCTTGGGAAGATGCGCGGGATGCAATAGGAGTATTTTGCGACTTGTCCAAGGCCTTTGATTGTGTTCATCATGACACTTTAATCAGGAAATTACGTCATTATGGTGTAACCGGCCGAGCTCTCGACCTTCTGAATTCTTATTTGAGTAACCGAGTTCAGAGGGTTGATATCAGTGGCAATACATCGTCAGGGTCGACAGTCTGTATGGGCGTCCCACAAGGCTCCATTCTCGGACCATTTTTGTTTTTGGTTTACATAAATGACTTGCCAAACCTTGTAAACGATAAACATGAAATAGTATTGTTTGCTGACGATACCTCTCTAATGTTTAAAGTAAATAGACTAAAATTAAATTATGACGACGTGAACAACGCTATTTCTCAAATAGTAGAATGGTTTACGGCAAATAATTTGTTACTGAATGAGAAAAAAACTAAATGTGTAAAATTTGTACTGCCTAATGTCAGGGAGGTGCCCACAAATATAATGATAAAAAATGTCACTCTAGACCTTGTTGAGTCCACTGTATTTTTGGGCATTACTTTGGACGCCAAATTACAATGGGGTCCTCATATCCATAAATTGGCGAAGAAGCTCAGCTCTGCAGCGTATGCAGTCAAAAAAATTAGACAAATATCGGACGTAAATACTGCTAGATTAGTATATTTTAGTTATTTCCATAGCCTGATGTCTTACGGTATCTTGCTGTGGGGAAATGCCGCGGATATCAATACAATCTTTGTTTTACAAAAACGAGCCGTTCGCGCAATTTATCAATTGAGACCTGCAGTGTCACTTAGAGACAGATTTAAAGAGTATAATATTCTAACCTTTTCGTCACAGTACATTTTTGAAAATCTAATATATGTCAAAAAAAATATAGCATCATTTAGGAAAAATAGTGATAAACATGATGTCAATACAAGAAATAAAGATAAACTTGCAGGTCACATAAGTCGCCTCCACAAAGTCAGTAATTCATTCAAAGGGTTATGTATACGCTTTTTCAATAAAGTTCCTGTTGATATACAAAATCTTCCTTTCAATAAATTTAAAGATACTATAAAACAGAAACTTATTAAGAAAGCATATTATAAAATATCAGATTATTTAGATGATAAACAATCATGGACATAACCAGCCCGTTCGCATAACCAGGCTATTTCACAATTAATAATGAAATATTATAATATAAAATAATAATTTTGTAATATAAAAACCTTTTTTTAAAAGAGCGACCTCTCGAGTTTCTTGCTTGTTCTTCTCAGGGGAAAATTGCCTTTTGAACAAGCAGTAGCTTTAAAAATGTAAAATCTGACTATTTTAAGTGTACCCTGTGTACCTACAAAATAAAGCATTTTTTTGATTTTGATTTTGATTTGCTGTGTTCTGGCTGCATGAGATAAGATAGCCAGTCTCCCATATAAGTTGGGGGTGCCGGGTGCACCTTCAGCCTCAACTTCACTTAACATCAACCCCCCTAGACAAAAGGCATATGGTTCTATAAACTAACTCTCTCGAAACTGATTGCCTGTCAACTATTAGGGCCGTATTAATAAATCGATCTTGAGATTGAGATCCTGTCACAGTCTCACTACAATTGTTGTTGATACTGTTTTTATATGCAACAGATTCTCAAACGTCAACTTGAGGTCATCTCGATCTTGAGAACGGTTTGTTAATACGGGCCTTACCCATTATAGGCAGCCAATCATGAATTGAAAGCATTTGTCATTATAGATTGATGACATGATAAAGATTTAAACAATCCACAGGTTAAATAGTGAGTGTTGTTTTTTTTTTATCAATTGACACTAGTCTTCAGTACAACGCCATCTAGTATTTTGTGGAAACTTTTGTTTCTTTTCGTGTCTCGCCTCTTCAATCAAAAGCTTGTAGTTCGCTTACAAACTTAGCGTTATTATTTCCATGTACAAAGTGCAAAAGCATATTGCAAGTGGCAGGGTTCACTTTGAAAGCTTGCCTTTGCTCTAACGTTCCATGTCACATCTGTCAAATGCCCAAAATTAGAGAGGTGCACCTCTTGGCATCGAATGGAAAATGGAAAGCTTACAACATCGTATGTAGTGTACTGTTTTGTGCCCCTGATCGTTTCTAAATCAATCTCAGGCCCGTATTAATAAATCAATCTCAATAGAAGTCTTGAGGCTGTATCAACCGAGATGCGTCTTAAGCAGTTGATGCTATCTCAAGCTCCATGTTATTTTATAAACGAATATTGAGGTCTACTTTTCGCTTCTCAAACATGCGCCTCAGCGGCGAATGAATGATTTTCTTGAGTTTGAGTTTCGTTTATTAATACGCGCACCTCTCAAGTAAGTACTGCTTCAGTATGCACGTGCTTTTCAGGTCTCAAGTTAGGTTTATTAATCAACACGTTTAGTTGAGACCGGTCACAAGACTGTTCACAATCTTGAGAATGGTTTATTAATATGGGCATCAGTCCACATCCATCCACTGCTGGGTGAAGGTCGCGCTATAACGACGCGACTGACGCCACCAGTAGGTAATATAAATCTCTGCTATACGGAGGTATAAACAAAACTCTACAACTTGAAAAAACAAATGAAGATCGGATTGCCGCTTTCCCGCCTCCTTTGTTTTTTTTTCTGTGGCCGGCCAGCTATTCAGCCATTATTTTACATTTTCATCAATGAAAAAATAGTAAATAGTTTGCCCACATCTATGTTATTTTAAAGAAATAGTTGAAATTAAATTAAAATAAAGTCATTTAAAAAATACATTCTTTAATTCTTAACTTTATGTTATTTTAATTTTGTTGGAACATGGTTCAGTAGAAATTGGAATATAGAACTAGTTTTTTTTCAATTTGACAGCTGTCAGTTGAAAACGATTCTCCCTAAGGCTGAAAAGTATTACTTTCAACCCGCTCCTTAGGCAACTTCTTCTTCTGAGTATGAATAATGAAAAAGCTAGGTTTCATGTAAAATTGCATCTCAAGTGTAAAATAGTTATTAATATGGGTCACAGAGGCGAAGATTGAGTCCTTAAAGTTGAAGAATTTTACTTAATATAGGAATATTATTTAATTAGCTAAAATAAATTAACACAGTGAAAATTAAATATTTTATTTTGTAGCTAACTTTAATACTTCCATTATTTTCTGTAATAATAAATAACAAAAATCTTACAAAGATACTTCTATCAGATCATAATTTATGAACATTTAAAAAATACTAAAGATTGGGTATTACTACTTTATTCACATTAGCTTTATTAATTTCTAAATATTAATGAACTACCTAAATAAAATTAACAACAAACCCTCAGTCAAAATATTACCTAAGCTGCTTGATCATCAATTGGCTTTAAGCCCGGATCTCATTAATACTTCTCGATTGGTGCTGCGATTTATTTATCTACGATGATTTCATTTATCTAAAAAACGTGAGAATAAACCGCAATACTTCGACAATAGTTACAAGACAATAAATCGACATTTTAATCGATACTCGGGCAATTGACATCATCAATTCAATATTAACGATCATCATGTACAACTACGACGTCTATGAACGTGGCATAAAGTTCATTATTGATAATATTGGCAAGAAAGTTACCAAAGTTGTTGGCTCTTAATTTCCTGCACAAAAATGGTATAATATTTGTGGGAGACAACTAATTAGCACTATTTCACTGATTAAGAATTTTATAGCAGTATTGCAGGAAATTAGAGAGCGAACAACCCAAGTTTCATAATAAATCAAGCAGCTTAAAATGTGGGGTTGAAGTTAATGCCACATGGGACTTACATATGGCAAGATTGGTGCTGTATTTATTACATTATTAAAAAATAAACAAACGCGTCGTTAATACTACGAAATAGTCTCTACTGCAACTAAATAATCGTGCTTGAAACCGCGTAATAATTTAAAATTTAAACTAGGAATTTTTAAACAATTATCTCACAATGTTTCTCGTGGAAACGATACATGCGACCAGCGCCTTGCAATCCTTAACCGACCGATATGACGTGCAATTCTGTCTAAAACAACATACATAATACGTACTAATACCTAATTATACTTACAATGAAAGCAGACTTCACAGCCTGAGGTGGAGCCGCAGGGCTACTATGATCTCTTATTTCCATTCCATTAACTGACGTACTTAAGTCACTTTAACTGATCGTCGTAAAAAATCATATTAGTCCTGCTGAGTACAGTAAAACTAAATTGCATTAGTGAAATGCACCCTTAAAAATGTAGACTCGAAGCTCACTCAATTTTATCTTTTAACGAGTCTTGTTTCAACTTACTCAACGTAATCATCAGCTGTATTTTGAATTTTATTAAAAAGTAAACAGGAATTTAAATTTTAAATGCTACCATCATCATGTCACTTTTTGAAGTTCTTCTATAAATTTATCGGAGGCTTGTCAGGTGAGTTATTAAAATAGATATAGTTATAAGAACAAATAATAAACATGTATCGACTCCTCATGCCTGTATGTATACTGTGTCATATGAATGAATCAAGAATGATAATTATGAACTCGGTACTTTAGAAAATTTCGGCGCTTAATCCATGTTGCTACAATACAATACAAATACACTTTATTGCACAACAGCAAAAGAAATACATTTGCAGAAAGTGATAAGAGTAGCAAGTACAATTTGGCGACCTTATCACTAAAAGGCAACCTTTGGGTATAATTGAAGTACAGGCAGATTGTACGGTATTAAATAGGGATGCAGATACAAACTACGTGATTAGATTTCATACACTTACATAGATCGATAGACAAATATACCTACTTAAACATAACATCAATATCTAAAATACAGATAAATATAAAATAGAAACATAATTCAAACGTAAAAATATAGGTGTACTAAGTAAATATAACTATATTGATATATAAAATAATAATAATAGACCAATACGATTGTGCTAAGGTATAGAGAGAAGATGAGGAAGGAACACAGATTAAAACGCCAGAAAATGCTCTTTGACGGCGACCTCGAAATCATTCAAAATTTGATTCTCTCAAACAAGGTCCACAAATTAGTACTCGGTTTAGTTGGTGGTCGGCATTATCCGTCTGGCTAGCTACCACTATCTTATCTAAGTCTGCTTCCAAACAGTAATGTTGATAGCATTATTGTGTTCCGGCTGTTAGAGATAAGATAACCAGTCCGGGCCCAATAAACTTGGCCAAATTTCACAGCAGGTGTGATTGAGGTCAAGGGCTAACGTTGCGCATATGAAAAAAATCTGCCAGTAAGGCTCGTAATACAAATATATAATAAACTACCCAATACCATTATAAATGAAACGAAATATACAAGTTTTTGTAAAAAATTAAAATCTCTCCTCTTACAGAAATGCTATTATACTGTCGAAGAATACATGTCAGATAAAATAAAATAAACTACTTTGATCTCATTATTATTATAAGCGTTGATCTCATAACTATAAGTACAGTATAATAATAATAATTATAATTTATAAATAGTTATCGTATAAGAATAGATAAAAAGAGTAAAATACCTAATATGGAAATAAGATAAACGCTTTTAATTAGTTTTAGGTTAATTAAATTTGCTACACTCTATAAGACAGGGTGCATGTACTAGTTTTAAGAACTTTGCATGTAAGCATGATCGAATAAATAAATAAATAAATAAATAATATATAACGATGCTCACGTGGTGTAAAATTGTTAAGTTTTTCTGGCAATAATACTCAAACTTGAGCGTCGTTCTCTTTCTTTATCTTGTAGTTGTAAAACAAAGTACCATAGTTACGAGTCAAGGCAAAGTTTGGAGTGTGAGCCTCCACCTTTATCTATAATTTCATGGTCAAACCTCCTTCAAAATTTGTTAGATAGTACTCAGGTCATGAATTGATGTCTCTTTAATATTCAAAAAAGGGATACCTAGATATATTTACCTAGATAGATTTGAGAGTCGTAATAGTTAATGTCTGAGACATAAACCGGATTATTCACATTTCGAAAAAAGGAACACTTATTTTTTAAAATTTATTAGGGAATTCAGCATTAAAAACCCCTTTCATTACCTAAATTTTTTGTAATCCACAAACTTAAAATTAGGAGTTGTAATCTATAATTATCTATTTCAAAGCATATCTTTCACACTTATCAGACACATGGAGTCCACAATGATCATTGTGGAATACAGTGAGCATCCGAGAGCGATCATTGTGCCCATGGCGATGGTGGAGTGGTATGCCCTGAAGATTCGCAGCTCGCGGAGGTAGCGGGGACAGTGTGCAAGCTCGCCTAGCAATAGGCGGCCGACCTGAAACAAAGATTATACTTATTTAGAATATTCTCGTACAAAATGTGTCACTCCATAACTCAAAAGCAATCTCACTAATAAGACCTATCCTACAGGCACAATAGAATACAAATATTACACCAACAGAGGTTACAGTATAAAAATGGATCTTAAAAATATTCCATTTATTCGGGAATCAGTCACTTATCTGGGATAAAAAGTAGCAAAATCAAAATCAAAAAGTGCTTTATTTTGTAGGTACACGGGGTACACATAAAATAGTCAGATTCAAATAGCTTAGATTCTGCCTACTTTATAGAATATCTTGTTCAAAAGGCAATTTTCCCCTGAGAAGAACAAGCAATAAACTCTAGAGGTTGCTCTTTAAAAAAAAAAAGGTTTTTATATTACAAAATTATTAATGATTATTTTATATTATAATATTTCATTATTAATTGTGAAATAGCCTGGTTCTGCGAACTGACTGTTTTGTCCATGAATGTTTATCATCTAAATAATCTGATATTTTATAATATGCTTTAATAAGTTGCTGTTTTATAGTATTTTTAAATTTATTGAAAGGAAGATTTTGTATATCTACGTGGACCTTATTGAAAAAGCGTATACATAACCATTTGAATGAATTACTGACTTTGCGGAGGCGATTTATGTGACCTGCAAGTTTATCTTTATTTCTTGTATTGACATCATGTTTATCCAGGTCCTAATTTATCTACCCACCAAATTTCAACCAAATCTGTTCAGCCGCTTAGGCGTGAAGAAGTAACAAACATACATACATGCACATACACAAACTGTCGCATTTATAATATTAGTTGGGATTTATGTAGTTTTATCCGTTATCTACCATAGTATCCATATTACAAGCTTTGTTTAGTAGATGATTAGTGTCCGAAATATTTATTTATTCTAAGATCTGTCACGGTGTCAATGAACTGTTTACCTCACGTACCCGTACTCCCAACTCTATAAATAACTCATTATTCAAGTACATACGAGTACGTAGTTACATTGCAACGCACATGGCATCAGCCAAGCGTGCGTCTCGAACGCACGTGAAGGTTACAACGTAAGCGATTTTACATAATTCACACATCAATGAGAACTTATCATAATGAAACATTATTTATTACTCATGTTTATAAATTGGAACATCTCTGTTTTAATCCGTTTATTTATTACGCGATGAGCGTACGTCATAATGATCAGTTTTTTTTTATGCACGATGAGTTCGTACTTGACCTCAATCACACCTGATGTTAAGTGAAGATGAGGTCGATCGTGGAAGCGTATATACTGACCCGGAAACCCCAACACATTTGGGGGCCTGCTATCTTACCTCTGACAACCGGAACTTGTGTTCCGGTGCTATTAATATTGCTGCTTGGCGGCAGATTTAGATAAGATGGTGGTAGCTAGCCAGGCGGGACATTTAAAATGCCCTACCACCAACCAAATAAGTACTCGGACTTAAACATGTACCCCGCTGGGGATCGAACCCGCGACCTCTGAATCGTAAACCCAATGTTGTTTACATTGAGCCACGGAGGCGGTTAAATTAAAAACGGTGGTCGTCCTATTATACAGGGTGTATTTGAATTCGTGTCATCCCGTTAACTGGTGACGTCACTCTTGATTACGAGCAACTTTACACTAGCAACCATAGCCGAATTTAGTCGAAAATTGTTGGCCTTCCATACGAAAGGTGGTTTCAGAATCGTTAACTTTGTTTGTTTGTTTGTAAACGCTTTATTGTACAAAAAGGCAATACATTAATTTTGCATTGATACAGAATTTGAGTACAACGATGGACTTATCCCATAGAGTGATTCCAGTCAACCATAGAGTTAGAAAACAGTAGATTGGGCGTATATAAATTACAGCAAATTCAAACTAAAGCCAATACCTACTACACTAATAAATATTTTATATATATACATATATAAAAGTAATAAGAATAATATATAATAATACATAACTATACCTTAATGAAATATATACCTACATACTAATAATACAATTAAATAAATATGTATACAAGTAAGGATATACTTAAAGAGAGTTGGGTAATCGAAATTTTTTTGATCGAATTCGATTGCAGTTTGAAAAATTGAAGTGATATAAGAAAATAATGTCTAATAATGTCTCCTATAGTATAACTATAGTGAAACTAATGCGAATGTAGGGCCAGGGTTAAGTGTACTTACTTCTTGCCCGCCACCGGCAGTCTCCTCCATTTGCGTTTTGACGTGTTTAGCGCGCAGCATTGGCTTGACGAGGCGCAGGCGCACGTACGCCTCTATGCAGAACACAGCCGACAGTAACGCTAGCTGTAACAATTAGAGAGATAAGTGATAAAGGTGGTCAAATAAATAAATATCCTTAGACATACACACAGCTCCATCTAGTTCCACAGTAAGCAACTATAGGCTTGTGTTGTGGATACCAGATGGTTGATAAACTACACAAATATATTTTTTTTTGTAAACAAATATTTATTATAAATGAAAACATCCATAACTCGGGTACACATGTCCGTATTCATCACACAAACATAAGCCCCTAGCGGGATTTGAACCCGCAACCTTTTGCTATAGTGGTCAGAGTTGCTAACCACTACAGCAAACAGATCGTCAAATGTATTCTGATCTTATAAAACTTGTATATAGAGTTACATTATTGTCATCAACAGCCTTAGATGTCCCCAACCACCCATGTAGGTATGGGCCATAATCCACCACGTGAGTCCAATGCTTATTTGTAGATTTGTGTCAGACTAGGGGCCACATAACGGCCAACGTTTTTAAGTCGCCCCGTTGGCCACCAAATTGGTTCGTTAACGACTGCCTCCAATTAAAAACAACCGGGACCGACTATAAACATTCGTATTAAAATGCCACTAAGTGGTCACCCATCCAAGGGCTGACCGCGCTATGTATCGCTTAACTTCACTAGTCGTAAAGGGACTTTCCGTCAAACATTTTACAGATTTGCAGGTTTTAACAGGATCAGCTCACACCCTGTCACATGTGCATTTCTGCATAATTCGAAGGTGAACCCTGTATGTTGTTTGAAGCATTAATCTTTAAATGATTGGAACACACAAAAGCTAATGTTTGGGATATCTCTGACCACCATTTGGGATAAAGGTCGTGACTGGGTCTCAAGGCGGAATCAGATGCGACCCGTGCAAACAAGCTTACTGAAACAATAAAACAATACATAAAGTCAAGGTAACGGAACAGTAATTTCATTTAGGTAGTACAGGTAATTCCGATTGAAAGTTAAAATACGCGTATTATCATCGAAGCCGGAAGTAAATGGATAAATGTAATCCATTCACTTTTAAAACCTTGTGAAGTGAGGAAAACGATTAGGATTAACGTAATTGTCATTCGCCTCATTATTATTATATCACTCTTCGTAGACAAAAATTGATAGATAGATAAAACGTTTATTTGACTATTACAGAAACAGATACAAAAAATATTCGAACGCACTATCATTCTGCTCTCAATTGGAACTTTAGAAAACCGCCGAGAAACTTAAAATATAATAATTAATAATGCACGCAGGAGCAACACTCATGGCGCAGTCGCATTCACTATTCGTTCGAGGCATGCAGGCGTGCCCAAGGGGGTCAAATTTAAGCACAAAAAAAAACAGGTTGAAATTGAAGTGTTACATACATATATGTTATTAAATAGAATTTATATATTTAAAAACAGTAATAAATAAAGATGGAATTTAAATGTAAACTTGAACAAATGTAAAAAATTGGGGCCACGAGGCAAGGTACCCAAAACGCTGGCAGCGTTTCCTCGTTGGACGCAGATACTTAAGCGTTGAGCGAGGAAACAACCAGCTCTCAGGTCACCAGTGACATCGATTAAGCGCTTTGAAATATTAAAGAAAAATTTAAGAGCCCCCGGCCCCCGAGGACCTAAGGTTTCGACTCCGAAAGCAAGGAAAATGTATTCGGAACCGATGTCTCTATATTTATTCATTTTGATTGAGGTTGAGTTTGAGGTTGAGATTGAGGTGAGACGGTGAGTTGTTCTATTAATGTGTTATTTATTTATTGAATGTACACTTGTTTATGGGCCTATAGTATGTCAGACAAAAGAGATAAGTCTTGTCAGCGAAGAAAGAAATGTAAATTTAATAAAATTAAAAATTCGGGTGTGACGCCTGTGTACCAGTCGGGGAGTTAGCGGTTGAGCAAGGTCTGGCGGGGTCAGTCCTTGGATGGATAACTTTAAATGTCCATGCTTCTAAAGATACGGTAAATAAACGGTCGCGGTTGTTTTTCAGTTGCAAACATCAAGCCAGCTTAACAACTCTCGGACATGTGGAGAGGATGAATGAAAGAAGACTAACGAAAGAGATATGCGAATGTGGATGTTAGTGTTGGTAGAGGAATACCACGGCGAACGTACCATGGTCAAATCGGGGACGTCAAGGGCCAAGTCAAGAGGGCCCTAAACCGACGAGCATGTATGAACAATCTTATTAGAGTTAATGAAGCAAAAGAGGTGTGTCAGGATCGTAGCAAGTGGAAGTCTGTGGTCTCTGCCTACCCCTACGGGAAACTTGTGACTTTATGTATGTATGTATTAAAAACTCTGATTGTAGGTGGCCACTGTTAGGCTAATGTCACCTCCGGGGTTGCGGGCGGCTACATCTTCGGGGCGATGTAGCCGCCGGACGCGACCCGGGAGAGGATGACACCCCCCGGAGCGACCGGGGGGGTGTCGTCGCATCGGGCCCTGTCGCGCCTCATACCGCTCGCTGATCGCGGTGTGGGGCTGGACAGTGCTCCCGCGGAGGGCGCGCAAGCCGCCCTCCGGGAACGGGCCTCCCCTTGTGAGGGGAGGCGGGGCGGGGGACGACCTGGAGCCGCTTATGCGTTCACAGGTCCTCCCTACTGCCGAGGAAGGTCGCCGGGGGGTTTTAGTGGGTAGTCCCGCTCCTGTCATTGGAGGGGGAGTCCCACATATCCCCGTCGCTGCCCCACAGCGGCGGGTCGAATGCGTAAACGTATTTCCCCTCAAAAAAAAAAAAGGCTAATGTCACCTATGTCAGTATTGATAGAGGCGACGTTACGAACGGTGTACAAGACCCTATAATGTAGCAACAACTATAGCATCCATGGCTTAAGATCAAGTTCCTTTGTTCCTAATATCTATTGGTAAAAACCCTCATTACATCAACGAAAGAAACATTAACTGTCAGGTGGCCACTACTCTGACATAAATCCGATAATCAGTACCGGGCCTGCACTGCGTGGTGAATTATAGCCCATAACCTTTGCCAATGAGAGGAGACTATGCCTAATAGTGGGTACGCGTAAGGCTGTTGATACGATGATACAAAGAAACCGTGTTAAAAGTTTCCGATTCCCTCAAACATTACCAAGAACATTAGGTAACGTAAATGAAGAATTACTTTTAAATCTTTTCAGCAGTTTTGGAGCTACAATGCTATATAGGTACAAACACACAGATACACAGACTTCAAACTTGTACACCTTTCGCGTTGGAGGTTAAATGAAGGTCAAAGATTTCATCTACAATCTTCGCTCTATTGATATAACTAAAATGTTTTTAATTTCAAAATGTCGAAATCAAGGTTGAAATATAAAATAAAAAGTTAATAAGTTATTTTGAGACATTAATCATTATGTACGTACCTATGTACGTACGTTGATTGCATCGAAAAAGACCTTGGCGTGAATCAAATGATTTGCTCTTATGACAGTGCATCCAAAAGTCAATTCTGTCGAAAGTGAAGTCGAAATACTTGAGATTATCTCAACATGTCAAACTTGAAAATATTTCGTGAGAAATCTGACTGAATTAAAAGTGATGTGTTGGTTTTAAACGAATAATTCGTTTAGTTTTTAATTAAAAACATCGCACTTAAATCGGACAGTGCCTTACTGAGATACACCCGGACAAAGACTGGACACACACCGCCGTCAAACACATTACCCCCGTTGTTATTTGTTGGGAATTTAAAAATACTAATCATTGTGTCATATAGAAAATATTGGTAAATAAACATGGCGTTCTATTAATTTCTCACGTTCGTTTCCAACTATGATAAAAAGTCAAAAATAGCTCCATAAATTAACCGATGTTTAGACATGTAACTCTCTAAAGAAAATATGAGCACTGTTGTCCATGCTCAAGAGTTTGGTCAAAGTATTCATGAAATTAGACCAATAGTAATTAAATTACGATGTGTTTGCTGTACAAGCATTGGTGTAGATTGATATCAGATAATTGGATAGGGCGATTTATAAGGTTATCAAACCTTATACCAGTGACACATCCGTAACATTATATTCGAGTAGGTAGTCACATCACCTTGTACTTTGGCCGGCTCTTGGAAAAGTTTCGGGTTTTCTTAAATGCGGCCAAAGTCTAGATCGCGATATGTAGAGATATCAGTCCATGTCGGTCATGTATGGGAAAGGCTTAAGCATAGATGACTGGCGTACTGCTGATATGTATTGTCAGGCGATTATAGATCGATATAATGTAACCACAGACAATACTTGACTGTAATGTTGGAAATATAGTAACGAATCACAGCCTATAACAGAACTCGAATACAATGTTGGAAAGAATTGTGGTTCGAAAGATCGTAGTTATAATAAACCTTGGCCTCATCTTCACTTAATCAATCAGGTGTGATTGAGGTCAAGTGCTAACCCGTTGCGCATAAAAAAAACCGTGGACACATTGCTTGTGTGATATATGTAGCAACAGAATATTTCTTTGACTAATGCCAAAGAGGCTCCAGGGTATTGAGCCCATAAGTGAAGCGTTCGGCGAAGATTCTGTCGCTGTATGGTTTAACGCAGATGCAAGTAGTGCAACTACGATCTTTGGAACGACAAGTCTTCGCTTACGGACTCGAATAATGGTGCGATTTGCATCACAATCCATGAGAGGATTTTGCCCTAATCGCCACGTTGGGCAGGCGAGCCGTTAACCCCAAATTTTTTGGGAGCTCCGCAGCAATGACACTACTACCCATCTGATTTAGTTGCCTTTTGACCACATGAAGAGAGTGGTTGCTCCTATTATAAGTTCTGTGCCGAGAACCACACACCAGCGTGGATTTGGGGAGAGTAGAACAGTACCAACCCATTTCATCCAGTCGTTGTACAAGGCATTTTAGGAAGGTTTTTGACACCTTGGGCCAGTTATGAGTAATCGCGTTGCTTTCCTAAAGCCTTAAAAATCAATGATCGCCAACCCGATTGCCTAGCGTGGTTATTGAGAGAAATCCCTCTATGGAAAATAAAAGAAACACCAGGCCTTCAGTACCTGGCGGCACTGCTATTCCTGGCTCTGGCAGCAGTCTTGGTAACGGCGGGAAGAATCGCTAGAAGAGATGGAGCTACCACCGACAATAACTGGGGCTCTACAGTCTAAGTCAAGGCTATAGTGATAGCCATAGCAATGCACTGTCTGTCTTGGTTATTGTGTTACAATACGACAAGGTCGGACTGTGCATTAACGTCATAAACGATAGCAATTAACCCTAATAGGCCCTAGTAACACGCAATATGATGTAGGTCGCTTCCAACTGGTCTTTCTGGAAATCTATACCCGGCCTATGCTCAGTTCAGTAGTGGATGTCCTGTAGTTAATATAATGATGAAGACAAAATAACATAGTGTAAGGTTTATTCGTTTCTTATTCGAGAAGTGAGCTCACCTGCACCCATGAAGTGTTCTGGAAGTTAGTGAGGGTCTGCGTCCTGAAGTACGCCAGTAGAGCGAGCAGACTCGAGCAGGCGTTGAACGCGTAGTATATAGGGAACAGCACGGTCTGCACGCGCCCAAACTCGTGACGAGGGAGTGAGAAGTACAACACTATGCCTGGAAAAGAGAGAGATGGGTTAAGTAGGGCGACTTTAAAAGTAGAGCGAGAAGATGAAACAGTTACTGTACACAATGATGCTATGAATATTGTTGCTTAAGGTAAGTGTAGCTCAGGAGGATATTTAATAAAATCGCTTTATTAAAATTCATAATAGTCATCATATATATAAATCGACACTCTTTTTTGTTTCTATTTTTAGATATCTAATAATATTGCCTAATTTTATATTGTTATTTACTGAACTATTTTATATTTTATTCCACTGACGTGTAATGAAAATTATGAAGAAATGATGATTATGACTATTAATAAAGCGATCTCAACATTGAGTTGAAAATTGAGTCTTAATAATGCTGCTGTTTTAACGTACATCAATTGTCATCAGAGTCTAATCCACGAGGAGCTGGAGGTATACATTAATTTATCTGTCAATGAAACTTTGGCGCATGATAAAAGTACATAGATTATTGATAAATTATTATCGAACATTGGATTATTGGTCAATCGTGACCTATCTACACCACTTCATTAAACTGCTAGTTTTACCGACCGAGGAATCATTGTTAAGATCGCAAACAAAGAAAATCCTTGTTGATTTTGCTATCAGTATCACAAGTGTCATCTCAAGTACGATCCGTTACTTTCCGATGAGATTGTGGTTTACTCTAACCAAACATTTCGAACAATCAACAAATACTTGGAAAAAAATTGTAGAAAGACAGAATCCATAGAAGCATTACATTACAGCGAAGTGTGGACCATGATTCAACGAGTTAGTTGGAAGCATTTGGGATATGGTGTCAGAGGAGAATAGAAAGAATCAGCTGGCATGAAGAGCAATGACCTCCTCCTCCTCTTACGAATAATAAACGAGAAAAGAACATTAATGGACACGATTGAAAACAGAAGAAAGAGATGTTGGGACACCTGACTCGACATGACAACTTCATCAGAATTATAATGGAAGATAAAATAGAAGAGAAAGAGGTAGACCTCAGAGAACATACATGGACCAAGTGAAGGAGAGTAGTATGGTATCAGGAGGTTAAAGTGAGAACAGAGTGCAGAAATACATGGAAAGAATTGCAATAATCGACAGGGAGTCAAACCTCGCGACACTCTGCCGCAGTCTTACCGTTTGGGTATAGAAATTGACAACATAGTTGATGAATTATCACAATCACACGAGGCTGACACCACACGTAGTGATTATCGCGTCACGTCGGCACTAGCGAAGATAATGTTACGTCAATGTTGTTTAAGGTCGTATCCATCGATCCAGAACATGATACCCATGCGGTCCTCGACCCCTTTATCGCCTTAACCCAGAAGGTTAAAGTGCGCCACTTATTGAGATCGGGGCAGTAGCGAGATTTTACTTTAAAAAAATCTAAGAACGCTATCGACATTGTCTTTGATATTTCCCATAGGAAAGAATAGTAAATTTATCACACACAATAAAACACCACAATAAAAGCTTTAGCGGTAGTAGCTTGGACATACTGACTGACAGCTTGCCCTATTATTATTTCCAATAGGCTTAAATAAGGCGTGAACGCAATTACTAACATTTTCATTTAAGAGAAACTGAATTAAAGCAGTAATAGTAAGCACCTGAACTAAAGTAGCAGAGTAATAAGTCAAAACTTAAAATAAGAAAGAATACCTAAACAGACCCGATATACATTGACAATCAACAAATATCATGTATAGTACGATGAAGTTTGAGTGACACCAACGTTGGTTTTAACTGCGAATCTTCCAAAAAATGGTCTCAGGTTCATCGGACTCCAGATCCGAAAAGTACTGGCATCTACACAAGTCATTAATGATGCAATAAATACATTATAATTGCCCGCCATTCTTTCACGTCTGTCTGTAGATGGTATCTTGCCACGGGCGAGCGGATTTTCGTTGAATTTCGGTTTTATTTTGGTGTGCACATAAAATATCGTTATCGTCCTTTAAGCGTCTCTACTATTAAGACAGCTTTAGGTTCATTTTTGACAGGACCGGGAATTCCCAATGAGCCGTGCATCTGAGAGAGCAATAAATGTAAAAATTCCAGACTACAACGTTTGCTTTCTGTTAATTTGTTCCTCATGTGACGTAGCTTCGCACTTTATTTATGATATCTTTTATAGTGAGGCTGTAATCGGTTGTTAACCCATATAGATTCGACTCCTACAGTTTTTTTAGATATTTATTACATATCTGATTCTGTTGTGATATGTGAATTTTGTTAAGTTAACTGTGTAAGTTAATAAAAAAAGAGTTTCTGGCAGTTTTAGACATACAGCTATGAAAAATGGTGATTTTTAGCCGTAAAGGCACATAGTGCATATACTAGATGTTTTATTCCTCATTTCGAGATTTTGACTCAACATTTCATAGCCAAGTACTCTCCTACTCGATATTGGGAATCATTCTAGTTATCTGCATAACTTTCATGTTGCATTTTAGTAACATATCGTTGAAAAACAAGATGTACAGAGCAGGCGACAGTACTGACCCTTGAGGTACGCCATCATTTTTACATTTATGTAAGAAAGATGTCAGATTAACCACACTTGACATGATGCTCTGCTATGATAAAAAACCTAGCGACCCAAATGTGGAAATCGACAGTTCCTCGGGTAGCACAGTCATCAATAATAAAGTCACAGATGTAGTCTTTTTTCTTCGTGGAAAGAAAATCAGTAATTGTCGCTCGCTACCAAAGTTAAATTCTCCGAAGTGCAGACAAACAAATTGATATGTAAGCATTTATTACTAAATTCTTTTAGCATTGCTTTTTGTTTGTTCAATCTTCGATATGGGTTTTGATAATGATTCATTTTTTTGTTACCACTGCATTATTGTGTAATGAAAAGTAATTGAAATTTGGCAACGCCATTTATGTAGGTATTAACTTTCGATTTTAACATTACTTATCTTAGTAGGTAGTTACTCATTAAGTAAATTTTTATGCAACATTATGCATAAATCAAGCATATCTGACTTTAAGAGAAATTGAAGCCGAAGGTACACGAGCGTAACTTAGAACCTCCATTCCTTTCTATTTCGGACGATTGAATTTTTAAACGGTCAACATAAACATTCTGTGAACATTCCCAAGACCGTCTTAAGATGCAACCGTGTACTAAACAAACATGGATAGGATTGTAAAAATTTGTTCCTTAATTTTATTATTTTATGTGATGTAATTCTCAACACATAAAATTGTAGCATTCCAATTTCGTGATATCATAAACTGTATTTATTTCAACTTATCTTTTGACAGTTCAATGGCTTAAAACTGTAAAATAAAACAACTTTTTAAATTTACAGACGCTTTATAATATGTTAAAGCTTACGGTGAGATTCTTTTAAAATTAAATGATCATAATACTTAAATAACAAAAATTACAAATCCATCTTACGGAAACCTCATCGGTTTATGTGTAGATGGTGAGTTCACAATTCTATCTTATTAGTATACAATGTATTATATGACTTGGTTACAAAATGTGGTTTATGTCGTTATTTAAATATTTTCACAGTGATACAACGTTATGGACAAAATGTCAGGGTTGGTGACCGAAAGATTCATCTTAACCTGGAGTTAAAGTGTCATGCATGCATGAAGGTAATAGGTACTCAATGGCCATCATGTTAAGTTTAATTTAATTACAATTGCTTTGATATTCTCGAGTGTGTAAAGACGAAAGTAAAACAGTGTCTTTCCCCACAATGTTCTTTTCTGTTTAAAAATCTAAACAGAACACTCTAATGACTCTCCTAGAGAGTAAAGAGATCGATTTAACAGTTCTCTATCTCGTTGATGTGTGGCGTCCACAGACATGTATTGTCTATGGTTGCTTGCCTTTACCCGATTCTATCCCATGCCAGTTGTTCATTTGTGTGTTTGCATTTGTCTGTCGCCTATAATTTGAAGAGTTGAGAGCTTTCTTTTTATCTGCCCTCCATCCACGTGAATCGCAGGACGATTGTAACACTTTCAGCATATGATGTCGCTACTGCCACATTTCCTTTCGTGTCACGCGACCAGCTTATAATGGTAATGTGGCGTCGACTCTACTACAAAAATTATATCTAAGTAGACATAGACATAGAAACTTTTTATTCAGTAATAATAATAATAAATAATAAATAAATATTTCGGACACTTACACCAATCATCTAGTCCCAAACTAAGCAAAGCTTGTGCTATGGATACTAGATAACGGATAAACATACATAAATATTTATATAAACATCCAAGACTCGGGAATAAATGTTCGTGTTCATCACACAAACATTTACCCCTCGCGGGATTCGAACCCGCAACCGTTGGTTTCGCTGATAGGGTCACTATCCACTACACTATTCAGTGCCACAATACATTGTACAGAACCATAAATATAATTATTATTATAGAGGAAGAAATCTTAGAATAATGCACAATATAATTGTAGCAGTGAAAGGGCTTGCTGGCTCAGCTAACGCTGCAAACGCTGAACGCGCTTACAACACTGATAATTCTGCCAGTGCCTCACGTGGAAAGTGACGTTCAGCTTAAAACAGAACTTTGGAAGTAAATAAATAATTAGTGGGATGGTAGCAGTATTGGTTATTTGTTATATAATATGTACTAATATGTATTTCTTTTGAAAAGCAAGTAATCGTTGTAAGTAATCGTAGTTCTAGACTCATTGTAGCATCAACTCACCTGAGACTAATGTCATCCAGATCTGCGCCCCCAAATGTACAGCTACAGCGCCGACGTACAGTGCTTTCCAGGCGCGGACACTGGTTCCGGACCCTGGCTGATTTAACCACACCAGTAGGACTATCAGGGCCATAGCCATTTGGAACGGCTGCGTGGTGCGGGTCGCGATACTGTGGATGGAGAAAGACGGTTTAGAAAGCTGTGAATGAGCAATAACTTTGGCAGAGGGTATTTTTTGGATTTGTAACATCATGTAGAGCCCTAATCGCCCCGCTCTGAATGACGATATTGGTTGATTGACGTTGGAGGTTGACGATCGCAGAGGTTATGGCAGCTCTGAAACCTGCGAACGACAACCTAATCCAGAGCGGGGCGATTAGGGCAAATTCTACCATGATATGCTATGCAAATCATGTCATATTAGCAGTGGTTTTCTGTGTGATATCTTAATAAATATTTCAAATAAGAAAATATCGAGCACCGACCTAGGCATATACTATTAGAATATAATAATATTAGATGTCGTAGATTATAAGATTAGGTAGCGTCGGTGGCTCAACGGTTAAGACGTGGTCTCCCAATTTGGGAGGTCCGGGTTCGATTCCCAGACACGCCATGTAGATTAAATTTAATTTAATTACTTATGTGAATTTATCCGACTGTTCTTAAACGGTGAAGGAAACCTTCATGCCTGAGGAATAAAAATTCTATGGCATGTGAAGTCCCCAACCCGCATTGTGCCAGCATGGTAGACTGGCCCATACTCCCTCATTATAAGAAAGAAGGCCTGCATCCCTGCACTGGGATATTTACGGGCGGAGATGATGAGATGTCGTAGGTAGATCGTTGAATTAGCTATTTCAAATGCCTAGCCGCATGGTTGTGTAGCGGATATTTGGTGAAAGTTTCCAATAATGTACGATATATCCGCCATACATAACGGTCCGCCTAGGCATTAAATGAAATGGTTAATTTAACGATCTGCCTGCGACATAGATAAAGCGTTTATTTGCTACTCCAGTGACATACATACATAAAGTTTTAAGATAATTTATAAACTTTGTAGGATATGTATATGTTTACTAACAATTAAAGCGTATGCAGCATACGCAGCTCAGTGATGACCCTGTTCCCTAACTGCTATATCAAAAAGGTGGCGGGTTCGAATCCCGTAAGCTTGTATGATGAATACCTATACCTGAGTTATATACATAACATCGGGATCAATTTAGGGAAGAGGGGGGAGGTGTCCCCTTTTTACCTATTGAGATACGGAGCCCGAAAATTAAACTCCCCTGTGTTGATTGTACCCAATTAAACGTCTTCGGATTTTCATAAATCCATGTTTCATTATCTTATCAAAACATTATTTTGATTCGCCAATGATCTCTAAGACAATGTTATTACGAGTGATTATTTATCCAAGTGTTTTATCTGGACTCATTATTGCAATATACATGACTTTTCATTGTTGGATCACGTATGCACATTGAAATGATTTGTAATTTTCGAACAGTACGTAGCATTCATGGCGCAGTCTCATGAACTTCCGATTAGGGAAGTTGAGTAACGTCTAGCGTGGTAAATCCTTGGATGGGTGACCACTAGTGACATTCCAAACGAGTGTTTCTGTGCTTTGGGGACAGTCGTAAAGCCATGTTGGTGATCGACAGCGGCGGGTTGATAACACTTACTGTCAGACACAAACCATAGGGTTAGCCGCTTTGGCTTTTTGCGTCACATTAGCTACACTCCCATTTGCTTAAATTAACTTAAATTCTTTCTTTAATTAGTCTGGGGTCCAAGGTAGCAATAGAGTCACGTAGGGCACCGTCTACCTTCAGTAGGCGCCGTACAGAGTACCACTGTTGTTCCTGGCTTACAGGAGCTACAGTGGGAGGAAAGCGGAGGTGGGATCAGAGACACAAACCCTCCAATCCGTACTGAGCTTGCATTATGGATTAGCTCATATACTCTTTGTACGACTCTCGACGTGAACAAGACGTGTTTGCTTCTATCACTACTGCATAGGATGAGTATCTCTTTCACGAGTATCATCAATGTTTTCCTTTTTTATACAGTTAATGCAACATGTGTTTTATCGCTACTTTGGTTAGTACTTTCAACCGCCTCCGTGGCTCAATGTAAACAACATTGGGTTTACGTTTCGGAGGTCGCGGTTTCGATCCCCAGCGGGGTACATGTTTAAGTACTCGGTTTGGTTGGTGGAAGGGCATTTTAAATGTCCGCCTGGCTAGCTAGCACCATCTTATCTAAATCTGCCGCCAAGCAGCATTGTTGTGTTCCGGTTGTCAGAGATAATATAGCCAGTCCGCTTCCATCTTCGACCTCACTTAACTTAACATCAGGTGTGATTGAGGTCAAGTATAAACCCATTGTGCATAAAGAAAAAGTAACGCTATGACAGTACTATCAGCATGTACATGCCAAGTCCATAGTTGAATAAATTTCTATACATCTCATTCATGCTCGTATCGTTCAAAGGTAATTCTATGTATATGCTATGGAGGTCATATTAACCCGATAACTTAAGAGATGTAGACTTGATTCAGACCCGTGGACAGAGGTGATAGTTAAAACCGAAATCAAGAGAAAATACATAATGCAAAGATAGTTTTTATTATTCTTGGAACTTATTTGCTATTTTCAATCATCACCATCAGCAGCCGTACACCCCCACTGCTGGAGGACAACCTTTTCCCACGAGGAGAGGTTATGGGCTATAATCCACCACAGCATAGTGCTGAGTAAGGGTCAGACTAGTGGCTACTTGAAAGCTTTTTAAGACTCCCGGAACTGACTGTTTAGCGTGCTCTAAAGTACCAGTATTGATCCAATATTGACTGCTCTAATTGATAACGAATAGCGAATGCCCCACACGTATTTCAAAGAAAACACTATATCTATTGACGTATTATTTCTATCTTTTGACCTTCGATAAACAAAACGTCATAAAATTGTATACCTAAAGGTGGCGACGCGACGGGCTAGGTAAAGTGCTACAAAGTCACGTTGAAGCACTAATTTTGATAAACAATCTTGCAGACATGCTTACAGACAGGTGATTAAGACTACCAGCAAACAGTCACCGCCAAGCAATGTCGTTATATAACGTAAACTTCTTGTTTGTTGTAATATATTATGATGATGCATTGTCAAAGAATCTGAAGACAATTGGCGCCACAAATTGAGCTAACCGGTTCTCATAGGTGTTATAATGAAGTAGGTAAGTTACGTTAGTTAATAATACTCTTTATTTTTTTTTCTTTTTTTTTAAGCACGACGAGACAGTCGAATACTAGAAAAATGTTTTTAATGTATACACGAAAAGAAGAAGAAGAATGTATAACTGTATTCTGGCAAATAAATAATTTGAATTTGAATTTGAAAAACATTACACTCCTTCAAACGCACTCGGGTAAAAAGTCGATCGAACGAAATAACAAATTTGAAGGCGGAACTGCATCGTTCACTATAACACAATAAATCCGTGCATTGCATATAACATTGGGCTTTATCGTCACAGTCGTTATCAGCGACACGAGCATTACACATTACACCTGATTGTGGACGACGACGACGTGCGGAATCACACGCGGTCAAGTCCATTCTACGACAGATTAGAAAGTGTTCTTGTAATGTATTTTAATCTGCAACTACTGAAACTTTGGGTCCGGAAGAGTGACAGTTTTTTAAATATCGTGTTTAGACTCAACTAAACACGAAGGTGCAGATCCTTAAAACAGTTAATAAAATCGTGTACTAAATTTGATATTAAACATGATTATCGCGATGACTACTGCATGCAGGCTTGTCGTCCCAAGAGGAATCTCACGGTTATTAGTAAAGATTAAAGTATTTTTAATGTGGATCTTATATTTACAGACTTCTAGCCGACTTCAGGTTAGTAAATCCTTCAAAGGTCAATGTGAATGCTTTTACTAGATAACCTGAGGTCTCAACCTCAGGTTTACATCATATCAGCCAAGATAAGATAAGATAATAAGTTTATTTGCAAGAATACAGTATGAACAAGATCTTAATAATTAAAAATAAGTACATTGTATTCAGCCCGCAAGCAGACATGCAAATATTAAATATATTTTGACTCTATATCTAGACATATTGTCTAATAATTTAATTTTTAAATTCCAAATATTCCTTAACACCATAAAAGTAATGATCTAGTAGCCATTTTGTCAGTATCGCTTTAAACCTATTGCCATGCATTGATTTTATGTCATTTGGTAAACTATTAAATATTGAAATACACATATTAAAAACGTTTTTCTCATAAATATTTTTCTTAACAAGTGGCTTATATAATGTATTCATAGTCTTAGCTCTAGTCTGCCTCTGAACAACTTCACTGCGTTTCAGTTTCAAAGACGAGTGATTGCCGTTATGTTTCATCTGCACCTTGGAAGTCTTACGCTGTACGTCCCGGTGCGTTGTCTCCACTATAGAACGTAAAGCGTAATCAGTTTAATGTGCTATGTGTTCTGCCCACTGCAACTTCAAAGTACTAATCCGCTGGGATATGCTGGTGACTTTCGTTTCGAATATAGATAACGAGCATGCGGGTCGCCTGATGGAAAGCAATCACCGCCGCCCATGGACACCCGCAACACCAAAAGGGTCACAGATGCGTTGCCGGCCTTTGAGGAAGGTGTAGGCTCGTTTTTTGAAGGTTCCAATGTCGTACTCGTTCGGGAATACCGCTGCCGGAAGTCCGTTCCACAGGGTGGTTGTACGTGGTAAGAAGTAAGAAGAATATAGATATAGCATCATTTAAGAAAAATAGTGATAAACATGATGTCTATATAAGAAATAGAGATACACTTGCAGGTCATGTAAGCAGACTCCGCAAAATCAGTATTTCATTCAAAGGGCTATAATGCCCTCTTGATATACAAAATCTTCCTTTCAATAAATTTAAGTACGTGCTAAGAAAGCCTATTAAGTAAAATATCAAACTATTTGGATGATAATCAACCATGGACGTAATCAGCTCGTTCGCATGCCAGTCTATTTCACAATTAATAATTAAATATTATTGTGTCTCTTTCTAATATGAAAACCTGTTTTTAAAATGAGCAACCCCTTGACTTTCTTACTTGTTCTTCTCAGGGGAAAATTGCTTTTTGAACAAGCAGTAGCTTAAAAAATTTAATATCTAACTAATTTAAATGCACACTCCTACAAAATAAAGTATTTTTGACTTTAACTACGAATTCCTTCATTCTTGATTCGATCGTAGTGGACTCGGTGATCCATCGGTGAAAGCGATCTTTTCCCAGACAACCCACTGCTATGGGATATTTGTATGCAGAAAAACAGGCAGGTTGCATGATACTACCAACTAAAGAAATAATTATAGAAAATATAAATATCATATTAATAGACTTACTTAATAATATAAATATACATATATAAATAAATAAATACATATATAAATACTTAGTAAACTATCTATCAAAGCAACTTTTCCCACTGAGAGCCCTAATTCACTTTCTTAAATATTATTCCTTGCTATTTGTATATAGCTGCAACAAGTATGTGAAAGGGCCAATGTTACTCATGCACAAAAAACTGGATACATTTTCGAAATTCGCTGCATCGTCTTTTGGAAGTGCAAATGTTTTATTCATGCTTAATTGTTTGTCGTTTCTTATCTTATTCTTTTTAGGATAAGTATGTATTTGGAAGAACAATAGTGCGGAATTAAATATTTATAAACAATTTCAAAGATTTCATATGGCGTGCGTGAGATCGTGCAATGTAATACTGTATTTTTTTGGATCCCGCAATGACTAAGGCCCGTATTAATAAACCAATCTCAATACAAGTCTTGAGGCTGTATCAACAGAGATGCGTCTTAAGCAGTTGACGCTATCTCAAGCTCCGTGCTAATTTATAAACCAATCTTGAGGTCTCCCAGCTGAGATCACTTCTCAAGTATTCGGCTCAGCGGCGAATGAAAGATAGTCTTGAGTTTCGTTTATTAATACGCGCACCTCTCAAGTGAGTACTGCTTGAGTATGCACGTGCTTTTCAGGTATCAAGTTAGGTTTAAATCAACACGTTTACTTGAAACCGGAAACAAGACTGTTCTCAATCTTGAGAATTGTTTATTAATACGGGCCTAAATCTTCAGCTCTTCAGAACACTCCCCTTTACCGTCGGTAGAATTTGACTCTCTGCGGAAACTGGGAGATTTTAAACCGTGTCAGTGAGTTTGGAATCGTCGAAATCTCGCATAGATCATCTTTGGAGTCAAGTGGAACAAAATCTGGCACTGGTTTCCAGTCCAAATATGAAGTGGTAACACCAGCCTGTGTTATCAGTAATGAACTTATGCCATAAAGTCATATAACGAGCTATATAGGGAAAGGGCGATAACTGTATGTCATGATGATTTCAAATGTTATTCTTTTATCTTACGAAACATTTTTGATTTTGATTTTAAGTAATTATTAACTCTTGCACTTTATGGGCGACAATGACTGTGTTTTATTGCCTGAGATCTCCACAGACGGTGACCGCCCATTAAGTGGCGCATAGCAACTCTAAATTTTTGAGATAATTTGACCACCCTATTTGGGATAAAGGTCGTGACATATGTAGGTACAGATAATGCCGATGCAGTTTGTGTTCAACGAACAGTCCATAATTACAATCTTGAATAGATTAATTAGATAAGTAATTAAATTAAATTTAAAAACTCAATGGCCTGCCTGGGAATCGAACCCGGAACGCCAAATTCGGAGACCGCTGAGCCACCGACGCTTAGATTCCATACATTCCGTTAAAAAAATATTGGAGTAACATGTTAAAACACAACAGAGTAAATCAAATTGTAATAAGATCTACTGTACAGTATAAATCTACAGTGCAAATACTCCTTCATGATTATCACATATTATTCTAGTACAAAGTCGAGTAGTTTAAAGTCCATTAAGGAGTTCCAGTGGCAATCTTCTGGCTACATCTTTAGACCCTCGTCATCATATGTAATGGAAAGTGTTCATGGCAACAAATCAAGTCAAATCAAAATATTTTATTTCATAGGATAAAATTATCACTTGAAGACGTCACTATTAATATTTATGTTACATTTAAATTTACGACTCATTCACAATGCTGACTCCCCAGATAAGAACGAGCAAGAAACTCTAGGGTTGCTCTTTTAAACAGATTATGGGTTACAATTTGTGTTTTGATAATTATATGAATAATAAGACAGTTATGTCCATGCTTGAATATCATTCAAATAGTCAGTGATTTTATAATAGCCTTTTGCTAATGATTTCTGTTTTATGACTAAGACTAGACCAAATTCTTTGCCATCAAGGAGTACCAGTCCCTACATCCCAGCCTCATCATCAGATAAACAGGATGGTACCATAATATTGAATTGTCATCGAGCTTACATAAATTTGCCAAAATATTGCTCAATCAAATACCAGCTAGGATCGTACCACTTAAAATGAAATTACGGAAGCTCGAAACTGAATAGCGATTATCTGAAGATCGACTTAAGGAAGATCGCAATTTTACATGTGTATCATAATTATTTATACGAAAATAATGTGATTTTTTTATGCACAACGGTTTGGTACTTGATCTTAATCACACCTAATGTTAATGTGAAGATGAGGTCGAAGGTGGAAGCGTACTGACCCAGAAACCCAGAAAACAAACATTGCTGCTTGGCGGCAGATTTAGATAAGATGGTGGTAGCTAGCCAGGCGGACATTTAAAATGTTACCTACCATCAACCAAACCGAGTACTTAAACATGTACCCCGCTGGGGATCGAACCCGCGACCTCCGAATAAATGTATCTCTTCTTTAAAATTCTTCTCAATTTTGTATCAGAGATTGTACCTATACCAGATTAAAGTTTAATTATAATCTAAATTACTTGAATTGCAAATTTTGAAACGGTTAACTTATTTAAATACGATCATTGCAAGCTAAATAAAAGCTTGTAAAAATTTTACTCTTTCTTTTAAATTTGGAGTAAAATGTTGTAGTCTCTTTTAGAGATGAAATGATTCATAGAAACCCGTAGTCTCCGAGGTCGATAATTAGACACGCTGTATATTGCTGCCAATGACCAGTATTCAGCTTTAAAACAAACTCAATCCAATAATATTGTTTGCACTTCACAGGTGTTGTGTGACGTCAGTATTTTGAACGCAAACTGACGTCACATTGATATTTTTAGCTGGTCCGAAGTGGTTTCTTCGCTGATAATCATGTAAGAACAAAATCGTACCCATTTAAGGTTCCAATTCGAGTCCTGACGACCTGTTGGGTGTAGTGGTTAGAAACTCTGACTGAGTGGACGAAGATTGCGGGTTCGAATCCCGCTAGGGGCATATGTTTGTATGATGAATACAGACATAGTGTTCCCGAGTTATGGATGCTTTTCATTTATATATGTATTTATTTACAAAAAAAACCTAATTGTGTAACATATCAACCATCGTATCCACAACACAAGTCTATAGTTGCTAGAACTAGATGGCGTTGTGTGTACGTCCAAAGATATTTATTTAAAAAAAAAAAAACAGCGTTTTGTTTTGGAGCAATCTCATATACTAAGCTGTGATCCATTTGCCCTACTGCAGCACACACAGCTTCAGTTATTTATTATTAGTAGTTAGAGATAATACTAATAAATATCTTTGCACATATACACACAGCGCCATCTAGTTCCACACTAAGCAATTAGGTGAATAAATACATATATAAATGAAAAACATCCATAACTCAGGAACACATGTCTGTAATAATCATACAAACATATGCCCCTAGCGGGATTCGAACCCACGACCTTTTGGTATAGCAGCAGAGTTTCTAACCGCTACATGGTTGGTGGTAGGGCATTTTAAATGTCCGCCTGGCTAGCTACCACCATCTTATCTAAATCTGCCGCCAAGCAGCAATGTTAATAGTATTGTCGTGTTCTGGTTGTCAGAGATAAGATAGCCAGTCCCCCAAATGTGTTGGGGTTTCCGGGTCAGTACGCTTCCATCTTCGACCTCATCTTCACTTAACATCAGGTGTGATTGAGGTCAAGTACCAACGTTATGCATAAAAAAAAAAAAAAAAAAACACCAAACAGGTAGTCTATATTCTGTAGTTATTACCTACCTTCTAAATTCTCACAAAACTTTATTTGTGTGTGACTATGGAGTAATAAATGAACGCTTTATCTATCTCATTTATTAGTTCAGCACTAGTTGCATCATGACAGGCTGTCGCGCGATTAAATATTTTTGTCCTGCTCATTCACTTGGACAACGGTTGCGGGTTCGAATCCCGCGACGGGTAAATGTTTATGTGACGAATATGAACATTTATTCCTGAGTCATGGATGTTTATATAAATATTTATGTATGTTTATCCGTTATCTAGTATCCATAGTACAAGATTTGCTTAGTTTGGGACTAGATGATTGGTGTAAGTGTCCGAAATATTTATATTTATATATTTATATAACTGTCTCACTCTCACTCCTACGACTCGCGCGACAAACGATGTCATGCTAAGGGGGCAGATCCCTTAGGCCAGTATTTCAGAATATTGCTCAAGCGTAGATTTACTCTTGAGCTTAGTTAAAGAGAGATGCCGATATACAAGTTACATAAAGCGGTCCCTGTTGAACTGTCCTCAAGCGGAGATCTCTGCTTGAGTAACATTCTGTAATAAGGGCCTTAATGAATTAACGTTTCCTCCGAAGTACTGAAACGTTCGTACGAAAATGCCACAAGTACTCACGTTTCTTAACATCACTAATCGAACACGAATACCTAACGCGCCACGTGATTGATAACAGTATCTCAAGTGTCAACTCAAGTTCGATCTGAATATTGAGATCGCTTTACTAATATAAGCCTTAGATCGGAGGATTAGGCGACAATTTCTAAAATAAGTATAAATAATAACTATACGAGTATTTCGGTAAGTAAGAAGAATAGAACCAATCCGTCTCTTTCCATGAATGTCGTAAAGCGCGACTAAGGGACTTTCCACCAAAAAACATATAGACTTGCACGTCATGGTTACCGACTCCTCAAAATTACCCCTGAAAACGAGACGAAATACCCCTAAATCCAATAATTATAAGACCCAAAAAAAATTCGCGTACCTATTCACACGTATATTTAAATAATTTTTACGTTACAGTAGGGTAACTAGCGCCTAGTTACCCTACTGTAACTAGCGCCTAGTTACCCTACTGTAACTAGCGCCTAGTTACCCTACTGTAACTAGCGCCTAGTTACCCTACTGTAACTAGCGCCTAGTTACCCTACTGTAACTAGCGCCTAGTTACCCTACTGTAACTAGCGCCTAGTTACCCTACTGTAACTAGCGCCTAGTTACCCTACTGTAACGCCTAGTTAAGCATATAATAAAATATTGCTTAGCTATTTAGTGGTCTTTTATTACAAATTAAATATTTCCTCGTTTCTCACAGATTAATGAGAATTTTGCGCCCTAAAATAAGCCCAATTGGCCCAATTGGATTCGGATGTACACCAACTAAACTAAACTAAACTAAAACCAGTTTTAGAGTAGTGCTGTCTCTTTCTCCGTGGAACAGTAAGATGCGACGGCACTACTTCAAAACTGGTTTTAGTTTAGTATAGTTGGTGTACATCCGGATCGACATTGCCTAATTCGGGTCTGAAAGCCCTAAGTTGGGGAAGCCTGTTGCACGTTTTAAGGCGATGGGCTCGCCTCCTGTCACATGTGCATTTGTGTATATTTAAAAAGGTGACCCGTGAATATTGTTTCAAGTAATAAACTTTTCATGTTAAAACACCCAAACGCTTATGTTTGGAAAATTCCGACCACCCCTTTTGGGATGAAGGTAGTGACGTTATGTATCTATCGTAACTATTATTAGAAATGCGAAAGTTTGCGTATGTATGTTTGTTACCTTTTCATGCCTGTACAGCTGGATAGATTTGTTGAAATTAGAACCTGGGTTAACATATAGTCTACTATATATCTAGAAAAAGTGACTGGTCTATATAGGATAGGTATTATTAGTGGGATTGCTTAAATTAAAACGGATTCTACGTGGACGAAGTTTGAATAAATGGTAAATTATCTTTTGACAATTTGTGACCCATATTTTAATAATATAATAATACTAATTTTAACAATTTTAACAATATATGGAGAAAACAGTCTTAATGAAATTCTTCATACAAAACCCCAATTTCATAGGTAAAGACCGAATACATGTAATATACTATTTTCCGCCTTTTCGGCCCGCGGCTTCGCCTTAGTGGATAAGCTTTATTGCGGATATTTAATTTCTTTATCCTGCGGAAACTACGCACTTTATCGGGGTAAAATTATCCTATCTCTTAATCCAGGGTATATTCTATCTATATACCAAATTTCATCCAAATCCGTTTATTCGTTTCGCCGTGATTGAGCAACAAACAAACTTTCGCATTTATAATTTCCATAAAAACATGTATTTGTGTAATTTACATACCATTTGGTATCCATAATACAGGCCTAGTTGCTTTGTGTGGAACTAGATGACTCTAATTCCATTCCAAACTCCAATTTCATAGGTTCCAGTTCCAAAGACCCAATAAAATTAAGGTCCGAAACGTTCTCTACCTCGGGGGTTAAACATGACTGTGTCCAGCAATGGACTTTTCTTATTTTGAATGTGATGTGTGTGTGAAATGAAAACAATAAATAGAAATTGTAAATTTCCACCCACACATACTCATAAACCACTCACGATAACTAGTGATAGAATGTGACTTGTTTAACCAATAAAGGTCAATAAATCACTTATGCGAATAATGATAATTGCATTTTGCTTATCTGGCTGGTTAATTAAATTGAACACAACATTTTGATATAGGTCAAACAGAATTAGGGTTGCTAACCATCCGTCGAGAGTCGGAAATCGCGCGAAAAGGCAGTGCGAGACTAATTAATTGTTCCTGTCATTATATCAGTTTCTATTTGAATAGGTACACAGCTGGAATTTAAGTGTTAGAATGTGTTTTTATAGATAGATAGATAGATAAAGCGTTTATTTGCTTATTACAGAAACACATACAAAAATATTCGACGTTACAATCATTCTGCTTGGTGTTATTCTTACAAAATGTATAGCCTTATTTCACAGTAATAAAAATAAAAACTAAAATTAAGTACAATTAACGAGAAAATAGAGGGCTACATTAATTCATATGTCAGTTAAACTTTATTGTAAGATAAAGAATATTACGATTGATAATACAAAAGTTTACTTTGGATTTCGCTCTTGATCTATTTAAATAAATAAATATTTTTGCACATACACACAGCGCCACCTAGTTCCACGGTAAGCAACTAGGTTTGTATTACAGATGCTAGATGGTTGATGGTAATAATAAGTAAATATCCTTAGACATACACACAGCGCCACCTAGTTACACAGTAAGCAACTATAGGCTTGTGTTGTGGATACCAGATGGTTGATATACTACATAAATACTTTCTTTTTTGTGAGTAAATACTTGTTATAAATGAAAACATCCAAAACTCGGGTACATGTCCGTATTCAACACACAAATATATGCCCTCCGCGGGATTTGAACCCGTGACCATTTGGTGTAGTGGTCAGAGTTTCTAACCACTACACCAAACAGGTCGACATAATTCGAAACATATCTAATCGTTAATATTACAACATGCATTATTTTTTGTAAATAAATACATATATCATCTTCATCTTCGGCCACATCGTCACTTTCCATCAGGTGAGATTGTGGTCAAACGCGAATCCAGTCAATCATAAAAAAAAAATGTATATAAATAAAAGACATTCATAATTAATTCACGTACACATGTTCGTATAAATGCTTTATCTATCTATATTTGGTACCAACTTACAAAAAAAAAAAAAAATACAAAATAACTTGTAATTCGGTTACTAAAAATATTGACGAATCTATATCAAAACATAAAATTTTTTGCTTCCCGTCATAAATATTCCTCTGACTTTCTCCTTCCGACTCGGTATTTTAATTTTCTATAAATCTACGCTTCAAAGTTGGCAACCCTAGTAAGAAGTAATGCGAAATGAATCACTAACTCGTGTGAACAAAATGCCCTAGCAACAGGAAAAGTGAGCTCTAACTTGATAATAAAAATACGATACCTAATAAAGTACCTAATAACGCGTCTGGATCGGATGTTACAATTTTGTAACCAGAAGGTTCAATTCAAAATAAATAGATATTATAAATAGACTAGTGTATTTGTTTTTGTTTGTTTGTCCTTTTTTCGGTCAAAACAGGGCAACGGATTGAGGTGATTTTGTGCGAAATTATTGGAGGGCCGGAGACTGACTTAAGCTACTTTTTATCCAGGGAAAATATCAAATTTTCTTATATTTGGTAAATGTAAATTTTTGTATTATGCAACGGTACGAGGCTTTCTGTCAGACATCTTGGGTTGAACTTAATTGTTGCCACTATTTTGACAGAAGCATATGGAGAGGGCGAAAATGTTTGCGTATATGAAATAACTGTGAAATAAAGCTACATTGTGTAAGAATAACACCAAGCAGAACGATTGTTGCGTCGAATATTTTTGTATGTGTTTCTGTAATATACAAATAAACGCTTTATCTATCTATCTATCATATCCATAGACGTCCCGTTCAAAGTCAAAATGCTGCAGTTCCCTTTCAAGATCAGTTTTGTTATTTCCGATCACGGGATTAGACCAGGGGGGGCACACTTCAAATGTCATCAATTTTCATAGCAGACTGCGACCTCTGAACTGCGGTTGACGAACTAACCGTTATTAGTGTTCTGTGGCAGCAGCCGCCATCTTACCGGTGGGTGATGTCATGTCGAGCTCTCAGTCAACGTCGATTTCCTTTTGAAAGTTTTTGTAAAAGTTCAGATTTTTGTTAATTTGTTGTTTGTTTTTGTTATACTTGTTTTTCATAGCTAATTTAAAGTAATTAGTTATGAGAAATAAAAATTTCCTCATAAACAACAATACCTATTTCTAAACCCAGTTTCTACCTATATAATCAGTGTACGTAGGTATGTATAGATAGATTTAATTCCTCAACCAATCGCTGGCAGCAGCACTGTCTATACATGCAAATTTAACCACGGAGTTGCCACTCTTTCTCGGTAAATAGTTACTATACTCTTTGGATTAGACTGAATTAGTCACGGATCCCGGAGAGTTGTGTCCAGTGCTAGTGTCAGTGCTATCCATGATCCGATTCCCTCAAAGACACAAATTCTGATGCTGATGCTGATCACGGCATCCGTGGCTACATGAAATAAAATAAAATAGGAGTGGTTTGACCAAACCGTGCTTCTCTCATGGTTGTGTGTCCGCGTGTTTCCAATGCTCAAATATTTCACATATTGATGTCACAGTTACAACATCGTCTAAAAAAGTGCTCTGTTTCCATAACCAAAGTCTTTCTCTCTACTGACAAATTATTTAATTATTTCTTTACCAATTGCCTCTGCCAATTGGATTTGAAAACAGTCATTCGCAATGTTTTTATATATCTTAAAAGCAGGATTCGCTTGAAGGGCTCTGACGGAGAAGGTTCATAGAGGGGCGTCGAGTGTCAGAATTAGGGTTGGCAAGCTTCCCGATTTTCAGGAGTCCATAGATACGTCCCGATTTACCATTGAGTTTGACCCCCAATTTATGACCGATTTACTTAATATCGGGATTAAGTAAATCGGTCATAAACCTTTAAAATCCCTGCGTATGCGGTTAACGTGCATTGCAAATATATTGTGACTTTTAACATGATTAATGTTTTTTAAATTAATTAATGATTAATATTTTGATTATAAAAACCCAATTTTTTTAGTTGTTAAGATTTGAAAATGAAAATCCCGACAAAAAGCAACACTATAGTTAGAATCGTTTGGCGGTCTTTTCCAGTTATCTAAAGACGGGTGGTTTACAAGGAAGTAGACTATCTAATGTCGTCTAACTTAACCATCCTCAAATGGGCGTAGTTGTAGATAGCTCGCGAATTATTCATATCCGTGATAGATAAACAGCTATTACAACATAAGGCAGATAACACACGGCGAGTTTTGCGAAAACTATAGATAATAAACACGAAGCTGTCGTCGTGGGCTCCCGCTTGTCGTCGTGGGTCTTAAGCTTAACGATTTTATCAATTGTTATTAACACTATCGCTATTTACGCAAATAATATTGCGTGCATGAAGAATGACAGTAAATTCTTGCGTATTTTGTTAGATTAGGGCAGGATTAGATGAAGAGATAGTTCGAGGAAAACTTCGCATGAATTATGTATTTGGTATTATTTATGATGGGTGACATCTAATCCTCCCCGTATTAGGAATTCTGATACGATATCGTAGTATCTTGTCCGGCTTTATCTATCACATATGACTTAGATTTATTTTGTTAGGTATTGCAGTATATTTAGATATTGATTCCATAGCAATAGTGATGTAAGTATCATATAAAACAAACTTTATCTAAATTTATAATAGGATAAATTGAGTGAATGACAGACTGATCTGCTTGTTGTCGTGGTCTGGTTGAAAACCAGCGCTGAGCAGCAGAGCCAGTCTCTGTCAACATTATGCTGAGCCAGATCCTTTTGTCACAAAAGTGGTATTGTCCTATGTGTATTTACTAATGTAAGTACCTAATGATAAGTATATTGCGCAAATAATGTTGTGACAATAAACGATTTCTTTCTTTCTTTGTTTGGCTGTTTTTTCTTTTGTACAGTCGATCGTACGTCAAATGTAACACTGCCAGTAAAGTCAAAGTCAATTCAATTCTTTTAAGTAATGGCTTTCCTTTTTATGATTCTGCCAGCATCAAGTCAGTCATGGGAGTGACAACATTGCATATAACCGGTTGACATATTTTTAATATGGATATTAATTTATTTACATACACCAGTTGAAGTTGATCCAATCTAAAACAAAACAACGAAACACACATAAAGCAACGCCTCAAGTATACACAGATAGTTATATTTTTAGCCGAGTTATGGATGTTTTAATTTATAATAAGTATTTATTTACAAAAAAAATATGTATTTATGTAGTATATCAACCATCTGGTATCCACAACACAAGCCTATAGTTACATACTGTGGAACAAGATGGCGATGTGTGTATGTCTAAGGATATTTTATTTTATTTATTTATTATAAAATTCAAAGTCAAAAATGCTTAATTTTGTAGGTACACAGGATACACTTAAAATAGTCAATTTTACATATTTAAGCTACCGCTTGTTCAAAATGCAATTTCCCCTGAGAAGAACAAGCAAAAGAGATTATTTCTATTTCGAATGTTGTAAAATATTTTGTTAAATTGTGTTGGAACCTATTGTATGTATGTTGATAGCCAAGTAAAGTGTATTCAAAAACAACTGTCTGTTCGTAGGGGAACCGCCAGGAAACTATCCAATACTAATTTGACCTACTTTAAAACAATTACGATCTAGGGGACTTGATAAAGTGATATTACATAACGCTACAGAAAAATGGATAATACATGGCTGCAAGAGTCTATAATAAACTGTCAGATAATTTAAAGATATTGACGGGAAGACAGTTTAAAAGAAATTTGCATGAATGACGTCAGTCAGTAAATATTTCTACTCGATTAGGGAAACGATCTCATTCTCAAGATCGATTTTATTAATACGGTAACGAAGGATTTTTTTGAATTTCTACTTTCAAACAAAAGTCAATAAATATTTCAGGAATCATGGACTGTTAGAAATGTTTAAATTAGTATGAAGACTATCTACTATTAATGGAAATAAACACGTGTTTCAGCATTTTTCATAATTATTTCTAAAACAACACAATCTTTTATCATCATCACATCAGAGAGCCACTGCTGGACAAAGACCTCCCCCAAAGATCTCCACACAATCTTTAAAGTAAGGTTATTATTGGCAATAGTTCTATCAACTATGCTAGATGGCGCTAGCGATAGCAATGTCTCCGTCTACGATGTCTCCAGACATATAGTTTTAATCTAGTTCGGGCTGCATTGGTATGTAATATTTTTGGGCTTGTTATGTCTCTGATATTTTTATTCGGGGATTCCATTGTTTTTGTATTTATTAAAAACGGGGAAGTTCCTACGACATTTCGAAGATATTTAGCTTTTAATATAGTTGGTTTGATATATCTAGATGACATAATTATTTGTTGTATCGGGGCTTTTCTTAACTTTCAATTTATCGTTTTGATGTTCTTAACACGTACATGACTAAACTACATCGTGTGTTTTATGTTCCGCGTGTAAGACAAAGAGCACCTAACCTGCCACCTGTGGGTCTGTTTATGTGACGTATTTTATTGAATGTTGAATAACATAATTAGCTCATCTGTGTTCTGTTACATTAGTACAATCATAGAGAACACAATAATTGCGCGTGGTGAACGAGGTGTCGTGTGGTTACCGCACTTAAAAGTAATAGAACCAATCCGTCTCTCCCCGTGGGTATCATAAAAGGCGACTATGAGACTATCGACTAAAAGCATCATAGACTTGGACAGTTCAATGTCGATGGGGTCAGCCCCTGTCGCATGTGCATTGTCTGTATATTTCGAATTATAGCAGTTATATAACTCGGTTCTGAATTATGTCTAGCTAAGCTAATTTTTTACCGTATTTTCCCTGGGCTATATCTTACGACATTTGGACTTCATTAATTAAAATCCATCCATGCGTTTGGGTGCTACCAGGGAATAAAGAAAAGCTCTTCAGTCTTTTCTCTTTTATTTATTTGTTATCTCTTCAGTCGGGGAAAAAATACGGTCAAATACTCCTTTTAGAGAAGAACCCTGAATCGCATGCGCATCCGATGAGTCAGCATTGCGTGATTTAAAGTGATATTTTTGTATTCTATGAAATAGATAGAGTCTTGAATATTGTCTTTTAGGAATAGATAATGCCGATAGGCAAAGTTCTTATTCTATTATCGCGGTTAGAAGAACTATTTTTAGTAAAATCCGTACTAAATATAGCGAAATCAAATAAATAATCTGTACCTTTTAATCTGACTGTCTGCTCTCAGATATATCATGTATCAGTGATATGATATTTGCATGATCGATATACCTTGTTATGTGACAGCTCTTTGTGACGTCACAGTCTTCGATATGTCATTGCGCAAGTGATCGAGCGAGATTTCGTTAACTCCTCTCGATTGATGATACATGTTATTATTAAAGTTCATTATTCACTAACTTATGCCTTTCCATTATGCAAGAGTATGTTTTTCTTTTGTTTCACTTGGCTGTGTTTTTTTAATTTGTAAGAAAGTACAGTACAAGTTTTTCTTTTTAATTAGGTACTGGCCTGTGTGCGTCTTTCTATGCTACAATTAGCTCCAAAACCGCTGAACCGAATGGAAAACAGGTTTTTTTCGAGATGGTTTTAGAGCATGTTTTATGAATATCAGTTAAGGCATTTCAAAGATATGTAGCTTTTAATTCAGTTGGTTTGTTTATGCTCACATCCCACGCTGCGCTTGTCGGCGCGTGGTCTCCACTCGAGAACTTTAATGCCCCATCAGCCATCAGCTCCTCGAGCTATGTGCCCTACCCACTGCCTCTTCAACTTACTAATCTACTGGGCTATGTCAGGGACTTTCGTTGGCCTATGGATTGTTTAGATTGGCTTGTTTATCTGAACATATTTACAGTCTCTTGGAGTTGTTTAATTTTTTAATTTATTTGCTGAAGTCATGGTCGTAAACGAGACATTACCTTTACAATGTTAGTCTGAGAGAAAATAATAAGCCGAAAGGGATACTTTGGTATCGTTATATAGCAGAACACATTTTCATGATTCAAAACTATATTTCGAACAAAAGTGACCGAAGTGAGGTTATGACAGTATTGTTTTTTTTTTATGCACTACGGGTTGGTACTTGACCTCAATCACACCTGATGTTAAGTGAAGATGAAGTCGAAGGTGGAAGCGTACTGACCCGGAAACCCCAACAAATTTGGGGGACTGGCTATCTTATCTCTGACAACTGGAACACAACAATGCTATTAACATTGCTGCTTGGCGGCAGATTTAGATAAGATGGTGGTAGCTAGCCGGGCGGACATTTTAAAATGCCCTACCACCAACCAAACCGGGTACTTAAACATGTACATGTATAATCGTAAACCCAATGTTGTTTACATTGAGCCACGGAGGCGGTTAATTGTAAAGTTGTATTTTTTAAGGTAAATTTAATTTTGGAAACATCTTCTGTTTACGATAACAATTTGCTTTCGGCATAATGCCCACTTTTTGACTGACGTTGAATATTACTATCGTGTTTCTATAGTCTGTATAGTTGTGTATAGTCTAGGGTTTCAGCACTAGAGGGCATGAATTTATGTTATTTCCGAGTCAAATTTAAATCTTTTTTTAAATGAGAACGAGTAGCTGTAGCATTCATTAATTTTCTCCTTAATAGATTGTTTTTACTCATGGTAAATGTTCAACAAAATTTCAGATTTCTTAACAGTGGTAATTAATAAAAACAATTAAAAACAAAGCACAATTATTACAGTTCCAGTTACGATCAAAATCTTGCCAGTTTATTATTAAAAAATGTCGAGTTTTCTATAAAAATGGAAAAGTGACGGAAATTTGCGACATTAGGTCGACGTAGCCTTAACATTAATGATTAGTCATGATGACTTTTTAAATAACTGCAAGTTTTTATGACAATGGAAATATTAAGAAAGGAAAAACAATGTTGTTTTGTTCGTTTTATCAATTGGAATCAAGTCTAACAGTGTTAAACCGGGTCCATCGGACTCGAATGTCACGATAAGTTTAATATATTTCTGACCGCGCTATCTTTAGCCAACGATTCGCTGAGGTCATCAAAACGCGCTTAAAGCTACCAAACCGTTACCTTCTCACGCTCAAATCGGCACGCGACTCATTGTTATCGTAATAACAGGTGACCAACTCATATTTTATCGACTCACCGATCTTATGACGGAGCGTTGATTTTTCTTTGCGCTACAAAAGACAAAAGTGGTCAGCTTACAATAACACGGGCGGGATTGTAAACTGTACACATTCGGTGAAGTTACGTGTATGTACGTGCCTTGGAACACGTAGCCCTCATTCTTGGCAGTTGCAATGGTATCATCTGTTATAATTAGGTTAGGTTAAGAAGGTAGGACGATGAAATCTCTACTTATAAGCACTGCGAGCGTACAAGAGAGCCTCGGTTTAGCGTAGGAAAGACATCCACGTGTTTCACTTGGAGATCTTCACGAAGGAGATCACCGAAAGCGGTTTAGCGGGCCAAAATCGCACATCACTCAGGGGAGTCAGACGTCTTTCGATGAGATACCGCTGTGTTTTACTTGGAGATGCGGATGCCCTCATGTATAAGCGAAACGAGATCACCGAGGGGATTTCAGAGGTAGAACCGTCAGAGAATCTGATGTCTTTGGTCGAGACATCGGTGGGTTTTACTTGGAGATCCCGATGCTCTCCTGCATAAGCGGATCAGTGACGTGCACGCAGCATTTCGTCACAGGTTAGGCAGAATGAAAAATCCTGATAAAAACAGCGATCTCTTTTACTCTCATATCTTTCGTATCTTTGTTCTCACTCATAAATTTAAGTAGCCATATGCAGCGCGCACGTTTTTCAAACGCACTCACGCATCTATAACGTAACTTGATTGCTACCAATTCTGCAAGTAAATCAATGAATGACGATGTATGACAGAAAAAATTAGGCCATTGTCTTCGTCTGTCTTCAAAGACAATGACCTAATTACATTCATTGAACATACAGACAGTATCAATGAAATTGCATCCAGAAGTGTCGTTTGTTGGTAGGTAGAGGTATCAAACTGAAACATGATCTCTGACTGTAGCCTGTAGACCTCATAAAAAAGCTTCAAGATTTGGAATGAAGAAGTCCGTTGAAGAACAAAAGTGACCGGCAGCCAAGCGGATTATTAAATTGAACGTTACTGGAGACTATGCACTGGCAATATGGATGGAGAATAAAGGTCGCGAAAAATTGCTAGATGCAGGGGACTAATCGCGCTTTTTCCTACGGTTTTCCTTTTTAAGTTTGATCAACATTCTGAAATACGGGCCTTAATCCACAGCGACTTCAATTTCATTTGGTTGTCATGTCATAATACAGACTATTTTAGTTGGAACACCTTCGGCATGATTGCCAATAATTATTTACAGAGCATGATGAATTTCTAAGAGCCGATTGTCCAGCGAGGTGAACTAAAATCCGTGACGGACAGACCGACCTTCACAAATCTACGTTTGTTGATCTAATCTCTGGTGAAACGTATTTTGTACAACTGAAATTTTACAAAGCGGTATTCTAGATAATATCCTATCCTATCGTACTAATATTATAAATGTGAAGATGTTTGTTTGTTTGTTAGTTTGTTGCTCATATACGGCGAAACGGATGAACGGATTTTGATAAAATTTGGTATATAGGTAGAACATACCCTGCATTAAAACATAGGATATGTTTTATCCCGATAAAGTGAGCAGTTGCCGTAGAATAAACAACTTTCCGCGATAAAGCTATTCCACGTAAGAGAATTAAGACGCGGGCGGAAAGCTAGTCTAATATAAGTTCTGAGTTTAATATAAAACAATGGAAAATGTAGAAAATCTCCGTAAGGTAACGTATCATCCACATACACATAAAAATACTGTGTTAAAATCTGAATGGCTTAACCAATTTTCATCAAACAATGCTAAGAACTCGCTCCTCGTTTATTTATTTTTCATTTTATTTTTTCGCAGAATCAAAGGGTTATGTATACGCTTTTTCAATAAGGTTCCAGTTGATATACAAAATCTTCCTCTCAATAAATTTAAAGATACTATAAAACAGAAACTTATTAACAAAGCATATTATAAAATATCAGACTATTTAGATGATAATCATCCCTGGACATAATCAGATCGTTCGCAAGCCAGGCTATTTGACAATTGATAATGAAATATAAAAACTTTTATGTAAAATCAATGCCCGATTTTAAAAGAGCAACCCTTCGAGTTTCTTGCTTGTTCTTCTCTGGGGAAAATTGCATTTTCAACAAGCAGTAGCTTAAAAAATGTAAAATTGACTATTTTAATTGTACTCTGTGTACCTACATTTATATTTTATATAAATTTAATATTATGTGTGTTTTGTATTTTATAGTTATAAATTGTAATTTAATATGAGAATCTGACATTATTAATGAGTTAAATTGACATATTGTTAAGTATTGTTATTTAATTGTATTTGACATAATATATAATAATATGAGGTAAGATGATATTAATTCAGTTTAAATGTCACATTGTAATATTTAAAGTTATTCAGGTTAACACAATGTTGTCGTTTAGCGTGTCTGCTTATATTGCATGATTTTTTAATTCTATTTTTATATTTTAAATATTTGTACGCCATAACAGGCAGATTTTGCTGGACTACCTATCTACAAAATAAGACCTTTATCTGTATACCCAAAATCTAACAAATAAATAATTTTCTTTCTTTCTTACAAAATAAAGCATTTTTGACTTTGCAGCCGTTGGTTTCGCAGACAGGGCCACTCACCACAGGGTGTATTTCAATTCAATGTAATTCCCGTTGAATATTGCAATAACTGGTAACGCCACTATTGATTACAAACAACTAACCCCGAGGACCCATAGTCGAATTCGATCAAAAAATTTTCGAACACACATATAAAGTGTCGTCTCTATTATGTTGTATCTGTATGTTTTTTTTCTTGTGTGCAATAAATGATAAATAAATAAATAAAATAAATAAAGTAAACCATTCTGAAACCACCTACAATTTTCGACTTAATTCGGATATAGTTCCTACTGGAAGGTTGTTCGTAGCCAGGAGTGGAGTCATCAGTTAACAAGAATTACACGAATCAAATTTCATCCTCATCCATTAAAGGAATCCTGAAGGCAGCACGATGCAAGTGCCTTACAGCTAGCCGAGTTATATCGCATAAATCGCTGCAATACAAGAGATGTTAAGTAGGTAGGTATATACATATAGGCAGCTACGCGTGCATCCGATAATGCGGTCTTGAAAATAACATATAGTACATCAGGAAATTTCCGCAGCGGCCATACATTTGATTATGCTTACCTACCTACTACTGCCTATCAGTAGCGTGCCTAGGGTTTCCAGGGAACATTAAGCTTGAAGTCGAGTGTCGTCGTTGTCGTTCCCCTAAACGGTTTGTTTTGAATACGCGAAAAAATTCACGGCGGTAATGTATATAATGAAGTTATATAACCTATTACAGGTAAGGAGTAATAGTCGAAAATATATAAAATATAATTTCCATTGAAAATTATTTATCAAACAACAAAAAAGCTCCTTCCAAGTCCGCATATTGTGAGGAGGTGGCCCCACACGCACTGAGATTGTGATCATATGTCAGTCTCAATATTTCTTTTTTTGATACTATTTTCATATGCAACAGATTCCCAAGCGTCAACTTAAGGTCATCTCAATATTGAGAATGGTTTATTAATACCGGCCTTAGTGTCTCCGTAAAAGAAAAATACATATAAATTTTATATAGTACTATTATATATACCTAAACGATTTCCAAATGCATTTTCTCTAACAAATTTTAATTCTTTTTTTTTTAGATTTTTTCTGAGTTGCGAGCAGCCAGAACTTGGGAGTATGTGTGTTTTAGCACCACGAAATCAATAATCGGGCCCGATGTAGCAGTTATTCCTCGAATAATAATGACTCTGTGGTGTGTCAACTGATAATATGTTACAGGCATTTCTGGTGAAATCGGGGGTGATTTTCCTGAATATAAACTCTGATTACAGGCCAGTTTGCGAAATAAACGTATAATAAGTAAATAGATCACTAAGGGTCAGTTCACACCGAGACGCGACGCGACGCGACGCTGCGCGCACATTTTTCATAGAGCGACTCAGAATATACTTTATTCACTACACGAAAAGATACACATTACATTGTGAGAATTCAGATTACGTTGCACCACGCAGCACTGCGCCTCGAGGTGCAGCGCGAAATCATTGGCCTCTTTGAGTATCGTCGCGTCGCGTCGCGTCTCGGTGTGAATTGACCCTAAGCCGATGGCCGTCTCTTGTTACAACTATGTTCAATATTATGAGATCAGTTTAGACCACAGATTCTCTTTTGACTAGACATTTAAAAATAAAAGGAAAGAAAGTAACTGTTTATTCGCCACTTCGACTATTACAATTGTTAGACAAATATAATATAAAATATGAGTTTTTTTACCATAAGGAAAAAATAGGGCATATTGTTGGTGAAATAGAAGTTATTGGCATAGGTAGTTTAATAAGATTTTTATTATAATTTTCAAAATGCTACTTATGTAGGTATACCTATAGGAAGGTAAAATTTATTAAGTATGTTTGACGACCGGTTGGTGTAGTGGATAGTGACCCTATCAGCGAAACCAACGGTTGCGGGTTCGAATCCCGCGAGGGGTAAATGTTTGTGTGATGAATACGAACATTTATTCCCGAGTCTTGGATGTTTATATAAATATTTATGTATGTTTATCCGTTTATCTTGTATCCATAGCACAAGCTTTGCTTAGTTTGGGACTAGATGATTGGTGTATGTGTCCGAAATATTTATTTATTTATTTTATTTATGTACATGAAACAACAAATTTATAAAACACAATTAAAAATACCTATATCTTATAGAAAAAATACGCCGTCCAACTCGCTTCGGTAGGGCATAGTAAGTACCTACGCTAGCGCTATTGCCCCGCTGAATGCATAAGCTCAGCTGCTGAGGAAAGTAGGCACCTACTCTCACATCTCCAGAGGCGTGGACCAGTCTAACGGATAATTCCTTTACAAATTGTTTCGTGTCAGAAGACCACGGGCCCAATGTCTCGTAATTTTTTTTTTTTCAAAAATGTGCACTCGGGCCGGTGTTTGAATGCGTTCCAATCATGCGAAATTTATTTAGAACTCAGATTTTTTCCAAGTTTTCTTTTATTTAATTTAATGGTGTAATTATGTGGGATAGGCTACAAACGCGACCGTCAAATGATACAATTAACGCTTTGTTCGATGATAGTTTTGAAAATATGATTAAACTACCTATGCCTTCCTTCTATGACACTTACCTAATATTCCCTTGGTTTGGAGACTTATTAGTGGCAATTTAATATGATTGTTTGCGTACTTCGGAGGGCACGTTATACAGGGTGTAACGGTTAAGTGTAGTCATATTTTAAGGGCTTGTTCTACCCATCAATACGAACAACTTTTACTATGGGGGCAACTTCGAAATCGCGAAAAAAAAATCAGCTGTTTCATACATTGCATCGGGAGGTTATTGAAATTTTCTATGGAACAGCTCATTTTTTTTTCGCGATTTCGAAGTTGCCCCCATAGTAAAAGTTGTTCGTATTGATGGGTAGAACAAGTCCTTAAAATATGACTACACTTAACCGTTACACGGTGTATAGTCGGTTTCGGTTGTTTTCAATTAAAGACAGTCATTAAGTCAAGTCAGTTGGTCACTAGTCTGACTCAAATCCACCAATCCTCTCTGGGCCGGTGGCGTGCCGGGGTGGTACATTATGGCCCATACCCAGTAAGAGGAGGCTGTGCTCCCCACGATGTGTAAGGCTATTGATGAAAGTAATTAACTATAGTTCTGTATTGTTCAGGCAGCAATTTTAGTGTTTGTTTGTTGGTCAATCACATCAAAATAACTTAACCGATTGAGCTAAAATTTGGCACACTTGTAGAAAATATCCTGGAAGAAGACTATACCATTTATCCCAGTAAAAGCTGCCCTAGCGATAACTTATGAAGATTATTTCGTAAGTAATTCTAAGCCCTAGTCAAGTTTATGAGCGTATTTCTTAAACAGGGGCAGACACAGATCTCATATAGCAAAACCGGTATCAGCTGTTCATTATTTAATACTTATATGATTAAATGTATGGAACAGGTGATATTCTCCACAATTTCACAGTCGGTTAAGTGACGCTATTTCCAATGTAATATCACGTAATTCAATTAACGTCCATAAACATACAGAATACATTGTACGTACAGTAGGGGAACAAAAAGGGTAACCAAATTATACGACAGATTCCTTGACAATCAAAAAGCAATAAAATTCACTGTTTCAACAATCTTCTCTATCTTTTTAGGACTAATTTCTTATATGATTATGACAGGTGTAATGGACAATGATCTTTATGATGGTCAATCTTTTCATTCCTCGAGTATACCATCCTTAAATTTCAATAATTTGGTGTTGAATGCCCTCTACATTAAAGTTTCCTCTCAATTTGGAATAAATGAAATCTATAAAACATAAAGCTACTCACACATATGCCTTGGTCTCCTGCAATCGCACCAGCTGTTCCTTGAATATATCGTAAATTATTCTTGTATACTGTGTAGAGACCGCCAGAAGGTCTGGCTGGTAGGCCACTTCCTTTTGTATTTCTTCATTGTGAGGATTTGTGGTTATATTGTGCTTCTTCTTCAAACGCTCTAAACTCTTATTCGGTTTAGATTCTTTCGGAGGAGGCGGCGGCGCCTGCGCATCGAAATTCGCATCGACTTCCCGAGAACACATGTTGCACATTTTTTTTTTAATTCGCGACCTAGACGCGTTTACCGGCTGACGGCGATTGGACTGAGAGCGGCCCGATCACGAATATAAGTATTGAGTTTACCCCCACCATTTTCTGTGATGTGTATGTGTGTGTTTGAGATGCGTACGCGCCTCCGTAGGCGGTGCTACATGATGATAACGAACTGAAATGTTTATTTGTCATATCGGGTTCTGTAGCGGAGCGGATTTGTTAGGATTTAGGGATTGTTTATTCATTTTTTGGGTACCAATCGTTATCTATTGCTATTTATAGCAAATAGTATCCGCCTCCAGACGCCTCCCACTTTAACTCCTGTAAATTTACGATAAAACAATTAAACGAATTGACTGTGTGGAAGGATATTTTCAAAAGAAACTGGAAAATGAATTAGACGAGCTCGGAGATGGGGTGTCCTTAAGCGTCCTTAAAACGCAAGGAAAGCGTCATGACAAAACTATCGTGTCTATCAGAGATATAAAGGGAATTGATGATTGATCCAAATGATTTATATTGTAACAAACTGAATATTAAAATTAATAATAACAAAAAGAGCAACCTTTCAAATTTCCTGCTTGTTTTTCTCTGGGAAATTGCCTCTTGAACTAAAATGGTAAAATCTGACTATTTTAAGTGTAATTGTAAAAAAAATTATACATTTTTACATTTAGGTAAATTTGTTTCAAATAATTTTGATTGAATATTTGTATTTACTACACTCTGGAATCTGGATAAACGAAAGAGGGAGGGTAACAGAGAAGGAGGATACTATTATATTTGCATGATTTTTATTCAATTTCTAAGAGAATGAAATAATTACTCTTAATGAAGCATATTGTATATTCTGGAAGTCTACTGTCATTCTTCTGTACTAGCTGTCCGCGGCTTTGTCAGCGTGGCCTTTTTCATTATGTAAAGTAGGCTATGTCCTCCAGGTCCCAGGCTACATCTCTGCCGAATTTCCATATGATCGGTTTAGTGGTTTACAGTCACACCATTGGCTTTTCAAAATGACAAACAGTAATACAAAGTACAGCAGTCGCATTCGCTATTCGTTTGGCGAAGTTAAGGAATGTCTGGCTCGGTCTGTTCTTCGATGATGGCACGTTAAATAGTCCCGGTTGGTGGCATACAGTCAGGCGGCTTAAAAACACTGACTGTCAGGTGGCCATTAGTCTGACACAATTCCGCACTGGACCCGCCTGGTTTATTATGGCCATATACCCTCTCCCAGTGAGAGGAGGCTATGCCCCAACAATGGTGACGCTGTAAGGCTGTTGATTAATACAAACTAATTAAAAGATGACAATCGATTGGTGTAGTGGATAGTGACCCTGTCAGCGAAACCAAAGGTTGCGGGTTAAAATCCCGCGAGGGGTAATTGTTTGTATGATGAATACGAACATTTATTCCCGAGTTTATATATGTTTATATAAATATTTATGTATGTTTATCCGTTATCTAGTATCCATAGTACAAGCTTTGCTTAGTTTGGGACTAGATGATTGGTGTCAGTGTTCGAAATTTTTTTTTTTTATTCTATTGAAACACTATCTGTATAGATATTCTATGGAAGCGTTCGTGTAATAAGCAAGTTCGAGGCTTTGGATGTGTTCGTGGAGCATTGCAGTACCTGTGGGGTTTTCAAACAGCTTTTATATCGAGGCTCGAGCCCACTAGTACCTGTTTATATCTACATATATGTATACCTATTCAATAAGCGAAAGGTCTGATTCACGTAGGCCTTTCCAAGATCCAAGTGCGGTGCCAGAATTTTGTAATTTAAATTAAAGATTTGCGTAGACGCTCCTAAAAGGAAAATGTATCTGTTTTAAGATTTTTACCCGACTGCGCCAGAAGGAGGATAATGTTTTTCGACGGTATGTCCGTTCCTTTGGTGCATCCTGCAGCCTGAATAGCTTGACGGATGAGGTGTCGTTGGATTTGTCATAATTGCGGCAGTGTTTTAGGATATATATTTTTGAAGATAAATAAATATTGCCACCATCATCCGTATACGATTGTTATTATTATTGCATATGCAGTCGTGTTTGGTTGTTTTTTTTTTAATAATTTACTTTTTGTCAATTCTATTGCTAGTTATTATTGTATCATTACTATAATTAACAGTGTAAAAAAGAAGCATCTTGAACATTCTACATGGCAGGAAGTTCGATTTGGACGCTCCATTTCGGCAAGTTTTTTTTTTATGCACAACGGGTTGGTACTTGACCTCAATCACACCTGATGTTAAGTGAAGATACGATCGAAGGTGGAAGCGTACTGACCCGGAAACCCCAATACATTTGGGGGACTGGCTATCTTATCTCTGATAACCGGGATACAACAATGTTATTAACATTGCTACTTGGCGGCAGATTTAGATAAGATGGTGGTAGCTAGCCAGGCGGTCATTTAAAATGCCCTATCATCAACCAAACCGAGTACTTAAACGTGTACCCCGCTGGGGATCGAACCCGCGACCTCCGAATCGTAAACCCAATGTTGTTTACATTGAGCCACGGAGGCGGTAAGTGTGCATACGAACTCAACATTATGTGGTCTGTTGTTCTCAATAAGCCGGAAACAATTATCGGCAGACGAAAACGAAAAGTTACGTTAAAATTGAAGCTTCAAACCTCATCGAGGAAGGGATTTATTCCTCCATTTGTTGGTTCTAAGGGTGCGATCATCGAAAATGGGACTTTTCAAAAATAGTTTCAAATTGCTAATATTTTTACCATCAGTGATTTGAAGATTACTGGTGATTTTCGAAAATCGATCACCAAGTCAAGAGTTATTTATGAAGCCAGTAAATTTGACCGTGGCTATTCCTATCGAAGACGAAGTGTGTTGCCAGTGATGACATATGGAACGGCAACGTCATCGCTCATTATGAGGTTCAGGCCCAAGGTCATCCAAAGGGCAATGGAGAGAACTATACTCAGTTTCTCCTTGCGGCATCGAATCAGAAATGAGGAGACCCGCAGGAGAAATAAGGGTTCCGATATAGCCCGAAGAATTGCCAAACTTAAGTGGCAGTGCGCGAGGCACATTGTTCGTAGGACCGACGGTCGTTGGGGTGGAAAGGCTTTCGAATGGCGATCACGCACCGGAAGACGCAGCGTGGCTAGGTCCCCCACGAGGTGGAACGACGATTTGGTAAAGATCGCGGGAAGCCGCTGGATGCGGGCAGCGAAGGACCGATCGTTGTGGAGATCTTTGGGGGAGGCCTTTGTCCAGCAGTGGACGTCTTTCGTGTGATGATAATTCCTGTCTTGCCTACTTCGGGCCTCCTCTCTTTTCCTAGTAATTGAATTAACTTAACTTAATAATAAATTAGATAGAAAGGCTTAAATGAGTGAGATAGTCAGGGCCAAATTTTTAGGGTTAAAGAAATGTTACTTCCCCTTTAATGCTTACTTCCTCTTTCTTATCTACATTTCTTTAATCAGGTGTCTTTATGTGGGTGTGGTATTGACGAGCCTTTATCTCTCTTCATGGCCGGAAAGCATATTAGCTCATCGTGCCATCCTTCGGGGATTTTAACAATTTAATTTTGTGTGTCATTTTATAATCTAATAAATTACTAAATTTTAATCTAATCCAAGTTAGGTAGGATTTGTATATTAGGATATTAGGTAGCCACCTTCATGCCAGCAAATAGATAATGACAAAGGAATTAGATTTATTGAATAGTTTATTAATCTGTTTGAGTGACACTGTCAATAATGGATTATAAATAGGTAGGTAGATCGGTTATACAGAGTGTTGCAGGAAATCTCCTTTCACAAACTTTTATTTAACCTGAGAAGCAACAAAATAAATATTCGGTCTTTACCCTATGAAATTGGAGTTTTTTTCTTCGTTAATCAATCACATCTACCAATTCATGCGATTTTCAAAGCTATATATCCAAATTTGTTTTTTACTTGGAAAATTGAATATTATTTGAAGGTTTCACATGAAATATTTCTTAATTTCTGGGCTAAATCAAGTAATTAAAAAAAAAATTACGGAGCTCTGTTCATGTACTTCCCATAATCATTTCTTAGATTCGCTGAAACTATTTTAAAGCGGTTACTTTTAAAAATTAACGCTGCCTATACTTAACTTAATGTTATCCGATAATACACACAAAGTTTAGCTAAGTTTGGATTTGCCGTTCCGTTCCCAAAAAAAATCAAAAATGTTTGTATGGAGAAAACAGTCTTAATGAAATTCTTCATACAAAACGCCAAACGTAAGGACCTGTTGTTTACATTGAGCCACGGAGGCGGCATGGCGGGAGTATACTGCCGGCACTTCTTTGGCAAGAAGAACCTGTACCTGAGAAGTACGTATGTAAGTAAGTAGTCCGTTTCAAATTTTGTACACCATTTTTCAACCACTTGCTGGTATGTGATTGAGGATGCAATCAGAATGAAGGAACTCCCTGATAGCAAATGGCAAGTCGAATTGGGCTAGTTTGTTGCCATGAACACTTTTCATTACATATGATGACGAGGGTCTGAAGATGAGGCCAGAAGATTGCCACTGGAGCTCCTTGATGGACTTTATGCTATGGCCCATACTCCCTCATATACGAGGGAAGGCCTATATCCCTGCAGTGGGATGTTTACGGGTTGATGATGATGATATTTCATACAAACTTTCAATGTAAAATTTTTCGAAATGAATAAATTTCTAGTGGTGTATTTATTTGGGAAATTCGGACTTCAAAGTTAATATGGAAAGCCGTGGGGAATAAACCCTCGTAAGTGAAGATGAGGTCGGCATCATCTCACATTCTTCTTTAGATATTATAAACCCTACGTGAAGGTTGCTTCACTTCGTTAAACGTGTATACAATCACTTTTCGTTCGTTAGTTATTATTTTCATTTTTTTACATAAAGCTCTTTTTATTAATTCACACAAGCGCCGTAAATATGCGTCAATCTCTATAAACCACGAGTTTGCGGCGATTGCAGTGGAGATATTGAGCCCGTGGTCTTCTGACACGAAACAATTTGTAAAGGATTTATCCATTAGACTGGTCCACGCCTCTGGAGATGCTGGTGCCTACTTTGATCAGCAGCTGAGCTTATGCATTCAGCGGGGCAATAGCGCTAGCGTACTAGGTACTATGCCTCACGGAAGCGAGTTGGACGCCGTATTTTTTCCATGAGATATAGTTATTTTCAATTGTGTTTTATAAATTTGTTGTTTCTAATTATATTTACTACAAAGAAAAATATACACATTAATCATTATAATATAATTGTTTATTTATCTTACAAAGTAACTTTTAGGTGCGGGTGCGGCTGTAGCTATTGCGGAAAGATGTATACGGCGCAAATATGCAACCCCGTGAGACCAGGCAATCGTAAAGTTCGAGCTGCCAACATTCTGGGTACTCTCCCCAAAGAGTATAGTAACTATTTACCGAGAAAGAGTGGCAACTCCGTGGTTAAATTTGCATGTATAGACAGTGCTGCTGCCAGCGATTGGTTGAGGAATTAAATCTATCTATACATACCTACGTACACTGATTATATAGGTAGAAACTGGGTTTAGAAATAGGTATTGTTGTTTATGAGGAAATTTTTATTTCTCATAACTAATTTCTTTAAATTAGCTATGAAAAACAAGTATAACAAAAACAAACAACAAATTAACAAAAATCTGAACTTTTACAAAAACTTTCAAACGGAAATCGACGTTGACTCGAGAGCTCGACATGACATCACCCACCGGTAAGATGGCGGCTGCTGCCACAGAACACTAATAACGGTTTGTACGTCAACCGCAGTTCAGAGGTCGCAGTCTGCTATGAAAATTAATGACATTTGAAGTGTGCCCCCCCTGACTCTACCTCATGATAGCGATCTTGATCTTTGAGTTGCGAATACATTAAGTATCTAACTAATAAATGATAAATGCGAAAGTTTGGATGTTTCTTTGTTCATTTGTTGCTCGATGTACAATCTCGACGAAAAACGACGGGTGTATGTGTGTGCGTGTGATGGCATTGTATGTCTAACTAATATTATAAATGCCAAAGTTTGGATGTTTCTTCGTTTTTGTTTGTTGCTAAATCACGGCGAAAAAAATGAAATTTGGTTAATGGGTAGAATATACCGGATTGAGACATAGAATATTTTTTATACCGATAAAGTGAGTAGTTCCCGCGGTATGAACAAATTCTCGCGATAAAGTTATTTCACATCGGCGAAGCCGAGGGCGGAAGGCTAGTGTGAAATAAAAATAGGGCTTAAGCATTTCTCTGTCAGCCAGTATGTCTAAGCTACTATATAAGCTAGAATTTAAGGCTATACCTATTACGCCTGACTGGGAAAAAAAAAGGAAGAACCAGAATTACAGGTCAGAATTTTTATGAACAAAAGTATTGTTTGGAATACTTTGAATCTACACAATCACGTGTTCAATAGATCGATGCTAATAAATTAGGAGGAACATATGATAAATTGCTTTATACTAAGTATTTAGTCTCACTAAATCAATGATAACTTGCCTTTGAGTTAAGCTCGCCTTTGTATCTACATTTTTATACAATGCATATTTCCGGAACGGCGAGTGCAATAAAGATAATCGTGGATTAAAGTTTAATTTAAATTTTAGTGTAATTTTCCATACATAACACCAAGTAAATCTTCCTTTCAATAATAGAAACTTATTTAAAAAAGCATAATACTAAATATCAGACTATTTAGATGATAATCATCCCTGGACATAAGCAGCTTGTTCGTATGCCAGGCTATTTCACAATTAATAATAAAATATAAATAAATAAATGTAATAATTTCATTTATTTGTTTATATTACATTTTAATTCAATATTTTTTTTATTTATAACATACAATTTATTATAACAAAATAAAAAATATCACAAATAAAAAACTAGCCCCAAGTCTCTGGTTGGTTGAATGGTACCCAGAAGGCTGTTATATATATATTTAAGGATTTATCCGTTAGACTGGTCCACGCCTCTGGAGATGTAAGAGCTGGTGCTTACTTTGCTCAGCAGCTGAGCTTATGCATTCAGCGGGGCAATAGCGCTAGCGTACTAGATACTATGCCTCTAAGAAGCGAGTTGGACGGCGTATTATTTCTATAAGATATAGGTATTATCAATTGTGTTTTATAAATTTGTTGTTTCATGTAATTTATTTATTTATTTATTCAACACTTTATTGCTTTTATTTCAACGTAAGATACATGATATCATTTGTTGAATGTCAATTTAAATCTATTGGAAATAAAAATAGGGCTAAGCATTTTTCGGTCAGTCAGTATGTCCAAGCTACCACCGCTTCGGAAAGGGAAATCATCTGTGGGAAAAGAAGCGGCGCAAGAAACCCACAGGATCATTTTCTTTTCTTTTCTTTTTCATATATAAAAGTATACAACTAATACAATTTTATAATTTTTGGGAGCTGGGCGAAGTATACCAAGCGTTTTTGTCATTTAGGTAGTCACTAATTTTGTAATAACCTTTTTTTGTTAATGTTGTTTTGACATGGTTTTTAAATTGTTTTTCATTTAGATTAATGATATTTTCAGGTATAAGGTTATAAAAGCGTATACAGTGTCCCATAAATGATGTATTAACTTTGCTCAGTCTGAACATAGGGGTGGCTAATTTGTCCTTATGTCTCAAATTTAAGTTATGATTATCGCTATTTTTTGGGAATGCAGAAATATTTTTTCGTACGTACATAATATTCTCGTAAATAAATTGTGAAGGAAAAGTTAAAATATTAATTTCTTTGAACCTGTCCCGTAGAGAGTCATATCGACGCAGATTATATATTGCACCTTGTATATTGTACCTTGATGTACCTACAAAATAAAGCATTTTTTGACTATGACCACGGATTTCATCACTCCTCCCCATAGCTCATAACGTGATCTGCCTACTTATGAGGCTCATAATGAGAGACCACGTTTCAGTATCAGTCATCACTGGTGTTTTCATCAATTGCATCCTTGGTCCTTGCATCAGGATCAAGCAGAATTTATTTGACTTGTGTAGCTACACCCTGTATAATATAATTATATAATACAATGTAAAAGTACCCATAATACCATCATAGAATAACAAGAAATGTTTTTTAGTATTCTCTTTTAATTAGGTAAGTGCGTTCCGGGTTAGATTAGAGGTTTTACGACTTAATTTCCTCATGATATAAGATTTATTAGTCATATAATTCACATTATCTATGCACCTAGTTCTACAAAATATAACGTTTTGTCAATGCGTACATTTTATAAGTTTTGTTAAGGTTCATTAGTCATCCGGTATATTTTGATTATTTATCCGGGGTTCCCCAGATTTCATGAATTTTGCATGATTTTAATACATACTGCGTATGCAGTCAAAAAAAAAAACAGAAATTTTACACACGTACGAATTTAACGCAAAACTGGTTTACTTTAGCTATTTCCACAGCTTGATGTCATATGGCATATTGTTGTGGGGAAACGCTGCTGACATACATTATCATTTTTGTTCTGCAGTTCGTGCCATTTATAAATTAGGACCTAGAGTGTCTCTTAGAGATAAGTTAAAGGAAATTAATATCTTAACAATGACTTCTCAATACATTTATGAGAATTTGTTATATACAAATAATAACCTTATTCGCTAAAAAGGCACAATGTTAATACAAGGAATAAGAACCAGTTATCTGTTTATGTTAGCCGACTTCACAAAGTTAGTAAATCCTTCAAAGGGCAATGTATACGCTTTTATAATAAGGTTCCAGTAGACATTCAAAATTTGCCTTTAAATAAATTTAAAGCAATCATAAAACAGAAATTATTAGCAAAAGGCTATTATAAAATCACTGACTATGCAAGCATGGACATATCTGTCTTATTATTCATATAATTATCAAATCACAAATTTTAACCCATAATCTGTTTAAAGGAGCAACCCTAGAGTTTCTTGCTCGTTCTTCTCTGGGGAGTCAGCTTGGTGAATGAGCTAATAAATTTAAATGTAATATTAATATTAACACTTTCAAGCGATAATTTTATCCTATGAAATAAAATATTTTGATTTGATTTGTTAATATTACAATTTCCACACACATACCTACCTATATCGATTGTTAGCAAAATAAGAATATCTTATTGGCATTACTTTAGTTACAAGGTATTGTGTAAATATTTTTAGAATATTGCTGTTGTATCTACGAATAAATCAAAATAAATAAACTGGACGTCACTAGTCTCTAACATACAGACGACCGAATTGTGAACCTCATTCTTTTTGATGTCGATTTACAAAGTAGGTATCCCCATCTATCTGTTTAAACACGCTTACTTCTTCACGAGAAATAATATAATATGAATAAATGTCATAAATAAATAATAATAATACAATATATATATATATATATATACCTGTTTGGTGTAGTGGTTAGAAATTCTGCTGCTATACCAAAAGGTCGCGGGTTCGAATCCCGCTAGGGGCATACGTTTGTATGATGAATACAGACATGTGTTCCCGAGTTATGGATGTTTTTCATTTATACATGTATTTATTTACAAAAAAAAATATATATGTGTAGTTTATCAACCATCTGGTATCCATAACACAAGCCTAGATGCTTACTGTGGCCCTAGATGGCGCTGTGTGTATATGCAAAGATATTTATTATTATTATTATTATTTATATAATATCATATTAATAAATAATTTAAAAGAAAAATAATAATATAATTGAAATATAAAGGTAAAAATTATTTAAATTAGTGCATGCTACTCTCTCATGTTGCTGTGCCTTCACAAGCTCCTTATTGATACAGTACACAATAATGTCATCACAACAAAACATAAGGAATGCAATAAATTATTTGAGTTTGAGAGATTTGCACTTTTACGGCGAAGGGTTCACTTACTGTCACGTGCATTTCTGTAAATTTCAAGGTTCCCCTCGGATGTTGTTTCAAGCATTACGAGGGTGTATTCCATCCAGTGGCACGTTCATTGGATAAATTAAGATTTATTTTTAATACAGCATAAGTAAATCAAAAATATTGCTCTGACCTGCACTCGAAAAGTCTTAAAGTTAATTATAAATAATAAGTGAACAACTTTAATTACGGTTATTTTCGAGATTTATAGTTCACAATAAACCGTGGATGTTATTTCAATCATTAAACTTTTAATGTTTGGAACACCCAAACGGTTATGTTTGCATATCTGACCACCCCATTTGGAATAAAGGTTGTCGCGGTAGTAGGTAATGGGCGCCGTAGAGAGAGGATGAGGTTCAGGGTCGTAGGTTTCAGGCCCCTACCAGGACTGCAGCCACTGATGAACGATGAAGAAGGTGAAGGGCAGGAAGAAGGTATAGGCACTTGAAATACTTGTAAATGATGTAATAATTTAAAGAAAAGAAATAAAAGTAAGAATGAATGAATAGTTACAGTTCGAAAGTTGCGTCAAGACTGCCTAGTTTTTGAAAATAATTTAGAATTCAGAATTTTGAATAATGTTCCAAAAAAGAAAACGCCAAAGAGATTACCGAAAAGAAGACAGAATTTAGAAGAGGTTGTACACCTCGTTACAAGGTCGTGACGTTATGTATGTATATATTATGTATGTTAAAATTGTTGATAGAAACGGCACTTTTTTTATAATCGTGAATTCTGGAAAATAACCCCCATCAAAGATATTATTCATAATTAGGTTATTTTTTTCATTTATTTTGTATTTAAAAAGAAATCTTAATTTATCCAATGAGGGCGCCACTGGACGGTACAAAACCACGTAAGGCAAATCCTTCCATAAAGAGCGATGCAAACTGCACCCTTGGGATCAGCTTACGTCCCTATACTTGTAGGTCATGGTAAGCAAGTACTCAGATATCATTACAGTGTTTCACGTATATCCGTGGTTACATATTTTGTGAGATTACCAACTATATTGGGTTCTTCCTTAACAGTAAATTTCTTATAAGGGTAGCGACACACCTGCGTAAGGTACGGAGAATTCGGCTGAATGCGCTCGCAGTGTTTTTAATTAACCTATGACCCATCAGCCGAAATTACTCGGCGTTCAGCGTGGTCCCAAACCTTTCGTCTAGCGACTGTTCACGCGAAAACATCTTCAATGTATTTTGCATAGCAAGCGACACATCATTCGACGCGTTACGCGATCGCATGTTCGGCCAGCGTAGTTGAACGTTCAGCGCGCGCTTTCGCAGTGAAGAACGGCAACTGGACACTTACACCAACCATCTGGTCCCAAATTTTTTAAGCTTTAAAATGAAATGATGGAAAAAACTGAATGCAGGAAACCTTTATTATATCTTTATACCAAAGAACAGTAGTGAATAAATAAACTATGTGATAGTGAATTCAGACATTATTTTTATTAAATTATTCCTTTTTTTATTTTTATTATGCACAACGGGTTGGTACTTGACCTTAATAACACCTGATGTTAAGTGAAGATGAGGTCGAAGGTGGAAGCGTACTGATCCGGAAAATTTGGGGGACTGGCTATCTTATCTCTGACAAACGGAACACAACACTGCCATTAACATTGCTACTTGGCGGTAGATTTAGATAAGATGGTGGTATTTAAAATGCCCTACCATCAACCAAACCGAGTACTTAAACATGTACCCCGCTGGGGATCGAACCCGCGACCTCTGAATCGTAAACCCAATGTTGCTTACATTGAGCCACGGAGGCGGTTGGAGCCATGGCGGCGGCCATGATGAAACAACTCGGCCACCCAAGGGCAAGTTAACTTGATAATTTAATAAATACAACTTCAATTTTTGTTTAAATGTGCCAATGGAAATTACATGCGTCAAATAGAATTGTCTCGGAGCCCTTATAATTTAAATATCACTTTTCTGTATTGTAGCTAACAAAATTTTTAATGCAATCTTCCTAACATTTCTTTCAGGGTTTCAACTATTATCGCAAATGAACTGCTTTGTATAAAAAATAATAAACCTAACTCAATTATTATTTGAAACGGTAATAATGTAGGATTCAATTAAAATGTTCCATTTATAAATATGCCATAAATATAAAGAATTTAAACTCATCTGGAGAACGCAATAACATGGAGTGAAATACGATTCAATTGTTGTGTACCAAAGTAGGTATTATTAGTAATCATGACTCAGATGAAGAAAAACTATAATACTACTTACTATACTATAATACTACTTACTACTTGCAAGTCTAAAGATGTTTTTTGGTGTAAAGTTAGTTGTTTATTCGTCTTTTAGTACACCCACGGGAAGAGATCAGTCGACTCCATTCTTTTTTCATCCCAAAACCAATACAGGGTGAAATTTAATTCATGTAATTTTGGTTGGTGGTACGGCATTTTAAATGTCCGCCTGGCTAGCTACTACCTTTTTATCTAAATCCGCCTCCAAGCAGCAATGTTAATTTGCATTTGTTAATAGCATTGTTGTGTTCCGGTTGTCAGAGATAAGATAGCTAGTTCCCTAAATGTTTGGGGTTTCCGGGTCAGTACGCTTCCACCTTCGACATCATCTTCACTTAACATCAGGTGTGATTGAGGTCAAGTACCAACCGGTTGTACATAAAAACCTTTTCAATTTGACATAAAAGTCCAGCAGTTCTCTGGTTCAGCGCTGAGCAATTTTTAATTGAAAAGTTGTTTATCTCGACCGGGAAATCGCATCAATATGGCAGCCGCTGTCGTGTCAGGGAAAGACATTGAGAAGCCACAAGCAAAGTTCTCACCCATCCATCGCAACAGGATCACACTGACCTCCCGTAACGTGCGCTCACTCGAGAAGGTGTGCGCTGACCTCATAAATGGTGCTAAAAAACTTAAGGTACGTCCGCATGCCGACCAAGATCCTGCGCATCACAACTCGCAAGATACCCTGTGGTGAGGGCTCCAAGACCTGGGACAGGTTCCAGATGAGGATCCACAAGCGAGTCATCGACCTTCACTCTCCATCGGAGATTGTGAAGCAGATTGCCTCTATTAATATAGAACCTGGGGTGGAGGTGGACGTTACTATAGCAGACGCATAGGCACAGCTGCCAATAAACCTAAACCTTTGAAACCTTTGATTGATGACTTTCCAATACGAACCCTAGCCGAATTCAATCGAAAATTGTTGGAGTTCAATACTAAAGGTGCTTTCAGAAAGGTTTACTTTGTATGGGTAAATTGATTGATTGTATTATATGGTTCCATGGGGAAAAGTTGTTCGTAATCAAGAGTGACGTGACCAGTTAATGGGAATTACATTAATTCAAATTCACCCTGTATAGTAAATTAAATAGTATTAGTCATATAATAATGTAATGTAATTTAGTCCCAAACTAAGCAAAGCTAGTATTATACATAGATTGTGTATATACATAAATATTTATAATACATATAACCATCATGACTCGGGAATGATATTCGTATTCATCAAAGTCCCTTAGCTGGATTCGACCCGCGACATTTTGGTATAGCAGTGGCTCAATGTAAACAACATTGGTTTTACGATTCGGAGGTCGCGGGTTCGATTCCCAGCGGGGTACAAGTTTAAGTACTCGGTTTGGTTGGTGGTACGGCATTTTAAATATCCGCCTGGCTAGCTACCACCATATTATATAAATCTGCCGCCAAGCAGCAATGTTTCCGGGTCAGTACGCTTCCATCTTCGTCCTCGCTTAACATCAGGTGTGATTGAGGTCAAGTACGAACCTGTAGTGCAGTGTTTCCCAAACTTCTCGGAACCGAGACCCATCTACAAGAAAGTTTAAAGTTCGCGGCCCACCTTGAATCATGAAGACAAAAAAGCAGCGGTATGTTGCTGCCGCAGCATTTACGCGTTTATTCTTATCGTAAGTTCACCACCATACCATCATCATCAGCCTACTGACGTTCACTGCTGGACAACGACGACGAACGAACGAGTAAAATGAAAATTGAACGAGTACGACAATCGTCCTATAGTTTCAGGACCCATCTAAAATCTACCCGCGACCCACCAGTGGGTCGCGACCCACACTTTGGGAAATACTGCTGTAGTGCATAAAAAAAAAAAGATTTTCTAACCAATACACCAGACAGGTCGTCTTTATTGATTAAAATATAATAGATGGGAAAAAAAACCACAGTCGTAAAAGGTACCCAATCCTCATGACATCCCCAAATGTGTTGGGGTTTCCGGGTCAGTACGTTTCCACCTTCGACCTCATCTTCACTTAACATCAGGTGTGATTGAGGTCAAGTAGGAACCCGTCGTGCATAAAAAAGAAAAGTAAATCCCAATCGTAACAACAATGTTGCGAACTTACAATCATAAAAATGTAAACGGTAAATGTTATTAATGTTATTAATCATGAATAGAACAAAGTGATTGACTACTTGATATTATACTAGCTTTCCGCCCGCGGCTTCGCCTGTGTGGAATAACTTTATCGCGGAAATTTACTACTCACTTTGCCCCCTTAAAAATATCCTATGTTAAGACATAGGATCCAGAGTATATTTTATCAATATACCAAATTTCATCAAAATCCGTTCATCCTTTTCGCCGTGATTTAGCAACAAACAAATAAACATCCAAATTTTCGCATTTATAACATTAGATTAGATAGAGGGCAGGATCATCGTCCCAATGACTATGACGTTTGCAGATCAATTGTAACCTCGCCTCTAGTTCAAGTTCGTTCCACGGGCCCGCAATTTTTTTTTTATGCACAACGGGTTGGTACTTGACCTCAATCACACCTGATGTTAAGTGAAGATGAGGTCGAAGATGAAAGCGTACTGACCCGGAAACCCCAACACGTTTGGAGGACTGGCTATCTTATCTCTGACAACCGGAACACAACAATGCTATTGACACTGCTGCTTGGCGGCAGATTTAGATAAGCCAACCAAACAGAGTACTTTAACATGTACCCCGCTGGGGATCGAAACCCGCGACAAATCGTAAACCCAATGTTGTTTACATTAAGCCACGGAGGCGGCATTATAACGACCGATTGGTGTAGTGGATAGTGACCCTGTCAGCGAAACCAAAACGGTTGCAAGTTCGAATCCCGCGACGGGTAAATGATTCTGTGACGAATACGAACATTTATTCCCGAGTCACGGATGTTTATCTAGTATCCAAGCTTTGCTTAGTTTCGGGCTAGTTGATTGGTGTAAATTTGTGCGCCCGCCCGAAAATTAACTAAAGAGTAATATGGAAGGATACCTTCTACCGAGCACGTACTGTTATATCCGAAGACTGTACCCTTTCTCACTTACCTTGCAACCCCTCTTACCCGCTCTAAACTGCCGTCTCATCTATTCCTAGCCCGATATATACTCCGGCGCCTCCCCGACCCACCAGTCTCGTCCCATCTCTCATCGACGCTAGACGGCTGCCCAAATTCTATTTCCGACTTTTATTCTTTTTTTTTAAAAAGGATTATTTTCCGAGGCTCATAACATTTGGTGGCAGCGTTAAGGGATTCAAAAGTAGAATCCCCGGTACGTCTTCGAATTCCAAGTACCCGACTCGTGTGTGTGTGGTTGTGTAAGTGCCGACCCCGTTGTGAGCGTAACTACTGCATCGAGTTACGTTGTACCTACGTGTTACGGCCCGGCCCTCCAGGACACCAGAGTCAACAAAAGGCCCACTGCTGCAGACTGTAGCCGGCCTTCGCCAAGCACCGTTAACAAAGGCCCCACTGCTGTGGCCTGTAATCGATTTTCATTGTGATCCAACAAGTGATTTCTATTCCTGCGACCAATATCATCCTTTCTGCGCGACGCGGTATCCGTGACTTATCAACACCTACGCATCTCGCCAAGACATACCTACAGGAAAAGTATGGACATTCTAATCGTGTTCGCATTCCAGTGAGTAATTTTATATACCTGGCCATTGCTTCCATTCGGATCTAATTAATTGTAATATTTCTTTAATTCAATCAATTCCATTGGTTACTTTCAAGTTCCTATTATATTTTGTAAAATGGCAGAGAGGTCGAGTAGCCCGAAATTCGAAAAGCCAGAGATAGCCGTCACTGACACAGAGGACGAAGGCCACTTCTCCCTCCCGCAAGGACCATCTACCAGGTCCAGCGCTAGAAAAAAAACAGCAACAACTATCACTAAATCAGAGATAGACCTCGCGACTTTGCTAAAGTTCATTAAACCATATGATGGCTCTCGAGAAAAACTAAATTCATTTTTGGTAAACTGCAATAACGCTTATGAATTAGCATCGGAGTGCCAAAAGGACACCCTTTTTAAGTACATCTTGTGTCAACTAGAAGGCAAGGCCGAAACCGCATGCTCCATAAAAGAATTTACGACTTGGCAGCAGCTTAAAGAGTTTTTGAAAACACAGTTCAGCGAGAGGAAGCATTATGCTCACCTCCTCACGGATTTGCAAGAATGCAAACAGCAAAGCGGTGAACCGGTTAGCCAGTACGCTCTAAGGGTAGAAACGTATTTATCTCAACTCTTGACTGAAATTTCCCTTTCACATGGCCATAAAAGTAGAGAAATGATTGGTCGCACGGCAGCCATGGAGGAGTTAGCCCTCCACCATTTCCAAATGGGATTAACACCTCGAATTTCAAACTTTGTTAGATGTAAATCAGCCAAAACTTTAAACGAAGCTATAAATATAGCCATTTCAGAGGAAAGATTGCAACAGTCGTTAAGTAAACACAATCCAGGCCCGTCTAGCAGCCAATATGCACGACCTTCGAATAACCCAAGGCCAAACGCCCAATTTGTGCGTCGTAACCAAAATCCGCAAGTCCCACGCGCTAGTAACTATAACAATAATCCGAGTAACCCTAGTGTTCCTTTCTGTAGATACTGCAAAAATCCGGGGCACACCCTAGAACAATGTCGTAAAAGAGAATTTAATAACAACCGTTTCAAGAACTTCGACTCAAATCAAACCAAGGCACCTCAGCGCATTCATTTCGTATCCGATGGGAACCCTGAAACCTACGACTACGACACAACTATTGACCATGTCGGTTACGACACAGTTGACGATACTCCAAAAAACGAGTAACGGACTCACGAGGGTGTCACGCGAGTCCGAAACCTCGAGCTCTCACCGTATCCACTATGTCCACTACACCTACTATTACCGACACCAAGCCATCTGACAAACCGGGTAACCAGCCCCAAAATCACAGATCTGCTTCCACTGTATCCGCTGTTATAAGCGACATCCAGCAGTCTAACAAACCGGGTAACCAGCCCCAAAATCATAGATCTGCTCCCACTGTATCCGCCGTATCCTTACAACAACCTGAAAATACTCCTTTACCAAATCCTCGTAAATCCAACATTTTTGAGATAACTAGTAACCCTACAAAGACCTTATTACCACACATCCTCGTAAAATCCTCCGTATCCGATATCCCATTGTCCCTGTTAGTCGACTCAGGATCCTCAGTGAGTCTAATAAAATTCTCATGCATAGAAAACCTACCTAAGCTCATTAAAGAAACCATCCAATTGAAAGGTATTGATCCCGCTGAAGAAACCATTAGCACCCGAGGTCACTTCCAATTAAAGTTACAACTTCCTAAATCCACGATATCTCACTCGTTTCACGTCCTTGATGAAATTCATTTACCCTACGATGGAATCATTGGTTCCGACATGCTCAACGCCTTCAACTGCAACATAAACTACACTGACAACCTTCTTCACATAGGGAAAACATCACTGAAATTATACTTCCATGATCCTGCTTACATAATTCCAGCCAGAACCGAAACTATTATCGAATGTTCTGTATTAAATCCAGAAATCAAGGAGGGACTAATCCTTGACCAAAGGCTATCAGAAAGCCTACTAATTGCCAATTGCCTTGTCCACGTCAAGGAAAATAATAGAGTAAATATATCCGTCGTTAATACCTCCGAGAAACCCATAACCGTTAAATCCAACCTAAACCTCGAACTCGATTCATTTGATCCCCCGCAAATTGTGCAATGCCCGTCCATCCCAGTGAATAATATAACCACTACAACGAATAGCGTTCAACGCACCGAACGAGTGTTAGACCAGCTGCGTATCTCACACCTCAATGATGAGGAAAGAGACGCCCTTTTACAATTGTGTTATGATTTTTCCGATATATTTCACCTTCCCGAAGAAAATCTCACATATACCAACGCCCTCCAACACGAAATCAAAACGACAACGGATATCCCTATTCATACCAAGTCTTACAGATTTCCCGAAATTCACAAAACCGAAGTGCGAAACCAAATTAACAAGATGTTGGAACAGAATATAATAGAACCCTCCGATTCACCTTGGTCATCCCCCATATGGGTTGTACCCAAAAAACTCGACGCCTCTAATATACAAAAATGGCGAGTTGTGATAGATTACCGAAAACTTAATGATGTCACAATCGGTGACACATATCCCCTTCCTCAGATCACCGAGATCTTAGACCAGCTGGGAGATAGCAAATACTTTTCTACACTGGACTTAGCATCCGGTTTCCATCAAATCCAATTAAAGGACACTGACAAATTGAAAACGGCCTTCACAGTCCCGGAAGGACACTTCCAGTTTTCCAGAATGCCATTTGGGCTAAAGAATGCTCCTTCAACATTCCAAAGACTCATGAATTCTGCCCTATCGGGTCTTCAGGGTATCCGATGTTTTGTGTATTTGGACGATGTGGTCTGCTACGGCCATGATTTGAGATCCTGTATTAATAATTTAACAGCAATCTTCGAGAGAATCCGGAAATTCAACCTTAAGCTCCAACCCGACAAGTGCGAATTTTTAAGGCGTGAAGTCTGCTATCTAGGACACGTAATTTCGGAACAAGGAGTCAAACCGAATCCGGAAAAGATCAAAGCGGTGACCGAATTTCCTATCCCAAAAACTCCAAAAGATATAAAATCTTTTCTTGGTCTCGTGTCGTACTACCGTCGCTTTATACCCGATTTTTCCAAAACTGCGAAAGCACTAACCAATTTATTAAAAAAGGACATACCGTTTAAATGGGAGAACCAACAACAACTCGCATTTGACATGTTGAAGCATAAACTGACGACGGCTCCACTTCTTATTTATCCTGACTTTAATCAGCCTTTCATCCTAACCTGTGACGCTTCAAATTACGCAGTTGGCGCCGTGCTCTCACAGGGTTCTGTCGGTAAGGATCAGCCTGTAGCCTTCGCATCACGTACCCTCAATAAAAGCGAATCGAACTATAGCACTACCGAAAAGGAGTTGCTATCCATCCTGTACGGATGCAAAACATTTCGTCCTTATCTTTACGGACATAAATTCCTTATTGTCACCGACCACAGACCTTTGAAGTGGTTGTTCAACCATAAAGATCCTAGCAGCAAACTTCAGCGATGGAGGTTGAAGTTAGAAGAATATGACTATGACATTGAATATCGCAAAGGTAAACTAAACTCCGCTGCTGACGCGCTTTCCAGATATCCTGTGAACCCCATATATCCTAAAAACAAAGAATCCTTAAATCCTAATACTTGCCCCGACGATGAACTTCCTCCACAAAGATCACAGCCGCAAGATTCACCTAATGAGACATGTAATGATTTCCAGACCCTTTTGACATCCCCACCGGTTAGCTTTGGTAATAACTCTGTAGACTCTGAAATTGAAAACGAGATAATGGACTACTTAGGCTCCATCCCTGACGAACCACACCTAGAACTAACACCTGAAATCTTACCTGTTTCGAGTCCTGACCCTGCTCCACCAACAACTGAAAACTCACAGTTAACCGATGAAACATATAGTCAATTCCTAAAATCCCCTGGAAGAACACATGATACTCTTATTATCGAGCACAACGAGAACCTGTTAAAAGGAAACCAATCGTTGATCATCATACCTACCTCGATAGACCTGGACGACTCCATGCCTTACATCCAAGACATCCTAAACAATTGTCCAGAATCCGAACGTAAAGAGTTTTTACAACAAGATAGATCCTTATATACGTTCTTACCCTTGACCGTCAACAACAAAACCTACCTTTTCCTCTTCACGAAGGTCCATCACTTCGACGAGAACTCATACCCGGATATATTCAAGTCTTTAAAATATACTCGTGACCAAATAATGATGTCCTATGCAACAATGAACGAAATCAGCACATCTGACTTTAAGAACCCCTTCGATAGACACTCTTTCGTTAAAATATATAATATGTTTAGCTACCTGTTCGACGGGACTAATATAAAGGTCCACATATACCATAATAGCATTATATACCCATCAATGAGTGAAATCTCTAAAATCCTTAAAGAAAACCACGACATTCCAATTGCTGGACACTTAGGATCTACCAGAATGCTAAATCGTATAAAAGAGAAATTCTATTGGAAAAACATGCGCAACGATATCGAGGAATACGTTAAAAAATGCTCCTCGTGTCAAACCAACAAAGCATTACGCAAAACTAATAGAGCCCCGATGATAATAACTTCTACTTCTACATCCCCATTTGAGAGGCTATCTTTGGATATTGTCGGTCCTTTACCTGAATCAGGCACAGCCAAGCTTAAATACATCCTGACCATGCAAGACGACTTAACGAAATTCTCTTTAGCCTATCCCCTCCGTAGTACCACCGCCGAGGAATCATGTGAATGCCTCCTCCATTTCATTTCAATGTTCGGAATCCCGAAACGTATACTTACCGATCAAGGCACAAATTTCACAGCAGAAATATTTAAGAAAACATGTGAATTCCTGAAAACCAAGCAATTGTGGTCCGCTCCGTACCACCCGCAAACACAGGGTGCTCTAGAGAGATCACACTCAACCCTTAAAGAGTATCTAAAGTCTTACGTCAACGATAACCAAGATAATTGGCCCCGTTACGTGTTCACAGCCATGCTAGCATATAACACGACTGTACACTCGACAACACACTATTCCCCTTTTGAGCTATTATTCGGATATAAACCCCACATTCCCGACTCCGTCTATGACGACAATTCTAGCACCACTTACCCAGAATACGTTAAGATGCTACAGCATAGGATGAAGCATACACGCGATAAAGCCCTAGAGTTTATCCATAGATCTAAAAAATCTTCTAAAGAATATTACGACTCCCATACTCGACCTGTAACGTACAAAGTTGGCGACTTCGTTCTACTCAAGCACCACCTTAGGCTCCGTAAAGCCTTATCCCCTGTATGGAAGGGTCCATACAAGGTTGTTAAAATTCACGGTAATCATACACTATCATTGCTTATAAATAGGCGTCATGTAAAGCATCATTTTGACGAAGTAAAACATGTGGAGGTGCAATAAACGCCTACTACGAGTAACGGCTATTTTACAATAGCTATACATTATATACATATATTTTATTTTACATTTTACACATTTTATCTTTATTAGGTAGCAAGCCATAAGTACAGATGACTTAAGTATATTATGCTTTTCCGTTACAGCGTACTGGCCCAAGGTCACGCAGAGTTGGTCCAACAGATCAATGCAAGCAGCGGTATATACTTTGATCCACTTGGTGTACTTAAAATACGCGTAAGCCACTTAGATGTAGTCACTCCACTTGATATTTCTCATTTTGAACCCCATATAAAAAATATTAACTCTGTGTTAGGAACTTTACGCCACGAGTGCAATCAAATTCAAATTGAAACGTCAAATAATTTAGAATGTTACAGCGTACTAGAACCATTAACCGTAAGGTATCACGATATGGTATCAGAGTACTCTGCTATCTCTCATTTAGTTGATAGAAGGTTCAAAAGAGCGGCGTGGATAAGTGGCATTGGTTCTCTTTCGAAAATAGTATTCGGAACCTTAGACGAGGATGACGCCATCAAATATGATAACGCCATCCAAGATGCACAAAACAACGAAAAAAGACTAGCCTCACTAGTGAAGGAAAATATTTTAGTGACTTCCTCAATTTTGGGAAAATTGAACCATACTCTATATGATATAAAAATTAATGAGGCCAACCTTAATCGAGCTATCGACAATTTCTCCTTAAATTTAAAAAACATAACATTTCTAACTAATGAATTAATCATAAAACAAAATATAAATTCCATTTTAAACAGTTTGGAAGCATCCATACTAACCTTATCGTTTCGACTCGAAGATGCGATAAACGCCATTGCACTAAGTAGTCAAAACATTCTGCACCCAGCTGTATTGCAACCTACGCAGTTATACCAAGAAATTGTCGATAACTACCGATACTTACCTGTAGATTTTAAGTTACCTATAGATTTAGTGTTAAGTAACATACATAGTGTAATGAATATATCTAGCGTAGTGTGTTATAGTTTAAACAACAAGATTGTTTTTGTATTAAGAATACCTTTAGTGTCCCCTAAGGACTACAACTTATTCCATAACATAGCTTTGCCGACCCCACACAACTATGTAAATCCGAATACTTTCACCTTCATAGTACCCACTCATAAATATATAGCAATGACTAAGGATAAAACAGAGTATTGTAACCTTAACTCTTTGAAGGGATGTATAGTGATAAACCAAGGTGAATATATATGTGACGTCATGACAGTGTACCCAACTGGTGCACACTCGAGCTGCGAAAGTGAACTCATGACACACGTGATAAGGACATTACCCGTACAGTGCTCCACAGAATTTGTTCATGGACATATAGACCTGTGGAAACCTCTAAATAGTAATAGATGGTTATTTATACAATCCCAAAGAAGTAAAATATATATAGAATGTCCAAATAACGATATTAAGGAAATTGATATCATTGGTACAGGAATCGTTAAAATACCAAACAACTGTATTGCATATAGCCAGGGCACAAGGTTGATACCAAAATACAATGATGTGAAAATTAATATTACTATAGTCAGCCCCGATTTTAATATCATAAATGATTCATGCTGTACTCTAGATAAGTTTAGCGATATAATGAATAATGAGCCTCCCCTAAAATTACAAAACATTGACTTAGACATCTTCACGTCGGATAAAAAATCAAAATTAAAATCGCTTGCCGACGAAGCGAAAAATGTTATAAATCAACATCCCATAATTAGGTACGAGGCACATTATTCTGTTACAATTATAATAATAATATGTATTGTAACCATTTCTCTTAGTTATAAACTTGTTATGTTAATTAAATCGCGCAGCCGTCCTCTATCTATCCTTACCCTCTCTCGAACCAATCCAGGAAACCCGCCGTCAGGTGAAGTCCCTGATCCGGAACCAGCTATTCCCATTAGGACCATGAAAAATCATCCTGATGCTGAGAACCCTCCGGCTCCTAGTATTAGGAGGAACCTCTGAACTTCCTATAGGCCTTTTCCTAAACATCGAAATATCAACCCCGATGTTTAGTCTACCCCTGGGAGGTGTTATATCCGAAGACTGTACCCTTTCTCACTTACCTTGCAACCCCTCTTACCCGCTCTAAACTGCCGTCTCATCTATTCCTAGCCCGATATATACTCCGGCGCCTCCCCGACCCACCAGTCTCGTCCCATCTCTCATCGACGCTAGACGGCTGCCCAAATTCTATTTCCGACTTTTATTCTTTTTTTTTAAAAAGGATTATTTTCCGAGGCTCATAACAGTACGCATACTAAAATATTAGTGTAGATAATTGATGTTGTAGCAGGACTAATAATTATTACTCAATTAGGCGCCATTGTTTATCCTAAGAAATATTTTATGGATGATTCAAAAAGTATATCAACCATCTGGTATCCACAACACAAGCCTATCGTTGCTTACTGTGGAACTAGATGGCGCTGTGTGTATGTTTAAGGATATTTATTATTATTATTTTAAATTGTTCTTCATCTCTTGTTTTTCCGAAAAAGATGAATACCGCTCCGCACGGGCCTTAGCCTTATTATTATTATTATTTTGTTTTGTGATAATTTTGTGAAGTAAATTATTAAGACGAATTTAAGAACATAGCAATAGATATTACATATAGCGACTAGTACCCACATGACTTTATAGTAGCCTATATCAAGTGAGGTTTTTATTGCTTTTTTTTGAAAATTCCGACGAAATACGATTGTATTCGACGACGTTGTGTATGTGTGTCCGGACATATCTCTACTTTCGACGATAAAACTCTTCCTGTATAATGAAATTTAAAGGAAAACTATCACAGGTAGGTTTCATAAGTTAATTAAATGAAATTTCCATTGAAAATTATTTATTCAACAACAAAAACCGCAAATCCGCATCCGCAGTGACAAGTGAGTACGGAACCCTACATTGCGCGTGGTACGACACGCACTTGGCCGCTTTTTTGATGTTGAGTCAGGCCACTTCTGCGATTTCTTTTCTTTACAACTACTGTTGTTCTCGAAGAAATTATAGCAAACAAACTTTCTGCAAATGATACCATATACTATGAATAAATACTACATACACAAATATTTGCACACGGAAATAGAAAACGGAAAATCCTCGAATGAATGAAACACACGGTGTAGATATTGTATTACCCAGTTTACATTACATTCTCGAAGTTGTAAACAAGTATGTCTATTTAGAACAAGTAGTATTTCTAAAAATATGTTTCACTTTTGATAAAATATACCCTGGATTAAAACATAGGATATTCTTTTATCCCAATAAAGTTCTTTCACGCAGGCAAAGCCGCGGGAGGAAATTTAGTGTGACTATAAATTGAAAATTTAGAAAACCTTAGAAAGATTATAATTTGATCCAAATATATCAATCTTTAAAAACTAGATATTTTTATATATATATTTTTATAGATATAGCCGCCTCCGTGGCTCAATGTAAACAACATTGGGTTTACGATTCGGAGGTCGCGGGTTCGATCCCCAGCGGGGTACATGTTTAAGTACTCGGTTTGGTTGGTGGTGGTAGGGCATTTTAAATGTCCGCCTGGCTAGCTACCACCATCTTATCTAAATCTGCCGCCAAATTGCAATGTTAATAGCATTGTCGTGTTCCGGTTGTCAGAGTTAAGATAGCCAGTCCCCCAAATGTGTTGGGGTTTCCGGGTCAGTACGCTTCCATCTTCGACCTCATCTTCACTTAACATCAGGTGTGATTGAGGTCAAGTACCAACCCGTTATGCATAAAAATATATATATATATATATATATATATATATATATATATATATATATATATATTGATTTGAATAGATATCTTCAAAACGGCTTAAAAGATTTTCATTGAACGTAGCTAAGAAACTTTCCCTTTATTTAATCTTTAATACAACCGCACTCAATGATTAAGATTTCTATATTATGTATTCTGTGGTCGCATAAAGATTTTGAACTATAATCTTTACCGAATAATAAATATGTCTAAGATAGTAATACAGTCACGAAAGGTAGGGCACACTACTAGTAATTAGTAGTGATTACTAAGTAATCTGTGACGTAATCTTTAGGCGCCGTGTCGGGTAACACCGTTGAGCCTGACTAGCAGGTTGATTTAGATCACTTCAATGGAGAATTCACGGCACTTTGACGCATCAGATTTTTAGGAGGCGAGTCATTGTCTCATGTTTTTCATAGTCCCATCCACATACCGAGGATACAAGAGTAATCAGGTGTACATTGAATGGCCCCGGAATCTGCGTACGCGCATGTAGTTATAATACGGTATTGTTTGAGAGCTTGTCGGTTTATTTTGATTCGTCGACAATGCCCGCGTGACCGACCGAATAGAATACGTCGAGTCACATGACGAATGGCATGCGCGTGAGCACAATTTAAATACTATTTTAGAAACACTCGAAATAAACATTAACACCGGCCGGCTCACCGCCTCCAACTTTATAAGGCGCAAGTTCGGCCGCACGTGGAGTATTGTTCTCACCTATGGGCTGGGGCACCTCAGTACCAGCTTCTTCCTTTTGACCGCGTTCAACGTCGCGCAGTCCGAATTGTCGGCCAAGAGAGTCTCACTGACCGACTGGATCCCCTGGCGTTGCGAAGAGACGTCGCGTCCCTCTGCATTCTCTATCGCATATTTCATGGTGAGTGTTCTGAAGAACTGTTCGAGCTAATACCCGCTGCTCAATTTAACCGATACACTTCTCGGAGAAAATTAAATTTCCATCCACATCACCTGGATGAGTGGAAGTCTACCACTGTACGTTTCTCAAGAAACTTCTTACCACGTGCGACCACCCTGTGGAACGGACTTCCGGCAGCGGTGTTCCCGAACGAGTACGACATTGGAATCTTCAAGAAACGAGCCTACATCTTCCTCAAAGGCCGGCAACGCATCTGTGACCCTTTTGGTGTTGCGGGTGTCCATGGGCGGCGGTGATTGCTTTCCATCAGGTGACCCGCATGCTCGTTTGCCGCCCTCTCATATAAAAAAAATAAAAAATTAACAATTTAAGTTTGCACGTTTAAGTAAATGTTATGATCATGAGAAGATTTTCGAAAATCTGTCGGGACTAAATTTAAATTCAATTCATTAATCAAAACTTACAGTAATCGTAAATAATCTATCATGTAAGCCTAAGTCAAAATTAAACATAAAGTTACATACATACCGAGTATGTCATTTTATCACTTGACATTTTATACAACTTTAAAATACCAGTAAGGTCGATAAGCAGTTAGTCCATAAAGTAGCTCAATGAACATGGAACGAGGATACAAAGAATCCTTATCCCTAATATTGTTGATATAGCTAGACTGAGGTAAGCTGGACTGGGAAAGGGATCTGTGATAATTTTAAATTTAGAAATCTCCGAGCTACTAAACGTAGTAAATACCATGTAGGTATACAAAGCAACCGTATTAAATATCTTCGAAACGGCTGAACCGATTTTGATCAAACATGGCGAGGAACCTGCCCCCTATCTTAAATATAAACAAAAACACACTTTATAACATCAGGACAAAGACATAACACCTTTGTTATTCGTCGTGGGTTAGAAACGAGTTCTGGAGACAATATTTATACATAACGTCACGTTTATTCCATATGGGGTGGTCAGAAATATCCCAAACAATATGCAATTCTATAGATGTCAATATAGTAAATGTAAACACTGTAAAAGGTATTATTATACTTAATAGGAAAATCTCATTGTCATTTGCTAAGAAATAATTTCTTAAACGTCCTTGGATATACACACAGCGCCATCTAGTTCTACACTAAGCAATTGGGCTTGTATTAAGGATACTATTTGGTAGATGAATATATTTTTTTGCAAATATAATCATCATTTTTGTACTTATATATAAATGAAAACATCCATAACTAGGATACACGTAATATAATGCCCTTAACGGGATTCGAACCCGTGGCCTTTTATTACCGCAGTCAGAGTTTCTAACCACTACACCAAACAAGGTCTTGGCAAACTTAGGCCTTAATTAATAAACCATTCTCAAGATTAACAACAGTCTTGTGACCGGTCCCAAGTAAACGTGTTGATTAATAAACCGAACTTGAGACCTGAAAAGCACGTGCATACTTAAGCAGTACTCATTTGAGAGGTGCGCGTGTTTATAAACGAAACTCAAGACTATCATTCATTCGCTGCGGAGGCGAATACTTGAGAAGTGATCTCAGCTGAGTAAACCTAAGATTGGTTTATAAATTAGCGCGGAGCTTGAGACAGCGTCAACTGCTTAAGACGCATCTCTGTTGATACAGCCTCATGACTTGTGTTGAGATTGGTTAATTGATACAGGCCTTGCAAGTGTTTAAGGCGGCTGGCATTATATAAGTTCTAACGACACAGTGACAGATCGCGTAAACAAGCAATCTTGCTTGATTAGAAAAAAAAAGTCATTCTAAGAAGTATTAGGACTCATAAATTACCGCTTTATCTAACAATAAAGCTAAATTGATTAAACAAAAATGTGATAATAATGTGTAGATGAAACACGATATAACAAACTTTGTTCATTGTGTTTTTGGCAGTGAAATGAAGAGAAACAATTGAAAAAACTCGACAGATAACAACTCAAAATACTCGGAATTAATACATATATCTCTTTCGTAGGCTCGTATAAATAAATCGTTCTTGAGATCGAGGTCACGTCTCAGTCTCAATACTGTTTATTTTATACTGTTTTAACATGCAACAGCTTCTCAAGCATCAACTTAATGTCATCTCAATCTTGAGAAGGGTTTATTAATACGGGCCTTTGATTGTTGTAGTGGTTGACGACCGGTTGGTGTAGTGGATAGTGACCCCGTCAGCGAAACCAACGGTTGCGGGTTCGAATCCCGCGAGGGGTAAATGTTTGTGTGATGAATATGAACATTTATTCCCGAGTCATGGATGTTTATATAAATATTTATGTATGTTTATCCATTATCTAATATCCATAGCACAAGCTTTGCTTAGTTTGGGACTAGATGATTGGTGTAAGTGTCCGAAATATTTATTTATTGTCATCAACAGCCTTACACGTCACCACTGTTGGGGCAGCCTCTTCTCACTTGGGGAGGGTATGGGCGATAATCCACCATTCGGGTCCAGTGCTGATTGGTGGATTTCTGTCTGACTAGTGGCCATCTGACACACTGTTTTTTACTGTAATGGAGTAGTCCAGTAGTGGACTGAAAGAGTCTAATTTTTTTTTAACAGCCGATTTCGTTATTGGTCGAACTGTGTAGAGTACACAGGAACGACAACTCACTTTAATCTATTGTATTAAGAAATAACATGAAATAACATTATACGGCTTTAATTTCACGCTGTAAATCTCAAAACAGTAGAGGTTATAAAATGATGCTCCAAAAGCACTAACCAATGCATCACAGCGATATTTGAGTTGTTTGCTTTTGTTTGTATGTATATCTAAATAATTTCGTTGTATTAGAAGTATTATTTGTGGGATTGTACTGGTCACAGACCAACCATCTGTGGTACTAGTTATGCACATTATTTGCGATATAAAATATACCCCGTAAAGCTAATTAACTTCGTATGTTGATTATTGGAAGGAATATTTTAACGAGCGGTCTAAAGAAAAAGGTATTTGGTACAGAACTCTGCAAAGTCAGCCTCCTCGAGTGCCATGGTTCATTAGAGCCCAGATTAGTAGACCTTATTTGAAAACATTGTTTAGGTTGCGTTCGGGACACTATCCCTCTGGCTGGTTTGCACATCTAATGAGGAAAGCGGACTCTCCCAATTGCGATGTTTGTGGTACGGTCGATGATGTGCAACATCTGCTGATGGAATGTGTCAAGAACCAGAGGGAAAGGGATGCTCTGGTGAGCAAACTGCAAATCATTCTTTTCGATATTGGCATTATTCATAGCATTTTAGCAGACCCATACTCAGAGGCGGCGAGATTGATTTGCAATTTAGTTGCACTTCGGGGTACCCCTCCGTAACTTTGTCCAGCTAACTAAATGTATGCAAACTAGGGAGACAATGGGACTGACATGTCTAAACGTGGACAAAAGTCCCTAAACATAAATAAAGATTAAAAAAAAAAAAAAAAAACTTCGTATGAAAATAAACACTCCAGCTACACGTGACGCCAGGATGCTCACTTTAAAACTATACACTATACATTATACACACATGCGTTAGTGTTACAATATTATGTTATTGTTGTTGATGTGTTACCTTATCTGTGTATCAATATGTATAAGCTAAATGTATGTGTGAGACTGTGGAAACAAATAAAGGCTTTATCTATCTATCTATTAAAAATGCGAATGCTTGTGTTTGTGTATGTTTGTATGTATGTTTCTAACCTCTTCAAGCCTAAATGGCTGAACAGATTAGCTTGAAATTTAGTTGGTAGACAGATAAGGACCTGGTTTAAAATATAGCCTACCTTTATCTCGGAAAAATGGCTGCTTCCTGTAGGATAGGTATTATTAATGATTGCTTTTGAGTCATAGAGTGACGCATTTGGTATTAGAACGAATTCTCTACAGACGAAGTCGCGGGTAACAGCTAGTGTTGTATAACTCTTAATCTACAGTGCCACAAATTCTTTCACTGCAAATAGTGAATTTGACACCATTTTTTGTGTGCTCAACCTAACCATCACGTACATGATTAAAGTCTTACAGATACCGCTTAGTGATACAAACAGACGTGATTTTATGTATGTAGTTGCGTTATCCGAAGACCGTGGGAAAAATTGTCATACGTTGCGTCGATTGGTATATAGGAAGTGATAATATTTTCCAATGCAATGTACACTTCTATCAATTCTATACTGATAACTGCTAAAATGTTTTTCTTAATCATAAATGACCTATCTACAAATACAAGTAGTTGAGATCAATGGATCTTTGTATAGTATTGGTTATTGGTGTTGGTTAAATGACTAGCTCTCGCTTGCTGCTTTGCCCGTGTGTTGTTATTCTGTGTGCATTTCATACAAATTAAAAATACCAGACTAGTGACAGTCTGACTTGAACAGGAATGTCCTACCTTCATGCAACATGCGACGGTAACTCGTGTGCTCTGGGTGCAACAGTAAAGCAGCGCTGAGCTCTTATATTATAAATGCAAAAGTTTGTGTGCGTGTATGTGTATGTATGTATGTTTGATACCTTTTTACGCCTAAACGGCTTGACAGATTTGGTTGAAATTTGGTAGGTTAACAAATTAGGACCTGGATTAACATATAGGGTACTTTTTATCTCGGATAAGTGACTGGTTCCCGGATAACTGCTAGTGTACAATAAAGAATATTTGTATTCTATTGTTCCTGTAATCATAAAGTTACACATTTTGTAGGATAACGAATTCTATGCAGACGAAGTCGCGGGTAACATCTAGTTAAATAATACATTATCGTCGTGATATGCGATACGCTTAATTCTCTACAAATAGCGCCACTCTGAACCGTAAAAGGTCATCTCTTAACATACTTATTTAAATACGCTTTATTTGCCAAAATGATAATGCCAGATACACAACGTCGTAATCTTGTAATAAGATACGATATTCATTAGCATTTTAATAGTTTGTGTAAACAAGGCCTTAAAATTAGCAATACATGAAATTAAACTCGGCTTAATCGGTGATTTACGCCTTTATAACCTCACTCTGTTGATAATATTATGCATGGAATATTCATAGCGCATTATGGAGATGATCTAAAATGTGGTTTTCCGACGTAAGCGCAGGCTACGCCGGGACGCGACGTCGTGTGTCGGTCCGGTCGGCTCTTTAAATAATACTATGTGGTCTGCGTCAGCCACACGTAATGAATTTTACTCTCAACGAATTCCTGGAGTTTTGCTTTACCATAATATCACAAGAAATTATTACTGAAAATTTAGAAAGGACAACAGCACAGATCCATACATCTTTGGGCCAGTTTGTTGTCACTTCAATTAATAAATATAGTCTTGAACTCTTAATACCAGACGTGCTAAAAACCCAACACATATATTTTTAAAGGACTTTAGAAAAGAACAAAAGAGGTTTGAAATATGGTTTGGGGAACTTTGAAATTATATACTGGCAACATTAACCACATGCATTCTCACGCATGGAAACAAGATGCTAGGCCAAAGAAAAATTGTTTTTTCTTTTCAGAGTCGTCCGTCGCTCGCTCGCTGTTGCTGTTATCCCTACTTAAACTATAACCTCACAGTCAAAAATGTCAGTTGTCACTTGTCTATTTTTTTTTTTTTTTGGAAAGAATTTAGTTTTTGTATAGTTTGTGAGCCAAAATGTTTTCTGAGAGCGATATTTTCAAATATTTCTTATAACTATACTAAGGTTCCAAAAATTATTTTGAAATGCTAAGTTGATAGTCTTTAGTACTGGCTTTTTTTAGGTGTACCTTTTATTAGGTGACAAAACACTGGCCCAAAAATGCTGATGTCTTTTATAATCTAAATTGTTATCCATAAAAAAAAAACCTATGTAAAATTGTTATGATTCCCACGTAGTTTGGGCAATGTCGACCACTTTTTGAACTCGATTACTATTATACAGGATGAATTTCAATTCTCGTAATTTGCATTTTCAAGGAGCGTCGGTGGCTCATTGGATGAGACACAGTCTAGCAATTTGGGAGGTCCAGGTTAGATCCCCAGGCAGGCCATGTACCAATGAGTTTTTAAATTTAATTTAATTGACTGCTCTTAAACGGAAACCGGCATGCCTGAGAAATAAAAATTCAAGTGCATGTGAAGTCCTCAACCCGCATTGGGCCAGTGTGGCGGACTATGGCCTGTACTCCCTCATTATACGAGGGAAGGCCTATATCCCTGAGGTGAGATGTTTACGGGCTGATGATGATATGCATTTATCCGACTGCTCTTGAACGGTGACGGAAAACATCAGAACAAACCTGCATGCCTGAGAAATAAAACCTCTAAGGCATGTGAAGTCCCTAACCCCCATTGGGCCAGCGTGGTGGACTATGGCTCCATACTAAATTCATTCATCATCCATCAGATATATACACACAAACACACACCTAACACTCGTATTCACTATTCATTATATTAGCTGTATTGACAGCTTCTTCTTGTCTTCATCTATCATATTTAATCGTCATCATCAATCTTAAGTATTGAGACTGTTTACATGTGTGGATGCTGTGTTCACATCAAGTAGGATACATTCAAATAATTATGTCGTAATGTTGGGTAACACTAAAAATATTTTGAATTGTGTCCAGTTTTGTGAGCCGTTTTTTTTTTAAAAAAATAAAAAAATCGATATGTTACTTTTCTTCTTCTCCAACATTTTTAGTTTTTTTTTTAATTTGTCAAGCTTCATTTTTGGCTATATGGATTGTAATTAGTTTCTTTATTGTAATGAACAACAACAACAACAACCCTGGAACCCTCGGGAATGTCATCTGTGGATGGCAAGAGACCTGACGGTTGCACTTTGATGCCTTGGCGACTCGGTCGCTCTCTGGTATGGGATGCCACATGTGTTGACACCTTGGCCCCGTCTTACGTGCAGAGCTCTGCCCGCAAGCCTGGTGCTGCTGCCCAGATAGTAAAGTGCCGCAAATACGCATTTCTATCTGCTAATTATGAGTTTGCGGCACTTGCCTTCGAGACTCTGGGCCCCAGGTCTTCAGACACCAAAAAATTCGTAAAGGCGGTGTCTGATAAGCTAATTGTGGCATCAGGCGGTATAAGGGCGGGCTATTTTTTCGCTCAAAGATTAAGCCTAGCTATTCAGCGGGGCAATGCAGCCAGTGTGTTGGGGACAATGCCCCAGGTGGGAGAGCTGGACGCGATACATTTTTTGTAATTATGTAAATATTATGTTATTTCTATTGTAAACTATTTGAACCTGTTATTTTAATGTTTTATAACACTTATTACATAGAACAATATATCATTTATTGTAATGAACATGTAACAATAAATAAATAAATACTCCCATAATATGTGGGAAGGTCTATATCCGTGTAGTGGGATGTTTACGGACTGATGATGGTGATGAAAACATCAAGGAACTATCGTGGAATTTGATCAAAAAAGTTTCGATTAGCCATACAAAGTAAATACAATACAATACAATACAAATACACTTTATTGCACAACAGATAAGAAAATACAGTTTCAGAAAAGTGGTAAGAATAGAATGTACAATTTGGCGACCTTATCACTAAAAGCGATCTCTTCCAGGCAACCTTTGTAAACCAGTAAACCATTCTGAAACCACCTTTAGTATCGAAGTCCACCAATTTTCGGCTTAATTCGGCTATGATTCCCAGTGGAAAGTGGAAAGTTTTTCGTAATCAGGAGTGGAGTCACCAATCAAAAAGAATTACATGAATTAAATTTCACCCTGTATATACACCTCTACTCAGACAAATTATGTGTTGGTCTCCCGCGATACAGTTTCAACCTAGTACGGGGTCCATCAGTAATATGAACTTTGCAATTTCTTGTATTTAACTAGTATGCATGCACATATTATATTATTTGTGTAGTGTTTTTAAGTTTTTTTTTATGCACAACGGATTGATACTTGACCTCAATCACACCTGATGTTAAATGAAGATGAGGTCGAAGGTGGAAGCGTACTGACCCGGAAAAACCAACACATTTGGGGGACTGGCTATCTTATGTCGGACAACCGGAACACAACAATGCTATTAACATTGCTGTTCGGCGACAGATTTAGATAAGATGGTGGTAGCTAGCCGGCGGACATTTAAAATGCCATACCACCAACCAAACCGAGTACTTAAACATGTACCATCGAACCCACATAGATATACGATATATACACAATGAACTCTCATAGATAATTATGAAGTTAGACTTTTCAAGGAAAAGCCTAAAAGTTGCTGTACTGTAACCTATACTAATGCATTCCTCTCCCATTTCATTTCATTAATATATTATGAACGGACCGGCTTCGGCCTGTGACGCCAGAGTCCAAGTGATATAACACACGACAAGGGACAAAGCGGGAAGGCACCAATTACAGGAATGCGAATCCCAATCAGATTGTTTCAGTACAACCTAACTCCATTCACCAACAAAACCGACTTGTAACCTTATTTTCTATCTGAAAGGGTTTATTTCAGCTTACGTTGGATAGGACATCGGGTGAAGGTCTTTATCTGGTTTGGTTCATATTTGCAGTACGTGCAACGACCTGAGCTGAGATTGATCACGTAGGCCTAGGTTTGTTAATAAATCCGGTAGAATTATTTGATAAGCAATTCTATACTCCCCTCGTAGAGAATATCAATAGCCAGTGGCTCTATCCGAAACACTTGGAATAAATAAATTAATATCTAATAAATAAAATACATAAATAAATCCATACTAAGCAACTAGGCTTGTATTATGGATACCAGATGATTGATAAACTACACAAATACAATTTTTTTTTGTAAATAAATACATATATAAATGAAAAACATCCATAACTCGGGAACACATATCTGTATTCATCATACAAACATATGCCCCTAGCAGGATTCGAACCCACGACATTTTGGTAAAGCAGTTAGAGTTTCTAACTACTACAACAAACAGGTCGTCAATTTAATCTTATGATATGTAGCAGTAAATGGCTTTAAATCAATATAGATTTTTTAATATTATTATAACTCTGGTAAGTGGATCATTTCATATTCATTTTAGGGTGCCCTTGTACAAGAAGGCTTTCTGTCAGAATCGGTGAAGATGTGCATCTACGTACATACGTACGTACGTATTTTGTACTTTTTTTTTTTTTTATGGACGACGGGTTCGTACTTGACCTCAATCACACCTGATGTTAAGTGAAGATGAGGTCGAGGTGGAGGCGTACTAACCCGGAAACCCCAACACATTTGGGGGACTGGCTATCTTATCTCTGACAACCGGAACTGCTTGGCGGCAGATTTATATAAGATGGTGGTAGCTAGCCAGGCGGACATTTTAATATGCCCTACCACCAACCAAACCGAGTACTTAAACATGTACCCCGCTGGGGATCGAACCCGCGACCTCCGAATCGTAAACTCAGTGTTGTTTACATTGAGCCACGGAGGCGGTTAAGACTACTACACCAAACAGGTCGTTGCCTCGTAATTTGTTTGGAAACTAACAATATTTGTATAAAACTTTTATGTATAAAATTCTCGTAGTTGACATAAGCATGCGTACACGGCGACATTAGCGCAAACATAATGTCTTTGATTTGCTGCTATTTATAAGTCTACTAGCTTTCACCCCGCGGCTTCGCCTGCGTGATATGTTAGATTTGTTTATCCCACGGGAATTACTCACTTTATTGGGATGAAAAATATCCTATGTATTAATCTAGGATATGTTCTACTTATATACCAAATTTCACCCAAATCCGTTCACTCGTTTCGTCGTGACAACCGTCGCAACAAACAAACAAACATCCACATTTATGATATTAGTTAGGTACTTATTGTAGGAGTTAGATAGTCTACATGTATACATCAATCGGTCGTCCACTGAGAATTGTTACTTTAAATATTTTTGTTTGCTTTATAGTTAGCGGCAGATAACGTTTGCAGTGATCATCATTGACGCATGATAATGATTGTTATAAACAACTTCTACAACATACGTTTCAACAGCTGTTATCTATTGACAATTCACGTCAGACCGCGCAAATATTACACATGATAATGAAACTAGGTTTCCACCCGCGTCATCGCCTGCGTGGATTTAGTTTGTCGCATACTTTTTTGGGATGAAAGTAGTCCCTCTTCGGGTCCCAGTTTACCTCTCTGCCAAACAATTAGTTCAATAGTTTTTTAATTATTTTGTTCAGGTTAAAACATATATCTTCGTCAGGTTTGTAATCATTAATATTGAGTATTGTTGAGATAGGACTCTGTGGTATGACCATTTGGGCTTTTCATAAATGTTCTTTCGCTTGCAAAATTGGCTTTCTTTTAATTTCATCTCAAATAGTTTCTTTTCACATTGTGACCGCAAGGTAAAATACGGAAAAGTCGAATTTGAGAAGAGTATTTACCAAAAGAACTAAATATATTATACAATTTATTTAGGTCTTTATTTATTTTTATTTACTTTTACAGGATGCACTTCGGTGAGTGTGCGTTGGAATTAAACAAACTTATTCCACCATCGCCATTTCATGTTCGGACTACTAGGCGTGGGAAGGGATTCCACCCGTATGTAGTTAACATATCGAACATTCGCACTAAACGGTTCGACCTTCATTCATAATGCGAACAGCCAAGACATGTAACTTCTTTTTGGAAGGAAGTCTTTCCTGAATCCTACAACCTTGGGATCATCAAGAGCAGGGTGAATAGGCATCTACTGAGATCACGTGATTCATCGTCACTTCCCATCAGGTGAGATTGTGGTTAGACGTGTATCCAGTTAATCGGTCACTAAGTCAGTCTTAAATTTGATTGATAAAGATCTGTTGGAGCCCTGAATAATCCAATTATTTGAGCTTGACGGTATTATCTATAATTATTTGGAAAATAATGCATCGGAAGACGAAAGCGAAGAAGAAACGGATGGAGCTGACGAATACTGTTTGCGTTGGTTGAAAATTAGACAAACCATTGATGGGATAACGGTAAATCAGTGGGAAGCACCTAAGTCAGAGGTACACATGTCGTATTTGGAAGGGAGAGAGAATCGCCAAGTTCAGATGTATCATATCCAAATTATTCAACCGACGATAACAACAGGTACCTAGCGAATGATCAATGATGCTGTCGAGTCGATAAAGTAAGTCATGGTGTTTCCATAACCGACTGTACCTCAAAACATACGTAAACTGAGGTACGAAGAGACTGTAACGAAGGATGATAAGAGCCTGGTTCTGGGTGGTTATTCTGTTAGCTTGTTTCTGATATGCTGAAGACGATCAGACGCTTCTGTAAAATTTTGAACTTTAAGGTCTATAAAAGAGGGAAGGGGTTCTTCAAACCGAGGCCCAGTGGCGGTACCTTCATATAAGCCCATAAAGCCCGGCATGCCTTTGCATCAATAAAATACTCAATCAGGAGTATCCACTTCAAACTATATTGATATTTACACGGTACAGGAGTTGCATGTGATCCTCCAGATTCAACAGAAAGGAAGCAACAAGATGTAATTAACTTCATTAACTGCGTGAAAACCACAAATCATTTATCCAACGTATCTCCGGCTTGTGCTACTCTGAACCCCTAGGCACGCCACTGCCAAGCCCCGTTAGCAGACGAAGCGTGTTTTTGTCGACAATGGTTTTTGGCGTCAGAGGATTGAACAGTTTGCTATTGTGGTATAGCCGGCCGCTGTGGGATCACACTTCGCCGAATGTAGCTCCAAGCCAATGGCTCCAAATTCGTGTAAAATGAGCAGAAATCCTCAGGAGACGAAGCGTGTTTTTGTCGACAATGGTTTTTGGCGTTAGAGCATTGAAGAGTTATGCTATTGTGGTATAGCCGGCCGCTGTGGGATCACACTTCGCCGAATGTAGCTCCAAGCCAATGGCTCCAAATTCGTGTAAAATGAGCAGAAATCCTCAGGAGACGAAGCGTGTTTTTGTCGACAATGGTTTTTGGCATTAGAGCATTGAAGAGTTATGCTATTGTGGTATAGCCGGCCGCTGTGGGATCACACTTCGCCGAATGTAGCTCCAAGCCAATGGCTCCAAATTCGTGTAAAATGAGCAGAAATCCTCAGGAGACGAAGCGTGTTTTTGTCGACAATGGTTTTTGGCGTTAGAGCATTGAAGAGTTATGCTATTGTGGTATAGCCGGCCGCTGTGGGATCACACTTCGCCGAATGTAGCTCCAAGCCAATGGCTCCAAATTCGTGTAAAATGAGCAGAAATCCTCAGGAGACGAAGCGTGTTTTTGTCGACAATGGTTTTTGGCGTTAGAGCATTGAAGAGTTATGCTATTGTGGTATAGCCGGCCGCTGTGGGATCACACTTCGCCGAATGTAGCTCCAAGCCAATGGCTCCAAATTCGTGTAAAATGAGCAGAAATCCTCAGGAGACGAAGCGTGTTTTTGTCGACAATGGTTTTTGGCGTTAGAGCATTGAAGAGTTATGCTATTGTGGTATAGCCGGCCGCTGTGGGATCACACTTCGCCGAATGTAGCTCCAAGCCAATGGCTCCAAATTCGTGTACGATGACCAGAAATCCTCAAATACAGTTGATACTACACCACTACAAGGAAAGTTTTCCATCCAAGGTTAACAATTTTCTACCGGTAGTTACCGGTGTTATGTGTTTGACGGCTGTGTCCAGTGTGTGTGTCCAGTTTTTGTCCGGATCTATCTCAGTAATGTGTTGTCAATTTTATATACAAATATTTTTATTGTATACCTGAAACCTAAAATTAGTTAGGTCAGAAGCACGTATATAGAAAAGTTTAACCGCCTCCGTGGCTCAATGTAAACATCATTGGGTTTACGATTCGGTGGTCGCGGGTTCGATCCCCAGCGAGGTACAGGTTTTAAGTATTAGGTTTAGTTGGTGGTAGGGCATATTAAATGTCCGCCTGGCTAGCTAATGTTAATAGCATTGTTTATTTATTTATTTATTTTATCATTTATTGCACACAAGAAAAAAAACATACATTGTTGTGTTCCGGTTGTCAGAGATAAGATAGCCAGTCCCCCAAATAAGATGGGGTTTCCGGGTCAGTACGCTACCACCTTTGGCCTCACCTTCACTTAACATCAGGTATGATTGAGGTCAAGTGTTAACCCATTGTGAATAAAAAAGAGAATATTACTTTACTTTAAAAACTTTGGGGCTATAATTTAACAGACGTCTGTCTGTATATAGATACAGAAAGATAAATATTTAAAATAAGCCAAAATTTTTTATAGACAACAATAAGTGGTTTCACCTTCTACTATCTAATTTATCAGCCCTTACTCATCAGTCAATTTATACTGTGCCATAAACCGCTGCAACCTTCTCGCTAAAAGCAAGTTGTAAATATTTATGTTGGTGCAATAAATAATACTGCATTGTGCATTGTCTTTTATTATATCAAAGTTAAGATTAAGTCCCATGGATTAAAATACACGTAATCAGGTGATTCTCGCATTTATTACATAAATATTGATCAGTAATACCTCTACTATTTCTTTTGGGATCCATCAGATAAACAAAGGACAATATGCGACACAAAATAGAAATGGAGTGCAGCCCGTTCTTCCGCGGAGTACACAAACTGTCATCATCATCAGCTCAGCCCGTAAACATCCCACTGCAGGGATAGAGGCCTTCCCTCTTATAATGAGGGAGTATGGGCCACCTTCAGGTTGGCCCAATGCGAGTTGGGGACTTCACATGACTTAAAATTATTATTTCTCAGGCATCCGCGTTTTAACCGCTGAGTAACCGACGCTCCACAAACTGTATTCGGCCGTATTTCGGATCTGATTAAAAAAGAAGAAATGTTCTTCTAGCTAGCTACAATACCTGCCAGATACAATACCTCAATGTGTGTGCCCAGTGGTGACTTGGCACTGAAACGTGATCTCTTACTACAAGCCTCATAAGAAAGCTCAAGGTCACGTAACGAGCTATACAGAGTTTCCGAAAGGGTATACCAAACCGACAGTGTCGAAGACCGCATATTATTTGGGGCTTCGGTGTATGATTTCAGGCGAATACAAATCACAAAAAAAGTTCAAGGAGAGTCAGTGAAATATGGGGAGGCCTATGTTAGCAGTATATATCCTGTGGCTAATATGATGATGATACGTGCTATTAGGTCCTTACATATGAAATTGGCGTTTTGTCGTACTGGCCACTTTGACCTCAAATATCTCCTCTTTGGTTAGGAATTCCAATTTCAAATTTATACAGCTATTTACTCGTGCATTTGTTTTTCGAAAACCGTAATCCATATGTTTTTTTCATCTTTGGTTTTTTCTTTGCGTCACTCGGTTTACAAAATGGAAAACTTAAAATATCGCGGTATTTACGAGTACGAGTTCCGCCGTGGCACCAGTGCTGCAGAAACGGCTCGAAGGATTAATGATGTGTATGGCGGCGGTGTCATAAAAAAGTAAAAAGTGCTTCAGGCAGGTTTTGTACATTTCGTTCCTCTCGACTGAAAGCAGCGACAAGGAACAAGTAGCTCGATCTTGCCTGACATATCATACGAAGTTTCGACACGTCGCGCGACATGTTACCTAGTGATTACGGCCTATAGAATCTAAAATAAAACACAGAATACGCATTGTCCGAATCCTTACTCATACTTGGCCGGTTTTTTAAAGAGATGCCATAAATTAGACGCTAACAAATAAAGATGCAATTTGATATCAAGTTTGCCGGTATTGTGGTAAGCGGCGACAAGGCACAAGTAGCGCTATGTTACCGAACATAACATGCGAAGTTTCGACACTACTCGGAACAATTATGTTTCCTAGTGATTACGGTATATAGAACTTAAAATAAAACGAATGAATGTACAGAACACGCATTGTCCGTACCTGTCTCGTACTTCGCCGGTGTTTTTAAAGGGATGTCATAAATTAGGTGCTACCAAATAAAAATGCAACTTGATATCAAGTTTATTGCCGGTATTGTGGTTTTATTGGAAATTTCTAAGTAGATAGCACGTGCCTGTTCAAGTCAATAATAAATTATACCTAATCTGATGAGTTACATGTCGCACCTTACTTTCTATCAATAGCAATAAAAAACTATAAACAAAAGTTGTAAAAAAGGTTTAAAACCTATAAAAAAAAACATTGAGGTTTTAACCATTGAGCCACGGAAGCGGTCGCGCCATTACTACACTTGAGTAGCTACTTACTCACTGCGCCTCTTGGCGCTCTCCGTGGTGTATTCTATATTGTTTGTTTTGTTTATAAACGCTTTATTTATATGAATAAATATACATTGATAAATTAAATGTAACTTAAAATTAAATACAAAGGCGGACTTATCCCATAAAGGGATCTCTTCCAGTTCCAAATATAAAAGAACACATTTCCATTAAAATTATGAATCTACATATTACTATACTACAATAGATGTATACTTACATAATCAGATACATACATAAATATAATGCATACTTATACAATACATAATATATAATTCTATATACCTATCCACAGTTGTAATCTATATATATTTAACAGTCTAATATAAGATAAAGGTACTATTGAAATAATGGACGACCGATTGGTGTAGTGGATAGTGACCCTGTCAGCGAAACCAACGGTTGCGGGTTCGAATCCCACGACGGGTAAATGTTTGTGTGATGAATATGAACATTTATTCCTGAGTCATGGATGTTTATATAAATATTTATGTATGTTTATCCGTTATCTAGTATCCATAGTACAAGCTTTGCTTAATTTGGGACTAGATGATTGGTGTAAGTGTCCGAAATATTTATATTTATATTTATTTATTTAATAATATATAATATTATTATTAGCTCAATTTGCGAAAGAATCCACACTCCAAAGCTTTCTTATATTCATTAGGGACTCAGCCTCAGCCCCCTTTTCCTATTTAATTTTAACATCATATTATGAGACTATTTTGTATTCCTCTGGCTACACTCCCATGTGTAGAGGGGGAGGAGGAAATAATTTATTTCCTTCTTTAAACCTTTTCTTCTTCTTTAATAAATTTGAGGCCCAAGGTAGCGTCTGTTCTCAGGACCCGCTTACTTTCAATAGGCGACGTTCAGCTGTACCGCTGTTGACCCTGGCTATACAGGAGTTGCAGTGGGAGGGTGTGGAGGTGGGTCAGCTGATAAAGGTCGCGGGATATTGCTGGATGCAGGCAGTTTCCAACCGATCGCTCTGAAATTCTATGGGGAAGCATATATTCAGCAGTGGATTATGTATCTATCTAGATTCACCTTAGGCTCCACTGAAAACCAGCGTTGTAGTTTAATTTCTAGACTGCAACTTATGCTGAGTAGGAGACCTTCTTTGACACCACTTTGCGACACCGAAAATTATTTTTTAAATACTTTAAGTCTAGTAGTGAAGTGAAAAATTTTTTACTTTTATTTTTGTAAACTGTGCTATGAGATAGGAGTACTCACTCATCGTATTATATGAAACTGTTTGTGTACCTACTTTTGTCTCGGTCCCAATTACATCATGTCAATTTGCAATTCACCGTTATACATGTATAATAATATGTGTGTCGTTAAATGGGTCAAATAAACGATTCTTATTCTTATTCTTAGTTATTTATGATTATTAGTTATTGTGAAATAATCGTATATCTCTTAGTAATTCAATATCGATTCGAGAAACCATATCAAACATTCGTAATTAATTCACAGAACGTTTCTAATTACGTTATATTTGATAAAGGTTTACTGTACGCTTGCTGCGGAGTCATGTACGATTAATATTATCCGGTGACTGTTCAATTTGATTCATTTGTTGATTTACTTATACGATTCAAAGTCCAAAGTGTTCTCAGCTGAATATATTTAGATTTTATAATGCAACAATGATTTTTAGATTGTGGTGTTAAAGCTACCAACCAAGCCGCAGTTGCTCAATGAGATGAGGTTTAAATAAATGTTTCATTCTTTCTTTCAGTATTCAACAGTGCCCCAAAGACTCCGGAGTCGTAATAACTTTTTAAAGTGCGTTGCTCCCGTACAAGGTGTGGCTTCGGATGCTCGCTGCAGCCTGTGGCGGCAAATATACTCTCTTGTGTCGTTCCTCCCGCTCGAGGAGTCTCTTCCTCCTAGACACAATTTGCCATGGCTAACATCGAAATTCTTAAATTGGCTTCGAACTCAGGTTGGCCGCAGCAAAGATATCTGTGCAGGTGGGGCTTCTCCGATGGCGGGAGTGATCGATGCGAGTGCGGAGTCTCCCCACAGACAATGGATCACCTATTGTCTTGCTCCGCGTGTCCTGACAGCTGCACCTTTGACGACCTCCTTAACGCCACAGACAGTGCTGTTAGAGTGGCTAAGGTTTGGTCCAATAAAGAAACTTGCCTCGACACAAAAAGAAGAAGATTATTTCTTTCTTCTAATGGTTGGGGTATCTCTGACCACCCCATTCGGGATAACGGTCGTGATTTTACGTATCGGATTTCCAGAGCTGGAAGCGGCCTGCATCCAATCCAGTGGCCGTGTAAACTTAATATAAATATTTATATAAGCAACCATGACTCAGGAAGAAATGTTCGTATTCATACGAACTACAACCTACAACGGAATCATTCGCTACAACACTGAAAATAATAACAAAAGACAGAAATATATAGTTTGCCCACGAAACACAACGGGTTAGCACTTGACCTCAATCACACCTGGGGACCAATCGCGCTATTTTACAACGGTTTTACCGTTCGAACGGAACGTTTTTGGTTTTGGTTTAGCTTTAATTTAGCTGATGTACAAAATGGTATCGCGCTATTTTTTGTGAACGATTATATCGTAGACGCTACCAAAGTAAAACCAAACCCAAAATGTTTAGAGCTAACCACGAGTATTAAAAAAAAACTAGTTTCATTTCCGTTCAAATGATTAGCGCGATATGAATTGTGCTTAATGTAACGTTTTTGGTTATGGTTTAGCTTTGGTATTATCGTTCAAATTTAGCGCGATCGGCCCCCTGATGTTAAGTGAAGATGGGGCTAAAGATGGAAACGTACTGATCCATTCACATATAAATGAAATTTTACCAAATACCTACTTATACGATACCTTTTCGAGTCTAGCTGTTTTGGTTTATCACTTGCAGTTGTTATTGAGTTGATTTTAGATATAGATTTTTTTGTTTACTTTTAGTTAATGTTTAAATTTATTCATAGAGTAATAGTAATTAATTCCTTGGTGGCAGCAACTACCTACTCTACTTGGGGGGGGGGGACTGAAAATCAGCAAATCTGCTGAGTCCCTACCTTTTCATCACAGTTTGACCTAATTTATTATCAATTAATCACTTGATAAATCAACTTTGTGGTGAATAAATACTTTTTATTTATTTATTTATAAATGTATGAGTGTTTGAATCTTTGAGTAATTATTACAGGGTCGGGCGCGTTGATGTCTATTATAAGCAATCAATGGAATGGCTCGAACCACTGGATATTTTCCATAATTCGCCACCGGTTTTCGTAAACCGGTCAAGTGCGAGTCGTAATTCGGGTAATGATTTCCGTAGTACTGGAGGGTAGTATTAGTTCTTTTGTTGCAGTTCTCGAGGCAATGATATTCAATATGTGTACTCAGTTTGAACATTAGGCTATCAAAATTACAAAGAATCCCTTTTTTAACCCTGACGCCAAACGGCGAGTGTTATACATATGTTTGACGGCATTGTATGTGTTTGTGTGTCCCGTTTGTCCGTGGCTCAATGTAAACAACATTGGGTTTACGATTTCGAAGTCGCGGGTTCGATCACCAGCGGGGTACATGTTTAAGTACTCGGTTTAGTTGGTGGAAGGACATTTTAAGTGTCCGCCTGGCTAGCTACCACCATCTTATCTAATGTTAATAGCATTTTTATGTTCCGGTTGCAGAGAGAAAATAGCCACATCACACGACCACATCTTCACTTAACATCAAGTGTGATTGAGGTCAAGGTTCGTAAAGCCGTCGTGCATAAAAAAAGGACCTCTGTTTTCTTTCCCCATGGTGGTTATGTAATCCCCACGCAATGTCCTTATACCAGGAGTACACGAGTTTCTAGAAGTGGTGGATTCCGGCGGCTTGACTAATTCAAGCCTTCACGAATTTATTACTATGTGAATGGCAATGGAAAATAGTAATAGTCCGGTTTGCATTTATGTTTATAGCTGTAGGTATATTATACGACGACGGGAAATTTTTATTATTTTTAACCTAAAATGGTCCGAATACTTTTGCGAAAGATCGCTTTTTAAAGGAATCTGATACAAAACGATACAACCATCTCTCCCTCTTTCCCTTGGTTCGAGAAATGTGAGATGGGTAGACTCAATATTATTAGAGGACTGAGACTTCGTTCCGGGTATATACCACTTAATAAGTTTGGATTTACGATCGGAAAAAGGACCAGTGTGGGGTAGTAGGGGAGTCTCAGAGAACACAAATATTTCCATCTCTGACAAATAGTACCATTGGATATGTAAATAGCATTCTGACGTCCCCTTTAACGGGAGAGGTCAGATTACTATTTCGTCTACTAGAACTCGCAATGAGTGGAAGGATTGTTGTTTTTAAGAGGGTGGCATATCGTTTTATTACGATAAAATCCTTTTTAAAAAAGAGCCCCCGACTTAGGCGTTATATATAACAATGCAAATCGCTTGATGTTGATAGCTGGAATATGGATGAGGCAGGCATGGAATTTCTGTTAAATCATTAATAGGGAGTAGGCCGTTTTAACGGTTGCGTAACCATCTTTCGTAACTTCTAGGAAAAACGAAATGCTTAATATTAGGTCCTTACCTATGAAATTGGCGCTTTTTAAGAAGAATTTCATTAAGACTGTTTTCTCTATACAAACATTTTTTTTTTTTTTTGGGAACGGCAAATCCAAATTTAGCTAAACTTTGTGTGTATTATCGGATAACATTAAGTAAAGTATAGGCAGCGTTAATTTTCAAAAGTAACCGCTTTATAAAAGTTTCAGCGAATCTAAGAAATGATTATGGGAAGCACATGAAAATAGCTCTGGTCAAATTTTATTTATTATCTGAATTAGCCCAGAAATTAAAAAATAATTCATGTGAAACCTTGAAATAATATTCCATTTTCCAAATAAAAAACAAATTTGTATATAGCTTTGAAAATCGCAGGAATTCGTACATATGATTAACGAAGAAAAAATACTCCAATTTCATAGGTAAATACCCAATATTATTATAGATTAATAGGTTAGCAGCACATGCTGCTATGCCTATGTTGAAGCTGGTGTATTGTTAAAAGAATAGACAAATTTTGAATAAATAGATGTCAGTTTGTACTCTTTAAATCACTGTCAAGTCTATTTTAACCCCCGACGAAAAACTATGTGTATTAAGTTTTTGACGGTGCTGTGTGTGTGTCCTGTTTTAGTTTAATAAAGTTGTGCTACTGATAGAGTGCTAATGAGAAATGCACGCAGCTGATCTGTAGCGGAATGAGCTGTAGCGAAATGCAGTAAGGTAACTGAGTCGTCTGCAAAATGGGAACGGGGTCTGTTTCGCGCTTTACGAGATATCGCGTTTCCATTGACGCATCCGCCGCTGCCGGCGCTATTGAAAAGAATATAATTGCCCACGGCCAATTTATAGATCCGACAAAAACTTACATAATTTAAGAAAAATAGTGATAAAGATGATGTTAATACAAGAAGTAAAGATAAACTTGCAGGTCACATAAGTCGCCTCTGTGAAGTCAGTAATGCATTCAAAGGGCTATATATAAGTTTTTCAATAAGGTTCTGATTAATATACAAAATGTTTCTTTCAATAAATTTAGAGATACTCGAAAACAGAAACTTATTAAGAGATCAAATTATGGAACATCAGACTATTAAATTGATAATCATCCTTGGACATAACCAGCTCGTTCGCATGCCAGGCAATTTTACAATGAATTATGAAATATTATTGTTTTTTTTTTGTAATATAAAAACCTGTTTTTCAAAGAGCAACCCCTGGGTTTCTTGCTTATTTATCTCAGGGCATATATCAGCTGTGTGGTCGATGATGTTTCGGCACTGCGTCCTCTCTTTAGATAAGTGCAAGAGCTATAATCCACCAGGGTTCAGTATAGTTTGGTGGGATTGTATCAAGCCATCGACTACAGCGATCAAACAGATGGTGTAATGGGAAGAGATACGTCATGCACCTTACAAGCCGGATGATAGCGGCTTATATTGCTGATATTTTGGGGAAGCCGACAGGAATCGTGTTACATGGACACTTCGCTCGCTAGACAGAACAGCTATCCTGGACAGTATCAATAACTTTTCACGTCCAGTTGACCTGCGTGCTTGTTACTATGACAAAATAGAAGAGTTATTTATCTGTCTTTTTTTTTTTATGCACAACGGATTAGTACTTGACCTCAATCACACTTGATGTTAAGTGAAGATGAGGTCGAAGGTGGAAGCGTACTGACCCAACACATTTGGGGGACTGGCTATCTTATCTCTGACAACCGGAACACAACAATGCTACTATTAACATTGCTGCTTGGCGGCAGATTTAGATAAGATGGTGGTAGCTAGCCAGGCGGACATTTAAAATGCCCTACCACCAACCAAACCGAGTACTTAAACATATACCCCGCTGGGGATCGAACCCGCGACCTCTCAATCGTAAACCCAATGTTGTTTACATTGAGCCACGGAGGCGGTTACAGCAGACTTAGTTACATTATACTGGATGAGTTTTTTTTTACAGTAAAGAAAAAAATAGGGCATATTAGGTAAGTTAAATAAAAGGTATTGGCATAGGTAGTTTATTTATTTTTTCAAAATTATCATAGAATAAAGCGTTAATTGTGTCATTTGACGGTCGCTTTTGTATCCTATCCCACATAATTACATCATTCATATTCATTTATTTATTGCGAAGAACATGGGTACAAACATTATAGAATAGGTGACAGGGGTTAATATAGATCCTTACATGTTCAACCATTGATGACGACCGATTGGTGTAGTGGATAGTGACCCTATCAGCGAAACCAACGGTTGCGGGTTCGAATCCCGCGACGGGTAAATGTTTGTGTGATGAATACGAACATTTATTCCTTAGTCTTGGATGTTTATACAGGGTGTAACGGTTAAGTGTAGTCATATTTTAAGGGCTTGTTCTACCCATCAATACGAACAACTTTTACTATGGGGGCAACTTCGAAATCGCGAAAAAAAAATCAGCTGTTTCATACATTGCATCGGGAGGTTATTGAAATTTTCTATGGAACAGCTGATTTTTTTTTCGCGATTTCGAAGTTGCCCCCATAGTAAAAGTTGTTCGTATTGATGGGTAGAACAAGCCCTTAAAATATGACTACACTTAACCGTTACACGGTGTATAAATATTTATGTATGTTTATCCGTTATCTAGTATCCATAGTACAAGCTTTGCTTAGTTTGAGACTAGATGATTGGTGTAAGTGTCCGAAATATTTATTTATTTATTATTTCTGGTGTGCAAAAAAAATATAGTTTAAATGCTACAATACAATATTATTATTATTATTATATACCTAAAAACCGTATTATCACTTATTATTATATAAGTATCCACTTATCAAAATATTTTCAATTCATGTCAGTCAGCACCTAATCAAATGCCAAATAAAAATTTAAATGTGAGAAATATGTCAGAACCAATCCACCCGGAAATTGAATGAAAACCAAACTAAGCGACGCTTGTGCTATGGAAACTAGATAACGGATAAACATACGTAAATATTTATATAAACATCAATGACTCGGGAATAAATGTTTGTATTCATCACACAAACATTTACCCCTCTCGGGATTCGAACCCGCAACCGTTGGGTTCGCTGACAGGGTCACTATCCACTACACCAATCGGTAGTCAATAAATAAATAAATAACGAAAACTCAGAGATAATATTAGTCCCAAACAAATTTCGCATGATGGGAACCCCACAAATCCCGCCAGTCGAATATCAATCACAAATCGGCGCGTGCGTTTTCGAAAAAAAAATATCAAACTACCTATGCCAATAACTTCTATTTTACTTAATATGCCCTATTTTTTTTCCTTACGGTAAAAAATCTCATCCGGTATATATGATTTGTTAGTCTACAGTAGACTATAGTTATAAATAAATAAATAAATAAATAAAATATCTTCAGACATACACACAGCGCCATCTAGTTCCACAGTAAGCAACTATGGGCTTGTGTTGTGAATATCAGATGGTTGATATACTACGACTACATAAATACATTTTTCTTTGTAAATAAAGTCATATGTGTATAGTTGGTAGAGTCATGTGGTTTCTAGCACGTAAATAGAATTGAACCAACCCGTCTCTTCCAGTGAGTGTCGTAAAAGGCAACTAAGGGACATTACACAAAAACATTGCACATTGCGAAGGGCTTGCCCCCTCACTTTGTGTATTTCCATATAGGTATATCGAAAGGCGAACTGTGGATATTGTTTCAAGCTTTTAAAGTTATTTGAACATCCAATTGAGATGATGATTGTGACGTGTAATGTATATACCTATAGTTTGTAGATGTAGTATAGTTCGGTTTAGTGATTGTTTCGGCTGTTATCTAATCAGTTCTCACAGTGTGAGTGTTCTAGTTTACTGATTGTGTTGAATACTATTCCCGAAACCCTTATATAAATAATTATTGCACAGAAGCGGGAGTATTGGGGATCAGTGACCTACACCGTGCGACAATGCGCACGAGTCTACGAGGTGGCGTACGTGCAAGCTGGCACGTTCTATCTCGTTCGCTAGCGCCGGCGCAGCCGCGACAGGAGGAAGGCTTATCTCTCGTTTAATTGCCTAGTTTATGCCAATTTTACAAACATGCTCTGTTGCTATGCAATGCTGATAGATCCAGGCTATAAATCGAACGTAATTTACGGTCGGCGCCACGTTGGGGAGTGTGTAAATTCACACACTCATGGCGTTTCATTTTAACTCAATTGCGTATATTATAATATTTCCGAGATTTTGACAGATGACTGTATCTATACGCTTATCGATTTAAGTGAGAAATGTTATCTTATCTTATCCTATGTTCGCCGTGGGGTCGCGCTTATGTGTGAGCATCTACTCAATGTCACTTCGATGTTTTGTGAGCTACGCCTGCTCTAGCCACTTCCAAGTTATGAAAATGGAAATGAAAATGATTTATTGTGACCATTGTTTGTATTTGTATTTGATTGCTGAGGACCCCTATTAAGTAAATAAATATCTATATGTACCAGGAGTCCCCGCTCTTCCAATGATAATAGTTACTTACAAAAATAGCTATTAACCTATTAAATACAAACTTATACTTCCAAGTTATTCATTAATTGATTTCCCATTTGCTAGAAAGGAAATGGGACTTTCTTTCCTACTTTTTCACCCTTAAATTCTTTTTTTAATTAGTCAGGGGTCCCTTGTGAGGGGGGCAAGGCGGGGGGGGGGGGGGGGGGGGCTGGAGCCTCTAATGCGTTCCCAGGTCCTCTCTACAGCCGAGGAAGGTCGTTTTGGTGGGTATCCCTCCCGATAGGGAGGGGAGTCCCACATAACCGTCTCGCCGTCGCCTACACATAGGGCACCGTCTACCTTCAGTAGGCGCGGCGCAGAGTACCACTGTTGATCCTGGCTTACAGGAGTTACAGTGGGAAGAATGTGAAGTTGAGATCTTATATAAGTTATACTCGTAGACGTCATTAGAAACTGGTTAGAAAGGGTTCGGTATATAATTTAGTTGTACCGAGCCACTTGTGGCCCTCTATGATGCCTGATATGGTTTTGAATATTCATGTTAGAGAGCAATACGTGAGCAAATGTTTATGGGCAGTACATTTGCAGAGTGAACGAAGAGCAAATTCAGTTCTTAATGGTAGGTACACTTGTTCTTAGTCTTGACCATGAGAAGGAGGAGTTCAAAAAGGAGAACGTTCTCAATTCGGCCATTTTAGGGTTTAATACTTTTGCTGTAGTCTGTCTGTCGGTTCTTTTTTTTGGACTACGGGTAAGTGCTTGACCTCAATCACACCTGATGTGAAGTCAAGATGAGGTCGAAGGTGGAAGCATACTGACCCGGAAACCCAAACATATTTGGGGGAACTGACTATCTTATCTCTGACAACCGGAACACAACAATGCTATTAACATTGCTGCTTGGCGGCAGATTTAAATAAGAAGGTGGTAGCTAGCCAGGCGGACATTTAAAACGCACTACCACCAACCAAAGCGAGTACTTAAATATGTACGCCGCGGGAGATCAAATCCGCGACCTCCGATTCGTAAACCCTATGTTGTTTATATTAAGAGGATGTCATTACTAGAAAGCTGTAATTTGGCATACGTATACATACTAATCAGACCGACAAAGTGATGATTCGCCAGTAATACAAATATAGAAATAGTATAATACCTAAGCGGAGATAGTTAAATTCTATATCTTTAAAACATCAGTCTGATAATAGATGATAATGATGAAAGATATGATATTTCGATATGAGATTGATAGATAATTGTTGTGAGGCCAGGCTGACGTCAGTTAACCCACTGCTGGATATGGAAGTGATGTCGAGATATCGAAATAGACAGCACTACTTCTTATATCTGGTTTCGGGATGTCACATCAGAATCGACTGCAATGTGTCTTCATACTTGCTTTTCTGAAATGGTAATGTTTAATGGGTATATGTATACAGATTTCTATGCCTCCTTCTGTAGTCAAAAAAGGCTCGATCGATTTTGAAGTGCATGATATCTGTCTTGATCCCCAGAGTGTCATACAATGGCGTGCACAGCGTTTTGATACAGGGTAGACAGAATGACAAAATTTGCTATTAAATGAGAAAAAATACAAGTACACAATAAGAATAAGAAAACATTATTTGATCCTTTTAGCCGCACACATATAATATAGATAATTGTATGTACTACATAATACAATATAAAAACATGGAACAGCAATGTAAAATTAGGCAGTAGGTAGTTTTCGGTGTCGCAAAGTAGTTGGTATCAAATCAGGTCCCATCTCAGCATTGGTTTATAGCATAGGGTGATATATAGTATATATCGTTATATTAGTTAGATATACACATATACTGTAACACGGTTTGGTTTACCTCGATGATATTGCATACAAAATTTCACGCCTGTTTTCCGTAGGAGTAGAAACCACAGACTTCCACTGGCTACGATCCGGACACACCTCTTTTGCTTTGGTGTGCCCACGACCGACTTTTTGTAGGAGCGATAATCAGGCCAATTTTTTCCTCAATACTCTTATCACCGATATTGTAACCAATTTTTTGTAGGACGTGGGCTTTGAAACAGTACAATCAGTACGTTCCATTAAAAAAATCGGTCACCGATTGTCGGCCGTGGGCGGGAAGGCTTAGTGTGCCCGCCCACGACCGACTTTTTGTAGGACCGATAATCGGGCCGATTTTTTCCTCAGGGCGGGCAGTCTTATTCACTCCCATAATCATGTGTTCATACATGCTCCGTGGTTTAGGGTACTCTTAACTTGGCCTTTTGACGCTCCCGGAGATTTGAACATGATACGTTTGCCGTGGTCGTCCTCTACCAACACTACTATCCACATTCGCATTGTAATCTCATTCGTTAGTCTTCTTTCATTCATCCTCTGCACATGTCCAAGCCATCTCAGCAAACTTTTTTCAATCTTTGTCACACTTCATATCTCCTACGAGTAATTACACTATTCCTGGTTCTGTCTTTCAAAGTCGCCCGACTCATACTTCTCAATGATCTCATTTTCATTGGATCGATTCTACTTTATTTATTATTATTATTATATATTCTCAATATATTACCAATAATGGTAATAATACTTATTTTCTCGGGGGTTTTCTAAATTTTCAATATATATAAACAGGAAAGCCTTATAAGAATAAGATTAAGAATAATTTATTTTTAACCACAGGTAAATACAGTAATACAACGGGTAAAATATTGTAATATTCATTAGAATTTCTAAAAGTATGTCCCCAGCTGATGCCCATGCTAAGCATTAAATATTTAAGCTGATATATTGATTATTTAGTGTAAAGTATTTTAACTTGGCTTCTCTAAATGCATTACTTACGGTACTGCATTGGTACATTGATTTAGACGACCGATTGGTGTAGTTGATAGTGACCCTATCAGCGAAACCAACGGCTGCGGGTTCGAATCCCGCGAGGGGTAAATGTTTGTGTGATGAATACGAACATTTATTCCTTAGTCTTGGATGTTTATATAAATATTTATGTATGTTTATCCGTGATCTAGTATCCATAGCACAAGCTTTGCTTAGTTTGGGACTAGATGATTGGTGAAAGTGTCCGAAATATTTATTTATTTATATTATTATTTAAGCTGAAAATACATATATTAATTTTAGTTAATAAAATAGGTAAATATAAGTATTTTAACTTGGCTTCTCTAAATGCATTACTTACTTTACTGCATTGGTACATTGGTTTAGACGACCGATTGGTGTAGTGGATAGTGATCCTATCAGCGAATCCAACGGTTGCGGGTTCGAATCCCGCGAGGGGTAAATGTTTGTGTGATGATTACGAACATTTATTCCCGAGTCTTGGATGTTTATATAAATATTTATGTATGTTTATCCGTTATCTAGTGTCCATAGCACAAGGTTTGCTTAGTTTAGGACTAGATGATTGGTGTAAGTGTCCGAAATATTTATTTATTATTTATTGGTACAGGATCGACTTTTATAATATCAAAAGAAAAACCTCAACCCCATCGCTAGTCATTTGCCCGCCCTCTGGTTATTTCACCACACCTTTCGGCGGACATTTTGTATTTGTAATCTTTAAAATGATGTTAGAAAATAAACTGAGTTGTGGGCAAAATGTGCGTGTCTCCAAAATGTCGCTCTCCAACAATCTCAATGAATGATTGATAATGACTAGAGTCATATAATGCGCAATCGTAAAAAATGCGTGTGAAGATAAATAGTAGACACCGTATTTCATCATATAAACAATATGTTGATAAATTCACACATCCATTACTCAGTCAATAAAGGTGTGATAAATTCGTCGCATAAATAGACCCTGTACACACGGCGTATTTTTTACGCGCATGGCGATCCACGTTAACGCGCTTCAAACGAGATTTAGTCGCAGCCTTAACCTTTGCAGACTTTCACAAATTATACGTCTCGATGCAGATGCGTTGCAGTCGCTTGTACATTCGTCAACACAATTAAGGTGGCAGGCCTAATTTTTATGAAGGTCTTGCTGATGGATTTTTTTATATTTTAGTTACACCTGTCATAAACTTGAATAATAATTTCCGTTTACATAATGTATAGGTAAACACTTACTACCTTAATTATGTTGCCGACTGTACCTATACAGAAACCTCCGCAATAGTAGTACAATGGCATCCGTCGAGACAAAACTGCTTACGCTGGCTATATTGTTGCTTTTAAAAAGAAAAAAAATGAAAAAATAACTATAATGAAAAAATGAAAAAATAAATACAGACGAGCTTAGAGTGCGCTTGTCGGCCATGTTTGTGTCGCTTTGTAATCGATACAAATGAAATAATCTATTTTTGGGTCTCTGCGGCGGCGGCTGACAGCGAACGCGTTTGTGAAACGCGCGTCGACTGCACGTATAAAATACGCAGTATGCGTCGGCCCTTAGTCAATTCATATCCTATTATGTAAATGCGAATTTATGTAACGAGGTAATAGAAGTACATATTAATTTCTCTGATAGTGAAACTTTGTAGTTTGACATAGTAGAGTTTACAGTGCCCTGGTATGTTATGCCTTGCATTTACCACCGGAAACTGACCAATCTTGCACTGATATCGCGTTGATTAACTATTGTAGTAGTAGCGTTAGTGTCAAAGATTTATGACCGGCAGGAGCGTGTTACTTACCGAGAGCGAACTTTGCGTGCCTATGTTTGTTTTTTGTTCTTATCCCTTTTATTACCTGTAAAATTTCGCAATTACGTACTTATTCGTATAATCTCTACTGATACTATAATATTGCTGTGTGCTGGCACCGGATGATTTTTTTACAGTAACGAAAAAAATGGGCTTAATTATGTAAGTGAAGTGAATAGAAGTTACTGGCATTGGTAGTTTTGTTTTTTCAAAACCGTCATCGACGCACGCGTCGGCCGGTGATTGATATGCGGCTGGCGGGATTCGTAGGGTTCCTATCATGTTTGGAATTCATATTTTTCCATTTTTTTTTATTTGTTGATTTGGTTTGATTGATGGATGATGGATTAATGATGGTATTATGTGGAATAGGCTACAAACACGACCGTTAAATGACACAAGGATTTATTGGATGATGGTTTCGGAAAAAATAATTAAATGTAAATAATTAAATGTAAGCTAGTTTATCTTTTAGCTTGCAGCATGAATGGGCCGGCTCGACCGGGGAAGTACCACCCTCTCGCAGAAGACCGACGTCTGAGTAGTGGCATTTTGCCACTGCGCTTCGTCCGGTGAGCGAGGGCGCCGGAGGCCCAATCTCCCAGTCTCTCTCCAGAATAACACCTTCCTCAAAGGCCGGCAACGCATCTGTGACCCTTTTGGTGTTGCGGGTGTCCATGGGCGGCGGTGATTGCTTTCCATCAGGTGACCCGCATGCTCGTTTGCCGCCTTCTCATATAAAAAAAAAAAATCACCTATGCCCATAGGTAAGTGAAATACCTTCTATTATACCTATACCCAATTTTTTTTCCTTACGGTAAAAAACTCATCCGGTATAATTGGCGTAGATTTTTTATAAGCATTGTTTTTACCGATAGGTTTTTTTAGGAAAATGAAAGAGTTTAGTTTTGACTTTAATAAGTCTTAACATCAGGTGTGATTGAGGTCAAGTATCAACCAGTTGTGCATAAAAAATAAAAGAGAATCACGTAGGTAAAAAATCACCATTGACAAACTTTTTAACGTGACAAACTATGGATGCAGTAAGTAAGTTAAAATATAAATTTGTCACGTTCATTAAAAAATTACCATATTTGGCCTGTAGATGTTAAGTGGATTACATAGTTATGTCGACATGATACAGTTTTTTTTAAAGATTAATCAGAGTTTTATGCGAATCATTTGTCATTGCAAAATTACAGATTATTGCATTTTATCTCTACCTGATTCACAACACATGCAGATGGGTATGAACGTGATATGAATGAAGATAACAATGTCACTTCATATTGTATTAGTGACAATGTTAGGGTTCCGTAATAAAAAGCTAGTGTTTCATTCATACAGTCAGACAGTTATAAGTCGATTCAAACAAATCCAACGAGTCCTGCTGTCCTACTGTCCTTCTAATCTACTAACGCTACTATCCTACCATCCTACCATCCTACCATCCTACCATCCTACCATCCTACCATCCTACCATCCTACCATCCTACTATCCTATTAACCTACTCATCCTTCTAATTCCTACTAATCTAACTAATATTATAAATGCGAAAGTTTGGATGTTTGTTTGTTTATTTGTTTGTTGCTCAATCACGGCGAAACAGATGAACGGATTTGGATGAAATTTCGTATATAGGTACAATATACCCTAGATTAAGACATAGCATACATTTTATCTCGATAAAGTGAGTAGTTCCCGCGGGATATAGAAATCAAACATATCTACGATAAAGCTATTCCACGCAGGCGAAGCCGCGGGCGGAAAACTAGTGGATGTTCGTTACCTTTTCTCACCTAAACGGCTGGACAGATTTGTATGAAATTTGGTTGGTAGATAGATTAGGGCCTGGATTAACATATACAGCCTATATGTTTTTGCTGAGCCGATATTGATGAAATGCTCCACACGAACGAAGTCGCTTAAACCTATGCAATATGACGGACTCTAGCAGCCATTTTGTCACACTTGTCAACAAATAAGTCAAGCACACATATAATAATCAACGATAATAATATTATTTATAAAATTTTAAATCTTGCTCCTCGTGTCTTGACAGGTGCACCTTTGACGCATCCTTAACGCCACAGAGAGTGCTGTTAGAGTGGCTAAGTTTTGGTCCAATAAAATTTTAATCTTGCGTCGACTCGAAAAGAAGAAGAATTTAAGATTCACATAATTACAATGAATAATTTCTAATGAAAAATTATTATTTCTCAAAGTCACAAGCGCCGTAAATATGCGTCAATCACTATAAACCACGAGTTTGCGGAGTTTACAGTGGAGACATAGAGCCTTTGGTCTTCTGACACAAAAAAAATGTAAGGGTCTATCCGTTGGACGAGCGTCGGTGGCTCAGCGGTTAAGACGCGGTCTCCCAATTTGGGGAAGTCCGAGTTCGATTCCCAGGCGGCAATGTACCAATGAGTTGTTAAATATAATTACTTATGTGTATTTATCCGACTACTCTTAAACGGCGAAAGAAAACATCGTGAGGAAACTGCATGCCTGAGAAATAAAAATGCAAAGGCATGTGAAGTCGCCAACCCGCATTGGGCCAGCGTGGAGGACTATGGCCCATACCCCTTATATACGAGGGAAGGCCTATATCCCTGCAGTGGGATGTTTACGGGCTCAGATGATGAGTCGTTAGACTGGTCCACGCCTATACTACGGAATGGAATACGGAATCACGGAAGTGAGTTGGACGGCATATTTTTCCTTTAAGATATATTTTCAGATGTTAATCTAATATAATAAATGCGAAAATTTGGATGTTTGTTTGTTTATTTGTTTCTTTGTTGCTCAATCACGGCGAAATGGATGAACGGATTTGGATGAAATTTTGTATATACGTAGAACAAACCCTGGATTGAAACATAGGATATTTTTATTTTTATTTCCGCGACAAAGTTATTCCACGCAGGCGATGCCGCGGATCTATTTATAACTATGACTTAGGAATATTCACAATTATTGGTTGCTATTTAATAGCAAATAGCTAAAGAGCAATGGAGGGAGCTAAGCTCGGAGTCTCCCTGCGGGATCGAATCAGAAATGAGGAGATCCGCAGGAGAACCAAGGTGACCGATATAGCCCGAAGAATTTCCAAACTTAAGTGATAGTGGGCGGGGCACATTGCTCGTAGGACCGACAGCCGTTGGGGCGTAAAGGTTCTCGAGAGGCGGCCATGCAATGGAATCGAGGTGGCCGACGATTTGGTAAAGATCGCGGGAAGCCGCTGGATGTGGTCAGCGCAGGACCGATCGTCGTGGAGATCTTTGGGGGAGGCCTTTGTCCAGCAGTGGACGTCTTTCGGCTGATATGATGATAATGATCTATTTGCTGAGCTCATCAATGCCATAGGATGCCTTTTCGATAAGCCAGCAGCCAGCAACACAAATTGTAATCATAGATAAAGCCTTCACTGCGTATGTGTCCTTAGGGCACTATTTAGCACTATTTATACTATATTTTTCTCCATTATCATAAACGCTGAATGAAAGAAGACTAACGAAAGATATACGAACGTGCGTTGGCAGGGCAAAACCAAGGTGAAATTACCATGATCAAATCGGTACCCTAAGAGTACCCTAGACCGAAGAGCATATATAAACAACTCTATGAGAGTGAATGAAGCAAAAGAGGTGTGTCAGGATCGTGGCAAGTGGAAGTCTGTGGTGTCTGCCTACCCCTACGGGAAACAGGTGTGACTTTATGTAATTCTAGTGTATTTTAACATCAGGTAATTGCATTAGTAAATTGGTTTAGGTAAACTGCGGATGCGTGGGGCGGTTAAGGTAACTAATGGATATTAACTGTCAAGTATAACTAATAGGTAAAGTAACATTAATAACATTGATTAGATACAGATTAGATACAGCGTTTTCTGGTACGAATAAATAAAAATAAACTGTATGTAAAAACGCGTAGGTAACATTAATAGCATTTATTGGATACAAGAGAGGTGTAGTTTTCTGGTACGAATTATTATTATTATTATTATTAGGAGCCCATACTGTCCCACTGCTGGGCAAAGGCCTCCCTCCTCTCTCTCCACGGCTCTCTATTGCAGGCCTCCTCCGACCAGTTGGTTAGGAACTTATCCAACTCATCCCTCCATCTCCTTTTCGGGCTGCCGCGACGCCTTCTTTCTAATGGTGGACTACAGGTGGTGGCGATTTTGGCCCACATATCGTCTGGCATGCAACAAACATGGCCCGCCCAGTCCCACTTCAGCTTGGCGGCCGTTGTGGCTATGTCAGCAACAAGGGTCTTAGAGCGAAGTGTAGTGTTTCGGACGCGATCGGTCAGTTTAACATTTAGTACACTGCGCTCCATGGTACGAATACTTATCGTAATTTTTATTAATACTTATCGTAATAAACTGTATGAAAAAACCATTCCGGGACTGGAGTCGTCAACGTGACCAAATGTCCATTGGACGAAATGTTTAATGGTCATAAAGTACGAGTGTCAAAATGTACAAATGTCAAAACGTATAAAACGAACGCGTAGGAAGAAGGAAGTGGCGACGGTGCACGGAGAACGCTTGGGATCATGTGGTGTGATGCTGGTCGTGGTAGACGGTGTGCTGTATTCGGCTATGGTTCTTAGTGGATAGTTGTTCTAAGGAGTGGAGTCACCAGCCGAAAGTTGTTGAAGTTCCATACTAAAGGTCGTTTCAGAATGGTTTACTTTGAATGGGTAATCGAAAATTTTTTCATCGATTTCGAGCCTACACCTTCCTCAAAGGCCGGCAATGCATCTGTGACCCTTTTGGTGTTGCGGGTGTCCATGGGCGGCGGTGATTGCTTGCTGAGTGACCCGCATGCTCGTTTGCCGCCCTCTCATATAAAAAAAATGGTTTCTAATTCACCATGTATATAAGGTCTAACAAAATTAACCTGACAATCGTTGCAGAGTGTATGTATAGGATGTACATATTACGAAAAGAATAAAAAATAAAACATTAAAGTTAACAGATTTCATTCAAAAAATAAAATTTAGAAATGTAAATTTAGTGAATTGGGCATTAATGGCTTTACTTTGCCTCAACACACAAACACGTGCCGTGATATCTTTGAAGACGCCGAAAGACGACCACTCGCCGCTCGCCGCCCGGCGCTTGCCCCGGCGGGGCGGTGCCCGCCGCGACTTGCTGCGATTTTTAATGTGTATTTTCATTTGCAATTACATTTAATTTTTTTACTCGGAAACAAAATTTTTAGGTTATTAATATAAATATTTAGATTTTAACTCTATCTTTTGCGTTTAACTACCAGTAGTACTCATCCCGTAGTACTACCAAGCGAAACAGTACCACGGAAAGATTTATTTTACCCGTGGTACATTCACATTTTCAAGGATTTAGTACGTATACATAATTTCATTGAAGTCGAAATAAATTCAATAAAAACAATAAATAGCCTACGACGATATATTCATTTGGTGTAGTGGTTAGAAACTCTGACTACTACACCAAAAGGTCGCGGGTTCGAATCCCGCTAGGGGCATATGTTTGTATGATGAATATAGACATGTGTTTCCGAGTTATGGATGTTTTCATTTATATATTTATTTATTTACAAAAAAAAATGTATTTGTGTAGTATATCAACCATCAGGTATCCACAACACAAGCCTATAGTTAACTAGATGTCGTTGTGTGTATGTCCAAGGATATTTATTTATTATTATTATTATTTGTTCCGTCAATGTTGTAGGCGTTTTATACATTTTCAAATTTATTAGACTTATCTAATTAAAATCTGTTCACTCATTTTGAACATTTCAACCTAGTATGGACAAGTCTATCATAATCATGATCTTCATTATTCGATTCCGCTGGTGTTTCCAGCATCCTAATATCAAAGAGCTTAATGCAAAATGAAATCCAAAGAACTCATAAGTTGTATTTATTGATTAAAATAAAACGTGCGTTAAATAAAACTGTAAAATCGTTCAAGTTACTTACCTCGTTCATAAAAATGCAAGTACATTCGGCGCCATAATTACTTATACAGGGCTTCATTAATGACAATAATTAAATGACTAATGCTAGTGCGATTCCTATTGAACCTACACGAACTGCAGTTCTCTAAAATGACTTATTGTACTATTTATTAATCGACTTCAAAAAGAAGGAGATTCGGAATTCGGCCGTTTGTATGTTTTTTTCATACTGGGTGAAACACAACGACTGACTGTCACTCACTAAAAAAATCCCTAAAAAATCTAATTCCTTTGCCTTTCGTGTAAAAAATCATCAATTACATCGTTTTCAAGTTATAGTTAATCAAAATGTATCCCGATATTTGACGAAGTTCAACCCTATCAGGTGATCAGGTGAATGACACTGCAGTAATTCTAAGATTACTAATGATTTTAGAACTCTCTCGTTTATCACTTTTACGCCACAAATGATTTGTTATTACAATGGCAAAACGAGGGACACACAGTGCGTTTAGAAACTGCACACCATGCACATGAGTTAGGGTTGACATATGATGACAAATGATTTATTTTGATGATAAAAATTTATAAAAAGTCTTAATTCGCAAACCATTACAAAACTGTTGTATGTCGGTAATAAAATGCATAATTTTCTGTAAAGTCAATCGTTGAGTCCCAATATATATATTGTTAATTAGTACTACTTAGTAGAAATGCAACTATGACAAGTGTAATGCAATAAATATATTTTAGAGAACTGTTGTATATGTCATGCAAAATAGCCCTGTATGGTTAATTGTGAAACTGACTGTACACAACTCTATTTTAATAAAAGCTAATAAAATTAATTTGCCCCATGATGGATGACAGTGACCCGTGACCGCTTGTGATGGTAGATTTATGTGACGATGATACCGATGGTTAGTAATGTAATAGAGAATGATGATGAACAGTACTCACCAAATCATTAGGACACACATTTCCTAGGACCCTAGGGTTCGTTAAATTGGCCTAACATCTAGTAGGTGTAGCGTTCATTGCTGAACATTAAGAACAGTATCCATGATTATTGAAATTATATTTCTACTTCACACATGGGAGCATACTTCGAAAGTCATACGACAAAATCGTTTGTAGTTATTTATAGAAATATACTAATCTAAGATAGAGTCAACGATTCTCTTTAAAGTCAAGTTTAGATGCTTCAATTCGCTTACCAATGTTGTAGAATATATCCAAATTATATGGTTACTACTTTGCCTTAGCAGCAATTATATTGTATTACAAGTATATCACCAAATCTTTATTCATTCGCAGATTTTTGTAAAGTAAATCTTTGTAATCGCGACAAAAATATGCATCGAATAATCCAGTAAAGTGACTAAGAAATAACTATTTTACGTTAAATCAAGAATATGATGAAAATTAATTACTTTTCAATATCAATGTACTGGATTTCAAACTTAGTTTGATAATAATATCGAATTGAAAAGTCGGTGAATTTGGTCGCATTATTAGTTCCAACGGGCAATAATATGTATTTGGAATAATTGGAAGGTATGGACGTCCATGTCACTTGTTTAAAGAGGGCTTTTGAATTTTGATGCGTAAACTCTTTATACGATACGATACCTCCTTCATCGGTCTCTTTCGACCTGCAATAATAATTCGTAAACAGAACAAAATAATATTATTCGAGTAACTTAACTTTTTCGCAGACACAAACTTGATCTTAGATTTCAGAGGACACTAAGGCCCGTATTACATAATGTTACTCAAGCAGAGATCTCCGTTTAAGGACAGTTAAAAAGGGACAGCTTTATGTATCTTGTATAGCGGCATCTCTTTCTAAGTACGCTCAAGCCTTAATCTACGCTTGAGTAACCTTCTGAAATACGGGTCTAAAAATTTCCACACAAATGTGGACAGGCTGTCGTATCAAATTGATCTACCCGTGATATGATAGTCCGCCCACAGGCTGCTCGGATGTTAGGACTCTGCTGTACCACTAATGAAGTTGCTGCACTTGTCCAAGGGATGACTCTACTGTCCTTGTGGATATGGAGACTCAGCTCACGGCCTCAGGTGCAGTCGTACTCTGTCTTTCACGCGCTCGCTAGGGGCGGGGTAGTTCTTGTGAAAATTCACTCTAAATTTTTTTCCCTACGTCGTAAATAAATGTTGGTGACTGCAATACAACCCTAGCTCGCGTGACTCCATATTAATCTATTCCAATAGCCCCTTCGCCCGCTAGCTTACTAAAGTTTGCCCATTAGGCGTGGCGACGTACGATACGGGGAAAATAAATAGCCTCACGAGACAAAGTGTCATCGAAAGTATTAAATATTTTTTTCACCAATTAATTATTTTTCATATCATTGTCAATAATTATATGCATAAGACATATAATCTGGTCTTATTCGCTTGTATCGTAAGCAAAGACTGAAAAATAAACCTCGCACGCGATTAACTATTTAGCGATAGCTCCTCAATACCTCTCTCAATGCTTCATACTTTTCTCACATAAGACCGTACTAAATTCCAAGCTATCAAAGCTGCTGTCGAAAATGCAGCGAGACGCACTGTCGCGAGCACATTGAAACGCGCCATCCAGTAAAACAACGTGTTATGACCCGTCATCCAAGCGGTTGAACAAGCATCCTCGTAAGACTCCGCTTGTGGCCGCAAACAGCTCAGCAATTTAACATATGTCGTATGCCCTGCTTCTATCGCAGATGCTATGTCGCCATCAGCAAAGATATCTAAAGCACCCCACTCTAAATACTTTGGACTGTCGTCCATGGTCATAGTTCGCAGACTAACGTAGTCCCCACACCGAGGGACGTACACATCAGGTATGTCAGTCTCCCTGTAGCTCAATGGAAAAGCCGCTTCCTCACCAAAAAGCTTCACCAATTGCTCTAAAACAGCTGCTTGAGAAGTACTATCGGATTTCTGCACCTTTAAAAATCCTATTAATCCGGCAAAACGTTCGACACTACCAGCATTGGTAATCTTTGGACGCTCCATAGCCCACAATATAGGGCCATGTACGCTAAAAATATCGCCACTGAGGCCTTCTTTATTCCAGAAGTTCTCCTCGTATTGGATGAGGAACTTTTTCACACGACCAGGTATCATTGCGTTTGCTATTTCCAACTCTCTTTCCGATAGCAATTGGTCTTCGACTCTAATGTTATGCAGCTGATCAGGCCTTACCGCCATAGCTAGGAGATTACAAACATAATTATTCTCACCTAGTTTAGTTTCTAAGATAACCAGCTCATCAGAATACGATCGAATCTCTTTAATAGGCTTCACTGGCATAGTGATATCGGCAACGCTTTGCTGCAGTTTGGTAGCGAGACGTTTTCGACAATGACCTAGTAATTTCTCACGGAATCTGGTGTTGTGTCCGCTTAAATGATTTCTCGAAGAACTAGTTCTGTAGCACTGGTGAAGATAGAAAAGGACGGAGACATCCTCCGGACTGGCCCCGCAAACGATCCTGACAATGGTTCTCATTATTTCTCTGGGCGTAGGTAAGAGTAAAGTACCTTGGATGTGCTGCTCCATCGTTGTCCGATCGTAATATAGCAACTTGCATCTTTGTTCATGTGTGTTAGCGACATGAGTTTTGAACAAATCTGCCATACTTTGATCGAGGAGATTTTGATATTGATTCAATTCGAATTTCTCGATGATATTCAAAAATTCGAAGTCATGATAGTCTGTGGGGCATTCAACTGTGCTGCCGTTTGTATGTTGGAACAATTTATTGAGTGGTGACGCGCCTCTGTTAGGCGCTATAATGACGTCCGGGACGGGGATGTTAAACTCTTTCATGTACTTAGTTAAGTAGTGCTTAGCAACGTTGTCAAACACTTTCTGTTTCACTTCGACTTCTGAAGCGTCTTCGCCGCTATCACTTTCTGCGTCATCGAGACCATCTTGGAAGACTACATTGCACTTTGACATAGCATTGGCGGTGCTACCAGCGAGATCAAGAACTACAATATCCATGCTGTCTCCAAACTTCTTCTTTAGCTTGTGGGCCGTGACGATGCCCGGGAGACTACATCCCAGTATTATGACATCGGCCTTGATATTGTTCTTAGATTCTCTGGCTTTGAACGGTTTTTCATATATCGTCACCATTAGTTAGATTTTTCTATAATTTAGTGTCTAAAGATCAAGAGGTGGTAAAACTGATGGGATTCGATGTAAACTAAATAATATAATTTATACAATTTACATTTTGAAGTTACTTGTTTGACACAAGGGACAGATGTCACAGATATTTGGAAGAAATTATTGAAGGCGATGTTAAAACAATTTTTTGGGCCAGACTGAATTTTCTTACCTTTGATTCGATTAGATTTCTATTAGCACAATAACCACATGATGGAAGTTCTGTAGTCAAAATCATGAGGGAAAAATTAATTTTCAACTGAGAGTCTGTAAACTCTTATGTGGGTATTTTCATTATACAAGTTTTGTACGGGGATCGTACAGTTTGTTTGCTAAATGATACTGTGGTTAATAATTGATATTTTGTTTAATGGATGCACTATAAAAACATATGAAAAGCGGTGATTTTGCTGTGTTAAGGAGCACACGCGATTGGTCTGATAATCGAACGTGAACTGAAGGGCAATCGCGCGGCTCCTCGGACGATGGGGTAAAATGCTGACGCTAACGCAATAATAACATGTACGGTTTGACCGTACAAGTTTATTTAACCCCTTTCGGCCACAACTGCAGATTTGCAAGTCCATATGCATTAAACCAAATTCAAGCACAATGTCTTCGAAGGCTATGCGTAATATTTCCGACACTATTACATCGAGTATCCGTAGTCTATCTAAATAAAATTTTGTGAGGACATTCAGAAGGTCATCTTCTTAGCGAGTCGACGGCAAATATACTTTTACGTATGTATCTATTCCTAAGTTACGTAGAAATTTAAAAATGACGGTGTTTGACAGCGTTGTGGGTGTCCCAGCATTTGTCCGGACGTATGTATCTCAGTAATGCGGGGTCCGATTTAGGCTGGGAATGTCGCATGTATATTCCCTGTTTTAAGTGCGGTTTTTTTTATATTAAAGACTGAGGCCCGTATTTCAGAATGTTGGTCAAGCGTAGATATGCGCTTGAGCATAGTTAGAAAGAGATGCCGCTATACAAGTTATATAAAGCTGTCCGTTTTTAACTATCCTCAAGCCGAGATCTCTGCTTGAGTAACATTCTGAAATACGAGCCTAAATGTGGGGACAAGTTTTTAACCATATTTGATGGAAATAGGTTAAGACGTTCCGGAGATATATAGCAATTAAGATAGTTTGGTCTACCTAGATGACATAAACATTTGTTTTTTCGGGGGTTAGGTATATAAATTTGTACTTTCTTTATGATTAACTGGATACGCGTTTGACCACAATCTCACCTGATGGAAGGTGACGATGTGGTGGAAGATGAAGCAAGCGAACCCAGGATTTGGATGAAATTTGGTATATAGAAAGAATATAGCGTGAATTAAGACATAGGATACTTTTCATCCCGATAAAGTGAGTAGTAGTTTCCGCGGGATAAACAAATTAAACATATCCGCGATAAAGCCATTCCACACAGGCGAATCCGCGGGCGGAATGCTAGTCTAACTAATATTATAAAGTTTGGTTGTTTGTTGCTCAAACGGAAGAACGGAAGTAGTGAGATATTGGGCATTCTACCCCACTTTCGTTCGTTCGGGCTGACGCCCTCATTCACTCCGTTGTGGTAGCATGCCCAATATCTCAAAAATATCGTTCAATCGCTTTTAAATATTTATACGTTCATTGCAATTTGTTAACGATGGAATGTCATGAGCTACCACCGCTTCGGAAAGAAAAATCATCTGTGGGGAAAGAAGCGGCGCAAGAAACCCAAAGGATCATTGTTCTGGTTCTTTTATGATTGATAACCGACCTACCTATCATTATATATTATTCAGTTCGGCTGGAAGACCCAAGGTAAGTATCTTCCTGGGAGTCCGTGGTAAGATCACCCACCGACCTAATACCCTAACAGTTCGGTTGGAAGCCCCATGGTAAGTAACTTCCTACAAGCCCATGGTAAGATCATGCACCGAACTCCTCCTAATCGTGTCGGCTGGAAGACCCATGGCAAGTATCTTCCTGGGAGCCCGTGGTAAGATCACCCACCGACCTAATACCCTAACAGTTCGGCTGGAAGCCCCATGATAAGTAACTTCCTGCAAGCCCGTGGTAAGATCATGCACCGAACTACTCCTAACACTGTCGGCTGGAAGACCCAAGGTAAGTATCTTCCTGGGAGCCCGTGGTAAGATCACCCACCGACCTAATACCCTAACAGTTCGGCTGGAAGCCCCATGATAAGTAACTTCCTGCAAGCCCGTGGTAAGATCATGCACCGAAGTACTCCTAACACTGTCGGCTGGAAGACCCAAGGTAAGTATCTTCCTGGGAGCCCGTGGTAAGATCACCCACCGACCTAATACCCTAACAGTTCGGCTGGAAGCCCCATGATAAGTAACTTCCTGCAAGCCCGTGGTAAGATCATGCACCGAACTACTCCTAACACTGTCGGCTGGAAGACCCAAGGTAAGTATCTTCCTGGGAGCCCGTGGTAAGATCACCCACCGACCTAATACCCTAACAGTTCGGCTGGAAGCCCCATGATAAGTAACTTCCTTCAAGCCCGTGGTAAGATCATGCACCGAACTACTCCTAACACTGTCGGCTGGAAGACCCAAGGTAAGTATCTTCCTGGGAGCCCGTGGTAAGATCACCCACCGACCTAATACCCTAACAGTTCGGCTGGAAGCCCCCTGATAAGTAACTTCCTGCAAGCCCGTGGTAAGATCATGCACCGAACTACTCCTAACACTGTCGGCTGGAAGACCCAAGGTAAGTATCTTCCTGGGAGCCCGTGGTAAGATCACCCACCGACCTAATACCCTAACAGTTCGGCTGGAAGCCCCATGATAAGTAACTTCCTGCAAGCCCGTGGTAAGATCATGCACCGAACTACTCCTAACACTGTCGGCTGGAAGACCCAAGGTAAGTATCTTCCTGGGAGCCCGTGGTAAGATCACCCACCGACCTAATACCCTAACAGTTCGGCTGGAAGCCCCATGATAAGTAACTTCCTGCAAGCCCGTGGTAAGATCATGCACCGAACTACTCCTAACACTGTCGGCTGGAAGACCCAAGGTAAGTATCTTCCTGGGAGCCCGTGGTAAGATCACCCACCGACCTAATACCCTAACAGTTCGGCTGGAAGCCCCATGATAAGTAACTTCCTGCAAGCCCGTGGTAAGATCATGCACCGAACTACTCCTAACACTGTCGGCTGGAAGACCCAAGGTAAGTATCTTCCTGGGAGCCCGTGGTAAGATCACCCACCGACTTGCTAAATTGTTTCAGCTACATGAAGCTATTAAGGTACTGTCTTTCTCATTATGTACCCGTTATACTTACTTTACTTTTTGTATACTTACTCTACCATTACCAATAAAAACATTTTACCTTTTCAAACCATACCTAATACCCAATACCAATAAAAGAGTAGACAGTCTGTAGCTACCACAAACTTGTTCATTAATTCATTTTGTGGTAGCTAAAATACATAAAATATTTGTTTAATAGGTTATAAATTTTAAACATACAATTAGTACTAAAAATATTCTTCATATATCTTGCTCAGTAATTCGTCAACAGGCCAATGCAGAGATTCTCGTAAGCTGAAATAAATTTAAAATTTTACTAATTAAGTAGTCATTAAGAAAGCTGTGTAAATAATAAAAATCATATGGATGTATTGATGAGACTTGACTTGTAAGAAATCAGAATTTTCTTAAGGGTCCTATTATACTTCACATATATTACTTAAAATTTGCGAACATTTAAAAAGACTCATTGTTATAACAGAATATTTAACATTACACATTATGTCACAAATATTTTTATTAAATTAGGTACCTATCTTTTATTTCTATAGTAACATTTTTAACATCACAAATAGTTAAATTATAATTAAAATAATAGCATGTTCGTTTGTAATAAATAAGTTAAATTTCGATTACTGAGTCTTTTAAAATCCTAGTAAATTATAAAAAATTACACTGAGATTTTTTTTTAATTTAATGGGACTCTTAAATGGAACCTTGTAACCAAATATATTTTTTCTAGTGTTACAAAGGAAATTTTAATTTATATTTTAAATAGAGAAAAATATGTTCTCAGCCACGTGTATTCAGGGGAACAATGAATGCGTCTTATAACGCTGTATTTATGCAAATAAAAATAATAGTAACCTTTTTTCGACTCAAGAGGAAAAAAGAAGAAAGGAGGGTGCTCATTTTAAATATAATAGTAAAATAATAATTTTAAAACTTACATTATGCTTCCATGACTGAGTTAAATACTCTATTCTCTTCTTAACAATTTATTTCTTTGTTTTCACTGATATTATCATAATTTGAATAAACTTTCACCTTTTTTTATTCCATATAATAATTTACATGTGGTTGTTCGTAATGTTGAGCAGCTTTGCGACCGGCGCTAAGTGACGAATGCATATGTTGCCACCCACGTACATCAAAACCTGGTACAATTCCTACAAAATAATATTGTAATTCAGTACGAGTAATTTTACGTTTGTTTTATGTAATAAAATGGTTATTAAATTATGATAGTAGGTTGAAGGCAATATAAAATTTAAAAAGAATAACTTTCGAATTTAATAGTTTGTGTATATCATGCATTAGGAAATTTTCTGTATGAATATTTATATAATAAAAAAATGTATGTAAATGATGTTTAAATAAATATTTATGTATGTTTATTCGATATCTAGTCTACATAGTACAAGCTTTGCTTAGTTAGGGACTGAGACGGTACTAGACTAGGTGTAAGTATTGGAAATATTTATATAGGGTTTTATTTATATTTAATATTTGTTCGTTTATACTTTCATCATCATCATATTAACCGAGAGACGTTCAAAGGCTACTACTAAGGTTATACTTCGTTATCACGATTCGTTACATCTGTCTTTTACTCAGTACCTTTATTGTATAATTTAAAAAACGGGTAAAATGTAAATTCGCATTTTAAATATAGGTTAATTATTAATTTTAGTGAAACTTAATTATTTTCGTATACAAATCTTAAAGGTTAGAAATTGGTAAAACTTTTTACCCGGCAATACTGTAATGTGAAGCAAAGCTAGAAAACCAATATTGTAGGCTAAGAGCCTGACTTAAATATTTATGGACGGCTAACATACCTTTGTCATATCATAACTTGCATCCTTAACCTCGATATATATATAACAAGTAGATAAACTATTTCACTGAATTAAATTAATTAGGTACCTTGAACGTCAATTAAGTTGTTCGAAGAAGGTGTTATTGTTTTTACAGTAGGAGTTCAAAACAGGTCCACTACTAGACATAAATCTCTCCAAAAACAGCAATTCTAATGCTATAAACTAAATATCTCGGAAAGGACAAAACTGATTTCCTCTGAAACTACACAATATTTATTATTAACATAGTCCGTTAACACACCGTTGCAGAGATATAGACCTTCCCTCGTAATAAGGGTGTATGGACAATCTATGAGTCACTGATGCTCAATCACAATATTAATATTAAAAGCTTAATATGTTGGAAACGACAGAATCGATTTCCGGTGAAACCATCGCAATGAGAGCAGCTCTTAGAAGAAAAGAAACTGCACTCAAATCGAACTACTCGCGTGAGTGTATCATGATGTCACCGATAGACACACAGAGATAGGGTACATAACTGGATTGTTCTAGCGGTCAACTCCTAGACTATGCAACGCGTGCAAAAACATGCGGTGGCAAATTGTTGCACTTGAATGCAATTTGATGCTTTTGTTTTCGAATGTGTTACGAAATTTATAAATTAAATAGACCGGAAATGTTATTAATTTGTGAAACGTATTATGTTACCCAAATTTTAAGCAAATATCTATATTATTGCTTGATTATTTGTATAAATTAGGTTCAAAGTTGGTATGAAAGCGTAAATGCATTTTCGTTAAACATTTTTTACTGACATTGGACTTCATTTCATGTATAAGGCGATTTCAAAAATTTAATTAATTATTTTCCTGCAATTTACTGCGCTGAATAGTGCTCCGTGCAAGTGCTCCGTGCTCTACAAGTACTTCCTACCCCAGAGGTGCTCCGTGATATCCACGTGATCGAGGCTCCGTGCTATCTACCTAACTCCTGCCAATTATTATTGGACTTAGAATATTTTTCAACGAAATATTCTACGATTAAAAAATGTTAGTAAGTATTCTATTTCTACTCGTATTGTTTCATCTATCTTTTATATCATAGAATCCATCTACAACTCTTATTAAATTATTGATATTTTTTACAAGTCCCTCTTTAATTTAGAATAAAATATTATAAAACGCTAATTTATTATTTATTTATTTATTATAGGTCCGACTCTGAGTTCGATTCGTCGCCTGTACGCAACGAGGTGCCACCGAAAAAGAAGGTGAAGGCCACAGCGAGTCGGCGTCGTACGGTTGCCACCACCGTCACTGCCACCGCGGACAAGAACAAGCAATACTCTCGCAGGTACCTATATGATATTCATATTTTAATATAAATTGTTATATTCTATACTATCTATAATTGATACTTAGTGCTCAATGGTTGTCTGTGTAAGTGAGTAAGGTTCTCTTAAGTTGTGTGAACGATGCGACACTGACGCGTTTTGTGTAGTGGTCACAGTCCTGATTGCGAAACCAGGGCTCGTAGGTTGGAATCCCGGTGGGGTCAAATTTGCCACCTAGTTATGCATGTTTATTTGTAATATGTATCTGTATAGCGCACGTTGACACGTTCACTTTAGTGACGACTGATATACCAGTGGTCGCGGGTTCGATTTAATCCTGTTAGGAGAAATGGATGCTTATATTAATTTAAGTGTTTACGAAAATGTATTCGTGTAGGATGATAATGTAATGTTGAAAGATATTTATTTAGGTAAACATATGTATTTAAAGACAACTTATAAATTGAATTTTGAATATTTACTTATTCTTAAATAGATCACGTTTTGGGAATAGTCAACTCCTTGTTCAATAGCAACGATCTATATCCAACAGTGGGATTTTTAAAGATCGAGATATTTATAATATTTTTTTTTTATAGTGCGAACAAACGGGTGGATATTTTCAAGATCCTGAGAAGTGAGGAGAAAGCAAATACCTCGCAAGCCCGGGACAGCGGCGCAAGCGGCGTGAAATCATCCTTTACAAGTCGAGTGTCAACAGGCAACTCTCGTCGCACTGCAGATGGAAGTGGTGATTTTTTCATAGACCTAAAGGTCTATAATTCTAAAGATTATCTCACCACTGACATTGACCAACGATACAAAAAAGCGTTGGTTAGTGTCAAACTGCAGTGTGACGAGAAGTCACCTCCGTGGGAGGCAGCGCAAGGGTTCCTGGAACAAGCGTGGGAGATATTCCGGGACGCGGAGCCCGTACATTATTCAGACAAATTTTTTTTTAAATAAATTTATTGATTATTATTTTCATACATAATATAATATTAATTAATTTCGATTTTGCATAACATTTTATTTTTTATTCCTTGAATTTATCATTTTAGATACCATATTATTTCATGTTTTCTTTTTTATAACGTAGTTCTCAATACAAAATGCCTTTCTGTGTCACGTGTAGCATATCTGTTCAAAATAGATCATGGATAGGCCATCTAAGAAGTAATTTGCATAAGAGAAATAATCAGTCTCAAACCCATAGTGATGGTGTCGAAATCGTAACATCAGCATTTCGTAATCGCATAGCGACGTACAGGATAGTTGCATTAGACGAGTTTCAAATAGCATGTGTAGATGTGTTTTTGAGTCAAATACGTTCCAAACTAAAATCACTTTTAGACGAATCTCTCACTAAACATACATGTCTGAAAGTAAATTTTGAACTTTTTGCTACATTTTTGTTATTCAAAGATAACTCACAAGTAATTAAATCTTTTGGAACTAAAAACAAAGTTTTACATTGTAATTACGACTTTGAACACATGTACACTGAAGTAGTAAATAGCTTAAAAAAAAGTATTGAGGAGTTTGAGGAACGCGACAGTGGTTGGACTTTTTTGAATACTTTACATTTAGAAGTAAATATAAATAAATATCAACCACTCGGAGGTTCCAATTTTATTGAATTGCCGAAAATAGTGAAAGCCAAAAAAGCATGTCTTAATATTCGTAATAAAGACCAATGCTGTTTTTTATGGTGTGTAACAGCAGCTCTATATCCAGCTAGTAAACATCCGGAAAGAGTTTCATCTTATCCCGATTTTCGTAAACTTTTCGACGTTAGTGGAATGAATTTTCCCGTTACTTTTAACGATATAAAGACTTTCGAAAATAATAACCCGAAGATAAACTTCTTAATATATGGTTTAAAAAGAAATAAAACCATTATAGGACCCCTATACAAAACAGAGAGTGATAGAGCAAGCCCAACAAAAACTATACACCTATTATTGCTTGAAAGTGGTGTCACTACTCACTATTGCTTGATTAAAGATTTGTCTCGACTTGTAAGAAGTCAAGTAACTTCTCATCATGGCAAGTTATATTTTTGCGAATCATGTTTTGTGTTTTTTAGTACTCCAGAAGACCTCGACAATCACTTGTGTGGAGGTGTGGTGACTGTGTTACCTGATAAAGGTTCGGTAATTAAATTCATAAACTATGATCGTAAACAAAATGTACCATTTTGTATTTATGCTGATTTTGAGTCAATGTTACTTACCAATGAACAGCATTGTGATTCCGATATTCACTCTGGTACAGAGACTAACACCAATACGACTATTCTACATGAACACATACCGATCGCGTTTGCATATTATATTGTTTGTCAGGATGATTCAACTTATAATCGTTATGTGACATATAGAGGATTTGATTGTGTTAAACGGTTCATAGATTCAATTTACAGAGATGTTAGGAAAATACATAAAATTCTTGATTCAAATGTGGCAATGAGATTTACTGTTGACGACGCAATAGATTTTAATAGTGCAACTAGATGTCATATATGTCAAAATTTATTATTTTCAGACAGAGTTCGCGACCATTGTCACTTGACCGGTCGGTATCGTGGTGCAGCGCACAGTTTTTGTAATTTACAATATAAACGTCCTGCATTTTTACCAATATTTTTTCATAATTTATCAGGGTACGACTGTCACCTGTTCATCAAAGAGTTAGGTGAAGCCTCTGGTGACATAAAAATAATTCCGAAGAATAAAGAAAATTATATTTCTTTTACGAAGTTTATTCCGGTTTCAAATAACCATTTTTTTCAATTGCGCTTTGTTGATTCCTTTAAGTTTTTAGGAACTAGTTTGGATAAATTATCCAAAACTATGAAAACTGACCAATTTAATAACTTAAAACAGCATTTTCCTAATGAACAAGAATACAAATTGCTAACTCGTAAAGGAATTTATCCTTATGAGTATATGAACTGTTATGAGCGTTATCAAGAACAGACTCTTCCTCAAAAGGAAAGTTTTTATAGTTCGCTTAAAAACGAGAACATCTCTGATGACGATTACAAGCACGCTCAATTAGTTTGGTCAACGTTTAAAATTATAGATTTGGGTCATTACACAGACCTCTATTTGAAAACGGACGTTCTCCTTTTATCAGACATTTTCCAGCATTTCAGACAGACTAGCAAACAGCACTATCAATTAGATCCAGCATTTTATCTAACTGCACCAAGTTTATCTTTCGACGCAATGTTATTAAAAACAGGTGTAGAATTGGAATTAATTAATGACTTAGCTATGGTGCGAATGCTACAGAGCGGCATTAGAGGTGGCGTGTGCTTATGCTCCCACAGGTACGCCAAAGCCAACAATAAACATTTACCTGAATACGATCATTCCAAACCTAATTCTTACGTCGCTTACATTGATTGCAATAACTTATATGGTTACAGTATGTGTCAATACTTACCTCTATCAAATTTCAGATTTCTAAAACCTTGTGAAATTCAAAATATAGATATAACTAAAATTTCTAATGACGCAGACTTTGGTTTCATACTAGAAGTGGATTTAATGTACCCAAAACAATTACATTGCGATCACAACGACTTACCTTTCTGTCCAGAGAAATGTATTCCTCCTGGTGGAAAGAATCATAAGCTGATTCCAAATTTATACGATAAATTTATGTACGTTATTCATTACGTTCATTTAAAAACATGCCTAAAACACGGTTTAATATTAAAGAAAATACATCGCGCCATCACCTTTAGGCAAAGTCCTTACTTGAAACAATATATCGATTTGAATACAACACTGCGACAAAAAGCGTCTTCAACGTTTGAACAAGATTTTTTTAAGCTATTAAATAATAGCATGTTTGGAAAAACTTTAGAAAACAACGAAAAAAGAGTCAACGTGCAGTTAGTTAATCAATGGTCAGATAGATCCAATGTGACTAAAAAAAGGAAATGCGCTGATAAATTGATCGCTAGACCTAATTTTCACAGTGTTTCAGTATTTAGTGAAAATTTAGTTGCGATTCAATTGAAACCTGATCGAATAGTTTTAGACAAACCTTTATACATAGGTTTCACTGTACTAGAACTATCCAAAGCCCATATGTACGATTTTCACTATTCTGTTTTTAAACCTTTCTATGACAGCCGATTACAGATGTGCTACACGGACACAGATAGTTTTGTTTATTATATACAAACTGATGATTTTTATAACGATCTAAAAAAATATTTCTTGTCTTATTTCGACACAAGCAATTATTGCATTGAAAATGAGTATAAGTTACCGATTCAAAATAAAAAGGTGCCTGGTCTTTTTAAGGACGAAATGGGTGGGAAACCTATATTAGAATTTGTAGGTCTCCGTTCAAAATTATATTGTATTAAAACTATTGAAAACACTATTAAGAGGGCGAAAGGCACTAAAACTTGTATTGTGCGTGATTTCAAAATTTCAGATTATGAAAGAACTTTATTTCAAGGCGATATTATTCGCAAACAAAATATCTTATTTAAATCAATTAAACATAACATATTTACACGAGCTGTAAATAAAGTAGCTTTATCTGGTGATGACGACAAGCGATTGATATCAAGTGATAAAATTACAACTAAGGCTTGGGGGCATACATCGATATTGAAATTTTGATTTGTTTTGTGTACCTACATTACTTTTTGATATTATGTATGTTGCCTACAGCACTAATATTTAGATAGCTAGGAAATGTTTGTATTATTAATAAGAATATTATAAATTGGAACAATACCTATGTATACCTACATATATTATAAATGTAATTCGTAAATAATTAATATTATATTCATTTATGAAATAAAATTATATAAAAGCAATTCACTTTGTTTCTATTATTTACTAGATATCTACTTATCCTCCAAGACATCTGACTATCGGTGTACCAAATTTCATCCAAGTCGGTTCAGCTATTTACTTACACTGTTTGGGTTACATACATTGAAGAAACGTTCGCATTTACAACAATAATGCGGAATAAACACATCGATTAACTGACCTCAAACTAGAATACTCTGCTATGAGAACCCGAGACCTTTGGCATGCGAGCCGCGGCAGGAAACCACTATACCATGGAGGGCATAATTAGGTTAAAATAACATGTTTGAACTTGTACGATGCATTGTGTGTCGTAATGCTATGCAGCCGGCGGGGCGAGGCGGGGCGGCGTGGAGGACGGGTGGACTACGAAGGCATAACGCTGATGCAGCAGCTTCGTCGCGTCGATGACGACCGCGACAGTGCGAATTGCTCATTACTTGCTTGGCTCTGTCAATCGCAACTCGCTAGTAAAATGGTACGTTTCTCTTTTGTTTCTAAAAGTAACTAACATGATTCTTTATTTTCAGTTTACTAATAATATTATGCAATTGTTACAGATAGAAGATTCTGATGTCACCGTCATACCAGATGATCAGGACGAGAGTTATTTTGCCAACGATCAAGAGAACGGGGTTAGAATGCCATCGTACTCTCCCATTAATTTCTACCAAGACGCTCAAGATCCTTTGGAAGGATTTTCACAAACATTTTTACCACTGCCGGTAGCCGCCAAATCCATGCGAAAATGTGTACACAACAACAAACGAAAAGCAAAAAGTAAACAGAACATTAATAAGTCTATAATCATCAGGAAGAAACCACGTCGTCAAACTTCCTTCGTTTTCAATAGCGAACCGAAGCAAGGGATACGTCTGATTAAAATTAAGGTAATGAAAATGCAACATTACAGTGATAGTGATGGCGAGGAAAGTGATAATGACAGTAATGTCCTATTCAGGGCACAATACGTAGTGAAAGATATTTGTGATGATGTTATGGATCAAACAGAGCGAGTTATAAAGACTATATCAAAAAAAATATGTGGTGACAACTGCCTATAGTTACAGCAGATAATCTTGTAAGTTTTTTAATTTAATATTTATTTATGTTATTCAATTAATAATTATTATCTTGTATTTAATTTTGAATTGTAAAGAGTAACGAATTATTTCTGTGAAAAATATATTGGTCATTAATTGTTTTTAGAATAAACCACTTTAGTACCTGTTAATTAAGGTAGATAATAATAATATATGGTTGTTATGTACATTTCTCTGCCCTTTTTATTATCTAATAAAAGAATCGTAACCTAAAATTGGTTTTATTAAATAATAGACTTTGTATTATAATATAAGAACTATTTATTAAAGCACTTTTACAACTATTTAACAAAAATTTTAATTACTTAACATTCATAGAGAAAAAGTATGCATATTATTATCAATATACCATTTTTTTATGCAAAGGACATTATTTAAGGCGCATACTTTTACATGATTTATACAATTAAAAGTATTATTATTACAATATTTCTTACGCAATGATGATAAGTTAGGACTGCCGATGTCGCTGATGTCTATAACGGTACAATTTAAACACAAATCTTTGATCCACTTCATTTTTTCAAAGCCTTTTGTTAATATTTTCTTGTTGATTAAATATGGAATAATAATACGTTTAAATTCTTGAAAATCAATGAAGCCTTCATTCCAATATATCCCTTTATTTCTTTGTAACCATATAACTTGTTTCTTTTCTTGTTTTGATAAATGATAAAACGAATAAGGAGGCTTGATTATAAATGATTGCGTATATTCATTAGTGGCTATAGCCAGCTCTTTTACAATGAAATTATTTTCCAAATTCTTAAATCCTTGAACATCAACAATAATAGTGTCAGGGTTCATGACAATTTCTTTACAATACTAGTCAATGGTTTATATTCTATAATACAGTCGTTAAGAATGAGACAATAAGCCGAAGTTTGGTCAGGTATTAGGACGTCACTTTCTATTTCAATTCTAACATCCACAGAACCTCCCGATTTCAAGCTCTCTACCTGTCGGGAGCAATCTATTATGAATAAAGGTGCTGTATTTTTAAATTCTTCAAAACTTAGTAATGGATCAGGTCGACGTCTGTGATAAGACTGTTGAAATTTAGTATATTGTTCATATAATAAAGAATAATTATTGTTATCAAAACTGGAGTTAAAATTTTCATAAGGGAAATAGGTGGAATTTAAGAATACTTTAACATTCCTCAAATTGCAATGATCAAATTGCGTCATATTTCTGTTTGCATGATTCTTACGATTAGTTTGAAGCCCTAAAATAACATATCGTGGTTTTTCAATTTGAGACGATGTTTTGATAGACCAAGAATGTTTGGATGTTTTAGGCAGCAGTGGATATTCATATAGGTCCCAATTTCTAAAGACTATATTTAACGGTCGATTTTTATCTAAGTATCGAAGCAAATGGACCTTTTCACGGTCCGATACCTTTATATGCGGTACTCTCCAGACAATCTTGCTGATTTCAATGCTTTCTACATATTCTTGTGGTTCTAGCTTTAATGCATTAAGATTTGTATTGCTACGTAGTAAAATAAGTTCATGTTTACAATTTATTATAATTTTGTCATAGTCTTCAGCAAATCCTAAAACTCTATTTAGCGGTATAGATGCCGAAAAATAACTTCCCACGTTGTTCGTGCCTTTAAGATCCCACCCCCAACATTTTGACATCTTAGATTCGCCTGCACTCATAGATAAAAGAGACTTCATAGTTGTAGTGAGACCACAATTTTTAATTTTATCTATTTCTACACCATTAAGTTCATAACGAATATCTTGAAACAAAAAAAGTAATGGATTGTTTGTAAAACGAAACTGATTGACTTCTTTCTTTGTTTCTCTATTAACAATTTTAACGTAACCTTCAATATATAGTGCACTGGCAGACGGCAAAACATATGAATCTTGCTGATTAATAGGTATCCGTATTTCATCGTTTAGATTGAAGCTGGTTACATAAGGCTTGTAAGAATGGTACTCATAGCTTTCTACAGAGTTATCGTAAATAACAGGTTCTGATACATTGAGGATATTCATTTTAGCAATCCTACAATCTTCAGAAATTTCTTATTTTCTTTTGTTAATTTCTTTTTAGATTTTTTTTTTTTAATATTTGGAGATCTGTTTATGCGATCATGAGATACTGTCTCTTTGATGCCTAAGTTAGTACTAGATGTATGTGATATCGGTGGTGAATATTTATTGAAATCTATCATTTTTTCTTGAGATGCAAATATAGTTGAATTTCTTCTTCTCGCAAGTTTACTAAGTTATTATTTATATCGAAAATGCTAATATTTATTGAGCTTATACTATTTTGATTTACAGGAAAATAAATAATATTCTTTGGAATGTCAATGATCCTATAACCTGGTGGTACATTTGGTGCAAACTCGTGAATTATGTGGCTAGGTTTTCCGTTGATGTAAGAACCACTCACAATATCACAACCTATCCTTAAGATGGTTGTAGAAATAATGGCGACAGGATGGCGTGATTCATGTAATATATTAGCTGCCAGAATTTCTTTATCAAAGCCTAAAATTTTTCCGATTGAATCTATTTTTTCGAAATTAATCACTTTATTACATAAAATAGAACATTTTAAGGTGTTATTATTACATATCAATTTCAATGTACAGCCTGCTATATTATTTTGTAAAACATCGTTGATATCCTGAAATTCGTACGATCCTTCAGGAATTTCGATAACATCATTTCCATAGTAAAATTTATTATTTCTGTTATCTATATTGGGTATAGAATTAAATGTGGAGAAATATAAGAGACCACATTCATATTCACCATCTAGTTCTAAAGCAGGTGAATATTGTGTTATCAAAGACGATGTATTACCAGATACTGACAGCGTGAAAGTCATTTTATTAATGAAATAAATCCAATTAATTTCTTAATTTAAATGCTGTTCCAAAAATTTCTTAAGTATTTTAAGCATAAGTGTCCACAGTTAATGGAATCAAAACTTTGATACCTTAGATAATTATAAAATATATTTTTAGTTTTCAAATATTTAGATAGCTCTAGAGGAGGCTTCAAATCGCCGAAGCTGTCAAAATATTCGCAATAATCTTCCAATTTTACATATGCTACCCAATGCGTTCCTTCATTTTTATAGCTATCTAAATTAATAATCCCACATTCTATTACTTTAGGAGTTCTTGGCAGTTTATCTCTCATAAAAACACCTCTAAAGTGTGGTATATCTTTCGCATAATTTATAATATCTAAATTTGTTAGAGCACGCTTGGGTAGTCTACTTAGTTTTTTGGAGTATGCAAAAATAAACCATTACCTTTTTTGTATGGTTTAATGTATAAACCTTTGCCTAATGCGATGGACTCCATCATTTTATTATGACGTTGCGATTCTTGTAAATTTTTCTGAGCTGTTTTATATTCATTAACACTCTTAGCAATGCCCGCGGCACCACCAGCCAACGCACCTAAGGCAGATAAGCCCGCAAAAATTGGTATCAAAGGTAATACACCTCCCGTTTTAGGAAGTGGTATCACTCGAGGTAAACTAACACGAACATTTTTGTTAAGTAATTTTTTCGCAGCGAGATAGGCTAATTTTATGGCTGACTTATTACTTTTGGGTTTAAGTTTTTTCAACTGATTTCGTATCTTAGATACAACTGTTTTTAATCGCTTAAGACCAGCTCCAGCCTTTAACTTAGTTTTCATGACTTTGCTCACTAACCATGATGCCATTTTTTCGCCAGTACCAGCATCTTTAGCCATAATTCTTCGTTTAGCCATATCTAATAATACTAAATCTGCTTTATGACGATCTTGTAAAGTAGAGTACTGCGAATATGCTATATCGTGTTGCATACAAGCATTATCTAACTTATTTATCCCTTTATCGCCACGTAACAATCGTTTTTGTAATTTAGTACCAGGACCGCAATAATTGTATCCCGGTAAATGTAATTCAATGGGCAAATTATTTATTGCGCTATTTAGAAGTCCTCCTCCTTGCATAACTAAGAAAGTAATGTTACTGTTACAAGAAACAATGAAATATATACTACAAAATAGCATTTTTATTGATCCAACTGTTTTCGAGTTTACTGAAACCTAACCATTTTACATACAACTTGTCACCTTTTCTTCTTAAAATCTTCTCTACTAAATATACATCTGGATGTAATGTTTTTTGAAGTTCTTGTTCATAGAACGAACCCATTATTATTTGATTTTTTTGATCTTTTATTAAAAATGTGGGTGGTATGGTTTTATTCACTTTTGCAATACTGAAAATTTCAGTGGACCAATTTGGCGTATATCCTTTTTGAAAACTTCCTTTGTATTTACTGATTCTAACATGATCCCCAATTTTAAATTTGCTATTTCTTGTCTTTGGAATTTTATGTGAGTTTATGATGTTAATTAAAACTTTTGATTCATTACTAAAATTAATTTCTTTTGGTTTGAACTTCGTAGTTCTGTGAATTGTATTATTGTAAGAATTCACAATATTATTCAAAGGCGTACCAACCCAATTATAGTTGCCAGTGAAACTAAAGTATTTATAGATTTTACATTTAAGCGTTTTAATTACTCTTTCAACAATGGAAGCTTTTTTAATTGAATATGTAGAATAGTGATTAATTTTGTATTTTAACATTAGTTTTTGAAAAGAGTCGTTGTAAAATTCTTTGCCTAAATCCGTTTGCAAATTGGTAGGTGTTCTCTCAGCTTTATTCAGGACAAGTTGAAACGAATTAGCTATTACAAACTTAGTTTTTGTTTTGACTGGAATTGTCCAAACAAATTTTGAAAATGCATTTATTACTACTAAAATATACTTATAACCACTATTAACTTTTGAATATTTTTGCATATCTATTAAATCTGCTTGCCATAAGTCATTCAGGCCTTTTAAGGTAACGGCACGTCGAATGAAATTTCTTCGAGCTGCTTTATGTATTTCTTCTACAACTTGTTGTTTACTCATTTTTATTAGTTTTCAGGATATTATCGACTTCGGATTTTGTATAATATTTTTCTAGACGTTTAGTCAAGAGCGAAGCTATACCGTTTCTGAATTCGTTCAGTTTTCCTATGACCTGTGATTCCGTATAACAAGTGTTAATTAGGTTGTCAACGTATTGTTTATTTACGGCTTCATCAGCAACTAATGGGTGCTGTAATCCTTTTAATCTCGTTGAAAGTAAGTTAAATTCTCCGTTTTTAGATTTTGCTAAAACTTCTTTATGATCAATCTCTGACTTTTGACTCAATAAACTATCCACATACTCTTTATTCACAGCATCATCTACTGCTATAGGTAATTTTAATCCTCTCAACCTGGTTAAATGCAAATCAAATTCACCACTGTCTGATTTCACTAACGCGTCTCTGAGATCAAATGGTTCTGATCTACGTAAACGTTTATGAACATGATGCCCAAACTTATCTATATTCATTTCTCATAGAACTGCATTCGTTGGAGGATAGAGGGCGACTGTTAAGATCTAATGAAAGTTCCCTTATGTATAATATTTAATAATTAATTTATGATGCCACTCTCACGTAACTCCTCAATAATAGATATTATTTCATTATCTAGACCCGTATTACCAGCATCTCGCGATGCCCATAATAGCTTCAACCTATCTATTAATTCATTAGCATTATCCCAATATACATAGTCTACATTTTCCTTGACCTTTTTTTTTAATGAAATACCTGATCCTTTCTTTACATTTACAACACTAGAAAAGTTTTTGGATAATTTAAATAGCGGTCTAATTATTTTGGTATATTTTATGCCCTTGTTACTTTTAATAGGCTTCGAAGCATCATAATCACGTCGATGTGCATTCGTGTTTATTAACATAATTTTGTAATTTTGTTTATCGTCTTCAGTTATGTTATTCAGATTAGGAGTTTTCTGGAATAATAATTCCATTAAACCTGGCGTTTTTGTGTAGGTTCTTCCAGCCACTGAAATATTATTATCCGTTACAGTCATACGCGATATACCCATTAAAAGCCTTCCTCTGTCTCTTCTTACACCAAATGGTATATTGTCAAATACCTCAGAAGACATAGACCAAGAAGTATGGGGACTCTGATTAGTAGGCGTTCCAAAAGTCATTCCACTGGCATCAGAGTTTTCTTCTTCGTCAACATCGGATTGATCATCAGATACATCATTTTGGTCTGCATCATTTGTACTCGTATCGCTATCACTTTTTCCATTGGGGTCATATGACTCGCCGTCATGAGAATCAGGGGTCAATCTAAGTTTTTTAATAGTCATTGAAGGTGTAAAATTAAATTTTCTTTTATTCACCTTTTTGATAACTGAATCATGTATTTCGGTTTTATTATTTTTATCAATTGTGTAAGACTTTTTTTCGACTATTTTTTTAAGAGGTTCCGTTATTGGTTTGAGTACGGATTCTAAAACCATATCATTGTTAGATTTAATATCTTTCATCATTTTAACTTTTCTTTTAACGGATTCGGAGGATTTTATTATTTGTTTTTTTAAATCTTGTTCTTTATTCATGTTTGTACTTCTCGTGTCAATGGTAACAATCAAATAGCGATAATTTTAATGTTACATCCATTTAAATCATTCATCTAGAATTACAAAAGTGTCAAATTTCATTCGATAGCACCCTTTATTCTTTTCACAGTCTTTATTGATTACTAAATAACTGTACGGAGTGTTCCATATATTTGTACACATACCTCTAAATTGAGACCAACTCATATCAGTACTAACATGCTCGTCATAAACATGTTTAAGATTAATATCATCCTGTTTGAATAAAATAATTAGATTAGCATTATCACGAATCAATTGTTTCGGAATTTTACTATAGGTCTGATTTAAATAAAAGCTGTCTATGTTTTTATGTCGACCCATTGCAAAATAGTTTCTAATATTATTCTGATTCTCACATGCAACGTCATCAAATATTATAATAGAATTAGGAGCTGCTTCTTCAGGTCTGAGAACTTCCTCATTTTCATGATATTTTGTAAACGAAATTGAGGCCACCTTTTGAAACACTTTTTCCAAAAACATATACTTGGGTTGATATAGAGTTTTAGAATATAGGTAAACATTTTGGAAACGTAACCCATTTTCATGTAAAAGTAGCCCAATTACCAAATTAGTTTTGCCGCAGTTTGAAGGTCCAGAAATAATGCATCGTATTGTACTTGGTAAAAGTTTCCCATGACGAGAAATTAACTTTGGAGAATCTGCACAAATTTTGCCTAATTCTAATGAACATGGTTGCTTTACAAATTTCATGTTTCAGGAACAGCAGCCTATTCAATCTGCATCGGGCTGGCGTTCAAATGAGAGTGAAATATTCTTTATGTATGCATGAACTTTATGAACCGTGTTCATATTATTAAATAAAGTATGCTGTCATAAAAGAGGGGGTAAGCAATTCGACTATTAAAAGAATTAGGTAGGTCGGTAGGTACGTTATTTACCACAGGGCTTCGAGCCAAGATGAACGTTAGGGATTAATCTTTACAAACTCATATTGATGGAAAATATGTGAAATGTGAGAAATAAATGAAGCTTTGATTACGAATCATAGTTACGCTATATTTTATGGACTGCGCACATGTTTCTATTGCTTGTTTAAAATAGAACCATTTGTTGATTGCATGAAACGCAAAAACCTTGATGAACGCAGAAATATTGAAAAGCGATCGAACGATATTTCTGAGATATTGGGCATGCTACCACAACGGAGTGAATGAGGGCGTTAGCCCGAACGAACGAAAGTGGGGTAGAATGCCCAATATCTCACTACTAACGGATTTGGAGAAAATTTGGTATATAGGTAGAAAATACCCTGGATTAAGACATAGGTTATTTTTTACCCCGATAAAGTGAGTAGATCCCGGTCAATTATCTTAACCAAGCGATTGAAATCTTGTCAGTTTTACGTCCAGCAGTAAACTCCTGTTATACCAACCTCTATCAAATTCTATGCATAGCCTGATAGCCAGTGCAGGCGCGCCATCCACACAGGTAAAATGGCCTACCCTAGAACATTGTAAGCTTTCCTCGACATGCATTGTCGAGACTACTGATTCATACTATGTAAACAGAAAAATATTCTAAAAAGTTACGAGGACTGTATTGCTCTTGCTCATTTATCAGTGAGGCCTTTGAGTCCCGCACAGGTACAACCCTGTCGCACGGGGCATCTATGATATACAATACAATCTAGTAGGTAAGGAAACTAAATTAAAAGAAACAAAAGATTATTAATTAATTAATCCATTTCATCGATTAATTAATTAATTCAGTCAGAGGCCAGTTTATAATAGACTGTAAATACCCGCAACACTAGTTTGCACTGTATCGCTGCAAGTATAATTGCATTTTGTAAGTCACGACCTCGCAACCAACCCATCCGTCCGGGGGGAGCTAGGGCATAGTTGTCGTTTATGTTGTTTTAACATGAGACTTCTAGTAGAAGTTAAATGCTATAAGGGTAAATTATTATATTGTAGTTGTATTTTTCTCCATTAATATACAAATGTTTTCACACCTAACCTGTGACAAAACGTTGTGCACGTGCTAGCCCTACATAGATTTGCGGATGTACCAGAGTTCTAGTGACCTACAAGGTCTAAACATGGTGAACGACCTTTGTTGCACGACCTTCCGTCTAGTCAACTGACAAGGTCAGAGGTAAAAACGTATCGGGTCAAGTTCAGTTGATTACATTACAATAATTAAGCAAGTATGTGAACCGGAATATGGTGATAAAGATTATTTATGATTAAGCTGTTATCTGAATTGATAAATAATCCATTTTGGTTGTCTCATTGTTGTTTAAAGTTTGATAAGAAGGCAAGGAACGGAATGGCCACTTAGCGCCATTGATTATTATCTTCGTCGCGCCGACAAATCTCTTTTTGGACCGAACTGAAAATTGTTGGACTTTTTTTTTTATGAACGACGGATTCGTACTTGACCTCAATCACACCTGATGTTAAGTGAAGATGAGGTCGAAGGTGTTTTTTTTTTAATTTATTGTGGCTTTGGCAACTCAGCCATCAGCCAAAAAATTCACACTGTATATTTATTGAACAGAGGGATGTAGTCAAGAAGCTTAGATGTAGTAGTCAAACACTCCCTACATCCATGGTACAGAAAAAGACAGACCATGGACAATTTTTTTTTTCGATTTATTCTCTCCTCTCGGAGAAGGCAAAGGGATTTAAGGCCTCTTATTTCTCCTATTTCTTCAGTTTATAAGTAAGTCTCAGTCAAAATAAGTATTCGACAAAACAAATTCGTCGTATACTTGGCGTATACAGAGTCTAGTTACGGTCAAGTCATTCTTCAGTAAAGTGGCAGAATGCTTTACATAAGATTTTGGCGGCTTCTTGTGGGAACTCGAAAACTCCGTTACGCACTTTAATTTACACTTCCCTTCACTTGTACACCATCACTAACTTTTGCTGCACAATATTCTGCCTTAATTAATATTCAAAAGTTAGAATGCACAAATTATAAGAATTATAAACAAAAGTGTAACTTCACTCCCGCCACAAAGCCGACAATGGACAAATTAAAAAACGAAGACGTGGTTCGCGCGTTTTTCATTTGTTTTTTTTTAATATATCAGCGCGCTCCGCTCCGGCCAGTAACCTTTTCATGCAATATTTTCATTCGATCTTTTTGGTAGTGGAACAAATTTCGTAGTTCGCACGTTTGTCATTTGTTTTTTTTTTAATACTTCTTAGCGCGCCAGCCAGTAACTTTTTCATTCATCGTTCGATCCTTTTGGTCGTGGAATAGTCAGTCGAACCACAAAATACGTACTTTGTGCTCGAACATCCCGGGAGATTGCTCCATTATGTTATAATGAATGACAGATTATTTTGTAGGTAATAGGCAAGCATGGACATGAACTGCTTGGCGATATTCAGTCTAATTATATTTTTGGATGTCAGTAGTTCTGGAAGTCTGGGTGAACTTTCTGTGGCTGATATGGTAATATTTTTTTGAAAACCCAAAATTACGACAGCATCTTTTGTATTTTACGGGCGGCATGTTGGATTTATGTTAAACTAGCTTTCCGCCCGCGGCTTCGCCTGCGTGTAGTGACTTTATCGCGGAATAGGTTTATCCCGGGGGAACTACTCATTTTATCGGGATAAATAAATCCTGTCTCAATCCAGGGTATATTCTACCTACATACCGAATTTCATCCAAATCTGATCATCTGTTTCGCCGTGATTGATCAACAAACAAACAAACATCCAAACTTTCGTATATATAATATTAGTTAATTGTATCTGTAGGGATCAATGTGAATCAAACCACAACTTGCACCTTACCGTTTAAGCTACAAGAGGTATTAAAGAAATCTACATTATTTACCCCCTTCCCGGGGTAAAAAGAACAACTTTTTCTTTGGGGTGTTAGTCTTGTAATAATTTGAACCAAAAATTTAAACCGCTTTGCCCGAAGATGTCAATATTTATAAAAAATTTGCACGCTAGATTTTAAGTAGATTTTGAATGGGACTCTGTTATGTGTCATCCTATCTTGTACCCAAAATCAAGCAAATAAATTATTTCATTTCATTTCATGTTATTCATAGTTACATAGGCAACTTTTCTCTGCAATTTAATAATTTGGTCAGCGCACAGTCACGCCTATAAAGTAATGGATAACAGTACCACGAACCGTTACGATTGCTTTAGTATTTTCATCAGGCGCTGAGAGGTATAAAAATTCATTATTTCGTTTTCGTTATGCACCCTTATACAACGAAATAATTGAAAAAATTTATAAAATAATTTAACAGCCATAGCTCTTTTTCTTCTTCAATTTAAGAGCTGAGCTCTTGTCGGTAATGAAGAAGACCTAGGCGGAATTACTTTAACCAAATGAAAGAAAAGGTAAACGTTATGCCTTATGTACAAGAGGTAAAATCGAGTGCGGAAAGTAGAGAAATGTGGCCATAACTCCACCGACAAGAGCCATGACTCTAGCCACGCCATATTCCAGAGTATGGCTTCATTCATCATCATGACAATGCAATCAATTATGCATAGGACCGATTACATTTTAACGTGGTGGACTATGGCCCATACTCCCTCATTATACGAAGCCTATAACCCTGCAGTGGGATGATGTCTGATGATAATGATGATGATGACTTTTATCCCGATAAAGTGAGTAGTTCCTGCCAACTAAACGAATTATTTTGAAGACAAGCGGCACAGTCTTGCGGAGAGAGAGAACTTTTAAAATCATAAAAAATCATCGCTCTAAAATCTTTTCGACTTAATTCCATTTTCGTTGCGTACGTAGAACTTTGATGTATGATAAAAAACAATTGACAAATGATTTCCCGACAATTTTTTTTTATTACTAAGCAGGTTGCAAATCGTTTAAAGAAATATAACATTCGAAATTCAAATAGTTCTTATTAGCTCGAAGTGCAAAAATTTTATTGTGCCCCATGTACCATACCATACCATGTAGGCCAACGACTGCTTTCAATTGTAAACAACCACGACCAACGTTTTATCGTGCCCTACGATGCGTGAAAACACTCGTATTAAAATATCACTAGTTGTCACTCGTCCAAGGAGTGATCGCGCTTCGTTAGTGAAAAATGAATAGCGGATGCGCCCGGGCTTGTATTCGACTCATCATCTCAACCCGTAAACATCCCACTACGGGGATATAGGCCTTCCCTTGTATATGAGGGGTATGGGCCAAAGTCCACCACAATGGACCAATGCTGGTTGGGGACTTCACATGCCTTTGAATTTTTATTTCTCAGGTATTACATCTTCACTTAACATCAGGTGTGATTGAGGTCAAGGACGAACCCGTCGTGCAGAAAAAAAAAGGTATGCAGGTTTCCTAACGATGTTTTCTTTCACCGTTTGAGAGCAGTCGGATAAATACACATAGGTAATTAAATTACATTTATAACACACATGTTAAATGCTAAATTCGAAACGGCTGAACCGATTTCCATTAAACATTGGTTAGGAAAGGACCTTTATCCCAAATGGGGTGGTCAGAGATTCTCAAGCAATAGTATTTGGGTGTTCCAAATATTAAGGCCCGTATTAATAAACCGTTCTCAAGATTGAGATGACCTTAAGTTGACGCTTGAGAGTCTGTTGCATATCTATTGTTATAACGGTATCAAAAATAATAGTATTGAGACTGAGACGCGATCTCCATCTCAAGATCGATTTATTAATATAGCCTTAAGAGTTTAATGCTTGAAAACACGATTCACCTTATGAAATATACAGAAATGCACACGTGGCAAGAGGTGACCCCATCGCTGTTGAAACGCGCAAATCTATAGATGTATTTTGGTAGAAAGTCCGTTGGCCGCCTTTGACGAAACCCACGGGAAGAGATGTGTTGGTTCTATTCTATTTGAGTGGAAACCACACAGCACAATGGGCATATTGCCGCCCTAAATATGGGGTGAAAAGCCCTAAGTTGGAAAGCCTAGCTTGACATACTAGTTTTGATACACCATGAGCTATGGCCCATTTGTGCCACTGCAGCACACACAACCAACTGGCTGCACTCGATTCTGTGGAACGACGCGCCATTAGACTCATAGGCGATAATCTGTGGCGATGACTCAACGGTCACCGGCAAATTGCAAAGCCTTGAACACCGCCGTAGGGTCGCATGCCTTTCAGTGTTTTACAGGATACATTTCGGCGAGTGTGCGATGGAATTGCATGATCTTATTCCACCGTCCCCTTTCCATCTTCGGACAACCAGGCGCGGGGGGGGTTTCCATCCATATGTTGTCAACATACCGAACATCCGCACTAAGCTCTTTGCTTCATCATTTATAATGCGGACTGCTAAGGTATGGAACTCACTGCCCGCGTCGGTTTTTCCCGACACTTACAACCTTGGGATCTTCAAGTCCAGAGTGAATAGGCATTTACTGGGTGCGCGTGATACATTTTCGGCTACATCGTCACTTTCCATCAGGTGAGATTGTAGCCAAACGCGAAACCAGTTTTTAATAAAAAAAAAACATACTTTTTATACCTATGTTTTGCTTGTACTTTCATATATTCTGTTTTTATTGCAACTGTACTGTAGTCTAAATTATGTGTATTAATTACTTATAAATATTATTTAATGTATGTGTGTGGCTGGAGAAACAAATAAACGTATATTTATCTATCTATCTATCTATCTATCAATCCATGTACAGCGCTACAACGCGCATCTGTTCGAAAAGAACGGGCACTCTCTCTCTCGTGTAATGGCCGATTATGCAGCGATTATATTAATCCTGTGAAAACCATCTACAAACTGTTATTGTATGTTATTGTTTGTGTATACAGTCAGCTGCAGAGAAAACATCCAGTCATATGTGAATAGGGGATCATATTTCTGTGCAGCTGACTGTACTGTGAACATGTTAATGGTTAATCTCTAATTAAAAGTCACCGAGAAGGTATCTACACTCTTAAATAGTTTTATCTTCACTGCGTCTGTTTTTTTGGCCAAGAAGGAAGTTATTCTGAATCTAAAAACTAATCGGTACTACCTATCAGGAAAGGGAAATCATTTGTTTTCGATTCATTACGGTCTGATGGACGCTCAGAGTGGTGGCAGTTTAACGTAAAAAGAGATTTCCTATTAGAATTACTATTGAGATGACTAATTGTGTTGATAAAGTTCAATCGCCACTTTGGCAGAACAACCGTCTTCATTCAAGATATCTTTTTAGCGAGACGATGAGAAAAACATCAAATTCTTGAGGACTTTTTGCGCTCGATCGCTCAAAATTACTGCTGAGATTGTAACCCCTTATATTCCTTCTCTAAATATACATTAAGTATAATGTTATAGTGGAATTTTGTGATGTCTGATTTATTATCTACAATTTTAATTTTTTTTTTCTTTTTTTGATTTGTTTGTAAGGGCATTTAAAACCTAACACCTACCTACTCTGTTCCTCTTTTTTTTAATTTTCTTTTTTTTTTTAAACGGTTCACATAACTGGACACAATTCATAATATTTTTTGTCTTACCCAACATTACGACATAATTAATTGAATGTATCCTACTTGATGTGAACACAGCATGCACACAGATAAACATTCTCAATACTTAAGAATAAAATAGGCTATTAACTAAATCAATAAAACGATACAAAAAGACCTATTTATAATTGTTGTACAAAATGATGTATACAGGGTGGAAAGTTTCAATGGGGCAAGTTTTTTTTGATTTCTAACTTTTCTAGTACTGAAACTTCAGTTGGTCCCATGGAACTTTTTGATCAGCATACGAAACAGGATCGATTAGCATCAAAAAAATTTTTTGTGAGAAATGGTAATTTTCTTGCTAACCGTACATTTTTTTGAAAATCTGTGAATGGGAATGAAATTTTTTTAGAAAAATTATGGATAGTCTCCTAAGACCAATTTCTTGTAGCTGCAACGATTAAGGTACCTCCCTTGGCTGCCCCATTGAAACTTTCCACTCTGTATATGTATTAAGGATGATTAATCCTTAATACATATACAACCATTGACAACTTTCTTAGTAGAGGCGATTGTTCCTGAAAATATATCAATCTGGTTTCTCGTACTACATGATGCACACATTCGATATATACTCTTAAACGCTTTATTACTACAATTATTTAGAAATATCTCAATCCCTTCTCTGTGTACACCATTCATACTTAATATGTTACCTACCTATCTGTGGAAACAATTTGGTCTATGATCTATCTATAATTACTTTAATATAGTTTTATAATGTACTGTAAGTTTCCCAAATAAAAAATTGAAAAAATTGAAAATTAAAAATTTGCCGTTCACGGCGCTTGCGTTGGTTTGCTAAAGGTAACCACGTAAGCGCCCTAACGAGTCAAGCGGCCCCGTGCGCAAAACTGCACGCGGCAAATCGCCCATGCAACAATAGTTACGTTTTTTTTTTTCCCGTCAAATCGCCCTTGCAACAATTGTTGCAGCTCCGCCCCGCACACATTCCTAAAGCTTTTTTTTGTTGGCTACCCCATATTAATACGCACTGTCTGTGCAGAAGAATACTGTGAGATTCATAGTGCAACCCCAAATGAGTAGTCGTTTATACCCAGTTGTGTAATTTGTGTAATTTGTGTGATAAGAATTAGTACGCGCTCAACAAACTATGGCGTATATATTATCAATTATTATTATGTGGTTAGAAACTCTGACCACTATACCAACAGGTCGCGGGTTCGAATCCCGAATGTTTGTGTGATGAATACGGACATTATGTACCCGAGTTATGGATGTTTTTCATTTATATATGTATTTATTTACAAAAAAAAATGTTTTTGTGTAGTATATCAACCATCTGGTATCCACAACACAAGCCTATAGTTGCTTACTGTGGACCTAGATGGCGCTGTGTGTAATGTCTAAGGATATTTATTATTTATTTATATTGTTTCATTGCTGTATTTTCTATCAAAATGATTGTTATTGTATAATAAAATTATCTATATATGGTGCAGTTTCTTGTTAGAATAATATTTCAGTATGAAATCAAACATATCCTTGATTTTTTTGGACACAAATACGACCATCGTTGCCAAACTGCTATGGCATGGCGACCGCATTTCATCGAGAATTTTGTCTTGGATCACGGAAACTAAACATTTCTGTGGGAACTAAGGGAAAATGTTTTATTTTTGACGACCTGTTTGGTGTAGTGGTTCGAAACGCTGCTGTTATACCAAAAGGTCGCGGGTTCGAATCCCGCTAGGGGCATATGTTTGTATTACGAATACGGACATGTGTACCCGACTTATGGATGTTTTTCATTTATATATGTATTTATTTACAAAAAAAATGTATTTGTCTAGTGTATCAACCATCTGGTATCCACAACACAAGCCTAGTTGCTTAGTGTGGAACTAGATGGCGCTGTCTGTATATGTCCAAGTCTGTATATGTATAAATAAAAGGAAAACGTTGTGTTATTACGACGATTGACATAGAAACATACGTTACGTTTATCAATTACGTTAATATCAATTCGTTCAATTCCACGTTCATCCCGTTATCCTTATTCCTTGGGCGCTTACGTGTTAACAAATTTAAAATTTTTACGTGCGACGACATTGTCAGTGGCATCATAGAGATTCTGCAGGGTACAAATGTCGGGACACATATTGTACCCATACAAATCGTAGAGCATAATGGATAGATTCATACGTAGACTATAGCTTTCATTCAAGACGACCTGTTTGGTGTAGTGGTTAAAAATTCTGACTGCTATACCAAAAGGTCGCGGGTTCGAATCTCGCGTTATGTGTATGTGTTATCGAGTTATGGAACATAGATATACATATACAAAAAAAATGTATTTGTGTAGTTTATGAACCATCTGGTATCCATAATACAAGCCTAGTTGCTTAGTGTAGAACTAGATGGCGCTGATATTTATTATTTATTACTATTATTAGGTATACCCACCTTCCTAAAAGGTAACGAAGAGTGCACAGGCATTTTAAGGCGAATTCCACAGCATATCATTATGTATATTTATAAAAGCCAAATATTATTTATTTCTGTAACTCCGGAGTGCATCAGGGGCCTAATTCCGCTAAAATTTCTAGTCTTGTTTCCCTGATATCGACACAATATAAATAGAGCATTGCTTTTGGGACTAGATGATTGGTGCAAGTGTTCGAAATATTTATTTATTATTATTATTGTGCGAGTGACGAATTTTAATGTTCCAAACATAAGAATCGAACTCAGGGATATTTGCGCCCCTAGCAACTTAACAGAATAAACACACATTGATTTGTGGGAATACGTAATGTGGGGCGCCAAAATGAAAAGTAATTGAATTGATATAAAATAACATTTTAATAATAAGATATTTTAATTTCGTAGGTATCGAACAATAAAATTACATATAGGTATATTACATAGATGGATCAAGTATACAAACATGCCGGATGAGTTTTTTTTTCGTAAGGAAAAAAATAGGGCATATTAGGTAAGTGAAATTTAAGTTATTGGCATAGGTACTTTTATTTTATTTTTTCAAAAACGCACGCACTGGGCCTAGATTGATATGCGATTGGCGGGATTCGTAGAGTTTCTGTCATGCGAAATTTATTTGCAACTCGTATTTACTACAAATTTTTAATTATGTATTTATGAGGCTACAATCGCGACCTTCAAATAACACAATTAACGATTAATTTGATGATAGTTTAAAAAAAAAACTAGTTATGCCAATACCTTCTACGACACTTACCTGATATGGCCCATTTTTTTCCTTACGGTAAAAAAACTCGTCCGGTATATACAAAGAGAAGCCTCTATTATAATTATATTAAAATACGAAAATGTGGTTTTCATGACTTTAAAAAAATAATATATGAATTTATAATTTTAGTTGTAGCTGGGCGTATTAGATGACATTATGACGTATTATAAAAAAAACAATAATTTTAGTTGTAGCTAGGGCGTATTAGATGACATTATGACGTATTATGAAAAAACAATAATTTTAGTTTTAGCTAGGGCGTATTAGATGACTTATGACGTATTACAAAAAAACAGTAATTTTAGTTGTAGCTAGGGCGTATTAGATGACAGAGAAATGCTATTTAAATTTAAATTGACAATCACCAATATCATGCTCAAGAACACGCAACGAGTTTTGGAGAGGGCGATGCTCGACTTTTCACAACGAGATCGAATCAGGAATGAAAATGTCCGGAGAATCATAAACCCAATGTTGTTTACATTGAGCCACGGAGGCGGTTATCATGTACTTACCTTACGTTGAAATAAATGGTTGAATTTTTATTTAACTTATTGACACACAGATACACTGAAACTATACCGTGTTTGTAGGTCACTATCAACACACGCATTGGCCAGAATGAATGAAGTATAACAATTAGACAGACTCAATACTCAACCCACGTACGTTGCGTAAATGACTTTCCACTTCGTAATGGCGTCCTAATGTCACCCAAAATGATTATTCTTCGAATGATTTAAGTGATTGTATCATCATCAGACTATGTTTATTATCTTAATGCAAAATGAAAGGTGTTATGTGTTTGACAAGTGTTATAAGTCATAGGACAGTATGTGTAATGAATACATATAGGTTGTTGACGTAGTTGTGTATCTTTTTACCTACGTCTATCCGCTGAAAGTCGCTGTTTATTTTGTTTCGAAATTCATTTTTGCCAAAATTCGTTTCGCAGTCCACATCTTTTTATATTTAAACAATTTATTAGATTTATATTATAAATGTAATAAATCCTTTCTATTCCTTATAATTTTTCCGCTACGTTTCATTGTGCATTGCACGTATCGTGCTGATTCTCGTGCTGTCATGGTATTTATTTATTTTTTATATTAAGTATAAAAATACGAATACGTTTTCGATTAGCGAAATTAAAATTGTTGTCAATCCTATGATGGGTGACCATCAGTGGCATTTTCAATATGAGTGTATCATTGCTTCGGAGGACATGTTAAATAGTCGGTCCCGGTTGTTTTCAATTGAAGACAATCGTTAAGCCAAGTCAAGGTGGTAAGGATACTCACGGTCTGGTGCCAACGAGTGTGACAGAAGTCCACCAATACGCATTAGGCCCGAGTGGTAGATTATGTTTATATTATATTTTTTTGTTTAATGTAATGTAAAATCCTTGGCCGATTACGTCATCACATCACATCCCGAGACTCCCGTCCCATGCGCACTCAAAGGGATCAAATTACACGGCCTCAGATAAACACATCTGGTTCACGTTCTATTGCGTCTAATCTCTTTCTGTAAACTGTTTTGGCCTTTTGAATAACAGAGCCGCATAACTATAAACAAATGTCAGGTATTATATTACTAAACAAATAATAACCTGTTGATTACAGAGTACCTACCTGAGAGCGGCACGAGTTGAAAATTCAAAGTTGGGTCGGGTCGACTGGTACCGATCGGTACCGCGGGGCTTGTCAGTATGCGCTATTAGGTGGTACCGATCGGTACCAGCGGGACTATTTCGGTTAAACATTTATTTATCAGGCATTCGCAGGCAGGCAGGCAGGATTCGCAGCACTCCTCTTTGACGTGGTTTTTTTTTGTGGCACCCCTAGTGCACTTCTTTTATAAAATTGAGTTGAGACGGTGGTGGCGCTAGTCCAGGAGCTGCCTTAATGTAACCCTGGCCACATGTTTACATGCTTCTATATCGACATGCCATAATAGGTACAAATTTTAATTTCTTTTATGTTTTTAATTAGTATGTAAGAAAGTTGTCCGTTCTCTGATTGTGCTAAAATTTGGCATATTTGTGTAAGTTCGGTGACAATACAATATTATGGTGCTATCGAGCTGATCTGATGATGGCGTCGGGATTAAAGAACTGGAACTCCCTGATGGCAAATGGCAAGATAGTCGAATTTGGGCTAGTTTTTTTCGTTGCCATGAGCACTTTACATTACACCTGATAACGAGGGTAGGAAGATGGAGTCAGAAGATTGGCACTGGAACTATGAATAATGTGCGATAATCGTGATGGAGGATTCTTCATAGCGAGTCAATGGTGAAAACATCAAATTCTTGAGGATGATAAGCATGGAGCATTAAAACCTTGTTGTAAAAGTATTTATAATATAGAACTTACTAAAATTAGAAAAACAAATAGGTCAAAATGCTTAGATCAATCGGAGGAGAAATTAAAAATACATACGTTTGTGCATAAATGTTAATTCAGAAATTGATGTAATGCTGTACCGACGTAGCACATGACTTGATAAAATATGCCGAAATACTATTCTTTAATAATGGATATTTAAGGCTGTCGGTGTGTATGTTTCTTGTATTATCATCTTCAACCAAAATAAATAGGTGTAGCATCGTACGTTTAGCATGGATTATGGGCGCTTGTCAGCCTTTGTTATTGAATGCGCACGAGCCGATCGATGTTATACAACGTTTCCGTGAAATGTCATCAAATACGCCGTACTTTACGCACACATATTGATGCAATACCAGTATATATTTATGAAACAAGCTCTGGGAACCACGAAGATTTATAAGCTAATATTTGTAAGTCGCCAATTCCTTCCATGTAAGACCGGTCAGGTGCGTGTATAATGCGCGGTAGGGTTCGGTAGTCAGAATACATATGTCAAAATACTTCAAAAATGTCCAGGGCATTTTATGAGTTTCTTTAAATTTTTATATATATTTTTTTTTTTGTGAGAGAGCGGCAATCTAGCATGCGGGTCACCTGATGGAAAGCAATCACCCCGCCCATGGGCACCCGCAACACCAAAAGGGTCACAGATGCGTTGCCGGCCTTATTGCATCAAAATATTACATATAACAGAGTATAAACGATAGGTCACGTGCAAAGGTGGATTTATATTATCCCACCTAAATTTGATATTTTGACCGACGTCGAAAATTATTGGTTTAGGGGTACTGAAGGTATACGGTAACCTACGTGATCGGGCTTGAGTCCCAGAATAATTATACAGAGAAATAGTGTGTGTAAATAAGCTAAAAGAGATTTCCAAAATGTAGAAGAAAACCACTACAACACAGAAGTAGCTATAAACCTACCTATAATTCAATCTGTCGATGAAGGACAGTTTATTTTAGTTTATAAATATATTAATGTCTGTTCGTTTCGGTAAACAAACCAACATTAATGTTATTATTAACAATATTTTTTTTTAATAACGTAAACATGTTATCCTATTTTGCATTGTATGGGGCTTATTGGATTGGATTATTCCCATAAAATGTACCTATCCAATAACACACTGGGGATCAAAATGAATGTAACGACACCGTACAGGAGATAACATAGAACATACCTACATACAACAATCGTTTGGTGTACCCGATAGTGCACCTGCGTAATATAAGTATACATATAAATATATGGATAAACAAAAAGAAATATTGATTTATGTTTGTACATCCATTACCTAGTAATCATGGTACAGTGTAGTGGCTTTAGGCTAGATAATTAGTGTATTTATATACCCGAAAACTAGTCGGCAGTGGGGTAAAAATAATATACAGGGCGTCCCAAAGTTATGGGACATGAAGGGGAAGTACCTTAAATATTGTAGATAGTGAATTTTGCTCAAAGAAGACTTTATGTTATTTTTAAAAGTTAGTAATTCTGCATTCATAGATTTTCTAAAAATTATTTGCTTCGGCTGGGAATCGAACCGACTCAAATGTGAAAAAAAAAACACCCTACTTTTATGATGCCAATCGAAAGAATAGCTAAAAAATAATAACTCTGCCTAAGTAACATAGTATTTTAAAAGAAAGGAACAACATAAAATGATTGAGTCAAATTTCAAGAAAGTTATTTATTGCCGACGACGTTCGAAAAGTAGCGATATTATCATTCCAAAGATAGCATTGATTATTCGTAAATAAGTTGCAAACAGAATTGTGCCATATCACATCGAGTGTTCACCATAAAATGATTAGAAAATCAACAGGCAGCGGGCTCATTAAAAGATTGGCGATTTGCGTAAGACAAGAGGGATCACATTTTGAGCATTTAATTAATTAATTTACAAAAAAATACCTACTTAATTGACTACGGCAGTTTCATGTATGTTTTTTATTTGATTAAAATGATTAATTTCACGTTGTTCCTTTCTTTTAAAATACTATGTTACTTAGGCAGAGTTATTATTTTTTAGCTATTCTTTCGATTGGCATCATAAAAGTAGGGTGTTTTTTTTTTCACATTTGAGTCGGTTCGATTCCCAGCCGAAGCAAATAATTTTTAGAAAATCTATGAATGCAGAATTACTAACTTTTAAAAATAACATAAAGTCTTCTTTGAGCAAAATTCACTATCTACGATATTTAAGGTACTTCCCCTTCATGTCCCATAACTTTGGGACGCCCTGTATTTTATTGACAAAATGTCCATCGTGGGAAGCAAATCAAAGTGCTACAAATTTTCGTGTATAATTATTATTTACAGCATAGACTTATATATAACTGCGTATGGACCGAGTCGTTGAAACAATCAAAATTGCACCACTTCATTGGTGTTAAAACGGGAGTTTGGAACCAATGGGAAATCAGTCATACACCGACTCCGTTCGGGAACTGTCGTTTAAAATGCTGTCTTATGTTGTAAAAAATTGCATCACTTAGAAAAGTGACCAAAAAATATGAGAGTATCTTTTTTAGTTTATCAAACATACGTTAGACTCATATTTTTAATCAATACTGTAATTTTTTTCTTTCACTTTTATGTGACCGATCTAATGGTATCGCTTGCGCGGGGTGATTTTGGTCATTTATTCTCAGCAGTTCTATTCTCGAAGATTCTAAGAGATGGCGCTGTTTCATCTACTAAGAACAGCGCGAAAATTATAGCCTGTATCAATGATTTACAGACAATTTAATGAACATATTAGGGCCATGCACGTAGTCAATAAACCATTAATTGCGGACAGAGGTGTGCAATTACCTATTCAATGCGGCGGCGACGTCCATTGTACTCCGGTGAACGCAAAACCAGACGTGTATGAAATCACTGATATCGACATCTAATAGGCAACAGTTTTATAATCAATACTTTCAGGGGTTAGCTCTACAATATAATATAAATTATTGGATTTTCCCGCCTACTATACTTGAATAGATGCAACGGGGAGTTATTCATTGCATATTGATGTGTAATATTTAGACGACCGGTGTAGTCGTTAGAAAATCTGACTGCTATACCAAAAGGTTGCGGCTTCAAATCCGGGCATATGTTTGTATGATGATTATAGACATGTGCTCCCGAGTTATGGGTGTTTTTCATTTATATATGTATTTATTTACAAAAAAAATGTATTTGTGTAGAATACCAACCATCTGCTACCCACAACATAAGCCTATAGTTGCTTAATGTGGAACTAGATGACGTTGTGTGTATGTCCAAGGATTTTATTTATTTAATATTTATGGAATTACGAGTGGGGAGCTACCTATGTGGGGTCACAGTAAAGTTGTGTGAAGAAAAGTCTACAGCTATCGCTATACCACCGATTTCGGTCGCTATCATAATCTAATCTAACGCCATTTATTTATTTATAATTAGCTTTTACGGTTCTCGAGTGCACTTAAGAGTTGGTTATTTGATTTATTTAAAATGAAATTTTAATTTTTACAATGAGCGCGATTGGGACGGACACCTTTACATATATTAATAAAAAATATATGTAATGGTGTCCGTCCCACCGCTGTGTGTCAGAAGACATATTTATTCAATTTATGTATGTTTCTCCGTTATCCGTAGGCTTTGTCTAGTCTAGATCGGAGTGTAAGTATAAGAAATAATTATTTATTATTACCATTTAATAAAATTATCATCTAAAGGCGTCAATTAACATACAATTTTATTATCGCAGTAAGAAATTCAACGCTTTCAGTTTTTAAATATTAGTGTTACATTTTATGTTTAAGTATTAAGTCCTTCCTTACCTATAAAATTGGCGTTATGTATGAACAATTTCATTAAGACTGTTTTCTTCATACAAACATTTTTGATTTTTTTTGGGAACGGCAAATCCAAATTTACCTAAACTTTGTGTGTATTATCGGATAACATTAAGTTAAGAATAGGCTTAACGTAACCGCTTTATAAAATATGTATATAATAGGTAAATGAAATAGAAGTTATTGGTACACTCAGGTAGTTTAATTATTTTTTTCAAAACCGCCTTCGTGGCTCAATGTAAACAACATTGGGTTTACGATTCGGAGGTCGCGGGTTCGATCCCCAGCGGGTACATGTTTTAAGTACTCGGTTTGGTTGGTGGTAGGGCATTTTAAATGTCCGCCTGGCTAGCTACCACCACCTTATCTAAATCTGCCGCCAACCAGCTATGTTAATAGCATTGTTGTGTTCCGGTTGTCAGAGATAAGATAGCCAGTCCCCCAAATTTGTTGGGGTTTCCGGGTCAGTACGCTTCCACCTTCGGCCTCATCTTGAGTGTGACTGAGGTGTGATTGAGGTCAAGTACCAACCCGTTTAGCATAAAAAAAAATCATCGACCCACGCGCCGGCCGGAAATTGATATGCGACTGGCGGGATACGTAGGGTTAATATAATACTATTATATTTAAAACTCATATTTTTTACTACAAACGCAAATGACACAGGCAAATGGTTTTGAAAAGATAAAATAAAATACCTATGCCAATAACTTCTATTTTTCTTACGTAATATGCCCAATTTTTTTCCTTACAGTAAAAAAAAACAACAAAAACAAAAAACAAAAAAATACAAGTGCGGTTATCGAACGCTTTAGGTAGGTACTTTCAAGAAAAAAAGTGTATGTTATTCTGATAATGCCGTTTTCAGGGTAAAATTTCCTCGTTGGTAAAAGGATATAATTAATTAACCTGGTGTTCTGAATGAGCACCTTAGTTTAACATGATATAACTAAGCTACAACAGTATTTAACTAAATTCCCAGAACCTATGCCAAACAATAATAATAATAATTTATTTCGGACACTTACACCAATCATCTAGTCCCACACTAAGCAAAGCTTGTACTATGGATACTAGATAACAGATAAACATACATAAATATGTATACAAACATCCATGACTCAGGAATAAATGTTCATATTCATCACACAACATTTACCCGTCGGGGGACTCGAACCCCCAACCGTTGGTTTCGCTGACAGGGTCACTATCCACTACACCAATCGACAATGACATTACCTCAAAATTCTAAATTCTCATTATTGCTATTGATATTATTATTAATGATGTCTAGTTAGAACACGCGTCTATGTATTTTTAAAGTATACAAATATACGCTAAATATACGAGTATATACATTCGTGTGATACATAAGTAAAATAGTTTATTGGGACCATGATTTGGACCAGAGTTTTGTAATAATGCTTTTATTAGATCATGCATGACTTAGGTATACATATACTTACGTACCTATGAGAAAAAATAAAGATTTTTTTTTTCTCTCTATAAGGGCAAGCGGAATAAAACCATACATAAATAAAAAAGTATTAAGATATTTCATCACCATTATGAAACAGTCTATAAGAGCACCACTGGTACATAGGCCGTAAAAGTATAATTTTATGTAGGTCTTGCACTATGTAGTAGTACATCGAGTCACACCCTAATTGTTTGTTAGCACAAAGCACAAGATCAACCGCTATTTACTTTAAGATGATAATAGCGGAAACAGTTTGCTAATTATATTTAAAAATAGAAAACTAGCTTCAAAATAACGTACCTAAAGTTATCTAAGTGAAATAAGCAGTTCAAAATTTACGTATATTCATTTGATGAAACTAGGAATAACTTACTTAAATACAAGTAGGTACAGAAGGTCTTGTGAGCGTAATTAATAAACGTAATGTATAACTCATTTTCATTGAAATTAATGAATGAATTTATTATCGCTAACATTCTGATCTGCAATCTGTTTAGGAGTACCTAATAATTTATTAGTAAGGTAGTACACTGTTCCCTAGAATACCTACTTAAAACTTAGGCCCGTTAGGTATTAATAAACCATTCTTAAGATTGAGAACAGTCTTGTGACCGGTCTCAAGTAAACGTGTTGATTAATAAACCTAACTTGAGACCTGGAAAGCACGTGCATACTCAAGCAGTACTCACTTGAGAGGTGCGCGTATTAATAAACGAAACTCAAGACTATCATCCATTCGCCGCTCAGGCGAATCCTTGAGAAGTGATCTCAGCTGAGTAGATCTCAAGATTGGTTTATAAATTAGCACAGAGCTTGAGATTAGCAAGACTTCTATTGAGATTGATTTATTATTACGGACCTTAGAGCCCCAAGTGCAGCTTTGTGCTATTATGCCATGAGTCGTATCGCGCTGATTTTGAATTGGTTCCTTTTTGTAAAACTATCACCAACAGTCATATTATGAGTTTAAATTATCTCTTGTTCACACCACATGACAATTTATCCTTTGACAGTACAAACAGTATTGTCGAAGTGCAATGATTGTTTATTATTCCCACACTTCCCATGCCTCGGTTTGCGGTATTCGGTCACCCGATAGCAACATGATAAACTGTTATTTATATGTCATGTTTACCTCGGCCAGTTCTAGCCAATGGTACTTGTTGTAAAGTTTTGGGCCAAAAGTGTAATAACAATGTAATTTTGTTTTGCAATGAGATTAAATAAACCGTATGATAATAATTGTTACTTTAAACAAATTTGTTATTTCAATCATTATTTTGCGTTTATATTCCAACATTTCCAACTAGTGAAATCGTGTCAAATATGTTTATCTATGCGTTGAAATAATGTTGTTATTAAATAAGAATATTTGCATTTAAACGCATGCGATAGATAACGGTATGAATAGGTGAGTACATGTACATAGGTACATAATAATAAATAAATATTTGGCATACTTACACCAATCATCTAGTCCTAAACTAAGCAAACATTGTGTTAGGGTTACTAGTTAAAGGATAAACATACGCAAATATTTATATAACATCCATCATCACATAAATGATCGGTATTCATCACGCCAATATTTTGGCCCTACCGGGATTCGAGTCGGTCGTCTAAATATGATCACAGAGTTAATTTTGATATTAAAAGTATATTTCTTTAGAGAAAGGTTTTGCAGAATCCTATTTAAAGATTATACTGATTGACGCTGTTGACCATTTTTTTGGAATAGATTAGCTCCCAAGAATCATCATAATCATCATCAGCCCGTAAACATTCCACTGCAGGGATATAGGCCTTCCCTCGTATATGAGGGAGTATGGGCCATAGTTCACCACGCTGGCCCAATGCAGGTTGGGGGCTCCCAAGAATGGTAGAAGTGAATTCTAGGCTAGTTGCTTAATAGAATTACGTAAAAATACAAATCATAAATGATTAACACGTTCACATACCTTATATAATCCACAAATTCACGTGTTGTTAGCCAACTGAAGTTTGGAGCAATCATAATATTTATGTAGTATGAAGTTTAGGTAAGTACATAACATGTATACCTACACAATCGATTTATTAATGTTTTACGTTCCCTTCAACATCGACAATCTTTTCCACCATATGAGATTGTGGTCAAAGGCTTCTTCGGTCAATCATTATATTACAAAAAAATTGTCCGTTACATACTCTAATATTTTTGTACTCGTATGATGAAAATATAATTTCGACAAAACAGATGTTCGGTGTGAGGAGAATCGTCCCAAACGTGCATTGATAATTTGTTGTCATATGCAAAATAGGCACCTGTTATTATTAACAATGGGTAAGTTGTCATAGCGTGACGGAAAGCGTAATAGGACTGAAAAAAATGTGATGTGACAATGGTAAACTGGAAAATAAATATCTAGAAAATTTACCACCGCATAACGATTAAGTACTTATTAGAAAATAGATCTAGGTACTTCTAAGCTCTTATTTGTGATCTGTTTTGTTTCTAAACTTACTCCTCCAAGACCCGAACGAAAAATTTCAAAGGTTGGATCTGTTGTTAACATAATATAGTGTGATTGATCAAAGAACCGATTATGAAGTCAATAGACGGTTATGTGAGTTATATCAACCTATTAGAAAGCCGAGCACGTTCCTTTGAGGTCAAGTGTCCAGCCTCGGAAAGTGCGCTATATAGCATTTCAATTCTCTTGACTATTGTCGCTCTCACATTAAATTTAAATAGGTTACGAAATGAGTTGCAGAATGCAATTACTAATTATGATTGCAGTGTTAAACGTTATTCAAAATTAACGCCCCCTTTCACTTTTCTCCAAATGCAACCCTGTAAAAGTTTAAGATAAAAACCGTTTCGTTTCACCTAGAAATATCGGAACAACAATTGAATGCTTTCTTAGAACATCGGATGTCTTCCTGTTTCGAAAATAAGTAACTTCCTCGCTTTTTAGCACAACGTAACGTATTGTTTTCCGATGAGCTTCATTCTGAGTGTTGAACAATACAGATTTCGCCTTCACCCTTGTTTATGTTCCGACATTGAATCAACCTGCCACAATTTTTTAACGCGGCGACTACGGACATCACACGCATATAACTCGGTTAGAATAAATATTCAACGAACTAATAGAAATAATACAGCACAATGCCGCGTCGTGAATTGGTCGTGTTATTGTTTTGTCTGTCATTCGGGCGCTGGGCAAAACGTTCCGTTTCTGCCATTGTACGCCAGTTACCCAGCAGCTGAGATTGACAGTTGTCGTTCGTTGACGTCCGCGCGTTATATGGTTTTTGCGAGATGTCATCTAATACAATTAGCGAAAAATATTCGAACGATGCAAAGTTGAACGGTTTTAGTGCGTTTACTGATAAAAGTTTGGCACCTATTAACGGGCGATATAGGTCCAAGAGTTTGTCGAGTGATAAATTGAATAAAACGAATGCAGATCGTGCTGCAATTTTGGAAGATGCTGAAGATCACCACATAACCGAGAAGTCTGAGACACCAGGGTGTTTAGTACACAATAAGATTATGGCGCAAGGAACTCAAACGACCATGAATGGGTAAGTGATAGAAATATATCATCAGTTTCTCAGAAACAATTTTCTCAAAACTCAACGCGATGTGTTGACACATTCTGTCGACTTGAACTTGACCCAATCGACATCTAAATATTAACTAGTTTATGCGGTCAGTGTTCTTATGAAACAGATAATTGTGAGCTATTTATTTAGAAGCTAGTTTAGCTGTGTAGGTGAATTTAAAAAAATAAAAACCTAACGCCCCTACTTTTCCCTGAACAAAAAATACCACGTTGCGAGAATATATTTCGAACCCTAACCAACAGCATCAGAGTTCTTTTTCGGTGTGTCCTTCATCCTAGCCATTATAATTATTCTATGAAACAAAAAACAATTTTACTTAGGTACCTATATGTACTTTGCAATGTTATTTAAAAGGTTGTTGTTCAATTTGAAATCCTAAAATGTTTATAGACATCATATTAAACTTTAAGCATAAACCTTTTTAACAATATTTTATTTTATACAGAATGTCATGAAACAGCAGTTTATCATGGACATAGACTAACATAAATTACAAATAGATTTTCCTATAATTTGTATTGTTTTCTTTATTTTTAAACTTAGTAATAAATACTTAACAATACATAATAATACATTGAAATTTTCTGAATGAAGTTTTATTATGAATTATCAAATTTTTAATTGTTTCAGTAATTTATTACTGAAAGTTATGTTTGCATGCTACCTGTATTTTAGCTGAATAGTCTCTTGACTTATCCATCTAAAATAATTATAATAACACCTAGATATGTTCCTAGTCACAGCAAATAAATTCTATTCTAAATTCTATTCTATTCTAAAGCATATCATTTTGTAGCTTAAATGACTTTAATTATTGTGGGTATTTAACCCTACCCACATTCCTAATTTTATTTTATTTTATTTTTATTTTATTTCTTTGGTACACAAAACAGATTACAATCGTACATGAGAAGAACTTGAAGTTAACTTAGATGCGAACTAGATTGGAATCCCAAGCATGTATACACAACATGGTTAAACAAGAACAAGCTTTAATTATTGTCTTTATGTTTTTTTTTTTTTTTAAGAATACCGACAGAATAAAACACTTTTAGCTTTGACGGATCTTGTAGTTAAGCATCAAAGTAAAATTGGGATAGAACTCAGTTGAGGACATCTTTTACTAGCCTTTTAAATGGTATGGTTCTAAAGTCGAATATGTCTATAGGGGAATCACCAGTTGTGGACAACTCATTATAAAATCTACACATCCTAACCATGGGATTATAATAGGATGTGTTGTTTTTATATGCATTTAATAACCATGTTTTGGGGTTACGAAATCTATGGTTAATGTTGAGGTTAAGCAAAGAGAGTAGTAATTATAATAATACAAAACAGGAAACGAAATTGTAAGTAAATAATAGAATATTAGAAGTAAATATATAATTTTGAAATGAATTATTTATTACCGTGACATTGTACAGATATAAACTGACCTTTTTATTTGATTAATTAACATCTAAATATAAAACTTACCATAACATCAGGGTTAAACAATTCCTAGGCCTACAACAACTATGACATAATAATGGAAATGAATATTTACATTATGTAATGAATAATAAAAACAAGGTAATAATTTGTTAACTTCTGAATAAGATGGCCTAATCTCCATGCTAAGCAGACCATGTCAGATGTCCAACTTCGGCGTAAGATAAAGTTTGACATTGATTTTGCACTGGTTAACCTTATACAGTGTGTTTTCCTCAATAGACACTGGCCATTATGGTCAATGACATTAAATGATAGATGATACACAAAGCTGAATTAAATTTCAAATGCCTATAATAATCAATCAATCAAATATGCTTTATTGTTTATACCAGGAATTTAGTGTAGTACATTTTAAATGAGACTATTTACTGATTAATAGATAGAGAAACATTTATTTGTTTTTCCAGGCACACACATAGGTACATCAAACATATGCAGGAGTATTACAGAACATATTAAGCTTACAGTGCAGTAATGAAAGCTTAATCTATTATACAGGGTAAATTTAATTTGTGTAATTCCTGTTTATGGTGGCTCCTCTCCTGATTACGAAAAACAAGGAATCGAACCGGAATAGTCTAATTGGATCAAAAAAATTTCACTTACATGGGTAATTTGTATCGATAAAGTATGTGTATTTAGTATGGAATCACCTTTAGTGCAACAATTTTCGTCTAAATACATTTAGATATGTATGATTCCTGTGGATTTTTTTTTATAATCAAGAGTGACGTCACCAGTTAATGGGCATTACACAAATTCAAATTCACCCTGTATATCATATGCCGTTTTTAATCGGTTGCTGTGGAAAACTATCAGGAAGGCCTATATTCAACAGTTCCTATGACTGATATATATGATGATGTACTTAGGTTATATATAACATAATTAATAAATGAAATGTTTTTGGACACTTTTCATTTATGGGGAAGGCCTATGTTCAGGCAGTGGACGTTCTTTTGCTGATGTGATAATGATCATAGATTATAATAAGAATTATCCAGTCCCAAACTAAGCAAAGCCTGTACTATGGTCACGAAATTTTCAAAAATCTTAATCAATAACTTCTTTATACTATATGACAAATTTCGCTGAGGGCAAATATCACTCAGTAAACTATTCTTAGAAAATATATAATGTAGCCATAAATTTATATACAGAGTATGTACAATATTTATAATCAACTTATTATAATATAATACAATTTATTATTAAAAAAAAAAAAAAAAAAATTACAAATAAAAAACTAGCCCCAAGTCTCTGGTTGATGGAAAGGTACCCAGAAGGCTGGCCGCATTGCCTCGCTGTATAGCGAGGCTGATTCTCTGACCAAAATATTGGCCAGCCCTCCGATCGTGGGATGCATCAACCAGACGCTTAGATAACTCCCTAAAAAGAGTGTGAGCACCCGGTCCCCACGGCCCAAGCGTTTCTACACCAAACGGCGCAATACATTATGTAGCCATTGATATTTTTTTTAGAAAATTGTTTTAGGCGATCTTAGCATCTTCTACAATGCAATGCAGTTCGCAGTGGTAACTTTAACTTAATATTGTAGGTTTTGTAATTAAATACATATTTTGGACACTTATACCAATCATCTAGTCCCAAACTATTCCCAGTTAGTTCTTAACCTTATTATAACGAGTTCCCCAAATATTTCACTTAAACAATACAATTCAAACATACACACAAATGATGTAAAGCAATGCCTTAGTTTTTAGCTTATATACTAACAAAGTTAGCTGAGTACCAGTTAATATTCAAATTGCAAATTAGAAATCTCTATAAATTTGGCTTTAGAAATTTTAAGAAATATTTTTAAATGTAATTACATGCTGTGTGAATAAATAAATAAATAAAAAAAAAAAAACATCAGGTGTGATTGAGGTCAAGTGCTAACCCGTTGTGCACAAAAAAAAAACTAAGCGGAGATGGTATGGATACTGTAGTATATGGATTAACTATTACTATCTAGTGATATTGGATAAACATACACAAATATTTATATAAATTTCCATGACTCAGGAATAAATGTTCGTATACATCACTCAAACATTTACCCCTAGCTGGATTTGAAACTGCCCATTGGTTTAGAAGGCAGGGTCACTACTTGCCATACCCATAGGTCATCAAATAAATAATAATATTAAATATCTTTGCACATACACACAGCGCCATCTAGTTCCACACTAAGCAACTAGGCTTGTATTATAGATACCAGATGGTTGATAAACTACAGAAATACATTTTTTTTTTTTGTAAATAAACACATTATAAATGGAAAACATCCATAACTCGGGAACACATGTCTGTATTTATAATACAAACATATGTCCCTAGCGGGATTCGAACCCGCTACCTTTTGGTATAGCAGCAGAGTGTCTAACCACTACACCAAACAAATATAATTTAATCATTACTTTATATACCTATGGTAAAATAATATAATTATTTACCTACCAATACTTAACTTTAGATGGCATAAGTGTTGCGTTATTGTTCCATTGTGAATGAAAGAATATGATTATGTTTACTTCTATTAAAAGAGGTAAACTCCAGTTCAGACTCCATCATCAGCCATGTGTCTCAAGTGCTGGTGCACAGCATTTTCTCACTGGAAGAGGGTGTGGGGCAAAGCCACCAAGATTATGGATTATACAGAATTTGTAGTTAAAGTGTCGGTGGTTGAGCGGTTAAGATGCGTTCTTTCAATTTGGGAAGTTCGGGTTCGATTCCCACGCATGCCATGTACCAATGAGTTTTTAAATTAAATTACTTATGTGCTTTTATCCGACTGCTCTTAAACGGTGACGGAAAACATCGCGAGGAAATCTGCATGCCTGAGAAATAAAAATTCAAAGGCATGTGAAATCCTCAACCTGCTTTAGCCAGCGTGGTGGACTATGGCCCATAATTCATCATTATAAGAGGGATATAGGCAGATGATGATGTGCTATACTAGTGGCTACCTGAGAGTGTACAAAACCGCCTCTGTAGGCCACTGAAGTTTTATAACTGCTTTCATTAAAAAAATGTCGCTCTATGGTTCATCGCACAAGCAATGTGTGGACCATCAGAGTATCGGAACCACGACCTTTCGAACCACAGTTCTTCGCATGTTTGTATTCCGATGTTTAGTTTACGGACTCCTGGAAATTGGAAATCTATGGGAAGACATGTTTAACAGTACACGATCTATGGCCGCACTCGATCCTTTGGAAAGACGTGCCGAAAAACTCATCGATGACCATTCGATCACTCCTAAATTGCAGAGCTTCGAACACTGTCGCAAGGTCGCCTGTCTCTCAGTTTTTTATAGGATACACTTCGGTGAGTGTGCGTTGGAATTACATAATCTTATTCCACCATCGCCATGTCATCTTCGGACTACTAGGCGTGGGGAGGGATTCCACCAGTAAGCGGTTCGACTCTTCATTCATAATGCGAACAGCCAAGGCATGGAACTCCCTTCCGGCGTCAGTCTTTCCTGAATCCTACAACCTTGGGATCTTCAAGAGCGGGGTGAATAGGCATCTACTGAGATCGCGTGCTTTATCTTCGGCCACATAGTCACTTTCCATCAGGTGAGATTGTGGTCAAACGCGTATCCAATTAATCATAAAGATGAAGATGATGATGATTTATAATATGTTGGTACGTAATGTATGCCGGTGGGCTCAGCGGCGTCAAGGTTGGATGTCACATAGACGGTGTTTGTGTTTTTTTTATATGCACAACGCGTTGGTATTTGACCTCAATCACGCCTGATGTTAAGTGAAGATGAAGTCGAAGGTGGAAGCGTACTGACCCGGAAACCCCAACACACTTGAGGGACTGGCTATCTTATATCTGGCAACCGGAACACAACAATGGTATTAAAATTGCTGCTTGGCGGCAGATTTAGATAAGATGGTGGTAGCTAGCCAGGCGGACATTTAAAATGCCCTACCACCAACCAAACCGAGTACTTAAAACATGTACCCGCTGGGGATCGAACCCGCGACCTCCGATTCGTAAACCCAATGTTGTTTACATTGAGCCACGGAGGCGGTTATCATGTACTTACCTTACGTTGTAATACCACCAACCAAACCGAGTACTTAAAACATGTACCCGCTGGGGATCGAACCCGCGACCTCCGAATCGTAAACCCAATGTTGTTTACATTGAGCCACAGAGGTGGTTTGTATTAACAACATAAGTTACGCTGATGACATGGTGCTGCTGAGCCCATCTATTGACGCATTGGGGAGGCTTATGTCGATCTGCGAGTCTCAAGCGGTGGCACATGGGCTCAAGTGCAATACTAGTAAGAGTGAATGTCTAGTCTTCAAGTCCGGCAGAGCTGACGTGACTCGCACTTGCCAGAACTCTTCTGGTTCTCCTCTAAGCCGAGTACAGAGGTTTAAATACTTGGGTCACTGGGTCACCGCGGATCTCAAGGATAACGTCGACATTGATCGGGAAAATTGATCGTTTGCAGTCCGATGTAACAAGTTGGCCCGCAGATTTGCACGTTGTACTAGGTCAGTCAAAATCACGCTTTTTAAGGCATTCTGCCAGTCATTTTATACGTGCAGCCTATGGACTAAATTTACTCGGCGGGTATACAGCATAATAACGCGTTCAGGGTGCTTTTGGGGTTAACCTGGGCGCTGTAGCGCGAGTCGACGGTTTTAAACGTTAATGCGAAAGTGATGCGCCTCTTTGCTGGCACGCTTGCGCTCCACCAACAACGCATCCTGAACTGACAGTTGAGATTCTCCGCTCCTATGGAGCTGGTTGAAAACTCACCTTAAATGAGTGATAATGTTAATTTTTAATATGTATAATTTTGTGGTAATACTAACATAGTCCGGAAGTCAGTGTATACTAACATCTATGGACCTGGTCTGATTTTTTGTTTTTCAATTCAATTAAGCACATAATGTACGTGTCTACGTTAATGTATATGCAATTTATGGTTATAGTTTGACTAATATTTATGTCATATACTCCAAACGTGATAACAATATGCATATTATGATAACACGTCGTGTATCCACCTATTAACCCCATTCCAATGATACATTGGTAAATTATACATCTATTGTTAAGTTTACCTGTTTACCTACATTCAACCTAATGGCGTTCGTAAATTATTCATTAATATACTTTGATAAATTGAAAATCTAGAAAACCATGTGACAACATAGATGGAACAAAATGATTATATCGTCTAGGTAGAATTAGAATAATTTATTTTTAACCACAGGTAAATACAGTAGTAGTAGAATAGATCAAAAGATAGTCAGAAAGTGCTTAACCGATTTCTATCAAACATAGCTAGGAACGTATCTTCGGGTTTAATCTGAAATATAAAAAAATAAAATCTAGAAAACTCTTTAAAGACTGATATAATTATAAAAAGTTCGATTCTTCATTCATCATCCGAACAGCCAAGGCATGGAAGTTCCTTCCGGCGCCAGTTTTTCCTGAATCCTACAACCTTGGGATCTTCAAGAGCAGAGTGAATAGGCATTTACTGGGATCGCGTGCTTCATTTTCCACCACATCGTCACTTTCCATCAGGTGAGATTGTGGTCAAACGCGAATCCAGTCAATCATAAAAAGAAAAAATCATCTAAATACACCAAAAGACTGTTAAAAGCTTCATATCTTCGAAAAGGCCGAACCGATTTTCATCATATGCTAAGAACCCGTCCCCTCGTTTAGTCTGTAATATAAAAAAAACCACACTCAAATCGGACCACTATTATTGAGATACGTCCGGACAAAGAGTGGACACACACACAACCCCGGAAACACATAACACCCGTCGTTTTTCGTCGGGGGTTAAAAATTAGTTGTTTGCACCAGAGATAGACCTACCGGGCTAGCATGCCCCAGAATCTCTACACAGGAGAAGCTTTGCGTCTCTTTTACTCCCATAAAGGACGAATGTGACAAACAGCAGGCTTCTCTTGTGTCGTTGTAAACTACGGGTTATGTATGCTAGCCCTGCTGGCGGCTGATTCTCATTATCTTGAGATTTTGTCACTATTATACTCGCTCCTAAGTGTGAAAGTGACAGACGTACACCAGTACGTACAATGCTGTACGTGTGGCCACAATCTGGTCCTCAAGAATTTGATGTTTTTGTCATCGACTCCCTAAGAAGAAGAAGTACGTAGATAGACATCTCTATCGACACTGAAACCTCGAACGTGTGAAAATCACTACCTAGTGACGAATACGCTTTAAATTGTCCGACCCGGAATTCTGGGAACCATGTATAATTTGTTTCTACAATTTGAGCATCTTACGAGGAATGCATTAAAGGAACGAGAAATGTAAACATCGGCACTTCTAAAGGGAATTCAAGATAACCAATCACTTTGTTTCATGTCAGATAAAGTTGATTTTAAATTGACAGGCTGATTACTATAATGATGACGTATAGTGCAATAGTTATTTAAAATCCAATTTGAAAGAGTAATGCATTGTCTTTTGTATGAAACAATGTGCCATTGGCTACTATTGCCTAGCAGATAAAGTCGTTAAAATCTATTGAATTACATTTTACCATCACAAACAGATTGCAACATAACGAGATTTTTTTTTTACGGTTAACTGGATACGCCTTTGACAACAATCTCACCTGATGGGAAGTGACGATGTGGCCGATGATGAAGCACTCGATCTCAGTAGATGCCTATTCACCCTGCTCTTGAGGATCCCTAGGTTGAAGGATTCAGGATAGACTGACGCCGGAAGGAAGTTCGAAGAAGAGTCGAACCGCTTAGTGCGAATGTTCGGTATGTTAACTACATACGGGTGAAATCCCTTCCCGCGCCTAGTAGTCCGAAGATGAAATGGAGATGGTGGAATAAGATTGTGTAATTCCAACGCACACTCACCGAAGTGTATCCTGTAAAAAACTGAGAGACAGGCGACCTTGCGACGGTGTTTGAGGCTCTGCAATTTATTTATTATTATTATTTATCATTTATTGCACACAAGAAAAAAACATACAGATACAACATAATAGAGACGACACAACAGGTTCTCCTTATTTCTACAATGAAATTTCTTCCAGCAGACCTACGAAAGAGAGATATGACTGGAAGAGGCAGATAAGACGTGCACAATCTAAAAAAATGTATAAATATGATAGATAAAAAAAAAACTAACTGAATATAAATGTAACTACATACTAATAAGTACATAAATAAATAAGTACATATTTCAATTAGTAGTGATCAAATAAATTTTATTATTAAACCTCAACGAAAAATGGCGGGTGTTGTGTCTTTGACGCTGTTGTGTGTGTCTAGTTTTTCTCCAGATGTATCTCAGTGCGTCGTCCGATTTGAGTGCGGTGTCTTTATATTAAAGACTAACGGGACAGGCTATATTTGATGAAAATCGGTTAAGCTCTTTCGAAGATATTTAGCTTAAACTGTATTTCGATTATGTCATAGTCTTTCGAGGGTTGTCTTAAATTTTTTTATGTTTAATTTTAAACTCGGGAACAATTTCACAGCTATTTGGATGACATCATAGTCTTTCGAGTTCCCGAGTTATGGATGTTTTTCATTTATACATGTATTTATTTACAAAAAAAAAAAACTAACTAAGTAAACTACACAAATACATATTTTTTGTAAAGACTCTCTTTAGACTCTAGAACTCTAACTAGAGTCAGGCCTCCGTCACTCGCTCAAAGTCGCGCGATAAGTACCTACCGGCTAGCCGTGCGTTCGAACACACAATTGAGCACAGGGGTGCCACAAGCGCGCCGCGCGGCACGTACGTATCTACCTTACTGCGTGTTATTGGATCTTTATAAATTTTTAACTGAGTTCCAAAAAATCTCTTCTGGAAAGGAGGTTCTCAATTCGGGTGTATTTTTTTTTGTGTGTATGTTACGCGATAGGTATCTCCGGCAATTATGAACCGATTTTAATGATTCTTTTTTTATGAGAAGGGTATAGCTCAAGGGTGGTACCATCGGATCATAACCGACTACAAAAAAAAGGAGGAAGTTTCGAAGTCGGTTGTTTTGCCAATTTTTTGGCGGGTGATTATTTCTACTACCTTGAGTAAAATTTCATACTCAAAATGACTCTCAGGTCGGTACGTAAGAAAAGAGCGTAGAGCGAGAAAAGTCCGCGTCCCCCACTGGCAGTAATACCACAGATAATACCAGCCAGTTATTAGCGCCCGCGCCGGGCCGTCCCGGCAGACAGACCCGGCGCGGCGCGCGCTGTCACAATGATACTGGCCACTCACTTTGCGCCGCGCGGCGGCGCCCATTATTAAAAACCTAGCGGCTAGTGACAAAACAATGAATCTCGAATTTTTCAGCGTCATTTTTTTTGTATACTGAATCGAACTAGTTTACTGGGGTAAGAAAAAGCCGTACGAAATATACTATTAAAATATACACAAGCGTTTTAACAATGTCGAATTCACGACATTGTTGTGCGGTATCGTCGTTGTCGTTTTTCACATTGCCAAAAGAGTGTAATGTAAGTGTTTATTTTTCGGTATATTTTTACAAAAAACTTTTCATCGAACTTAATGGGCCGGCCTGGGAGCAATTTGTATGATATATTAAAATCAATATAATTTAATTCTTTGTGGCCATGCTTCCCACATGATTATTTAATTAAACTTTTTGTCAGATTCCGAATTTTTGCCGTTATTAAATTTACAAATGCAAAGTTTAGGGAGGGTAAAAAACAAATTGACCATTTTGTAAAATTAAATCATTTATAAAACAATTTCGTGTTTTATTTCATTGGACCAACCCTAACGTATTCTCGCATCGGCAAAACGTCATCGCGCGTTGTGCGCTTGGAAACGCTCCGTTGAGTCAAAGCCGTTAAGTTCATTTTTCCTCGCGTTCGCTTGACAGCTAGAAAGAATGCGTAGGTATTTGTCGTTTTGCAGGGAAGTGATGTATCTGTTACTTTAGTAACTTATTGGTAATCTGTGCTAGAGTTTCTAGCCACTACACCAAACAGGTCGTCAATCATGTAGGTATCTTACGTTGAAATAAATGTTTGAAGTTTGGTTATTTCCGGGTCCCTGGCAACCTTTCTGCCAAAGATCGGTAAGCCGAATACACAGACAGACTTTAGCATTTCCAATGGTATGGATAACATACGTTCATTAGGGAATATCATTTGACGCATCAAAATTATAATAAATACGTCCGTTATATCGTCCCTCGCATGACTAACTATCTTATCTCATTTTTGTACGTTCCTCAAAACAACGGTTTTTCAGTTAGCAAATTTCAAACTTCGTTTTTATTTTATTTCCATGGACTTTCTGAAAGCAAATTTCGGTAAACAAATAAAGAGTAAAGCTTGTGCTATCTATCTATACATAGCAAACTTGCGTAATTGCATTATTAATATTTATTTTGATATTCCAAAACAGATAGGAGACTTTGTGATAACTTTGTTTTTCAATATCCGTTATACTTTTTCACTTACGAGCCAACAGGTTACCACTATGTATGAAAATTAAACACTCAAAAGTAATAATTTTAAAGAAGTTTTAATATTAAAATAGGAACTTGTTTTGCACAGATTTTTTTTTGTTACGTAACCATATTAATTTGTACTTTACACGCATCACAACCAAACATTGTGTGGTAAGAGCACCAAATAGTGTTTACAATGTTAACGTATTAAAATATACTTAAATATTAAATAACTACAAATCACAAAGTTCTAATACTGCAATAGAAAAGCAGCTGTGTAGCCGCATTAAAAAGTATAGTTACTTTAAATAAAATCAAAAAGAGTAAACATTTAACAAAGTAAACATTTATCAAATCTTAATAACCAACGAAAGCTCAGTCTCAAAACTAAATTGGTAAGAAATATACTCTGTATATGAAATTTAGAGGATTAAACATTTAACAAATCTTAATGTCTAAGTAAGTCTCACTCTCAAAACTTAATTAAAAAGTATACTCTAGATAAAATCTAGAAGAGAAAACAAAATTGAAAAAATCTATAAAAAACTTAAAATATTCTCATTCTGAGATCACAATTAAGTATCATAAAACAGTCTTAATGTAATCAATTTACAACAAGAAATGTATTTTTTTCTTTGTTTAGTGTGGCAATCATCATTTTCCTGCCCTTATCCCACTCTAAGTGGAGTCGGCACAACATGTCATCCTCTTCCACTCTCCTCTATCAGCCGTCATCTCCGTACTCACCCCTTTCACACACATATAATTCCTCACGCAGTCTACCCACACCTTCTTTGGTCTTCCTCTACCTCTGTATCCCTCCACATTCATACTTAACACTCGTCTTGTTACGTGCCTTTCATCCCTCCTCATAATGTGCCCAAACCATGCTAACCTATTACTCCTCAGCTTTTCTGTTATTGGCGCCACTTTTAGACTTCCTCTGATATACTTATTCCTGATCTTATCCATTCTAGTCACACCACACATCCATCTTAGCATTCTCATCTCTGCCACATGCATTCTACTTTCATCAGTTTCTTTCATTGCCCAACATTCAGATCCATACATATTGACAGGTCTTATGATGGTTTTGTAAATTTTGCCCTTGAGTTTCAGGGGCATTCGTGGGTCACATGTAGTCCCAGAAACCTGTCGCCATTTCATCCATCCTGCATTTATTCTGTTCCTCACATCCTGGTCAATATTGCCGTCGTTCTGAAGTAATGAACCTAGGTACCGGAAATTTGAGCAGATTGGTAGCAACTCCCCGCTTAAGGCGATATTGGAAAAACTGGATGGACCACCAAAGTCGCAGAACAGATGTTCGGTTTTCGTTCTGCTGATCTTCAGTCCGACACTCTCCAGTCTTTCATGCCATTTTTCCAACCTGCTCTGGACCTCAGTCGCATTTTCTCCGACAAGGACAACATCGTCGGCGAACAACATACACCAGGGTGCCTCCTCCTGTATATTTGATGTCAGTGCATCCATAATCAGGAGGAACAGATAGGGGCTTAAAGCCGATCCCTCGTGTAAGCCCACCGCCACGTCGAACCTATCAGTAATGCCGGCTTCCGACCGGACTTGTGTACCGGCTCGGCTGTACATGGAACGTACGAGCCGCATGTACTTCCCAGGCACTCTTTTCTCTTTCAATGCACACCACAGAACCTTTCTAGGGACCCGGTCGTACGCCTTCTCCAGGTCAATGAACACCATGTGCAGGTTTTTATGCGCACGTTTGTACTTCTCGCACAATTGGCATAGTGCAAATGTGGCGTCCGTTGTTCCTCGACCGGGCATAAACCCGAACTGGTTCTGGGTTACCTCACTCTCCTCTCTCAATCGTCTCGCAATCACTTTCTCCCAAATCTTCATGCTATGTGACTGAGCTTTATTCCTCTATAGTTGTTACAGTTTTGTACATCACCCTTGTTCTTAAAAATGGGCACCAGAAAACTGTTGCACCATTCTTCAGGGATCACCTCCTGTTGTAACAACTTATTGAAGAATAAAGTCAGCCACATCCATCCATCTGCTTTTAACAACTTCCATACTTCCACTGGTATACCATCAGGTCCCACAGCTTTTCCAGTCTTCATACTTTGCACGACCTTCTTCACTTCATCCACAGTCACCTCTTGTACCACACCTACATTTGTTCTACTTCTACTTCTCCACTCCAATCATTCTCTTCGTTCATTAGTCTCTCAAAATACCCTTTCCAACGTTTCCTTATATCCTCCTCATTTGTCAGAACTTTTCCTTCTTCATCTTTTATGCATTTTACATGTACAATATCCCTTGCTTTCTTCTCCCTTGCCTTCGCTAATCGGTACAGATCTTTTTGTCCCTGTGGGCTATCTAGTCTTTGATACAATTTATTTTGTACTTTAGCCCTGGCAATAGCGACCGCCTTTTTGGAATTCCTCTTACTTTCTGTATACCTTATTTTCTTTTCCTCTTTTAAAACTGTATCCCTTTCATCAACTTTCTGCCACTCACGAAAAGCCTTCTTCTTTTCTTTCAAAACATTTTGTACTTCTTCATTCCACTACCAGGTTTCCTTATCTATCTTTCCTTTTCCTTTCGTTTCCCCAAAGACATCCCTCGCCGTACATCGCATACATGTTGCCATTTCATTCCAACATTTATTCACTGACTTCCCTTCCATATCATTCATTTCCAACATTTTATCCACGACTCTCGTTCTAAATTCTCCTGCATACTCATCCTTCTCCAGCATATACCATTTTATTTTAGGTGGGGGCTTTGGCTTGTTACTTGAGAGCTGGACCTTGATCTTTACCTCCAACACAAGTAGTCGGTGTTGGGGAACCAAGGCTTCACCGGGTACCACTTTACAGTCTTTAACTATTCTAAGAGTATTCGTTCTAAGGAGGAAATAGTCTATTTGGGTGGTATTATTGCCGCTACTGTAGGTTATTAGGTGTTGGTCTCTTTTTTTGAAAAATGTATTGACTATGGCAAGATCGAAAGCCGTTGCCATTTGTGATAGATTCTCTCCATCTTTATTCCTGTTTCCAAAACCCCACCCCCCATGTACTCTTTCATACCCTCCTTTATCCTGCCCACGTGACCATTAAAATCCCCTCCAATGTAAACATCCTCATCCTGTGGAATTTCCATCATCACTGCATCGAACTCCTCCCAAAACTTCTCTTTCACTACATCGTTACATCCAGTCTGTGGTGCATACACACATTTGTGTCATGCTTGGACAAGCTTAGTAATTCATATGAAAACTGTGTTTATAACATACCTATGAATAATAAAATTATGTATATTAAACATCTCAGCTCTAAAATGTAGGTAATTGTTTGGGATAAAATTTTGAACGAAGCTATAGGTATTAATCAGTGTTAACGTAAATAGGTACGAAATAATTAAACCTGACATGAACCACAAAGTACTTAATTATTTTCATTACCTACGAGTAACATAAAGTACCTACTTACCAACGAATTACTGCACTTAGATATTCGACGACAGCGGAACGTACTCACTCAATTAAATAACTGTCATGACTGTGGTGTATGACTGTGCAAAGGCAAGCGAGTGACCGTTTTCACCCCTCCGCGCTCCGTGGTCTCGCTCGCTAGTGGCGTGATTGTTTGAAATAGTACTATTTTGTATCTCTTTTTGTCACAATAAAGAACAGTCGGAGTCGTATCTAAGTGGGTAAGAAAATAATGTAACCTTGTGAAATTTCACTAAAACTCCTATCTGAGATAGGATTACAATATTTCGTCAAAGTCACACAATTGGTTTTGACTAACAACCCTAAGTGAGTTACGTCACTTAGTCATATTTTTTACCGAATAAATTTTAGATACGTTAGCAATATAAATATCAATATCTAGAGATGCGATGTACATACAGATACGTGAATTAGTGGAAAAAGTAGAGAACAACCCGCAGAAAGCCACTGTTAGTCCTAACTCAATTTGCCAAAAAACTGAGATAGGACAGTTAGTCATGCGAGGGACGATATGTAAAAAATTGATACGAGTCCATCTCCTCGAGGCGGCATAGTGCCCAAAAGGCAGCAAAAAAGACTTATCATCCGACCGAACGACTCCGTTTGATTGTATGTAAAGTTTTTTTTGGAAAATAACCGGGTTCGATTCTCGAGACTAGTACGAATTATTTTTTTAATCTTTGATTGCAGTTTTTCTTACAGTCCGAGACATGGTTCTTTAGTTCAAACTCTATCACTTGTAGTTTCTGACTTTCCCATACTGACCTATGTTGATTGATCACCCCGACTTATCTACCAGGTAGGCAGTCACGGAGAACACTTCTTTGGAATAAAACAAATAACTGACGTCACAGCGCCAAAGAAAAGACTTAACTTGAAATTACGTGTTATCCAACCGGACAATTACCACTTATTTCTCGAGTGACACTCGGAGGACGGCCTTTATTGTAAAAGTACGGTTGGCTGCAAGTCAAGCGTACATTACACATTCTTAAAAGTTTTAAATCGAAGCGACACGTGTTATGTGCTGCTGACGACCGTGTTTACTTCTTGATATTATGCCATTGTTAGATTAAAGTGATAGGTATTGTAATAATGACACTGAAACGGTACTCAGTCTAACTTGAATAAGTAGTTACTAATCTTTATCTTGTAATACAGCATATTCCAAGGTGTGATACGCAAGATTAGTGATATAAACAATGTAAATGCAAGACGGAATAAAAACGTAAAAATAAATAAAAACCCGATCACGTTTATAGAAGTCAATTGGTTGGGTCGCAGACGGAGGCCTCTGTGCGGTTTCTCGTAATTTGTAGGTAATATCATAGATAATATACAGCGAACAAAATGTCCAGCGCTGAAGACGGACATTTTTTTTATGCACAACGGGTTTAATTATCCTTTTTCTCATGTAAGTGACTGCTGTGTTTATGAGAAATTAGCTCTCCGGCCGCGGCGCCGCCTGTGTAGAATAACTTTATCACGGAATTTTGTTAATCCCACGGGAACTACTTACTTTATCGGGATAAAAAATATCCTATGTCTCAATCCAGGGTGTATTCTACCTATATACCAAATTTCATCCAAATCCGTCTATCCGTTTCGCCGTGATTGAGCAACAAACAAACAAACTCTCGTATTTATAATATAGTTAGATAAAATATCTTTGATCTGAAATACTTACAAAAATAACTTTTAGTTAGCACTTCACACCTGATGTTAAATGAAGATGAGGCCGAAGGTGGAAGTGTACTGACCCGAAAACCCCAACACATTTGGGGGACTGTCTATCTTATCTCTGACAACCGGAACACAACAATGCTATTAACATTGCTGTTTGGCAGCAGATTTAGATAAGATGGTGGTAGCTAATGGTGATCAATTAACGTATGTATTTATATGGGTGATTTATTTATTTTATTAAAATTATATAATTATAATAATAATAAATAGATGGACATACACACAATGCCATCTAGTTACACATTAAGCAAGTTATAGGCTTGTGTTGTGGATAACCAGATGGTCGTTAAACGACATAAATACACTTTTTTTACAATTACGCCATAGAACGTGGAAAATAATTGATTAAGTTATACGAGAATTTCAGTACATTTTTTTTACTCTGCATTGGCTAAAGTCGGTTATTTTTGTTAAAAGTTTTTTTTCAACATGTTATTTTCCGTCCGTCAATAGACCGGCGAAGTCCACACATTACGATAACCAAAGTAAAATAGAATACTATCGCTAAAGAGCCAGAATCAACTCGCCATTAGCTGGAAGGCAGATAAAGATTCCTTCAAATATTTATCCTAGATTACCTAATATAAGTCTATCAAAATATTTACATACATTACTCACTTATTTTTCAAACCTATTCACCTATTTAATCAATTGGTATCCTCCAGGTCTAGTCTGGAGGTTAACTCTATGGATTTTTAGACCCAATACGGGTCGGTACAAAAATAAACTTGTATTGGTTGTATGAAGTAATTTTTTTTATATTCAACTATTTTACAAATTGGAAATTTAGAAAACCCCTGATAAATCGAATAATTATGTCATCCAGATGGACGAAACGAACTATGTTGAACGCTAAATATCCTTCGGAACAGCTTAACCGAAAAACAAAACTTCCTTGAAACATGGCTAAGAATCTAGCCCCGGGTTTAATCTTCATCATCTCAGCCCGTAAACAGCCCACTGCAGGAATATAGGCCTTCCCTCGTATAATGAGGGAGTATGAGCCATAGTCCACCACGCTGGCCCAATGCGGATTGGGGACTTCACATGCCTTAAAAATCCTAAATTGAGAGACCGCGTCTTAACCGCTTAGCCACCGATGCTCTTTTAATCTTAAATATATATAAAAAAAAACCCTCAAAGATTATGATATCATCGAAACACTAACACAAGAATCGTGGCCAACGGTCGAGTAGCTACTTTTTAAAATATTAGGCGTCTAGTAAACCATCCGACTGAAATTTACTGCCGGCGGTCGTGAAACCACCTTCTAAAACGTTGTGCCATTTTTATATGCACCATGAGTTAGCACTTGACTTCAATCACACCATGAGGTCGAAGGTGGAGGCGCACTGACCCGGAAACCCTATCTTATAACTGGACTGGATAATTGGAACACAATAATGCTATTAACATTGCTGTTTCGCGGTAGATTTAGATAAGTAAGACGGTGGTAGCTAGGGCGATATTTAAAATGCTCTACCACCAACCATACCATACCGAGTAATTACATGATCCATGGAGGCTGTCAAAATTTAGATGTGTTTAATGAAAAAATATAATTTAGTAAACAATCACAGTTGGTCGTTTCGGTTGAAGGCGCTTCCACCTTCGGCCTCATATACACTTAACATCAGGTGTGATTGAAGTCAGGTGCTAACCCGTTGTGCACAAATATCAGTATTATAAATTGTAACTTCACTGACATAACCTTACAAATACAACGTGCTTATATACTATATGGACATATTTATCAACCAGTAGTATTTGCCTGTCTTCATCGTAATTTGTTATCGCACATTCATTATGTATTAAAGGAGCGCCCCGTGGTGATAGTAGGTGACATTGATCATGAATGACGATGTGTTGGCGTATAGACTGGCTGATATTCGGGAAAGGTCGTGTCATCGTCGTGTCGTTGTCATGTCTAAACTACTATCAGCCGCACTCGATGACGTTTAACGGTTACTTACGTCAGCCCTTAGTGTAGCCAACTCTTGATCTTTCATGTACTGTTGCTAAGGATATTTTTTTAGATACCAAGAAAAGGAGTTTCAGTAGATAGATAGATAAAGCGTTTATTTGTATATTACAGAAACACATACAAAAATATTCGACGCAACAATAATTCTGCTTAGTGTTATTCTTACAAAATGTAGCCTTATTTCACAGTAATAAAAGTAACAGCAAAAATTAAGTACAACTGTTACAACTTATAATAGAGTTGTATGTGTATCTGTACCACAAATGGGCCGTCGCTCAGTGTGGATCCTCACCTAATCAGTAATTATCGTGAGACAGGTAGAAATCTAAATTTTAAATGTCGCAAAATGATTCATGTTGATGCATTAAAGCGTGTTATATTTAAGAATAAAGTTAAATATTTTTAAAAGACTTTATATTATCTCAAATTAGGTTTCGTAATCTTTAAATTTTTACACCATGTTTACTATTTAGCAACAATAATTGCTGCGCTTTGTTCTCGCTCTAAAAGATTCAAAACTACTTGCATTTTGGACTGCCGCTACATAATTAGCTTATCAAAAGTGATGATAGAGCTTGTCGCTTTTCGACAACCTACCGACACGTTTATATTAGGCTACGACTGTGGTCTTCGTTCATATATAAGGCGTTCCTATATGTTTTTAGATAAGGCATCCGTAATCGTCGAATCAAATTAGTGCCCTACCAGTCATGTCGTAACACTGACATTTTAACTTCTGAAGGGTTTTTCGATCACCCCACCGTGTTACACGTGTCTTAAGTGCTAAAGTTGCAAGTTTTAGCACCTGGACAATTAGATTTTTAGTAATTTTAGTTGGTCGAACAGTTTGATTTGGTTATTATAGTGAATTGATAGTGAAGTGGTGTTCACAATGGCTGAGGATTCCAAGCCCTTACTATCGTGAGTAGCCTGTTATTCTTTACGAGCGTGAGGGTATTAATAGAAAACTTGATTAAAGCAAAGAGAACTCTTACAACTGTGTTCTGCTGAATGTTTAGCTGTGTGTTCTGCTGAATGTTTAGCTGTGTTTAGCAATGTTGTTTACATTGAGCCACGGAGGCGGTTAAAACGGGTATGATCTAAATTAATAGAACCACCATAGATGTATAAATATAATCATAATTAGTTAAATCCAATCGTAATTCTAATCGCGATCATTATCACCCGAGACTTGAGTGGCTACTTCCTGATAGGTGACACTTAGGCTGTTTCAATGCCAAATAAGGTGTGGGACGTAATCGTAAGTATTGCGTGATCTTCACATCTAATGCAGGAATTGGTCTAGGCAATTAGTCCCTCAATTAAAATACATTTTGCGACACTGGACGAATCTATTTAGGTATGACGACGACATGTTTGGTGTGATGGTTAGCAACTCTGACCACTATACCGAAAGGTTGCGAATTCGAAACCCGCTAGGGGCATATGTTTGTGTGATGAATACGGACATTGTGTACCCGAGTTATGGATGTTTTCATTTATAATAAGTATTTATTTACAAAAAAAAATATGTATTTATGTAGTATACCAACCATCTGGTAACCACAACACAAGCCTAAAGTTGCCTACTGTGGAACTAGATGGCGCTGTGTGTATGTCTGAGGATATTTATTTATTTCTTTATGAGCAAAGGTACTTGAGTTTTTCCTTGTAGTGTGAGTTTACAGTGGCAATGATTTCACTACACTACATACTATTCCAACCTTATAAACCACATTTACTGCAAATAAATGATTTGTTTGATTGATTGATTGATTGATTGACAGATTAGTTGACACACCTTAGGCCGTTTTATATACAGGGGAGTCATAAATGCTAGATTCCTTTCCAATTATGATAGTACCCTCGATTTTCAGCAAATAAAATGTTTATAAGAGCACACATCATCATAATATCTGCTTGTTGTGATGCGGGCAGCGCAGGACCGATCGTTGTCGAGATCTTTGGGGAAGGTCTTTGTCCAGCAGTGGACGTCCGATTACTTAATTTAGAGTGTTCCTAATTAGATTTCCTACAAATAGGATAGTGTAATATGCCCTTTATGTTCAGCAGCAGGCTTCCCATGGTTGATATGATGATGAAACGATGAGTGGGGTGCATAAATCATTAAACAAAGGTGATACCATTAAAACTTTTCATTACCACCCCTTTATTATTCTGAATACCAGCCTTTTTGTACGTCAGACTGTTTGTAAGCCCGACAATCGGGCCGATTTTTTCACCGACTTTTATCATCAACTTTATTGTTTACCCGCCCTTTGTAGGACGTGTGCGTTTCTATATTGCAATTTGCAATATGTATGTTTAATTTTTTTGCCTACTGTAAATCGGTCACTGATTATCGGACGAGGGCGGGCAGCCTATATTTGTTGCAAATCAGGTCTATCACTCTTTGAAAGGAATCTATCCGTGCACGAATCACCTTGTAGGTTTAAGTGATGATAATACTTAGATATCTTCTTCTTTTTAATCTTACTTTATTTTGGGATTTTTATCCTTTTGGATATGTCAATCCCATTGTACAGACGAATCATCCTAAAAGTATCATATGGGCTAAAGTGTTACCTCCAAAAATTTTTACTTTTCTTATTTTCCTTACCTTTTTATTATTTTAATGAAGTGTTTACGGTTTATTTTCCTTTATAAAAAGAAAAAAAAATCCAAATAGAAAAAAAATCGAATAAAAATTGTCTTAGCCGGATTCGAAAACCGTGTCTTTTCGAAAGACGTTACCTAAGCACTCGTGTCGCTTGCCACTAGACCACGATATCAATTAGCAGAGCTGACGAAATTTTCTTACTCATTTATATGTGACATATTATTATGGATTTGGTTTGAGTGTTGATATTGTATGAATACTTTCTAATAGATGGTGCTAGAGTGCTTCGGTCCATACGGTCCATATAATACTTTTAGCGAGATCCGTGTGGACCTAAGCTAATTATCGACAGAGAGAATAGATATCTTCATTATTAATAGTTAATGTCATTATACCTGTTTTTTTTTTAATATTTCGGACACTTACACCAATCATCTAGTCCCAAACTAAGCAAAGCTTGTACTATGGATACTAGATAACGGATAAACATCCATAAATATTTATATAAACATCCAAGACTCTGGAATAAAGGTTCGTATTCATCACACAAACATTTACTCCTCGCGGTATTGGAACCCGCAACCGTTGGTTTCGCTGACAGGGTCATTATCCACTATACCAATCGGTTATCGAAATACCATAAACCATAAAACTTGCACTTCAAAATCGGTCAAGCTGTTTAGGCTGCAGGAAGTAACATAGAAATCTACGTACCTACATAATCGTATACTCGAAAAACATTACCTTCCTTTCTGGGAAGAAATAATATTGATTTCAGAACGTCCTCCTTAATATAAGTAAGTTGTCCGTTTCAAAATTAGCAAACCATTTTTCAACTTTTTTCAAACATATGTTTTCAAAATTTTCAGTTCACTTTTTTATCTTGTATACCTACAGTCAATTTCAAAGTATGTTCGAGCAAAGGAAGAGCGAGGCCTCCTGGTACAAGTATCCTAAATACTTAAAAGGCTGGTCTCAACCTCTGATTACAATAATGTACGACTGTAATTTGAAAATAAAGATTTTTGTTTTGTATTTGTATTGTATTGTATTGTATTTTTCAACTTGCTGGCATTAAGCAGAAATTTTACAAATTCATGTAAGTTCGGCGACAATGTAATATTATGGTATCATCGAGCTGATCCGATGATAGAGCCGGGATGTAGGGACTCGAACTCCCTGATGGCAAATGGCAAGGTAATCGAAGTTGGGCTAGTTTATTTTGTTGTCATGAGTATCCATGTTGTTCCATCACACATTACACATATATTCTCCATATGAACTTTATAACGAAAGAGCATATAACACTAATCCGGGTTTTGTTGATTATTTTCCAAATTATTCCAAAATATTTCAACGTGTTTGTGCCGTAGCGAAGGAAAATTTTATTAAAGCTAAAATTAAAAATAGTGCAAATGTTGTGAAAGCCACAAGATAAGTTATAAACAGCGAAACTGGAAAAATCAACGCTTGTAATTCTAATATTCGATTAAAAATTAATGATTGTGTTCTTAATACAGAGTTAGAAGTTGCAGAGGCATTTGAGAAATTTTTGACAGTTATTCCAATTTTAACTACTGAATCACTCAACTCATCGCCCACCGTAGCTGAATCTTTACTTAAAATGTATAGCGATAGCGATACTCCGAGTGTGGAATTAAATATATACACGTTAGTCCCAGTGACACTATAAAAGCATTTAAATCTTTGCAAATGAAATATGAAGTGATAATTTTTATCCTACGAAATAAATATTTTTTTGATTTTGATTTTGACACATGATGACGAGGGTCTGGAGAAGGTTGGTTTTAAAAGTTTTTTTAATGTAGAACTTATTTTGGAGTCGTTTTCAAAATTATACCATAAGGAGTCTAAATATAAGAACTGCCCTATAAGTACTAGAAGGCCAAATGGTATATTGTGACATACTAGAATGAATAAGTAGATGCCTATTGCCTTAACATCATCTTGTCTCCAGCCATCCAATAACTTAAAGGTCGTTGATTCACCTCGAGAACTAAAGTGCCGTAACTAAGTTTGTTCACATTTCGCGCCACCTTTATAGTGAAGTCTCGCCTCCTAAATCCTTATTTGACCCCTTGACTTTTAAACTATGTTGTAACCAAATCAAGTTACAATACTGGGGATAATACTTACGTGTTCTAAATCTCAGTGTCGATTGACATTAGTATATCTCTTACTTGTCACAGAAGATGGTAGGTAGGTAGGTGGTTAAAAATGTCCGCCTGGCTAGTTACCACCATCTTATCTAAATCTGCCGCCAAGCGGCAATGTTAATAGCATTGTTGTGTTCCGGTTGTCAGAGATAAGATAGCCAGTCCCCCAAATGTGTTGGGGATTCCGGGTCAGTACGCTTCCACCTTTGACCTCATCTTCACTTAACATCAGGTGTGATTGAGGGCAAGTACGAACACGTCCTGCATAAAAAAAAAGAAAAAAAAAGGGAAACTTAGTGTAAGTAGGTACGTCTTCTTCTTCAAAAGAGCTATATTGTCGGTGGAGTAATGACCACATCTCTGTTTTCCGCCCTCGATTTAATCTCTTGGTACGACACGACATTCACCTTTTCTTTCACTTGGTCAAAGTTATTGCGTCTAGGTCTTCCCCTTCCTCTGTTTCCTTCAATCTTTCCCTCAATTATGTTCTTCAAAAAAATGGCGTGTCGTATCAATTGTTATCTATATCCTTTCATATGACCTGACCTATCATCTTTCCTCTTCGGTTCTCAACTGTGGCAACAGGCATCTCTTCTCCATTACCATCTCTTCATTTGTTCTTTCCTCTGTCCAGCTTCGTGTAAAAAATCTAGAATCTATAAGAGTGAAGAAGACAATTCAACTGGTATATATTTTCTTTATTCAAGAGACAAATAGTTACATAACTTACAAAAACTATTTTAAACCTATACATATGTAAGTAACTATAACCTGATATCAACAAATCGCCGTTTGGTTTCGGCACTGATCATCCAAACACTAATGTTTGGGATATCTGATCCTCCATTTGGGATAAAGGTCGTGACGTAATGTATGTCTAAACAACATTTCGTATACATCGATTATATGCAATAATAAGTATTACATGATACGTAGGTACCTACATAAAGTATGTCATTAGAGATTGCCTTCAAGACCGATGTTTTGATTTTTGTGAATTATTAGGTCGATACTGATTAAATCAATTTCAGACACCTTTATAACCCCCGACGAAAAGCGAAGAGTGTTTTGTGTTTGACAGGGTTGTGTGTGTGTCCAGTCTTTGTCCAGATGTATCTCAGTAACGGATGGTCCGATTTGAGTGGGGTTTTTTACGAGAGGGCAGGTTCTTACCTATTCAAAGATATTTAAGTTTAAACACTATTGCTTGGTGTCTTTGCTTAGCTGCGGTTTCACACACTGCAGGTGCCACGGAAGATCAGCTTTGCAAGAGCGACCACTATTTATGCTGAGTGGTAACCTTTTTTGATAACCAATCCTATGTTTAGTTCCCACCATTTGTACTAACTTTTACTATTAATGTTATCAAAATAAATAACTTTCCTTCTTTCTATAGTCTTTCGAGAGTTTTATAAATTTTCAATTATTTATAGTTAAGATTAAATCCGGGGATAGGTTAGCCATGTTTGATGGAAATCGGTGAACCCGTTCCGAAGATACGTCTATAGATGATATAATCGCACACACACTGACATACACCCACAGACACACGCACAGACAGACAGCCCATAGTTAACAAATGTTAAATAAATTTTCAATTTGCCTTCTTCTTCAATTTAAGAGCTATGCTCTTGTCGGTGGAGTAACGACCATGTCTCTCTACTTTCCGCCCTCGTTTTAACCTCTTGGTACGACACGACTTTAACCTTCTCTTTCACTTGGTCAAAGTAATTACGCCTAGGTCTTCCCCTTCCTCTCTTTCCTTCAATTTTTCCCTCAATTATGTTCGTCAAAAAAATATCATGTCGTAACAAGTGACCTATCATCTTTCCTCTTCGGTTCTCAACTGTGGCTAACAGGCATCTCTTCTCCTTTACCATCATTAACACCTCTTCATTTGTTCTCTTCTCGGTCCAGCTTATTTCATCCATTCGTCTCCAGCACCACATCTCGAATACCTCTAACCTTTCCCTATCCCTTTGTGTTAAAGTCCATGTCTCACAGCCGTATAAAGCTATACTCCATACATAGCATTTTATCAGCCGCTTTCTAGCTTTTTTGCTTATTTTAGCTTTAAATAGATGTTTTTTGTTATTAAAAGCCCTTTTTGCCATCGCTATCCTTATGACTATGTCTGGAGTACACCTCGAGTCACTTGTGATCAAACTTCCTAGATATTTAAACGAGTTGACCTGTTCTATTGTCTTGTTGTGAATATTTATAGGACTATGTGCTGGTTTTGACTTTGAAGTTACTAGTGTTTTTGTTTTTGAAATATTGATTTTGAGTCCTGTTTCCTTGAATATGTTATCCATTTCTGAATTAGATCCTGTAATTGATGTGAGTTTTCAGCTAGAGCTGCTATATCATCTGCAAACCTGATAAATTGAATTTGCCTCAGATAATTCCTCACTAACACACCTATAGTTTAGTACGTTTCAACATCGATGGGCTCACCCCCTATCACCTGTGCATTTCTGTATATTTCATAAGGTGAACCGTGGATAATAATAAATAAATATCTTTGCACAAACACACAGCGCCATCAAGGTCCACAATAAGCATCTAGGCTTGTGTTATGGATACCACATGGTTGATCAAGTACACAAATACATTTTTTTTTTGTAAATAAATACATGTATAAATGAAAAACATCCATAACTCGGGAACACATGTCTGTATTCATCATACAAACATATGCCCCTAGCGAGACCTAGAACCCGCGACCTTTTGGTATAGTAGCAAAGTTTCTAACCACTACACCGAACAGGTCGTCTGTCGATGTTGTTTCAATAATTAAACATTAATGTTTGGAACACCCAAACACTATTGATTGGGATATCTCTGACCACACCATTTGGGATAAAGGTCGTGACGTTATGTATGTGTGTAAAAGATTGATTTGCAGTTTGCTCACCAGACCGTCCCTCTTCCTCTGGTTCTTGACACACTTCATCAGCAGATGTACATCATTGACTTCCTAACTAGGTATATAGTATTAGGTCTTTACCTATGAAATTGGAGATTTTTTTCTTCGTTAATCATATGTACCAACTCCTACGATTCTGTAGCTATTTCCAAATTTGTTTTTTATTTGGAAAATAGAATATACCTTGTAGGTTTAAGTATTGATAATACTTAGATATCTTCATTATTAATAGTTAATGTCATTATACCTGTGATTAAAGTTTACTAAGCATGTCGCAATGTTTGACCTTAATTTGCATTCATCATCATCACATGCGCCACAGGACGTCTCTATTCTGCCTGAGAGTGTCTTTGTCAAAATGAAAGGTCTCTATGTGCTCTTCATTTCAAATGACAGCTGTCAAAATCATTTATATTGGGTCTTTACCTATGAAATTGGAGTTTTTTTTCTTCGTTAGTCATTATCATTCCTGCGATTTTCAAAGCTATGTCCAAATTTGTTTTTTTATTTGGAAAATGGAATATTATTTCAAGGTTTCACATGAAATATTTTTTAATTTCTGGGCTAAATTACATAATAAAAAAAATTTGAAGAGAGCTCTCTTCATGTGCTTCCCATAATCATTTCTTAGATTCGCTGAAACTTTTATAAAGCGGTTACTTTTAAAAATTAACGCTGCCTATACTTAATGTTATCCGATAATACACACAAAGTTTAGCTAAATTTGGATTTGCTGTTCCCAAAAAAAAAAATCAAAAATGTTTGTATGGAGAAAACAGTCTTAATGAAATTCTTCATACAAAACGCCAATTTCATAGGTAAGGAAGGACCTAATGTTATAAATGCTTAAGTTTGTGTGTATGTATATTTGTTACCTATTAACACCTAAGCGGCGATACGGATTTGGATAAAAATTTGTTGGTAGACAGGTTAGGATCGAACGAAGTCGCAGGCGGAAAACTATTTGTTATAATTGTCATTACAACGTTTACTTGCATGTCTGACAAAACCGTTACTTGAAGTATTTCTTGTTATGGTGAGTTTTTCGGCAATTTCGTTAGTTGCCGAAGAATTGAAAAAGATTACTAATATCTTGTTGTTTCACAACAGTTTGGCGTTTATGGGAATGTAGGTAGGCCTCAATTTTGACACGCAGAAACCGTGACGTAACCATTATGCTTGATATAATTCTGTGGTCTACTTGGCTGAGGGGTCCTATAAACTCTCTTTTTATTAGACACTAGCTTCTGTCCGCGACTTCGCTCGCGTAGATTTTACGGTTTGTTACAGAGAAGTGAAATGACGTTAGGCTCAGGCCTTTGTCTGTGCAAAAGCACAAACTGAAATAAGTCCTACATTAAAAATACTGATAAATCCTGTTTTTGAAAGAGAAACCTCTCGAGTTTCTTCCTTGTTCCTTGCCTTTTGAACAAGCACTCGCTTAAAAAATGTAAAATCTGACTATTTAATCTGTACCTACAAAATAAAGCATTTTTTGAATTACACTATACCTGCAGATTTTGAAGGTCGCAGGTTCAACGGCCTACCTGCGTCTTCGAATAACACTGCCCTGTATTTGATAATGATAACTGCGTACGTTTTTAATATTTTTTTGATTATTTCGATAGGACGATAAGCCGGGGAGTTGAGTTGATTTGTTGGTTTGGAAGGTTTAGATAGTATTATCTACAACTAGGGTTCCATAAACTTCCGTATCTAATGTGGTATTAAGTATAAATAATCAATTGAACCATGACTAAAGATCATAGTAACCAGTTGTCATTCAAACTGTATTCGTCCACGTGTAAAAAATTAACCATATTTTCTGTATTTAAAATTTTAGTAATATTTTTTTATCCACAACGGGTTAGCACTTGACCTCAATCACAGTGAAGATGAGGCCGAAAGTGGTAGCGTACTGACCCGGAAACCCTATCTTATTTGGGGGTACTGGTTATCATATCTCTGACAACCAGAACACAATATTACCATTAACATTGCTGTTTGGCGGCAGATTTAGATAAGATGGTGGTAGCTAGCCAGGTGGACATTTTAATATGCCCTACCACCAACCAAACCGAGTACTAAATAATATGTACCCCGCTGGTTGGTTCGTTCTATTCTTTTTACGTGCCGAAACAATATGGCATAGGATTGATTTTTATGGTCGATTATGTTACTACCTATACAAAAAATTTATAATCATTCCAAAATTAGCATAAGACCATTCCTCGTGCCACCGTTGCTTGACTTGACAGATTATTAATAATTATAATATCACTGTAGCGTTTCTGATAAAGTCAATTCGATTGTTACATTGTAGTACAATCAATTATCTTAATCCTTGATAAAATATATTGTAGGCTGTAGTAAAATATAATTATGACATAATGATGCGTCTGCGAATGCAGTAGGTACCTACCGTGAAGTTGTAAATATAGGTGGAGGTCATATAAATCTAAGTGAAGCTAGAGAATTTGATGTGATTCATCTTCGGCAACATTGCCACTATTCAGCAGGTAAGATTGTGGTGAAACGCGTATCTAGTCGGTCTTAAGTTCTTAGAAAGGAGGAAGACATAATTAAGTTTTTCTATCTCCATGTATGTTTTGAGAAATGCGATCTCCACATTTATCTGTAGTTTCGTGGTTTGTTGATGTTTCGTCGTAGGCGAGGCGATGGGCTCATCCCCTGTCACATGTGTTCTGTATAATTCGAAAGGCGAACGGTGGATTGTTTCAATCATAATTTTTTTATGTTTATCATTATATTTGTCTCTGACCACACGATTTGGGATAAATGTCGTGTACAGAAATCAATGGTAGAGTAACTATGAATTGAAAATTTTTAAAACTCTCGAAAGACGATCATTTCATTCAAATACACCAAACAACTGTGTTAAAAGCTTTCTGACCCTCTAATTTAAAAGTCACGCTCAAGTCGGACACAAACACAACGCCGTCAAACACAGCACCCGTCGTTTTTCATTGGGAGTTCAAAATCTATCCAGCTATTGGGATTTTTCTATATCCATGCAAAATTTCGTATCCGTGTTAATCGTTGAGGAGATACTTCTTCGGAAGACACTCCTGGTATAACTATCAAACTCACCGTGTATTCTTAGTATCCATTTCCCCTCGAGAGGAGACGATCCTGGCTACAGCATCAGTTCACGTCTATCATATAAATGTGTTGTCATTAGAACTGAACGAGTACGCAAAATTTCAACTCCTTGGGTAAACAGACAATGGTTCTACATATATACATATAAAGTAAGTTAAAAGCACATAACAGTTTTTTTGTATGCACAACGGGTTAGCACTTGACCTTAATCACACTTGATGTTAAGTCTTCACTTAATCTCATCCTCATCATCGTCATGAGGTGATAGCGTATTGACCTGGAAACCCCATCTTATTTGGGGAACAGGCTATATTATCTGTGAAAACCGGAACACAACAATGCCATTAACTATTTGACGGCAGATTTAGATAAGATGGTAGCTAGCCAGGTGGACATTTAAATACCCTACCACCATTAAACCGAGTACTTAACATGTCATACATAATGTCACGCCTGTTTCCCGTGGGGGTAGGCAGAGACCACAGATTTCCACTGGCTACGATCCTGACACACCTCTTCTGCTTCCTTCGCTCTCATAAGGTTGTTCATACATGCTCGTCGGTTTAGGGTACTCTTGACTTGGCCTTTCTTTAAAACGTCCCCGATTTGATCTTGGTACGTTCATGTAACATGCCGCCCGTTGGAAAGCTTGTAACTAATAAAAGGGTTTACACTATATATAATTAGTATATTACATGTTATAATAGGTATATAATTACGTCTTCACTCTTCATGTATATAGTATCTTATGTATGACCGCGGAAGCGAAAGGTTTTCCGCGTTCGATCCTATGGTGTTAGACAGCCTTTCTCTCTGCCTCATTTCGTCTGATTGTAATTTATACTTACAACACCAACATATACACTATTGTGTATTAACCGACTCCGTGGCCCAATGTAAAACAACATTGGGTTTACGATTCGGAGGTCGCGGGTGTACTCGATTTGGTTGGTGGTAGGGCATTTTAAAATGTCCGCCTGGCTAGCTACCACAATCTTATCTAAATCTGCCGCCAAGCAGCAATGTTAATAGCATTGTTGTGTTCCGGTTGTCAGAGATAAGATAGCCAGTCCCCCAAATCTGTTGGGGTTTTCGGGTCAGTACGCTTCCACCTTCGACCTCATCTTCCCTTAACATCAGGTGTGATGTCAAGAACGAACCCGTCGTGACTTCATTTTAACAGAAAGCTGGTAGTTACAGAGACGAAGGGATAACCCTAAAGAAATTGCAGTTTCGTAGAGAAAAATCATTACCTAATGTCTTATTTTGCAATTATAATGGAGTTTGGAAAATCCGCATCATCAAAATATCTCTACTCTGGCAGCAAACCTTATCAATGAAAAAAATTATCATCAAAATACAAAATAAATAGATTAATGAATGAATGACGACCGATTGGTGCAGTGGATAGTGACCCTGTCAGCGAAACCAACGGTTGCGGGTTCGAATCTCGCGACGGGTAAATGTTTGTGTAATGAATATTTATTCCTGAGTCATGGATGTTTATATAAATATTTATGTATGTTTATCCGTTATCTAGTATCCATAGTACAAGCTTTGCTTAGTGTGGGATTAGATGATTGATGTAAGTGTCCGAAATATTTATTATTATTTATTAATGAATGAAAATGCTTGACTTCTTGCTGAAAATGTCAAAAGCGCTATATGTATGCCTATATTATTTTAGGAGAACCTTCCATTCCTTATAGATTCAATATAAAAAAAAAATAGTTCGTAGTATAAAATTATCACTTGAAAACGTCACATTTTTAAGTTAATATTAAACCTATTGACAATGGTGTCGACTAAACTGAAGTAAAACCAGTTTTAAAGTAAGTAGTAATGTCTCTTACTCCCTGGAACAGTACGATGCGACGGCACCACTCCAAAACTGGGTTTAGTTTAGTTGGTGTACATCCGAATTGACACCATTACTGCTCATTCTCAAAGCTCGCTTCCCAAAGAAGAACGAGCAAGAAATTCAAGGGTTGCTTTTTTAAATAGGTTTTTGGGATACAATCTTTAAAATGTATTGTTTAATTAGAATGAATATTACTTGCTTATCATCCATAGTCAGAATCCCGTCATTGGAATTGGATTTTTTTTGAAGTCGGATAAACAATTTATGGCCAATGATCATACTAGGTGGTATACACTTGACACCTAGTGCTAAGTTATTCAAGTATAACTTATAAAATTATGACCAGGAAATAATGAAATAACAAATAATAATTTGTCATTGTTATTGATAATACGTTACCATGACTTATATGACTAAATGCTTAAGTAGCTATAAGGAAAAAATATATAACGTTTTACAATCGTCCAGTATTGGTAAAACAGACTGTTCGCGCGCCCTCTACCGGCAGGCTACGAAAACTTTTTTTTTACCGCTGTGAATCCGCGACGAACTAAAACGCGGTAGCTTCACTTCTCTATTCGAATTCCACCTCGACAATTCGTCCACCTATATTTTTTATAATTTATTTAACATAGTTATCAATATACGAGTTTTGTTGGAGATTATTTATTAGACGACTTTCTATACACTTGCCTGGCGTTTATTTGCTGAACAAAATCCAAAAAGAAAGGGACAAGAGGAAGGAGCGCATGCTGACCAGATCTCCCACACAGACTCTTAAAAAAAAAGATACAAATGGCCGAATTCAGAACCTCCTGTTTGAAGTCGGTTCAAAATAAAACTCACCATTGTTGTTGTAAATTTTATAAAGTACCTACAATAAAGCGTTTACTAACAAAAAAAAACATACAATTTAAGTATTAAAAAACTAAAAACACCAACAGTATACCATATCACTGTTATAGAAAGATATCTATCTATAAGAGTGATATGTATAACTATCTTATATCAACAGTATAACTATCTTATATCAACAGTATAACTATCTTATAGATAGCTTACACCAGTAGTTATGTTCTGATATACATACCGCCTCCGTGGCTCCAATGTAAACAACATTGGGTTTACGATTCGGAGATTGCGGGTTCGATCCCCGAGGGTTACATGTTTAAGTACTCGGTTTGTTTGGTGTTAGGGCATTTTAAATGTCCGCATGGCTAGCTACCGCCATCTTATCTAAATCTGCCGCCAAGCAGCAATGTTAATAGTATTGTAGTGTTCCGGCTGTCAGAGATAAGATAGCCAGTCCCAGATAAGTGAACACAAAGGAAATCTACAAGAATTCACATTAATAGATGTTATAAGCATTATAGAATTTATATAGGTATAAATTGAATTTAGGGTCTTAGAAACATAATTACTTATATTTCTCTTCTTTGCAGCATTATTACAGAAATTATATTATAGTAAACTAACACCAAACTTAGGTATGCCAATTAGTAATTCTTATTATGTTACTGACAATAATTGTCGTTATAATTGAATGGGGCACGTTTTAATTATATTACAAGAAAATTGGTACTTTTACATTATTTTTACATAAATATCAAATAAATATCAATAAAACAATCCTCAGTAATATACTTATAAATGCGAAAGTTTTTTATTAAAAACTGGTTTCGCGTTTGGCTACAATCTCACCTGATGGAAAGTGACGATGTAGCCGAAGATGTATCACGCGCACCCAGTAAATGCCTATTCACTCTAGACTTTAAGATCCCAAGGTTGTAAGTGTCGGGAAAAACCGACGCGGGCAGTGAGTTCCATACCTTAGCAGTCCGCATTATAAATGATGAATCAAAGAGCTTAGTGCGGATGTTCGGTATGTTGACAACATATGGATGGAAACCCCCCCCCCCCCCCCCCCGCGCCTGGTTGTCCGAAATGTATCCTGTAAAACACTGAAAGGCATGCAACCCTACGGCGGTGTTCAAGGCTTTGCAATTTGCCGGTGACCGTTGAGTCATCGCCTGTGAGTCTGGATGTTAAAGTTTTGATGTTAGTTTGTTTATTTGTCGGTTTGTTGTTCAATCACGGCAGGCGAACAGGATGAACGGATTTGGTGTATAGATAGGACATCCCCTGGATAAAAAAAGTAGGATATTTTTTATTCCGATAAAGCGAGTAGTTGCCGCAATAGTTGATTTTACATAAAGGTTTTTATTTTACAAAAAGGTTTTTTGTTGTATTGTGTTTTGTAAAATGTATGTTCTCCTTTTGTACAATAAAGTGTATTTGTATTGTATTGTATTGTTTTTATATTTCATTATTAATTATGAAATAGCCTGGCACGCGAACGATCTGATTATGTCCAGGGATAATTATCATCTCAATAGTCTGATATTTTATAATAAGCTTTGTTAATAAGTTTCTGTTTTAAAGTATCTTTAAATTTAGTGAGAGGAAGATTTTGTATATCAACTGGAACCTTATTGAAAAACCGTATACATAACCCTTTGAACGAATTACTGACTTTGCGGAGGCGACTTATGTGACCTGCAAGTTTATCTTTATTTCATGTATGGACAACATGTTTATCACAATTTTTCCTAAAAGATGCTATATTTTTCTTGACATACCTACATTAGATTTTCAAAAATGTATACTGTGACGAAAAGGCTAGAATTATATACACTTTAAAGGTAGGGGAAGCCGCGGGCGACGAGCTAGTCTGTAATATTAGTGTCATGTTATTGTACTCAATATCACGTACTTATACGAAGTCAACGGAAACAAAATGTTTTACATCCCTATTCGTAGACCATCGCCATGACCTTTATCTGTGAATTTCCTCGATGCATTCCGACCATACTGCCGCGTGGTTACCGTGATACCCATACGTAGCAAATGGAGATTGAAATAAATGCATAAATTGCCATGATTGGGCCATTTACTGAAATGAGTTTTAAGTTGTTTGTTTTCGTTACAATGTGACTTCGTAACCTTGTCTATTACGTTTCACTCTGTCATTCAATGTTATGGAAATGATTTGTAACTGGATGGAGTCCAATTGTTTAGGTATTTATATTTTAAAAATTTTTGTAATGGATATTAATAGAACACTCGTAACGCGGTATTTACCTTTAACAGACTTCAAATTAAAAAAAAATATATTTCAAGTCTGTTGAAGGTTCATTCATCACCATCTACCTAGCCACCACAATAGTCTGCCGCCAAACAGCAATGTTAATAGCATTGTTGTGTTCCGGTTGTCAGAGATAATTTAGCCAGTCCCAGCCAGATGGGGCTTCCTGGTTAGTTAGGTTAGTACTTTGACCTCATTTTCACATAACATCAGGTGTGATTGAGGTCAAGTGCTAACCCGTTGCGTATCGGTGTAGCCAAAACTGCGCTACATTGCCAGAGACAGACAAGTAGACGTTAAAATTATATCCTAAAGTTTAAGTTAAAAATTAAACATGCAAACTTCTTTCTTTAAAACTTTATCTTTTTTATTTTCAGATTCAAAGACGGCAAAGCGTCGTATGGCACAGATGGCCCGAAAGGGCGTCGGGTGATATTCTGTGTGCACGGCAACCCATCCACGGGGTGCTGTGCTGTCATAGAAACAAGCGCCGACGGAGACGAGACCCAGAGAAATGGCAGTATTACAGAAATTGAGAGTAAGTGTTTGAATTCCATTTGGAGAGAATAGAAATATAGCGGTGTGTAATATGATATATTTTACATATTGATATTCTTCTTCTTAACGAGTCGACGGCAAAAATTATTGAGGAATAGCGGGGTTATTGTATAATTTCATCCATATCGTCATCGATTACGTTCTGACCTGTGATTGGTTGGATCATCGCTCGTTCGACAATTATACGGTTTCTCATTGGTCAACGTTATTGATGACAATATCGATAAATTTATAGAATGTAGAGGTTCTGCAGCGTACAAGTGTCGAGACACGCAGGGCAGCATAGAAGATGCCGCATTGTTTATGACAAGCACCGTTTGTCGTCCATGTAGCCCCACTTAGACATTTTCTCTCAGCATGTACCGAACTCGGTATACGCAGGCTATTGAGGGGCTCACTGTAAATAAGGTAGTCGCGGGTTCGATTCCCAGATTCGATGTTTAAAGCAACGTGTTTACAACCATAAATAAAGATTAAGAACAAATTAAGTCTTCAAAAAATCCGACAGTGTATTTTGAAACGAATGTAGTGAAGAAGACGGATGAAGATGTAAGAAAATTGCATTGATGAAAATGTTGAGATGGATGAGTGTCGTGATGAGGATGGATAAAATGAAGAATGAATACGTAAGAGGGAGTTTAAAAGTGGCACCCGTTACAGAAAAGTTGAAAGGAAATCGTTTGGCTTGGTATGGACATGTTATGAGGAGGGATGAAACGCATGTTACTAAGAGAGTGATGAATATCGATGGTTGGAAAGGAAGTGGAAGACCATGGAAAAGATGGATGAATTGTGTGAGGGGTGATATGAACGTAAAGGGCGTGAATGCGGTAACGGCTGATAGACGACATTGGAAGAAAAAGACGTACTGCGCCGACCTCAAATATATTGGAACAAGGGCAAGAAGCTGATGTAGCGGCACCTCGCACTTCAAAATCGATTAAGCTGCTTAGGCTACAGGAGGTAACAGAAATCTGCACACATGGCTCTCTGCCCTCTTGCCGAAAATTGTTCGCCAGATTTTCACTTGCCAACTAACGTTTCGCAGAATTTTATTTCGCCGAATAATCATTTGTTAACTTATTATATAATTTTGTTTTATTTCCCAACCTCACAACTACCAATTGTACGTTTGGTCTGCTTTTCATAATGACACTTTTTAAAATGCCAACTTTGAAGTAGCAGAATGTTTTAGTTTGCGTAATATTCCTTTACTTGTTCATTGTTTACCAAATGTTGAATGAAATAGGGTTTCATTTCTCTATGTATACATGTCAACCTAACAGAAGCGCATGGTGGGCGAGGTGGGCTCGCTTTGCTCGCCAACTTCGCTACCGCCATACCTTTCCAACCTAACCAACAGATGTCGGGGTGCCCCGAACTCCCGTGCTCGCTACGGTCGCGTAAACATTTTGTATAGTACTTACCCACATTCATCTAAATTATTGTTATTCCCTTTTAGGAGACAGTTTAGATCATTCAGTATGAAAAGGGAACTGTTACACCGACAAAACGTCATTTGTCTAATAGTTGTGTGGCCTAGTGAAATGTTTGACAAATGATAAATGTCTCAAACGTTTTGTGTCATTATAATAATCAGCTTAACAATGATTCTACCAAATGAAACGTTGTCATACAAAAATTTGCTAATCGTTAGTTGTCAAAGTGAAACATCGGCGATACGTTGGTTAGCAAGTGATAATCTGTCAAACAATTTTCAGCGAAAAGGCAGGATACCCTGCACACATACATACCTACATCCAAAACATTACTCTTCATTCTGCAGCAGTCGGGTATCAATAAATATTGACACACCTCCCGTGATATTTAAGTGGAGTATAAAATCAAAACCTATTTTTATTTATTCGTTTTATTAAATAGGTTTACAAATGCTTGTTGTATCGCTTAGGAGTAAAACCTTACGTATAATCGTTATTAGCTAAATGTAAATAATTGTATGTAAACACTGCATGCATCGGATAGAAATTACGTTTGTTAATGAAGAGGCTTGAAATATTTGCCAACAAACTGCTGTGTAAACATTGAGAAATTAAGTTTTGACTGTATTAGTCACCTTGTCACTATACAGTGTATTTAACTATTGTTATTATTTGTTGGTTAACGGGCGATAGGTCGGGCAACGCTCCATTCTGCTCAATCGCGTGCTGTTCGTCAATGGCTGATTTAGAATCAAAATCAAAAATGTTTTTATTTCGTAAGTTATAAGAATAACATTTGAAATCGTCATGACATACAGTTATCGCTCATTTACTAGGCAGTCTCCCCAGAGAAGAACGAGCAAGAAAGTCCGGGGTTGCTCTTTTTAAATAATTTGACAGCACTAAGATAGGCGTCCATTCATACGAGTGTTTCAGTCAATGGTCGACCAATTTATTATTGTTTTTTGTTTGTTTGATAAGGTTTATCACCAGGTGGACCCGTTTAAATTTGGTTAAGATGTGATGTTGCACTCCGGTGATAGAGATTACCATACTAAAGTCGATTGTTTTGTCAAGTTTTGGCGGTTCAATTGTTGATGCAGTTAAAGTATCAATGATTTTTTTTTTAATTTAATGTAATTACTTATGTGCATTTATCCGACTGCTCTTAGGGTCAGTTCACACCGAGACGCGACGCGACGCTGCGCGCACATTTTTCATAGAGCGACTCAGAATATACTTTATTCACTACACGAAAAGATACACATTACATTGTGAGAATTCAGATTACGTTGCACCACGCAGCACTGCGCCTCGAGGTGCAGCGCGAAATCATTGGCCTCTTTGAGTATCGTCGCGTCGCGTCGCGTCTCGGTGTGAATTGACCCTTAAACGGTGAAGGAAAACATCGTGAGGAAAACTGCATGCCTGAGAAATAAAAATTCAAAGGCATGTGAAGTCCCCAACCCGCATTGGGCCAGCGTGGTGGACTATGCCCCATACTCCCTCATTATACGAGGGAAGGCCTATATCCCTGCAGTGGGATGTGTTTACGGGCTGATGATGATATAAATATACGTAAAGTTCTGGTATCATTTTTAAATTATGGTTTCCTTAACATTTAAAAATATCCGATATTTTCTGTATTTGCTAATTGGTCTAGTTGGTTTGAATATAGTGATGTATTGAACCTGTTTGGTATAGTGGTTAGAAACTCTGTTGCTAAACCATATGGTCGCGGGTTCGAATCCCGCTAGGGGCATATACATGTATGTTTGTATGATGAATACAGACGTGTTCCCGAGTTATGGATGTTTTTCATTTATACAACATGTAACAGAATTAACGCAAAACCTCATACACCTCAAATGATTTATAATTTAATAAATCTATCTGCATAACTATTCAAATAATTTGAGGAATATCTTAAAAGTTACTAGCATTTTAAGTTGTCGTGTCCACATCATTTGATTAATAATTCTACAAAGTTTACTACCAGTTGTCAGTTACCCACTCGTGGAAAAACCATCTGTCACCATACAGTCATTGGCGAGAAAACAGTTGCAAAAGAAAAACGAAGAAAAAGATTGGTAGCAAAAGCAATTTATTTAAAATAATAAGGGCGTGGTCGTATCAAACACACAGACTTTAGAACAACTCTAGAATTGATCTCAATTTAATTAAAATTTTTGAAATTATTACCTATATTTTAACATAGTGCAATCGGCTCTACTTCCGATTCTGAACAAACTAATTTCTGGTTTTGCGTTAATTCTGTTACATGTTGTATATGTATTTATTTACAAAAAAAAATATATTTATGTATAGTATCTTTGTTCCGCCTCCGTGGCTCAATGTAAATAACATTGGCTTTACGATTAGGAGTTCGCAGGTTCGATCCTTTTCTTGGCTCATACTCCCCTCATTACACGAGGGAAGACCTATATCCCTGCAGTGGGATGTGTTTACGGGCTGTGATAATGAATAAACCTTATTATTCATTATGACCAGGCTGGAGGTGTGATTGTGCTAATGGGTTATATTATGTATGGCTCAGTACCGACCATCAACCATTGTTACTAAATATACTCCCAGCACTAATGATACCGTGCAAGCAGTTCCTCAGAATTAGTTGATCGTAACGGCTTCAAGGAGATTATATCGTTGTTAGTTCAGTCAGTTTTTTCCAGTCACCCACCTAGAGTAGGCTACTGCAACAACTGCCTTCTGCTGAAAACTTTATCCATAATTTTATATTCATTTGTGTGTCAATATATCTACAATACATAGATATGTATTTAAATATTAGTTAAGAAAGCACTACAATTATATTAAGTAAAAAATAGATGTTTATGGGTAGTTGATATGGAGAGTTGTGTTAATATTAAGTAGTACAGTGGCACCACTCTGCCTTTCAGCTCCACAGAATACCAGCGTCGTGGTTTCTCCAACCCGACACATGCTGAGTGGAGACCTTTTTGGATTTAGTATATTGTAAACTTATGTATAAAATTACTCTTATAACAGAAATCCAAGTAAATACTTTTCTTTCTTTCTAATTTAATTAATAACTAACTTACCGACCGCGGCTTCACCCGCGTAAAATTACTTGAAAAGTACCCTATGTTCACACCTAGGCTAATAACTCGTTAATCCGTTAATCGTTAATTAATTAAGTTAACATTTTAACTAATGGATTAACTTTTAAGTTGATTTTTAAAAATGTTAAGGGACTATTAATTAAAAAAATCGTCATCGATTACGTTGACCAATGAGAAACCGTAAAATTGTCGAGCGAGCGACGAGCCAACCAATCACATGTCAGAATGTAACTGATGACGATAACAATGAAATTATGTAATAGAACCCCTGGTACGATTCCCAGGCAGGACATGTACCAATGAGAATTAAAATTTAATTTAATTACTTATGTGCATTTATCCGACTGCTCTTAAAACGGTGAAGAAAACATCGTAAGGAAACTAGCATGCCTGAGAAATAAAAATTCAAAGGTATGTGGAGACCCCCAACCCGCATTGAGCCAGCGTGGCGGACTATGGCCCTATACTCCCTCAATTTGAGGGAAGGTCTATATCCCTGCAGTGGGATGTTTACGGTCTGATGATGATGATAAATGTATGCTACCTTATAAGATGAAGAGTGGATCGTCCTGGCACAGACATTTTTATGCTTAAAGGAGGTTCCACAACATATTATTAACCTGTTCTTTAAAATAATGTGTTTTTTATTGTTATTTCAGGACATTGTCACAGATCAAGAAACGAGGAAATAGACAAAAGAGCCCGAAGAAAACTCATCATAGCCAGTATATTATGTGTTGTATTCATGATAGGTGAAATTGTAGGTGAGTCTGATTCTAAATCTTTCACATAAGTAAGTTTGTTTAGAAATAGGTTTAGACGCAAGTATGCAATAGTAGTAATCAACTGCTCACCTGGTGAACCCGGATGACCGCACTGATCTCCACTGGCAAGTGATGGATCCCAACCCTTATGGCTATAGGTTGAGACTACAGACGCACACACAGATAGTCCCAGAAAGACTAGAAAGGATGCAGAAGGTCTCTGACAGCGAAAAGCACCAAAGCACAGTCACTTTTTCGACACAGCGCGCACAGTGGTCGTAAGGTCTCTGCCCCACTGTCAGAGGTCGACAGTAGGCGGGGGTGGGTGCGGGGAAAGGGGCCGCACCGTACATCAAAGAACACGAAATGGGCAAGTTGACCACAGATTGGTACTTGCATCTAAATATTCCAAACAAAGTTCTTCATCATTAGTAAGTAGTTCTCATGCAAGCTATATTCGACCACATTTAAAAAATATCCGATATTTTCTGTATATGCTAATAGGTCTAGTTGGTTTGAATATAGTGATGTATGGAACTTGTTTGGTATAGTGGTTAGAAACTCTGTTGCTAAACCATATGGTCGCAGGTTCGAATCCCGCTAGGGGCATATACATGTATGTTTGTATGATGAATACAGACGTGTTCCCGAGTTATGGATGTTTTTCATTTATGTATGTATTTATTTACAAAAAAAAATATATTTATGTAGTATATTTGTTCCGCCTCCGTGGCTCAATGTAAATAACATTGGCTTTACGATTAGGAGTTCGCAGGTTCGATCCCGCGGGGTACATGTTTAAGTACTCGGTTTGGTTGGTGGTAGGGTATTTTAAAATGTCCGCCTGGCTAGCTACCACCATCTTATCTAAATCTGCCGCCAAGCAGCAATGTTAATAGCATTGTTGTGTTCCGGTTATCAGAGATAAGAGAGCCAGTCCCCCAAATGTGTTGGGGTTTCCGGGTCAGTACGCTTCCACCTTCGACCTCATCTTCACTTAACATCAGGTGTGATTGAGGTCAAGTACAATGCCCGTCGTGCATAAAAAAAAAGAACCCCTCGCGGGATTTGAAGCCGCAACCGTCGTTTTCACAGACAGAGTCACTAACCACTACATCAATCTCATTAGTAATCATTCTGTCTACTTCTTAAACGTTCTTATTTATTTTTGATCTTCGCGTTTCCAGGAGGCTACTTGTCCAACAGCTTGGCGATCGCGACAGACGCAGCGCACCTTCTCACAGACTTCGCAAGCTTTATGATATCCTTGTTTTCGCTGTGGGTAGCAAGCAGGCCGGCCACGAGAAGGTATTGTCTTCTATTTATATTTATTTAAAGGCTTGGTATCAATTTACATGATTAATTTATGCAAGGTAACGATGAAGAGATGACATTGGAATTGGTTACTTTGGGATACCAAATTCAACTAAATATCAAGAGTGGTCATAAGTTGTACAATACAGATGAAAACATTAAAATGAATAGCCGTGTCGAAAAATAAAAATATTATTGAGTGTGATTATATTGGTACATCAATAGGAACAGAATTAAGTAAATGAAATGGCTTTTGATTGCATTTGTAGTGTGTTTAAAGTCTGTATAAGAGCTATTTGTTTTCAAATTTTATTCATTCTCAATTCAATATTAGCTTATTGTCAATTCAACTCCATCCCAAGCCATTCTCAACTCAAACTCAACTCAATTTCAATTCATTCTCAATTCAATCTGAACTCAATCTCAATTCAAATTCCATTTTAATTCAATCTCAACTCAATCCCATTTCAAGATCAACTCACAACCTAACCGATAGGTTAAACGGGAACGCTGATGACTGAGATTCATTCAGTATTTATCTCCTTTTCACAGAATGCCTTTCGGCTGGTACAGAGCGGAAGTGATAGGCGCCTTGACGTCCGTCCTGCTCATCTGGGTGGTGACCGGCATCCTCGTCTACATGGCAGTGCAACGCGTCATCTACCAAGACTTCGATATTGACGCTACCGTCATGTTGATCACCTCTGCGGTCGGCGTTCTTGTCAACCTCGTGTAAGATATCTTCAGCTGATTTTGTGACATAGCTAGCGTAGGGGTCAACGCTTCCACACTCCTACTGTAACTCTGATAAGTTAGACCTTTGGTTGGTGGTAGGGCATTTTAAATGTCCGCCTGGTTAGCTACCACCATCTTATCTAAATCTGCCGCCAAGCAGCATTCTTGTGTTCCGGTCGTCAGAGATAAGATAGCCAGTCCCCCAAATGTGTTGGGGTTTCCGGGTCAGTACGCTTCCACCTTTGACCTCATCTTCACTTAACATCAGGTGTGACTGAGATCAAGTACCAACCCGTTGTGCATAAAAAAAAGAAAGAATCGATTATGGTACTCCATACGATGTGAAAGAGATCTTTTTTGTAGATTTTTCTACCCTTTCGGCTGTGAGTGATACTGGTGTCGATTCGGATGTACACCAACTAAATTAAAACAAGTTTTAAAGTAAAGCTACTGACTCTGCCACTCAAGCCACTGCGGCGGTTAAGGGTTAGCCGCCAGCAGGTAGGTAGTGAAGGAAAATACCAATTGAGTTGGATATAGTGGGTTTATTGTTCATTCAGCTCACTCCCCTGCACCCCTCGGCAAATCTCCCCGTACGGTCACTGGCCTGAAGGTCTTGGAGCTGCAGTGGACGTAGTCCTCGAGTCCTCTCGTAGACGACACGAAGAGGTCAAGGCTGGATCAGCGGTTTTCGGGGGAGGGTAGATCTGCCCCGAATGTCTCTTTATCCCTGGAACAGTACGATGCGACGGCACCACTCCAAAACTGGTTTTAGCTTAGTTTAATTAGTGTATATTCGAATCGACACCATTGTATAATTGAACTGAATATCGTTGAGCGGCCTATACAGGGCGTCCCACGGCTATGCCACATGGAGGGAAAGTACCTTGAATTTTGTAGATGGAACATTTTACTGAAAGAAGACATTATTTTAATTTAAAAAACAATTTAAACTGCATTCATAGATTTTTAAATAAGTACATGGTTGAACCGGGAATCGAACCATTTATTTATAAAAAAAATTACCATGTAGCTTTATCATACCGATCGAAAGGCTTCATCATAAGGATTATTTTTTGCTAAATAACATATTGTCAGAAATAAAAGGAAGACCATGAATTTTAACATTAGATGTTCAATTTTGTTCAGAAAAATGAAAAGCTGACATTGCCGTAAGGACATACAACTGACATTATCATTACTGATACTAATTACCCACTCGAGAAGTATGCATCATTTCCCTATTATAATTTAAGTTCATGATAAAATGATAAAGAGATACGTAATTAGTAAGTAGGACTATCTCAATGAACATTTTCTTTCCTGGATCGGGACAAATGGACGAAAAAATGGCCGCCGAGATCCCCAGATCTAACCCCGTTAGATTTTTTTTATGGGGTTATGTAAAAAATTTACTTTACAAGAACCGGTGTCAAAGTGTCCACGAGCTACAAACTGAACTTCGACGTATTATTCTAAATATCCACCACAACATGATCAAAAAATCGACAGGGAGCGAAATAATCAAAAGAGTGCGACTTTGTATTGAACAGGATGGGACTCATTTTGAGCATTTGATAAATTTGATTAATTTTGTATTAAAAATGTTAAAATTCATGGTTTTCCTTTTGTTTCTGACACTATGTTGTTTAGCAAAAAAATATCCTTATGATGAAGCCTTTCGATCGGTATGATAAAGTTACATGGTAATTTTTTTTTTATAAATAAAGGGTTCGATTCCCGGTTCAACCATGTACTTATTTAAAAATCTATGAATGCAGTTTAAATTGTTTTTTAAATTAAAATAATGTCTTCTTTCAGTAAAATGTTCCATCTACAAAATTCAAGGTACTTTCCCTCCATGTGGCATAGCCGTGGGACGCCCTGTATACATGTTTGCTTATTATTTAAATAGTCAGAAATTTTGATTATGTCTCCTCAGCATGGGCCTAACGCTGCACCAGCACGGCCACAGCCACGGCGGCGGCGGCGGCCACGGCCACGGCCACTCGCACTCCAGCGCCAACCCCGTCCTCAACAACAAGGTTAGTAGCACTATCCTTAAGCTGGTGCATTACAAGACTCATTGATACGTATATTTTTCGATTATATCAACAATATGTATATTAGGTCCTTACCTATGAAATTGGCGGTTTGTATGAAGAATTTCATTAAGACTGTTTTCTCCATACAAACATTTTTGTTTTTTTTTTTTTGGGAACGGCAAATCCAAATTTAGCTAAACTTTGTGTGTAATTATCGGATAACATTAAGTTAAATATAGGCAGTGTTGATTTTTACAAGTAATCGCTTTATAAAAGTTTCTGCGAATCTAATATGGGAAGCTCATGAAAAGAGCTGTGTTTAAGTTTTTTTTGTTATGTGATTTAGCTCGGGCATAAAAATTTATTTCATGTGAAACCTTGAAAATTTCCATAAAACACCAATTTGGAAATAGCTATAGAATCGTAGGAGTTGGTACATTATGATTAACGAAGGAAAAGATCTCCAATATCATAGGTAAAGACCCAATATAATGTGATTATTACATTATATGTGTATATAATTACTTTTTATATGTTTTGAAGAGTCAGGGCTCCACTAGCTAAAGTTTGTGTTAAGAGGAACTTATCCTTATAATTGCTCCTTTTGATCGACCTCATAAAACACAGGAGGATTTCGATTTTTTCCACATTTTTAAAATATATTTGTGATTAGGTGTAAACCAAAAAAAAAAAAAAAAAAAAGAAACCATTCATTTTGTCCCAAACTATACAAAGCTAATAAGGATACTAGATAACGGATAAACATACATAAATATTTATCTAAACATCCATGACTCGGGAATAAATTTTCGTATTTATCACACAAACATTTACCCCTCGTGGGATTCGAACCCGCTACCGTTGGTTTCGCTGATAGGGTCACTATCCACTACACCAATCGGTGGTCAATGTATGAAGTATAGGTCCCTTGTTCTAGCCAATATTCATAGTTTTAATGAAATTGTTTAGCTTTGTCACGCCCAATCTGTTCTTTGACATATACCAAGGCCGAAGGAAGAGATCATTTGTACATTTGTACATAAGAGTGAATGCCGGAAATCAAGTGAATGGAGCTCTGCATGCTTTATGAGAAGCCAGAATGTCCATCAAAAGCTCATCTGGCTGTTGATGGTGGGGTGCTGGTTCCAACACTGATTTACGGGAGTGAATGTTGGGTATGGCAGAAGAAGAATGAAAGTAGAATTAATGCAGTGGAAATTAGATCATTGAGAAGTATGAATGAGGTGACTTTGAAAGAATCAGGATAGTATACGAGTAATTAGGAAGTAAAGCAGTGTGAAAGAAGACGTAGTGACAAAGATTGAAAAAGGTATGCTGAGATGGTTTGGACATGTAAATAAGATTAACGAAAGACATGTACAATGCGAATGTGGATGGTAGTGTTGGTAGGGGAAGACTACGGCGAACGTACCATGATCAAATCGGGGACGTCTTAAAGAGAGGCCAAGTCAAGAGTACCTTAAACCGACGAGCATGTATGAACAATCTTATGAGAGTGAATGAAGCAAAAGAGGTGTGTCTGGATCGTAGCAAGTGGAAGTCTGTGGTGTCTGCCTACCCCTACGGGAAACAGGCGTGATTTTCAATCAATCAATCAAGTACACTTTATTGCACAAAAATTCTACAATGCACTTCATAAATATAGCTTCAAAAAAATAATAATTGTGTACAATTACGCGATTTCTACCAGACAACCTTTGGGTAGGGAAAAAAGTAGAACGGGATACAAGCAAGTTGGTTGTGCACCAATGACTTAAAAAAATATATAAAACAATAGATACCAAACAATAGATATAAACATACATACGTTAGATATGAACGACGACGACGACGACCGATTGGTGTAGTGGATAGTGACCCTATCAGCGAAACCAACGGTTGCGGGTTCGAATCCCGCGGCGGGTAAATGTTTGTATGATGAATACGAACATTTATTCCCGAGTCTTGGATGTTTATATAAATATTTATGTATGTTTATCCGTTATCTAGTATCCATAGCACAAGCTTTGCTTAGTTCGGGACTAGATGATTGGTGTAAGTGTCCGAAATATTTATTTATTTATTTATGAACATCAACTTACATGCAATGATAGTGTAAAATATACCTACATATATAGTGATAAATTGTGTAACTTTATGTATGTATATATCGCATGAAGTACAATAAAGCATTTACAAATAAAGATTTAACGTTGCTTCGTTCCCCAGGAGCGTTCGTCGGACGGTGACGCGGAGAGCACTACGTCCCACCAGCACGGGGAGAACATCAACGTGCGAGCTGCCTTCATACACGTGCTCGGAGACTTCCTGCAGAGCTTCGGAGTGCTGGTCGCGGCCATCGTCATCTACTTCAAGGTAACTGTTACACTATCTCTAGAGCCTGCACTTTGACCCTAATCAAAGTCAAAAATGCTTTATATTGTAGGTACACAGGGTACACTTGAAATAGGCAGATTTTACTTAAGCTACTGTTTGTTCAAAAGGCAATTTTCCCCTGAGAAGAACAAGCAAGAAACTCGAGGGGTTGCTCCATTTAAAAATAGGTTTTTGTATTACAAAAAGGCACAATAATATTTCATTATTAATTGTGAAAGAGCACAGCATGCGAACGAGCTGTTTATATCCAGAGATGATTATCATCAAAATAATCTGATATATGCTTTCTTAATAAGTTTCAGTTTTATAGTGTCTTTAAAATGAATGAACACTACTTACTGTACGGTTTACAACCGCACATCGCGTCACCGCCGCGTGGTCAGCACTTTACGCCATTTCATAATTATTCCAACTAGTCCACGTTTGACCGCTGAATCGCGTGTACTCATTATCATTAGCATTATCAATCAAGTATCAGTTCGAATTCTATCATTTAGCAATAAATATCAGTTAACAGAGTGTGTATGTGAATCAGTGTGTAGAACAATAAATCAGATCATATCAAGCATAAGTGTATCATCTTTTCGACTCCAGCATCTCAGCATAACACAAGGTCTATGTGGTAGCAAAAGCCCATACAACTACAGCTATAAAACAAAAAATCAGAAAAATGTTACGAGTGGTAATATGTAGGTATACCTATATCCAGGATATAATTGGTATTTTTACGGAAAGTACAGATTTATTTCATGTTTTTCTTAAGAAACGGGTAATTCAATAAATTGTTATGAGAATTGGAAGCTCTATGGCAGGTTTCTAAGCCCGTTCTAATAAAAAACAGTAGTCGGAATTCTATGCCTATACTCCCACCCAAAGAGAAAAAAAAAATTTTCGCAAATACAGACTAAATATCATAGCTAACATAACATGGCGCACATTATTGGATGCGGAATTTAATAGAGAACAAGTTCAAACACAGTCCAAAGGAATTGGAACTCTATAATCATTACACTTGAGAGTTGAAAGTCCGGTGTCCGTGGGCACCGATCGGTGTCCGCGTCCGCCTAAAGGTTAAATTTATTGAAAGGAAGATTTTGTATATGAACAGGAACCGTATTGAAAAAGCGTATACATGAACCCTTTGAATGAATTACTGATTTTGAGAAGTCTGTTTTACATGCCCAGGAGTAGGCCATGGAATGAAACGCGAGATTTAATTTAATTTAATTTAATTTAATTAATTAATTACACGGGATAGGAAATATATTTGTGACTGTTTGTTCATTTCTTGTCGACCGCCTCCGTGGCTCAATGTAAACAACATAGGGTTTACGAATCGGAGGTCGCGGGTTCGATTCCCAGCGGGGTACATCAATGTTATCTAAATCTGCAGCCAAGCAGCAATGTTAATTGCATCGTTGTTCCGGTTGCCAGAGATAAGATAGCCAGTCCCCCAAATAAGATGGGGTTCCGGGTCAGTACGCTTCCACCTTTATCTTCACTTAACATCAGGTATAATTGAGGTTAAGTGCTCTCTTGCCGACTTGTGACGCATGTTAACTGCCGCGGTGCAGACACAATTGAAAATCAATTGTTCGCGGCCATGGTGACCGCGTTTGCGCTCAAAACGTTACATTTCCTGAAGCATTACTCGTCGTTTTTATGACAAGGGGTTTAATTGGTTACGTGTCGCTGTTCCGCTGGTTATTGGTTATATGATGTCATTTCCACGATATCAGATGGCGTGGCGGTCTGAGTCCGGCAGGGTCAGGAGCAAGGCTGACTCGGTCGTCATCATTGGTATACTTCGCCCAGCTCCCAAAAATTATAAAATTGTATTAGTTGTATACTTTTATATATGAAAAAGAAAAGAAAAGAAAATGATCCTGTGGGTTTCTTGCGCCGCTTCTTTTCCCACAGATGATTTCCCTTTCCGAAGCGGTGGTAGCTTGGACATACTGACTGACCGAAAAATGCTTAGCCCTATTTTTATTTCCAATAGATTTAAATTGACATTCAACAAATGATATCATGTATCTTGCGTTGAAATAAAATGCTTTGAGTTTGAGTTTTATAAAATAATAATTTTGTAATATAAAAACCTTTTTTTAAAAAGAGCGACCTCTCGAGTTTCTTGCTTGTTCTTCTCAGGGGAAAATTGCCTTTTGAACAAGCAGTAGCTTTAAAAATGTAAAATCTGACTATTTTAAGTGTACCCTGTGTACCTACAAAATAAAGCATTTTTTGATTGATTGATTGATTGATTGATTGATCATGCGAAATCCTTGTAAAGTTGGAACGTGGAATGATGATGATGTCATATCATCATCATCAGCCCGTAAACATCCTACTGCAGGGATATAGGCCTTTCCTCATATATGAGTGAGTTATGGACTTCACATGCCCTAGAATTTTTATTTCTCAGGCATGCAGGTTTTTCCTTCACCGTTTAAGAGCAGTCGGATAAATGCACATAAGTAATTATATTAAATTTAAAAACTCATTGGTGCATGGCCTGGCTGGGATTCGAACCTGGACTTCCCAAATTGGGAGACCGCGTCTTAACCACTGAGTCACCGACGCTTGACCGATGATGTCATATAACAGAGCAGAAATTGAAACGTCACATTTAGGTAACTCTGTGTAAGGGTTATTAGAGGATATATGATTATTTAGGCGATAAGGTCTGGTGTTAGCAGAATTCTACGTCGAGACGCTTATGTTAATTGATTTTAAGCGTCTCCGTGGCTCAATGTAAACTACATTGGGCTTACGATTCGGAGGTTGCGGGTTCGATCCCCAGCGGGGTACATGTTTAAGTACTCGGTTTGGTTGGTGGTAGGGCATTATAAATGTCCGCCTGGCTAGCTACCACCATCTTATCTAAATCTGCCGCCAAGCAACAATGTTAATAGCATTGTTGTGTTCCGGTTGTCAGAGATAAGATAGCCAGTCCCCCAAATGTGTTGGGGATTCCAGGTCAGTACGTCTCCACATTCGACCTCATCTTCACTTAACATCAGTTGTGATTGAGGTCAAGTACGAACCCGTCGTGCATAAATAAAAATAAAATTGTTTTGTTATAATTCGTACACTTACACCAATCATCTAGTCCCAAACTAAGCTAAGCTTGTACTATGGATACTAGATAACGGATAAACATACATAAATATTTATATAAACATCCATGACTCAGGAATAAATGTTCATATTCATCACAATATAAATTGTAATTGTAAAGATGGAAATGTAGTTAAATAAAGTCTTGTTACTGAGTTTCTTGTCGCTTCTTCTCCCTAACGATAGCACCATGTAAAGCGATGTAGTTTAAAAAAATATCATGTTGGTTTTCAATAAGTGATATTTTTGTATCCTTGGACTAAATCTAACATGGCGCCTATTTACGGACATGAAGGGCTACCTCAAATAAATAACTTCCCTTTTTTTTTCCCAATTAAAGGTACCAGTTATTATAAAGAATATTACACATGCATATCATGATCTTTATCCTAAACGGGTTGGTCAGAGATATCCCAAACATAAGCGGTTGGGTGTTTTTTTTTTAATGCACAACGGCTTGGTACTTGACCTCAATCACACCCGATGTTAAGTGAAGATGAGGTCGAAGTTGGAAGTGTTCCAAACATTATGCTTGAAAAATCCACGGTTCACATTTGTAAAGGACAACAGCACAGATCCATACATCTTTGGGCCAGTTTGTTGTCACTTCAATTAATAAATATAGTCTTGAACTCTTAGTATCAGACGTGCTAAAAACCTAACACATATATTTTTAAAGGACTTTAGAAAAGAACAAAAGAGGTTTGAAATATGGTTTGGGGAACTTTGAAATTATATACTGGCAACATTAACCACATGCATTCTCACGCATGGAAACAAGATGCTAGGCCAAAGAAAAATTGTTTTTTCTTTTCAGAGTCGTCCGTCGCTCGCTTGCTGTTGCTGTTATCCCCATGGACGTAACAGTTTGATTGTTACGTCCATGGTTATCCCTACTTAAATTATAACCTCACAGTCAAAAATGTCAGTTGTCAGTTGTCACTTGTCTATTTTTTTTTTTTTTTTGGAAAGAATTTAGTTTTTGTATAGTTTGTGAGCCAAAATGTTTTCTGAGAGCGATATTTTCAAATATTTCTTATAACTATACTAAGGTTCCAAAAATTCTTTTGAATAGCTAAGTTGATAGTCTTTAGTACCGGCTTTTTTTAGGTGTACCTTTTATTAGGTGACAAAACACTGGCCCAAAAATGCGGATGTCTTTTGTAACAGTGAGCCCATCGCCGTTCAAACATGCAAGTTTATAGATGTTTTTGTGTAATCCCATAGTCGCTTTTTACGTTACCCATGGGCCGAGATGATTCTCTTCTTTTTATCTGTCGAAGCCACACGGCTCTACTTCCCTTTTTTTTAATTAAAGGCACCAGTTACTATCCAAAAAATATATATTTATTTTAAATTTCTAGCCTGATTGGAATCTGGTGGACCCCATCTGCACGTTCCTGTTCTCCATCCTAGTGCTGCTGACGACCTTCAACATTATGAAGGACGCGCTGTTGGTGCTCATGGAGGGATCGCCCAGGGGTATCGACTTCCAGGTGAGAGTCTACATCAAGTTGAAAACGTTCTTATCAACTTACAGTCCTATTTCAACGAAGACGAAGTACTTTAAGTATTGAAGATAGCCAGCATCATTTTATCCGAAAGAACGAGTCATAGCTCAGCTTTTTACTCGAAGAGCTGATGGCCGACGACGTATTAAGATTTCGGAGTGGAGATCAAACGGTGTAGGAAGTCCATACACAAGGTGGACGGACGACCTGATGAAGGTCGCGGGAAGTTACTGGATGCAGGCCGCTTCCGACCTGATCACTCTGGAATTGGAAATAAAAATAAATTGTTCTAGGACTACATTAAAGGTACCGTAGCAAAAGGCTGTTGAAGTGGCAGTGGGCAGGGCACATAGCTCGAAGAACTGATGGTCGGTGGGGCATTAAAGTTCTCTAGTGGAGACCACGCATCGGCACGCACATACAGCTAGGACGCCCACTCACAAGGTGGACAGACGACCTGATCGTGAGAAATCGCTGGATGCAGGCCGCCTCCAACCGGTCACTCTGGAATTTTCTATGGGGGAGGCCTATGTTCAGCAGTGGATGTCCTGTGGCTAATATAATGATGATAACCTTATGTATGTAGTTTTGTAATTAAAATATATGTATATACAGGATGTAGCAAACACGTTCCTGTCGCTACCCGGTGTGCTCCGGGTCCATAACCTCCGCATGTGGGCCCTTTCGCTGGACAAAACTGCGCTCTCTGCTCATCTCGCTATACGTAAGTGTTACGATATAAATCCACTTTTTTTCATGCACAACGGGTTGGTACTTGACCTCAATCACACCAAATGTTAAGTGAAGATGAGGTCAAAGGTGGAAGCGTACTGATCCGGAAAATTTGGGGGACTGGCTATCTTATTTCTGACAACCGGAACAGAACATCACATTCTCATTCAACATTGGGTCAAATAAACTATTCTTAACCTATTCTTAAAAAAGTGGCCTAATTTATCAATAATTTAAAATCTCTAAAACACTCAGAATTAAAAGATATTTAAGTGTTATTTGCAGCCCCAATGCATTAACGTTTGGGATAAGTTAGCCCAGCAAATATGTTAGGCGCTTCCACCTTGGGCCTCATCTTCATACGTCATGTGTAATTGAGGCCGTTGTTCAAAAAGTCTTGAATATATTGTAGGTACTACTTATGTAACTAGTGTAACTTTGTTATCAATGTTGTGTACGCCTATAATAGGTATTCATATCAGAACAAAACTACTGTGTATGCTTTCATAAGAGTGTGATATGTTATACTGTTGGTGTACCTAATAAAATAAAATAAAAAAAAAATAAGAAAACGTAGCGCAGTCGCATTTTTTCGATTAGCGAAGTTAAATGTCTGGTACGGTCAGTCCTTATATGGGTGACCACTAGGGGTATTTTAATACGAGTGTTTCCGTGCTTCGGAGGGCACGTTAAATTGTCGGTTGTCTTCAATTGAAGACAGTCGTTAAGCCAAGTCGGTGGCCTACGGGGGCGGCTTAAAACCGCCAGTTTGCACTGGGCCCGCGTGGTGGATTATGGCCCTTATCCTCTCCCAGTGAGAGGAGGCTGCGCGTGTGTGGGGACGTGTAAGGCTGTTGATGATGCACAACGGATTAGCACACTTTTTTCACATCTGATGTTAAGTGAAGATGTGGGCGATGGTGGAGGCATACAAGAACAGACAAGACATTTAAGAATCCTCAATCATTCATTTCTCATTAGATGTTTACGTTTATTTCTTTATTTACCTATCATATATGTATATACACAGTGTAATCGTTAAGTGTGCACAGGCGATTATTCCGTAACTATTACAGATATCAAAAAACTTTAAACTGATATCGAAAGTACTTTACCTAATGAGTAAAATGACATTAATAACTTTTTAAAAATAAAACGAGAAATATCCAATTTAGAAATATCCGAGAAATAAAAAAAAAATTATATTAAACACTCCCATACATTTTATTTCTTAGTAAGTACAAAATTTTGTACCTATTCAAAGCAGATGTTCGAAGTGACGTCCTCGTTTGGCGGGAACGAGAATCTGCGATAAAGAATTTGAATTTAGAACGAACACCAAATAGTATCTTTTTTTTTTGTTTTTTTTTTTTTTTTTTTATATTAAAAACTGGATTCGCGTTTGGCCACAATCTCACCTGATGGAAAGTGACGATGTAGCCGAAGATGTATCACGCGCACCCAGTAAATGCCTTTTTTTTTTTTTTTTTTATTTTATTTAGTATGTTGCTTTTCAGCCAGTTGAAATCAATGCGATATTGAAACAAGGTTTATTATTAATTTGAAGTGGTAAGATAATTAACCTACACGTGTATCTACTTGAAATTCATCACTATCATAATACATAATTATAAAATGATAAGGGTAAAATGAGTTGATACTATTCCACTTAAAATAAGGAAACTAAAATCTCTACTATCTCATGCTAAATGTATGGGAGTGTTTAATGTAATTTTTTTGGATATTTCTCGTTTTATTTTTAAAAAGTCATTAATGTAATTTTACTCATTAGGTAAAGTATTTTCGATATCAGTTTAAAGTCTTTTGATATCTGTAATAGTTACGGAATAATCGCCTGTGCACACTTAACGATTACACCCTGTATATATATATATATTTACCTATTTTATATTATATTTACCTATCATATATATTATCTGCTAATCCTGTAACGCTTCTGCATTAAATTAAATATCATAAAATGTACTATTTCCCAAACATATATTTTGCTGTGTTTCTGTGTATGACTATCTGTGGAGACTATTTCTGTCTATGCAATGACTATTTTGCTCTACTTTACATTATAATGTAACGACTGTCAGCTTCCCGAAAATAAATAAATAAATAAATACTTTGTCTCTTATCAGTTGGACGATGCTAACAACATTATTGCTTGGCTGCAGACTTGGGCCCGTATTAATAAATCAATCTCAACACAAGTCTGGAGGCTGTATCAACCGAGATGCGTCTTAAGCAGTTGACGCTATCTCAAGCTCCGTGCTAATTTATTAACCAATCTTGAGGTTTACTTAGCTGAGATCACTTCTCAAGTATTCGCCTCAGCGGCAAATGAATAACAGTCTCGAGTTTCGTTTATTAATACGCGTACCTCTCAAGTGAGTAATGCTTGAGTATGCACGTGCTTTTCAGGCCTCAAGGCAGGTTTATTAATCAACACGTTTACTTGAGACCGGTCACACGACTGTTCTCAATATTGAGAATGGTTTATTAATACAGGTCTTAGATAAGGTGTTAGTTATCCAGGCGGCCATTTAAAATGCCTTGTCACGTTACAGGCCGTGGCGTAGCCCCACAGAAAGTTCTTGAGCAAGCGACGCGTATGGTCCACGAGAAGTACAACTTCTTCGAGATGACACTGCAGATCGAGGAGTTCAACGACGGCATGGAGGACTGCAGCCAGTGTAAGATGCCACAGTCGTGATTTCCAGTAGAATTACGCATAGATTGCTGTGCGCGGCTGGTTATGGAGAGGCTTGTTATAACGGCAGATGTTACATTTTTTTAATTAGTAAGAATCCTGTGATTTGTTAATGCGAGAATTTGGAAATTGTTTTCTTGGATACATAGATTAAAAATTTTGGAAATATTTCTTTCAAGATGGAGGCTCCATGATTGGCTATCGTAATGTACAGAGGTTTTGTGTAAAAAGTTTCGTATGTAGCTTTATTGTATTTTTTTTTTGTATTTTTTTTTTTTTGAAAATAAATGTAACAATAATAATAGGTATAATTGTATTTTTATAAAATGTATTAAATTATGTAGTTACGTTTTCATTGTTTTTTAGAAGGGTTTAATAGAAAAGGTAACGCCAATTCCGACCAAATCTAATATTCTGAACGTACAGTAAGTTCATTTTAAATATTAATTAATTCGTATTGAATTTTCTTAAATATATTTAATTTTACATATTTAAGACCGTCCTGCCAAATTGGTGTAAGTGTCCGAAATATTTATTTATTTTATAATAATAATGTTGTTATCGTTCTCTTTATCTGCACTAGTACTAAAATTGTTGTGTTCCGGTTGTCAGAGATAAGATAGCCAGTCTCCCAAATGTGTTGGGGTGTCCGGGTCAGTACGCTTCCACCTTCGACCTCATCTTCACTTAACATCAGGTGTGATTGAGGTCAAGTACGAACCCGTCGTGCATAAAAAAAAAACTTAAAATCATTTTCCTAGATAGATTTCAATCTCAAAGCGTCGTCAAAACTTTCCCGTTTCGACACTTTTTGTAGCAACTTGTACTATGTTTTACTTTTTATTCATTACACATACATTATTCATTTTATTTTAAAGTATCTTTTATTTGACTTGACACTATCTCTCGCTCTTTCATTTTCAAACAGAAGTAAATAGCGCTTTCACTTTCTCTCCGTTCTTTGGCAGGACGGTGTGAATCATCAACTAATTACACAATTATCTAAATACATACATACATACATAATGTCACGCCTGTTTCCCGTAAGGGTAGGCAGAGACCACAGACTTCCACTTGCTACGTTCCTGACACACCTCTTCTGCTTCCTTCACTCTCATAAGATTGTTCATATATGCTCGTCGGTTTAGAGTACTCTTGATTTGGCCTTTAAGACGTCCCCGATTTGATCATGGTACGTTCGTCGTGGTCTTCCCCTACCAACACTACCATCCACATTCGCTTTGTATATCTCTTTCGTTAATCTTCTTTCATTCATCTTCTCCACATGTCCAAACCATCTCAGCATACCTTTTTCAATCTTTGTCACTACGTCTTCATTCACACTGCTTAACTCCCTAATTACACTATTCCTGATTCTATCTTTCAAAGTCACCCCATTTTATCTATCTAAATACAGCTTACATATTTGGTACCTGTATGATGTAGTGGATAGACACCTTGATTGCTATACCAAAAAGGCCGCGGTGTCGAATCCCGCAAGGGATATATCTGTAATTAGTACGATCATGTGTACCGAGTTAGGGATATTTACATCATATAAATGTAAATACATCCTGGTATACATAATGCAAGCCTGGTTGCTTAGTGTGAAACTAGATGGCGCTATATGCATCTCTAAGAATTTATACCGGATGAATTATAGGTAAGTGAAATCGAAGGTATAGGCGGTTTAATTTTTAGTTTTTTCAAAACCATAATCGAATAAAGCGTGGTCATTTGACAGTCGCGTTTGCAGCTTATTCCACTTAATTATTATAAATAAAATAAATAAAAAAAAAACATGGAGAAAATATGAGTTCCAAATAAATTTCGCATGACAGGAACCCTACGAGTTGCGCGTGCGTCGATTATGGTTTGAAAAAAAAAAAACTACCTATGCTAATAACTTGTATTGCACCTACCTCGGTATTTTTATATTCCTCTTCGAATTGGCGTTGCTTATTCCAAAAACCCTGTTAATTACGTGTTTGTAAATTATTCATTTTAGTCAATAATATCGACTAGAGGTGGAACTTGAAAAACAAACACTTGCTATTTTAAAAACAACCAGATATACGTACATTATACAGTTCTAACTTCAAAGCTACACACAGCTTTTCGTAGATCGATTTTCCGTACAAACGAAATTCAACCGTATTCCTCCTGCGATAACTCTCAAAGTTAAACAAAAATTTTATACGACTTACATCCTTTTGAAACTGCAGAAAAAAAGCAGAATTTGCCATTGGACTACCCAATGCTGATGCAGCATTTTCGCTTATTTTTTCAATTTAAAAAGAACACACGTCGCATAAACGTTTTGACTAACTCTGATCTTTAGTGCATAATAAATAGGACTGAATTTAGCTTGTAATGAAAATTGACCTACCTACTCCTATGGTGACGAATGGGTAAATTGTAAAGCATACTTTTTATATATTCCCTATCTATTTCCATCTCTAAATGTCGATTTGAACGAATTTAACATCACAACCCCGCCAAAGTTTTTTTAAGGATGATTAATGCGCAGAATGTACAAAAATTACAAAAAAAAAAAACTGATATTTATTGTTTTCTATGACTCTGTAAAGGAGCTCACCGGGAGAATTCAATTCGAATGGAATCACAATGAATAAAAGACTATAAGATATCTTAACGAAATAAAGTGAATATTCCTAAAATATCATGTTGTCCTTCTTGTTTGCTCGTAATTAGAAAAGTATAGAATTAGCCTAAATTTAATTTGTAGTATGTGACACCTTTAAGTTCGACAGTTGAAGGCTATTCGCGAGCTTTAAACCGCAATAATGTATCCAATTTTAAATGTAATTGGATCGGCGAGTTCTTATGTACACATCTTTATCCCAAATGGTATGGTCAGAGATAAACTAAATTGAAAGTTTCACTGTCACTTTTCGTAGTATACGGAAATGTAATAGTCAGTCTAAAATGTTTTTTTGTTGTAAAGTCCTTTAGTTGTCTTTACGATACCCACGGGAAGAGACGGGTTGGTTCTTTTCTTTTCACGTGTCGAAACCACATGTGGAGTGTACAGAGGGAATGTATCCTGCATTCACCGAGCAAATGCTTGCTCTACATGCGAATACTTCCGGTGGATAAGCTCCTTAAAATCAAAATCAAAAATATTTTATTCAATGTAGGATACAAAAATATCACTTATTGAAAGTCAACATGTTATTTTTTTAAAACTACATCGCTTCACAAGTTGTTATGGTTAGGGAGAAGAAGCGACAAGAAGCGACAAGCGACAAGACTAAGAGATATTAGTCATCCCTGGAAATAGTAAAATATATGCAGTTGAATTATTACGAATTATATTTTAATGTTACGTTAATTATAAAGTATTTCAATTTGTATCATAGCGTTTGATATTATAGTTTGTAGATATATGAGCAATTGTTAGTGTATTCCAAACAGTTATATTGTAAGCATACGTATGTACTATTGCTATACAAGATTAAATTAACTAAATGAGTAGAATTCAAATTACGTAGCTGTAGTAAATTAATTATATAAAATATAACAGTTTTGACATTTGCGTGCCACACGTTGAGAATTAAATTGTAGTCAGTCTCTTTCGTTTTCTAATTATTAGAACAAACCTAACACTTTTATTTAAGCAGTTCGTTCAAAATAAACATCCTCGAAGGTTTTTAAAGAGCACGTGATCTCTACACAGAAATGGCAAATAAATATCGGTGTACATACATAAAAAAAAATACGCCCCGACTACAGAACCTCCTCCTTTTTTGAAGTCGTTTAAAAATAGTTTATTTCAGGTGTCAGGATTAAAATGTCATGTCGTTATTTCTGTGTGTTCATGATTAGAAAAGTGTGGGACTAACTTAATATTTTTAAACGTGTGGCATAGAATGAGCGATTTTCTAGATAGCTTTAAAAAATTGTTCCAAATTATTCGATAGATGGCACTGCATATCCGTAGCTGTCAAAATGTAGCACGGCCATTACGATTAAAAAAAAAGAAAATGTTGCCGGCCATTTTTAAAGTCGACTTCTTCCAATTTCTTCCACAACACAGGCCTATAGTTGCTTATTGTGGAACTAGATGGCGCTGTGTGTATGTATAAAGATTTATTATGTTGGTCTGTGACTGGTGTGTTGCAGATGTATTACGGTTATTGTGTCTTGGGTGTCTTGTTAGTTTTTTTCTGTTTCGTGGCTTTGTAAAAAAATATTACATTTCGTGTCATGGTCAACATTGTACCACGGATTGATGAAATGTATCTATCAACTTTTTTCTTACAGTGACAGAAACTTTCGATGAGCGCCATCTATCGGCAATTTTAAGAACACTGGATAATTGCTCATTGACATATTCGTACGTACAATATTTAACAGAAACCCTGTTGGAACCTCAAAGGATTATTTAGTCAAGAAGTCAAATATTTCTTGACTAAATATTTTTTTGTAATACTTAGAAATTTTACAAAATTTTATGAAAGTTTCCTTGCAAAGTTAACTGGAAGTCTGATGTTTTCATGAAGTCCCAAAATATCTTCTTCAGTAGATACTATATATCCTGTGACAGTGCAACAGGCTCTTTGTTACCTATTGTGTAAACACACTGGTCTAAATTAAAAAACTGTTTATATCTGCTTGAGTTGTTGAGTCGTTATATATTTATAATGCTTGTTCGTCATAAACTTTGTCATGACTGTGATTTACGTCTCACAGGAAAACTTGAGTAATAATCTAGATTTAATTACCATCTAATAACTTACCATTCAATATAAAACATTAATAAGTATATGAGCATTGAAAATCTATTAATTTCACGTTAACATTTTTATAATAATTGTTATTGAAGTTATACAAAAGAATTCATATTATCGCTGATTATATAACTTGAAATAGATTATATGAATACACAAAGATAATCAAACGTTTAATGAAACAAGTATGCCTTCATGAAATATAGCTTAGTTTGGGGATGTCAAATACAGTAAATATGCCTAAAGTTTCATTTTAACTTTTTTAAATTTACATACTATGAATGATATAGAATGTAAATTTAAAAAAGTTAATTTCTCAATTTTTGTGATCTTCCATTTTAGGTAATCGATTAGGCAACTTGCAAGCGAGGTACTATGGTAAAAGACAAGAAGAAATTGATGTAAAGATGGTTCAAGAAGAAAATGAGCAGGGTAGAGCGCCGGTGGCTATGGAAACGAGTGAAGCTCCCAATACTAACAGCAGAGATGAAATATTTGAGGTGAAACTGAATGGAGGCTATCATGTGTTCAGGAATCCAAGTGGCGATTATCAGATTAATACAAGAATGAATATAGAACACGAGGTTAATAGGAAACAAAATGAAGGTGATTTGACCATTCACCAAGTAATGCAGGTCAAAGTAGATATTCGATCGAGAACGATCAATTGAGCAATGAAAGTCAGGTGGATGCAAAGTCCAATAAACGATTTTCAACTAGCAATGCAAATAGTGAGCTGAAGCTCGATCAAAACAGACAATCAGAACAGGGTTTAAAAGACAGGCAACCGAGCAATAATGGTGAAACTGATAATAAATTGAGTAAACACGTTGAAGAAGAGTCTAGTATATAAAGTACGATTATCAGTGCAGAAAAAGATATGCATATGAAATGAAGTAAACGAAATTCTATCGACAGAGAAGAGATTGATAATTTACCTAATAAAGAGGAGTTAATTATCATGAGTCATGAACAGAATAGGATCGATCAAGCAGAGAACAAGTCAAATGAGAGTGAGATAAATGAAACACAATCTAATAAAAAAGATCAAGTGGGTGAAAAGTCCAGTAAATTATATTCAATTATTAGCAATAAAAGTAAAGAAATTCAAACGGGTAAAAATTCCACGGATTCCGTTGACAGGGAACTAAATAATTATGATGAAAGAGATAAACACAAAAATAAAAACCCTGTTGCACAAAATTCAGTTGATAAAATAGAAAAACTAGATGAAATTCATGAAGTATTGATTAAACTGGATCCTTTTGACAGAAGAAGTATAGAAGATTTAGATAAAAGTAGTGATCACGATTCCGTTGATAAAAAACCTAACGTGGATGATCAAACTGATAGAAAATCAAGTAAAGAGCAATTTGACTTTTTACCTACTTGATGACTTAACTGTTTATTAACGAAATACGATGTACAAATGAGTCAACAGTACTCCAATAATACACTTTGACGACCTTTAAAGTAAGAATCTTTTCTTTAATAAAGAATACGTTGTTCCAGATTTTGAGAGATTGAAAGGTAAGTAGCTGAATTACGCATAACCTCTAAGTAATTACGAACACAAAAGGGACACACACATTTAAAAAACAACTCAACTCTTTACTCGTTTCACAATACATATTTTGTGCCCTGGTAAACAAATGGAGGAGTGTCATCTGTCTATATGGATAATTGGAGAAATACCCAATTCGCGTAATGGCTACCGAGTCTCGAAAGGACTAATGTGCGAAAGGACTAGTTAATGAAATGGCTAATTCGCTAAACTAATCGACAACATATACACTTTTGCGAATAAAAACTTGTATAAATGATTACTTTTACCCTGTGATGGTTGAGCACCCAAGTGTTAGCAATTTCTAGAATTGGTCATTTAAATAATGTGCTATAGCGATTTCACTATCAGGAGGTCAAGAGGAAGGCGGAGAGCAGAGAGATATGGAAAAAACTCCACCGACAAGAGCATGGCTTTTAAATAAGATGATGGTGATGAGCGAATTCACTAACTAGTTATTACGCGAGTAAGCCCTTTAGCGAATTAGCCGTTTCACTAATTAGTCCTTTCGCAAATTAGTCCTTTCGCGAAAAGGGCCCTTCGACTCTCAGTAGCCATTTGGCGAATGAGGCATAATGTCGACTAAATGAAAAGAAACCATACTCTGTGTGATTTGCGTATCCTATATTTTGCGAGGTGATTGTCAATCGAAATATAAGTGATAATATAACTGGCACTACGGAAGCAATACAAAATAATTAGATTGATGTACGTACTGCTGAACATAGGCCTCCCCCAGCAGCAGCAATTCAGCAGTGGGCGGCCTATGGCTGATAAGATGATGATGTACATGTACATGATATTGTATTGTATAATAAATTGTCAAATCATAATTCCAAAGTTAACCAAATTGAAATTTTGCACTATTTTTGCATGTATCAACCTTTACATACGTGATGCTAGATTAAATGTCCAAATTTTAGTTAGAATATTAATATTTTCGATGATGAATGAAAGGGCATAATTTTTAGAACTTAGTTTCGAAGTGTGGTTCTATAAATTAGTTGAATAGGAAACATACTTTAGAAAAAGCAAAAAAAAAAAAACAGCCGTGTGTGTCTTGATACTTTTAATGAATTTAGATAATAAATTTTACTATTGTCTCCGACCATTGTACAACAAATAAAATTAATAAATATTATTAATAAAGTAATTATAAGAAATATTATGCGATTCCAAGTTGTAATATTACATTCTGTATGTATAAGAAACGTGGTAAGCATATTTAAATTTTAAGTATATTTAAAAATATTTGAAATATTTAAGGGTGTTATTCGTAATTGCGATATTCTGATATTTTTCGATGTACGATTTATTAAAATGATAAGTGTCCTTACCAAGAGAAATAATGTCTTCCAAGTGCTTATAGTTATAAGTGGAGTTGCCTTGAATGTATTTTCAATTGAAAATATATTTTATGATATTGTTAATGTTTTTTTATTTTATTAGCGCCTAATGAAAATTCTCCCAATGCAAAGTCACTATAATCAGGTGGCAGGTATTTCTTAAAATGTGTTTCACTTTTCATAAAACATATCCTGGATTAAAAAACATAGGATATTATTTTATCCCAATAAAGCTGTTCCACGCAGGCGAAGCCGCGGGAGGAAATCTAGTGTGATTGAAAATTTTGAAAACCTTAGAAAGATTATAATTTGATCTAAATATATCAATCAAGTATGTTAAAAACTAGATATTTATTTTTGATTTGACTAGATATCTTCAAAACGGCTTAAAAGATTTTGATCAAACTTAGGTAAGAACCTTTCCCTTTATTTAATGTTTAATACAACCGCACTCGAAGAGCGTCCGAAGAGCGTCGGTGGCTCATCCGGTCCGGGTTCGATCCCCAGACAGGCCATGTACCAATGAGTTTTTAAATTTAATTTAATTACTCGTGCATTTATCCGACGGCTGTTAAACGGTGAAGGAAAACATCGTGAGGAAATCTGCATGCCTGAGAAATAAAAATTCAAAGTCATATGAAGTCCCCAACCCGCATTGGGCCAGCGTGGTGGACTGTGGCCCATACTCATTATAAGAGGGAGGGCCTATATCCCTGCAGTGCGATGTTTACGGGCTGAGATGATGATAACCGCACTCAAATCAGAACACGCATTACTGCGATACACCCTCAAAATGACTGCGCCCACACACACAACACTAATAAACACAACACCCGTCGTTTTTCCTCGAGGGTTAAAAAAAACATCTGAAATCGTCAGTTATATATAATTAGATTACCGCTCATACACAAGACTCTCACAGACAAATGAGCAAGAATCAGGCCCGCATTTCAGAATGTTGCTCAAGCGTAGATCTACGCTTGAACATAGATAGAGATGCCGCTATACAAGATACACAAAGTTGTCCCTTTTTAACTGTCCGCAAGGTTCCTATAAAAAACCATAAATTGAAAATTGAGAAAACCCCCGATAAACTCTGATATGGCTTTTTGGCGGGATCTCGGCGAGTGAAGTTGCATGTTTCTTTCTTATAATTTGTGCATTCTAACTTTTGAAGCTTAATAATGGCAGAATATTGTGCAGCAAACGTTAGTGATGGTGTAGGTACAAGTGAAAGGAAGTGTAAATTAAAGTGCGTAACGGAGCTTTCGGGTTCCCACAAGAAGCCGCCAAAATCTTTTGTAAAGGATGCTGCCACTTTACTGAAGAATGACTTGACCGTGACTAGACTCTGTATACGCGAAGTATACGACGAATTACTTGTTTTGACTGAGACTGACTTATAAACTGAAGAAATAAGAGAAATATTCACTCGAAACTGGCAGTAATGTCCCTCGACAGTGAGGTTGACTGGTTGCCATCCTCAAAAATAAGAAGAAGAAGAAACTCTGATATCAAAACTAAATATCTTCGAAGCGGCTTAAGAGGTTTTATTTCATCCAGTGGCAATAGATAACTTAAGATTTCTTTTTCAAATCAGAATAATTCTGAAAAATCGCTCTGACATGCACTCGGGAAATCTAAAGGCTAATTATAAATAACACTTAAATAGCTTTGATGGGTATTTTCTAGAATTTACGATAATAAAAAAAATTGCCTACTTAACCAATAACACAGAATTAATAGTACTAACGCCAATAATTTGAAATTCTCGAAAATAACCGTGATTAAAGCTATTTATGTATTATTTATAATACAGCTTTTATGCCCGTATTAATAAACTGTTCTCAAGATTGAGAATAGTTCTGTGACCGGTCTCAAGTAAACGTGTTGATTAATAAATCTAACTTGAGACCTGAAATGCACGTGAATACTCAAGCAGTACTCACTTGAGAGGTGCGCGTATTAATACACGAAACTCAAGACTGTCATTCATTCGTCGCTGAGGCGAATACTTGAGAAGTGATCTCAGTTAAGTAGACCTCAAGATTGGTTTATAAATTAGCACGGAACTTGAGATAGCGTCAACTGCTTAAGACGCATCTCGGTTGATATACAGCCTCAAGACTTGTATTGAGATTGGTTTATTAATACAGGCCTTAGATACAAGCATTTAGCGGGAAGGCTCGGGCAATTGAAACAACACAGACTCTGTTATACTTTATTAATTTAATATAATTAGTAATAATTAAGGCAAGCAACCAGTTTTGGCAATATGTGCGTAGTATCTAGCCGAGAGACGGGCGGTGCGCTTGCGACTCGGGCTGGTGTAGTCCACCTCGTACAGGCCGAAACGTTCTCTGAAAATATATGTAAGTATATTTTAAGGCACGAGGAACTGAGGGCGGAGTGTAGGTTTTGTTTCGACTTAACTTTACTACCGCGTTCACGTTTACGTTTACGTGAAGATTTGTATGGATAAATGTGCAGCGCCTCTAGCGGATGGTTTGCAAAACGATTTTTATCATAGGGACTTTTTTTGTAAACGCGAACGCGAGGATAAAGTTAAAAACGAGACAAAACTTACACTTCGCACACTGATGGCAGTTTAAGAACCCTGACTCCTATATTAAAAGGTCGCCGGTTCGACAACAAACATGCTGACAGCATATGCTTGTATGATGAATTATGGACACGTGTACCCGAGTGTTAGTATAATAAAAAAATGCATTTGTATAGTATATCAACTATCTGGTGTCCATAATATAAGTCTAGTTGCTTAGTGTGGAACTAGATGGCGCTGTGTCCAAGGATATTTATTAAAATTTATATATACATGTTAATTTATTAAAATTTATGTTAGGTGTAACCGCCTCCATGACTCAATGTAAATAACATTGGATTTACGAATCCGAGGTCTCTGGTTCGATCCCCAGCGGGGTACATGTTTAACAGTGATGTACAAGATACCTTAAAGTATCTGGAATACAAAAAGCAAATACATTTAAATGAAGTATTTTAGATTCCAGATGCAAATAAATTTCTGGAATGGTATCGAAATACTAGATAATAAAATACGTATCTTTTGAATACATTTTGTACCTAGATAAAACACCATTGTCAATAGTGGCACTCGCATTCGCTATCAGTTTTCGATTAGCGAAGTTAAGCAATGTCTGGCGCGGTCAGTCCTTCACAACACCAACAATGTGTCGATGTAAGTCGCAAAAAATTTTAATCTAAAATGCCTAAAGAAGCGACTACTATTATACGAGTATAAGTACTAACTTTCCGCCCGCGGCTTCGCGGATATGTTTAATTTGTTCATCCCGCGGGAACTACTCACTTTATCGGGATACCAAGTATCCTATGCCTTAATCCAGCATATATACTATATACCAAATTTCATCCAAATCCGTTTATTCTTTTCGCCCTGATTGATCAACAAACAAACATCCAATATACCGGATGAGTTTTTTTACCGTAAGGAAAAAAATAGGGCATATTAAGTGAAATAGAAGGTATTGGCATAGGTAGTTTATTTTTCTTTTTATTTTCTAATCCATCATCGATTGTCATGATCAGCGTTGTGTAACTTTAGTAACTTATTAGTAATCTGTGGTTGTGTCATTTGACAGTCGCGTTTCTAGCCTAATTAAATAATAAATTAAAAAAAAACTTGGAGAAAGTATGCTTTTCAAATAAATTTCGCTTGATAGTAACCCTACGAATCCCGTCAGTCGCATATCAATCTTCGGCCGGCGCGTGCGTCGATGATGGTTTTGAAAAAAAATAATTAAACTTCGTATGCCAATAACTTCTATTTCACTTACATACGCCCCATTTTTTTCGTTAAGATAAAAAATACCATCCGGTATTGTATTTAGAAATTGCTTGTTTATATGCGGCAAGGATGTCTTCATTATATGTTTTGTTCTTGACATCTTTCAATTATCACGTCAAAAATTGCAAGACTCTATTTGTGAAAAATAAACTATTTTGTATTTGTATTTTTAGGATAACAATAATAAATTACTCGTGAACCTAGAAAATGCTGGTACCTATATGTTTTCTGTTACAATTATTTTGTAGTAACGACCATCATCTAATTTATATTAATTGCATTTTCAAGTTCTATTATCACGAGCTCGATTGAACTTTGTCACACAAATTGTGCAATGAGCTTTATCAGAATTGAATATAATTTATATATCTATTGTATTGATTGTAGACCCCCCCCCCCCCCCCCCACTCACCCATAAACAACACTTATACGAATGCTCAGACCATGCCCACTCTACATGTAAGTATTCTCCATGAAATAATTCTTGTTACAATTGTAACAAAACAGTGCGTCTCGGAACTCATATACTTACGAGAATCCCCTCATCCATTCAAAGTTGTCCAGCAGACTCCAATGTGTATACCCGAGTACATTGCAGTTATCTTGAGTGACGGCAGCATGCAGAGATCTCAGGTAGCCATCAATGTACGCAATACGCGTCGCGTCCATGATTCCAGGCTCTAAAGACACGCCGTTTTCAGTGATCACCACTAGGGGATTGTCAAAGGTTTTCTTCACCCAGTTTAAGGTCTTACGGAAGCCCCACGGGACTATCTGTGGAGGAAATATCACAATTTGTAAAAAATTCCTTCAAGATATCTTGGGAGTCGTTATACTTCGATGTTAGTAGGCCAACCATTGATAATTTCTCTAAGTTTTCTGCTTAATTTGTAAAAAAAAATATATTTCTTAGGACTTTTTAATTACCTATGCTAGATTACAGGTTCATTTAAAGTAACAAGTTACATTTATATTTACAAAAATCTGTTTTGTATGATGGCTGGTAAACATAATGTGAACCCTTGATTTCTCTTAAATTTTCTGCTTAATTTATAAAAAAATGTATTTCGTAGCACTTTTTTATTACTCTAAATTAAAGGTTCATTTATAGTAACAATTTACATTTACAAAAATCTGCTTTGTATGATGGCTGGTAAAGATGTAAAAGAAATATTATTGGTTATTTACATTTTCCCCTTTCCCCCCGCGGTTTAGCTCGCGTGGAATTACTTTATCGCGGAATCGACCTCCAGCTTTTTGGAAGAAGAATTAATGGCCTTAATTACGTCCTTCTCCAGATCCTATGTCAACCTGCTAAATTTTACATGTCCCACCTCCGCCAACAGTGGTATTCTGCACGGCACCTACTGATGATAGACGATGCCACATGACAGTATTGCTACCTTGGTCATCAGACTACAGAAATAATTTAATGATGAAAAGTAAGAAAGTAAGCTCAGCTGATTAGCAATTTGAAGTGGCAGTGGGCAAGGCACATAGTTCGATCGAAGAAGTGAGGCATTAAAGTTCTTGAGTGGACACCACGCACCGGCAAGCGCAGCCGCTTCCAAACGATCGCTCTGGACATTTATGGGGGAAGCCTATGTTCAGCCGTGGACGTCCTGTGGCTCATATGATAATAATAATAAGATAAAAATCATGTCTGCCATGACTTACCCTCAACCAAGTAGAATTAGACCTGGGCCATTCCGGTTTCTGCGATATATAAACTCCCATATCCATTTCATACGAAGGCTGGGCTGTGATCCTGCCACTTCCCTTCGCAGCCAAATAAGTAGTGTAATGATTTAATCCAAGGAAATCTGAAGACCCTTTAATGGAAGCGATCTCAGCAGCTGTAAAATGTGGGAGTCGAGATCGTGGGTAGTTCTGGCGGCGGGAGATCTCGTCTATGCGCTGTCTCATGATTGGTGGATAGTCACCGCCTTTGGAGAAGATTGGGTGGGCGAACCAGCCGAACTGAAAGACGAATTATACCCCATACATAGATCTTGAAGTAGATAAGAGCTAGTATGAGAATTAGTCGTAGTCTACTTCCTCGTATAGCCCACCCCGGCCAACAGATTAACACCAGCTCTACAGAACTTATGATGACGGCCAAATTCTCAGATTTATGTATTTTACATTGAATTAAATGCTTAAAGTTAGTAGGAATGTGTGATTCATAAGCCAATTTCAGTATCTATTCGTTCGACGATGGCAGGAGGGTGTTTACCCTCTCAGCAAACGGAAACCCGCTTGACCATCGCCAACAGCCTATTATGCCGGTTGTTGATTGCAGGTTGCTTGTGAACTCTCACCGATAATGCTGCTAAGTTCATTGCCATACTCACGACCCATCGCCTTTTGTGATATCGAGGCACATAAAGTATACCTCTAACTTACCCAACATATACATGTAAATTATTGGCGTAGTCAGAATGGGAAAGTCTTTATTTCTCAGTTAACTTTAATTACTGAATACTCACTGAAAACTGTTTCGCTGTTTCAGCAGCTTTACGGTCTTCTTCTGACGTCGTAGCCGGCTCCATCCACGCCATGTCCAGCGTAATACCCACGCTACCTGAAATCATTACCATTTATATTAACGAGTTTTGGTCTACACCAGTCATTATTCCTATATATTATAGTGAACTGCTTAACACTGGCTTCTCCTTGTGAGTATATTACCGATCAGAGGAAGATGCTGCTAAATCAAGTTTAAGAACATTTAATCAGTGTTTTTAAGCCGTCCCAGCAGTCTACCACCGACTATCCCCTTAATTTGAAGACAATCAGTACCGACAGATTAACGTAGGTACCCTCCGAAGCACGAATAGACTATGAAAGTGCAACTAGTAGTCGTATATGCAAAGTCTAATCGCGCCAAACGTTGCTTGACTTCGTTAATCGAGCACGATTACGCTACGAGTGCTTTAATCGAAATTAGGTTGTGTGTCGCTTTCATTCCTGCATAAGTAATTTATTGAATGGAATGGCTGCATAGAAACTCATTCACCTTTCTGTTTATCCATATACTTCTTCTCATACAAGCGGTAGACTTTCGCATGAGCTCGCAGCACGTTGTGTCCACACATGTAATCCTCCAGACCGCTGGCCCGACCGCCTGGCGCGTCGCTCCCTCCATATCCATCATGGCAGAAAGAGTATGGCTCGTTGAATGTTATCCAGTCTTTGACCTTATCACCGAAGTTAGCGAATAGGACCTGCGGATTACAAATATGTGTAATATTGGCAGCTCACCACTACCTTCCAAGGACTCCAAGATGAGCAGATGCATACCTGAGCGTAATCCATGAAGTAATCCGCAATTATGGGGTTAGTCCAGCCGCCTAAATCCTGCAGGCTCTGTGGCAAATCCCAGTGGTACATCGTCACAAGCGGGACTATGTTATGGCTGAGGAGTTCCTCGATCAGCTCCTTGTAGTATCTAACGCCATCTTCATTTATGTCGCTAAAACGTTACATTTAAATGCATGATGATGAGATTTGAAGCTGTTTCTGTTACAAAAAAGGCCGTCAACATCTCATATTTCATATAGGTAGTTTATAAATTCGCTATCAGCTATTCTCAGTTTTAGAAACAGGGTATTATATTTTGCAAGCACAACTGAGTGCGATTCGAAAAAAGAGCAGCGGACGCGGTACAGAGCAGTACATAAATGAAATGAAAGAACGTGTAGGTACCCCGCTGCCGAGTAAGCCATGTAAACCTCGAACCAACCACTTACCTAATGCAAATTTTCTTAACCTGTCAACTTGTGGTATGAAAAGACAAGATTTGAGACACGAGAATCTGTGTCTAGTTGCTGCTATGTCACCTCAGGTTGTGCTTAGGTAAGTTGTGCTGGCCTTGGTCTTCCATATATCATCTTCTTATATCTAAGACGATCAGTACAAGTATTGGTGGCAGGGATCACGTTTTTTCTCATAAATTACTGAACTTTTTTTTTAAATACAGGAGTTTACAACCGGTAAAATTTTGTAATATTCATTAGAATTTCTAAAAGCATGTTCCCAGCTGATGCACATGCTAAGCATTAAAATACTTGTGTTATAAGCATCAGCTGCTAATCCTCAATGGACTCCTAAATTGACATTAATAGAACAAAATCTAAGAAAACCTGTGTTATCTTTATTTTTTTACTTATCTTTATTTACTTGATGCCTCATGTGGTAGACGCAATTTTACTAGTAGTAAAGTTCACTAGTGATTAGTTAACTAAGATCAGAGAAAAAACAAGTGCTAAGTTTATAGATTTGTCTAAAGATTCTTCATCATGATAATGATAGTTTTTATTTTAAATGATAAATACTGTGTCACATTCGCCCCAAGGCATAAGCTAGTTCGGTCGCGTTAGAGCAGGACTTTAGCCGGTCGAAGACAGGTTACAGAAGACCAGATTTCTAAAGTTCCCTGTGAGTTCACTCGATTTGTTGAAGGCTTATTAAGCTTACTTGCTAAATCCTGTAGGCAGTATCCTCGGCCATGATATGGAGAACCGGTAAAAGTGGACATTCAAGTCCTGGAGCATCTTCATATCCTCTCTGACCTGGTGGTAGGAGTCGTCCGCCACATCCCCGTTGGACCCGTCGAACACCCGCTCAGGATGAGTGTGAGTGTAACGATCCCAGATGCTTTCGCCTTTACCTTTGTTTAAGGAATTATTAAACAAATGAGGTTAAGTAGATACTATCATCATCATAATATATACGATTTTACGACCTGTTTGGTGTAGTGGTTAGCAACTCTGACCACTATACCAAAAGGTTGCGGGTTCGAATCCCGCTAGGGGCATATGTTTGTGTGATGAATACGGATATGTATACCCGAATTATGGATGTTTTCATTTATAATAAGTATTTATTTACAACAAAAAAAATGTATTTAAGTAGTATATCAACCATTTGGTATCCACAACACAAGCATATAGTCGCATACTGTGGAATTAGATGGCGTTGTGTTTATGTCTAAGGATATTTATTATTTATTTATTATATCAGCGACACGTCATCCACTGCTGAATATAGGCTTCCCCTATAAATTTCCATACCGACCGATTGAAAGTGGCCCGCGTGACTTCTCGCGACCTTCATTAGGTCGCTCCTCCACATTTTGGGTGGATGTCTGACACTGCACTGAGTGGTTTCCATTCCAAAACCTGAATACTCCACCGGCCATCGTTCTTCGAGCTATGTGCTCTGCCTACTGCTACTTCAACTTATTAATCCTAGGTTTTGTCAGTGCCTTTCGATCTTCTACGGATTTCTTCATTAACTAATGCCTCATAAGTGTTTTGTTTGGAAACAATTCAAAAAATAAAAACAGTAATTATGTTTGCTAGATTTATATAATTGGATACTGTTTATTTGACTTTTTTGACTCTAAGGCGATAATGATCTCGAGAGCAGCTCGCTGCCCGAGAAATCACCCGGAACACTACTTCGAATATGAGTATCGTAGTTGCCATAAGCTACATGGACTTCGACGACTTTAGCCTAACCATAAATAAATAAATGAATAAAAGAATATTTCCAACACTTACCACCAATCATCTAGTCCCAAGCTAAGCAAAGTTTGTGCTATGGATAATAAAATGGATAAACCTACATAAATATTTATATAAACAACCATGACTCGGGAATAAATGTTCGTATTCATCACACAAACATTTTAACCGCCTCCGTGGCTCAATGTAAACAACATTGGGTTTACAATTCGGAGGTCGCGGGGTTGATCCCCAGCGGGATACATATTTAGTACTCGGTTTGGTTGGTGGTACGGCATATTAACCATCAACCACCATCTTATCTAAATCTGCCGCCAAACAGCAATGTCAATAGCATTGTTGTGTTTCGGTTGTCAGAGATAAGACAGCCAGTCCCCCATATAAGATGGGGTTTCCGGGTCAGTACGCTACCACCTTCGGCCTCATCTTCACTTAACATCAGGTGTGATTGAGATTCGAACCTGCAACCGTTGGTTTCGCTGAGAGGGGCACTAATATCCACTACACCAATCGGTCGTTAATTGATATATGGCCTGATTCTATATAAGTCTGTGTACCTGAGACATTCCAAGCCCCTTCTATCTGATACGATGCAGTGGCGACACCAAATTTGAAATCCTTCGGGAAACATGCCTTTGAGTCTCTGTAGAATACACTTTCAGCTCTGAAACCAATGTTAGCATCATCAGCACACACTAGTCTATAACTGGGCCTGGACACCCAAATATTTGGGGAATTTGCTATCTTATCTCTGACAACCGGAACACAACAATACTATTAACATTGCTGTTTGCCGGCAGATTTAGATAGAGATGGTGGTAGCTAGCCAGGTGGACATATAAAATGTCCTACCACCAACCAAACCGAGTACTAAACATGTGACTCGCTGGGAATCGAACCCGTGACCGCCGATTCGTAAACATTATGATTTTTGAATAATTGAGTGTTTGATCCTCCACCGCGCATTAGGGCACACGTGGGATTTAAGTGGAATAAACACGTCACGTATGCTAAGACCTTTACTTATGTGAAACAGTGGTACAGAAATGGAATGTGTCCTGTATTAAGAGGGTATTTTCCGTCCAGGGGCGCCCTTATTGAATAGATAATGTTAGATAATCTTATCATTTTAAATCTAACTAATATTTTAAATGAGAAAATTTTGATGTTTGTTTGTTTGTTGCTCGATCACGGCGAAACGGACGGACGGATTTGGATGAAATTTGGTATATAGGTAGAATATACCCTGGATTAAGACAGAATATTTTTTATTTCGATAAAGTGAGTAGTTCCTGCGGGATAAACAAATTTCCGCGATAAAGTTGTTCTACGCAGGTAAACAAATAAAGTTATTCTATGCAGACGAAGCCTCGGGTGGTAAGCTAGTATTGAATAAATAAAAAAAAATCGCTCTGACCTGCACCCCAGAAATCGAAAAGCTAATTATAAATATTACCTAAACAGCTTTGATGGGGGTTACTTTCCAGAATTCACGAATATAAAAAAAAATGGCCGTTTGTATCAGTAAATACAAATTCACGAAAATAACTATGGACGATAGTTAAGAGCGGTGCGCTGGTGGAAGAAATAACTACTCGTTTTCGTATAGACTATGTTATAATATTAATAAAAATAAAGAAAATATATACAGAGAGCAACTATAGCAAAAATTGAAACGCAAGTGCCAAAAATGATTTGTTTACATAATCTTATTCCACCGTCACCCTTCCATCTTCGGACCACTAGGAGTGGGGAGGGATTCCACCCGTATATAGTTAATATACCGAACATTCGCACTAAGAAGTTCGATTCTTCATTCATCATCCGAACAGCCAAGGCATGGAACTCCCTTCCGGCGTCAGTCTTTCCTGAATCCTACAACCTTGGGATCTTCAAGAGCAGAGTGAATAGGCATTTACTGAGATCGCGTGCTTCATCTTCGACCACATCGTCACTTTCCATCAGGTGAGATTGTGGCCAAACACGAATCCAGTCAATCATAAAAAAAATAAAAAAAGTTTACATTTTCCAATTTGCTTGTTCTTAAAAAGTTAATATGAACATTGGTTGCCAGTTATAGCCCACCTAAATCGACCTCCACGCTCTTCGCGTGGGATTTAAGGCTTTTCGAGTGGTCAGAGCGATTTTTTAAATTTATTCTCTATTTAAAAAGAAATCTTAGTTTATCCAATGAGGGCGCCACTGGACGGAATAAGGCCTAGTTCCTTTGTATATATATATATATATACGTATCACGCCTGTTTCCTTTGTATATCTGGATGAAGTTATATTATTACGTTATTCCCAGATTATTTACTCGTTTTGTTTTATATTGCAAAATTCAAATGATGTGAAATGAAAAGCTCCGAACTTACCGTATCCAAAACACCGCGAAAAATAATAATACTGTCCAATTTAACTTCATGTTAATATAATATGTACGTCCGTCTCTTTGCCGCAACCGATCGACTCGTATTGACATTGATGTTCATTAAGAGATAGCCCCTTGACATAATATGCAATAAATATAAACAATGTTCCACATATTTAACACTTTAAGTGCCGATGTAATATTTTTTGTTGCGTTACCGATGTGGGGTCTGAGAGGCCCGTTCTGATTCAAATCAAATCAAAAATGCTTAATTTTGTAGGTACACAGGGTACACTTAAAATAGTCAGATTTTACATTTTTAAAGCTACTGCTTGTACAAAAGGCAATTTTCCCCTGAGAAGAACAAGCAATGAAAATAAATGTGAATATAAGACGAAGGTTATGGTTGTGAAAAGATAAGATGACCGAATGTAATGTTATGTGATAGATGGGGTAAAAGTTGAACAGGTGAAAGAATTTGTGTATTTGGGAAGTATGTTTACTAGAGACGGTAAATGTGAGGTAGAAGAAAGAGGAGTGAAAAGTGCTCTTTTTTTGTAAAAAAAAAAAGGTTTTTATATGTATTACAAAATTTTTAATTATTATTTTATATTATAATATTTCATTATTAATTGTGAAATAGCTTGGTTATATGCGATTGAAAAAACAAAGTCCAGTATAACATAAACAATCATGTTTGTTTATAAATTAATTACATACATAACTTGACGACCTTTATCATAAACGTGCGGGTCAGAGGTATACCAAACATTTAGCGTTTGGGTGTTCAAAACATTAATAGTTCAATACTTGAAACAACAACCCTTTCGAAATATAAAGACATGCACATGTGACCCATTGCCGTTTAAATGTGTAAATCTATACATGTTTTTTGATGGAAAGGCCCTTAGTCGCATTTTACGACGACGGGTCGGTTCTAATCTTTTACGTGCCGAATCAATCAGGCTTAGTGAAATAAATTAAACACTAAGAATTATTTATATTTAAATTAGGTAGGTACATTGACTTGATTGAATACTTTTTGGGCCTTTATTTGATCAATCCAATGAAAAGAGAATTTTACAATACAATACAATACAATACAATACAATACAATACAATACAATACATTACAATACAATACAATACAATACAATGCAATGCAATGCAATGCAATGCAATGCAATGCAATGCAATGCAATGCAATGCAATGCAATGCAATGCAATGCAATGCAATGCAATGCAATGCAATACAATACAATACAATACAATACAATACAATACAATACAATACAATACAATACAATACAATACAATACAATACAACACAACACAACACAACACAACACAACACAACACAACACAACACAACACAACACAACACAACACAACACAACACAACACAACACAACACAACACAACACAACACAACACAACACAACACAACACAACACAACACAACACAACACAACACAATACAATACAATACAATACAATACAATACAATACAATACAAATACTCTTTATTGCGCAAAATAATTTACAATAATTTTGATGATAACAATAGAACACAATTTTACAATAAATTGCCGAAGACAAGTATTTTTAAATATTCTAGGAGCTACCCAATAAACACCAAATTTTAAGGTCAATAGGAAAATATATAAATTCTATTATGGTTCAAAAATTATATTATCCTCTTCCGTCGAAAGGAATGTTAACTGCTAGAATAATAATAAGAAAACTTTATTTGATCCATTTAGCGACACTTATACAATACATTTAGTTGTTACCTTTGTACTACCTATAGGTACAGAAAATGCATAGACCGTGAAGAATTCTGTAAATTGTCAAGAGCCTGTGAGACCCCGCGTTGGCAGTTTTGGGTTAGTGTCGTAAAGAGGAGTGTTCATCAGTCGCATGTCCCGGAAATGAAAAGTTTCGAGACGGGACATTTTAATCACAATATAATGATACTGGCTATCTTATCTCTGACAACCGGAACACAACAATGATATTAACATTACTGTTTGGCGGCAGATTTAGATAAGAATGGTGGCTAATTAACGTATGTATTTATATGGGTGATTTATTTATTTGATTAAAATTAGTTTACCGCGCACGCTACCTACATATCATGTGCGTAATGCTTCCTAACCCAAAGGTTGCATAGAGATCGCTTTTAGTGATAAGGCCGCCAAATTGTACTATCATCTTTTTTTATATTTATCGTCGTGTTATGCTTTTCTTTGTTGTACAATAAAGAAAATTTCGTTTGTTTGTAGCCAGCCAGGCGGACATTTAATATGGCCCTACCACCAACCAAACCGAGTACTATATATGCACCCCGCCAGGGATCGAACCCGCGACCTCCGAATCGTAAACCCAATGTTTAAATTGAGCCACGGAGGCGGTTATAAGGTTCATAAGGTATCCTTAACTTAAGTTTCTGTAGTTGGTTGACAGTTTGCTGTATTAGGCCTCACATTATTATATTATTACATGATAATTAAGTTGTAACCAATGACGTTGGGTTCACAATTACTAATGTCTGTTTAGTCTAAGTTGTTTATATATAACAATATATTGTGAACTTGTTTGTGGTCCTAATAAATAAGTAAACAAAAAAAAAATCCCCTATAAATAAACCTGGGACACACCGACTGCACCATTGAATTCACTCCTTTATAACAACTTTTAATATTATCTATCTATTACAATAACTAGGTACCTATACCTATTATAAATTGTAATGAGTAGGTATAGAAAAAAGTTATTATCATCCTATTGAACAACTAACTAATGTCAATGACATTATTTCCTTTCGCTGTAGATATCCCTCCTCATATGGCTACAGTCAATATCTAGGGTACCTAGTTTCTACGGAATGTATGCGAAGTGCAAGTTTTGCCTCGTTTTATGCACAAAATGTAAATATACATTTCACAAACCATTACAATAAAAAGACTGCAATTGGCCGGCATAATCACTAAAAACTATTTCCTCCAGGCAACTTTTGCGTGGAGTGCAATCTATAGAGAAGTAGGTACAGTAGTCGGTTTTGGGTTTAGTTTTGGTTATGCAAATCTAAGTTGCGTATAATTTATTATTTATTATTTTCTGTATGTTTATCGATAAGTTATTGTAGAGCCACTGGTTTTCGTCACTCCCACAGCTACTGCTAATGTATCAAAATCGAAGCGTGTGTGTGTGTGTGTGTGTACGAGCTCATGCATGCATACTTCGAAGCGACAATTAAAAGTAGGTAGGTTATATTGCGCTTGATAACGAGGGTCTCAAGATGTAGTCAAGAGGCGGATGGGGAAGTCTATCGTGTATTTTTAAACTATTTTATTTTTATTTTTTATTAATGATTTATTTGAAATCACAGTCATAATTACAAATTTTAAATTTAAGTTATACATTTAGAAGCCAAAATAAATCTCAGTACGTTGATACATAGCTTGTTACATTATCTATCGAGACATCAAATTGTTGTGTTTGTGGGTGTAAGGAAGAGAGAAAATGTATGGAGTAATATGTGCGAGTGTGTGTATGTGTATATGAGTTGAGTGTATGTGTACACAATTACCTAATCTATGTCAGTGCTTTCAATACCTACTGCTGATTTGAACTGATTACGACTCAGATGAAAAATGTCCAAATCCGAAACTTACTTAAATGAGCTCCCTCTAATATCCCTTTCTGTTATCTTTTAAATATATCAGTTCCGCTACTCGCCGTATCATGGCGCATTCGAAGTGTCCTATAACACGACTTGTTTACGAGGGCATCGTTCTAGAAACGCAACGTATAATCCACTGACTCTGCGTTCCGGCCGTATTTTCTAGGCGAGCAAACTTCGGGAATGTTCTCAAATGTAGGTGGCGTTGATACAGCGCTTATATAAGCGGCTGGTGAGGCGCGAAATGCGTCAGTTCGAACAACGAAAACAACCGGCAAATTGTTTGCTATTTCTGCACAGTTAAAAAACGTCGGTGATTCAGAAACAAAATGTCGATTATACCATATTTAAGTGACTTCGATAAACCGTTCAGGATGATGGAACGCGATTTCTTCCATCGCCCCGAAGAGTTTTTCGGCGTTTCCCCTTTCAACCACCTGATCCATCGGGATTTCTACACACCACTCTTCAGGGAAAACGTGTTTAGACCATGGAAAAACTACTTCAGACCCATCGAAGAGCTGGCAACTAAAATGAATCAGATAGGAATGAACGAACTCGGTTCTAAAATCGTAGCTGATGACAAGAAATTCCAAGTCAACGTGGATGTCCAACACTTCGCCCCTGAAGAAGTGAAGGTTAAAGTGACTGATGGAGACGTCGTAATCGAAGGCAAACATGAGGAGAAGGTGGATCCACACGGCTACGTCTCCAGACAATTCTTCAGGCGCTATAAGTTACCTGAGGAATGTGTTCCAGATACTGTGGAGTCCAAATTGTCGTCTGATGGAGTATTGACAGTGACAGCTCCAAAAGTGCTACCTTTGCCATCAACTGGGGAGCGGATCGTCCCTATTGCACACGGTGGACCAGTGAAGAAGCAAATTGGATGGCTTGGAGACCCGAAAAGGCACTAAGGGAGTGGTTTGATTGAGTATTGTGCCCTAAAACTTTGTAGGACCAATTTCTTCGTCCATTTCTAATCTCTTGTAATCGTTACTTTATTCTAATTTTGGTTACAGAAGCGATCATATAATATACAAATAAGATGAAGTGGCTTGATTTGCAAAAATCTAGGGCTAAATACCTACATTTAATAACTAATTAACAATATAAGATTTTTTTAACTTAGTTCTCCGTCTAAATGCCTCTTTAATTACTTTTTAAATTTATAAACGTACTACGTACTAAATGTGATGTAATTATTTCTATTTTTAAGTTTGTGACACGCGTCTTCCTTCTTTCTGTGGGAAGAAAACAAGACTTCCGTGTTTTTTACCTATGTACGAGTGATACCGAGTTTTTCAATTTAAAAATAAAATAAGATTTTTTTAATTTAGTTGACCGTTTACATATTAAAGAGACTTTAATATTTTTTTTATTTAAAAACATAATTATGTGTATTAACATTTTAGTAAATACCAAAATATTAAACCACATTAATTTTTTATATATTATGTGATGTTCGTAGATGTATTTTTAATTCTCTTTTGAAATAATACGAGCATATTTTTTTTAATTACCTAAGCACGAGTAGTACAACATATTATGTAATAAGTAGTAACATTTCATAACTGGAAATGGCATTATTGTTATAATTTCACTTTTGTATTTTTTAAGACTGATTTTCCGTGTACTAAGTTTGTATTTCTAATTAAATTAAATTTTAACTAATTAACATTGTTTAATTTTTAGTGTGAGTGTTGTTAAATTTATTTCTTAAATAAATAGTGGGTATATTGATACTATTTAATTATCAAATCAAATCAAAAATGTTTGTTCGTAAGTTATAAGAATAACATTTGAAATCGTCATGACATACAGTTATCGCTCATTCATTAGGCACTCTCCCCAGAGAAGAACGAGCAAGAAACTCAGGGGTTGCTCTTTTTAAATAAGTCAATACAAATACAATTTGAAATAATTGTTAAATTTATGATTCAACAAAGAAAAATTAGAATAAAATATACTGGATATTGCCGAGCGGTTCCTGTCCATTAGTACAGATAGTGTAGTGCATTGTGTTCCATAGAATTGCCTTGCGGTCAGTTCTTCAATCACATGCCCATTAATGTCGTTCACAATTATTCGTCATGGGCATCTAACAACAGCCTAGTTCTATATTTATTTAGCCATCTAATAACAGATAAATATAAATGACAAGTAAATATTTACTTAAATACATGGCGTCCCTGTCTTCTTGAGTGAACAAAACACGACTTTTTTTTTTTTTTTTTTTTAATTAGAATGGGATCGCTCTTGACCTTAATCTGGACTAATGTCGACTTTCCCTTTCTGTTTAACCTAAGTATAAAGAGTATAATATTCTAAATATTTCGTCATAGCACATTTTCGGAAATCTAATAATGTCAAAAAAAATATGGAGTCATTTAGGAAAAATCATGATGTCAATACAAGAAATAAAGATAAACGTAAAGGTAAGCCGACTGCAAAACCATTCATTCATTGATGCTATGCATACGTTTTATTACAATAATGTTCCCGTTCATATACAAAATCTTCCTTTCAATAAATTTCAAGATACTCTATAACAGAAACTTATTAAGAAAGCATAATTATAAAATATCAGACTATTTGGATGATAATCATCCTTAGATGTAACCAACTCGTTCGCATACCAGGGGCTCTATTACATAATTTCCTCGTTATCGTCTTCGGTTACGTTCTGACTTGTGATTGGTTGGCTCATCGCTCGCTCGGCAATTTGACGGTTTCTCATTGGTCAACGTAATCCATGACGATACCGATGGAAGTTACATAATCTAAGGGCACACCCACCTCCTCTCTCCTCCCACTGTAACTCCTGTAAGCCAGGATCAACAGTACTCTGCACGGCGCCTACTGAAGGTAGACGGTGCCCTACGTGACTCTATTGCTACCTTGGACCCCAGACTAATTAAAGAAAGAATTTAAGGGTGAAAAGTAGGAAAGAAAGAAAGTCCCACCTCCCCAGCAAATGGGAGTGTAGCTAATGTGACGCAAAAAGCCAAAGCGGCTACAGTTCTCGAGGCGTAAGATCAGCTTTGCATTTGTGTGAGTGCACACAGATAGAGATACGGCTTGTGGCGCAGCGCGTCCCGCGCATTGTTTAAACGCGCCCTGAGGCGCGGCGTGTCCGCTGCGCGTCGCTTCCCTGCCGCGCACATGCCGCACTTCACCTCTTGTACCGCTAGCAGCTTGACGTCACTCACACAAATGCAAAGCTGAGCTTACGCCTCGAGAACTATAACCCTATGGGAGAGAGAGTCGAGTGAGGCTCGACTCCCTAATTTAATACAATATATATTATTAATACAATAATCTAAAGGCAGGCTATTTCACAATCTAATAATGAAATAAATTGTACCTTTTGTAATATAAAATTCAGTTTTAAAAGAGCAACCTCTTGCGTTTACCCGACAGCCCAAAAAGGAGGGTTATGTTTTTCGTGTGTATGTATGTATATAGATTACTATGTTACCTCTTGTAGCCTAAAGGACTCGACCGATTTTGGAGTGGAAGATGTTGTTCGACTCGTCTTGATTCCAGGAGTGTCATAGAATGCCTATTAAAGTTTTTCTCTAGGATGATCTCGACATCAGAAGGCGGAGTGTGAGTTTTGTTTCGACACCATCATAACATTTGCTGCACAATATTCTGCCATTATTAAGCTTCAAAAGTTAGAATGCACAAATTATAAGAAATCACTCGCCGAGTTCCCGCCAAAAAGCCCCATATAGAATAGAATAAATTTATATTATTGTTAAAATGTTATATATTCGAATTTCAAAATTATAGGTACCTAATTAAAAAGTTTATTTCTTTTGAATATTTCTTTTAACACTTTTGAATTCAATATGCAGAACTTTCAGATGTACTTAACAATTAGGAAATTATTTGTGTTAATCTACTTAATTACTCGTATTGAATTCCGTGATGGATGAATGTTTTTTTTTTTCGGATACTTACACCAATTATCTAGTCCCAAACTAAGCAAAGCTTGTGCTAAGGATACTAAAATCAAAAATCAAAATCAAAAATGTTTTTATTTCGAAAGTTATAAGAATAACATTTGAAATCGTCATGACATACAGTTATCGCTCATTCACTAGGCAGTCTCCCCAGAGAAGAACGAGCAAGAAACTCCGGGGTTGCTCTTTTTACAAGCTTTTATTTACTTTCACCTGTCCCGTTGTCTGTAATCAAATCTTGCAACTTAAATTTGATCCACTTCCCGGTTTCCGATTGAGCTGAAATTAGAATGCATGTATAAATCGGATGACAATGCAATGTTATTGTGACATAGAGCTGATCTGATGATGGAGCTGGAAGGTGGCCATAGGAACTCCGTAATTAAATGATGCAACCCTATCGAGTTTGAGCTCATTAGATTCGTCTTGACAAGTACTTTGATACTATATGGTAACCAGGGTCTGATGATGGAGCCGGAAGGTGGCCATAGGAACTCCGTAATTAAACGATGCAACCCTATCGAGTTTGAGCTCATTGGATTAGTCTTGACGAGTACTTTGATACTATATGGTAACCAGGGTCTGATGTTGGAGTTGGAAGGTGGCCATAGGAACTCCGTAATTAAACGACGCAACCCCATCGAGTTTGGGCTCATTGGATTAGTCTTGACGAGTACTTTGATACTATATGGTAACCAGGGTCTGATGTTGGAGTTGGAAGGTGGCCATAGGTGATGTTGATGCATTAAAAGAAATGGATAGAATGAGAAACGTTACAAATAACTAACAAGTGATTACATAATTTCAACATTATTGATATTTAAATCAGTACATATTACATATCATGTGAACGAACTACGGACTTCATAACGGAATAACGCTGCTACGCGCTGCGAACTACGTCGTAGTAAATCTCGAATTAAAAATAGAGGTACTAAAAAGTTAAAAATAAAATTAAAGAAAAAAAAACCTTTTTAAAAACAAGCTTTTATTATTTGTTTATAAAATGAACTAAAAAGTTAAAAATAAATTAACTCTAAAAAGAAATATAACACTTTGTAACTTGATTGTAACCTTTAACGACAAATAAGCGTCTTCGTCTAGGACAAAATAATTCCATATTGTACAAATTTATTTAATTTTAACACTAAAACTTTTCACCATACATAATTATTCAATCTCGTCCCCCCTCTTTATCATAGTCCCCATTTATAAATGAAAGCGTGTTACATTGTGATAGCTTGAGGAAAATGTTGTGTTGTATTATTTGTCGTTAAAGGTTACAATCAAGTTACAAAGTGTTATATTTCTTTTTAGAGTTAATTTATTTTTAACTTTTTAGTTCATTTTATAAACAAATAATAAAAGCTTGTTTTTAAAAAGGTTTTTTTTTCTTTAATTTTATTAAATAAGTCAATACAAATACAATTTGGAATACCTAATTGTAAAATTTATGATTATGATACTGGACAATGGCGAGCGGTTCATGTCCACGCATTCTTATCATCCAGATAGTCAGAAGTTTTATAATAGCCTTTAGCACATAGTTTCCGTTTAATGGTTGTTTTAAATTACATACATTACATAAACATACATAAATATTTATCTAAACATCCATGACTCGGGAATAAATGTTTGTATTCATCACACAAACATTTACCCCTCGCGGGATTCGAACCTGCAACCGTTGGTTTCGCTGACATGATCACTATCCACTACACCAATCGGTATGCCGGGAAGAGATCGCTGTTAGCGATAAGGCCGCCTAATTTGTAGTTTCTATAAGATATTTAAATGTACCTTCCTTATTTAAACAATAAAGCGTATTTGATTGATTGATAAATAGGTTCTTAGCCACGCTTGATAGAAATCGGTTACACCGTTTCCAAGAGTGACGCACTTGGTTAGGTTTATCTGGATGATGTAATCGCTTCTTTGGTTTATCACGGGCGTTTTCTAAATTTTCCATTTATAGTTCTCTACATTTCCTTTCCGTTAATCCCTGTTTCTATGATAGGTCCAATAATGCTTATTCCTCTATGGCAGAACCTAACCCATCGCGGCCATTGCGAGCGTGTGTTTACCAATACGGTGCGTGAAGGCCACATCAAGGCCGACTCGTTTATTCTTTGGCCGCGCTTATTTATATAGAGTACTTTATAAATAGGATAGATAGGTACCTATTGTTATTAAGGCGATGGTACCCCTTTGTAATGCAGTGCAGACGACGGACTTTTTGTCGTCCGTCTTTGTTATTCTCCTTGCATAGAATATACCATACATTCTATCCTCGCAAAATTGTCCGATTTGGATTTTTTAGCCGGTCTATAAAAAGTCCGTCGTCCGCTGCTCCCCCTTTTCACAAAGTCATCGACATAACTGCGTTGTTTTTGAAGGTCTATTTATGGGACTTGTGTAGGTAGGTATACCTCTATGAAACTATTTATGCACAATTTTTTGGTATATAAATTATAATCTTAGATAAAGCAGTCTCTGCGTATGAGAATGAGGATTCCAGCAACACGCTGATTTAGAATAAGTCTTAAACTACAGCAATAATATTAATATAAATAATAAATATCAAGTTCAGCCATCAAGCCACTTTGAACTCCTTTACTACGCAAAATCAAAATCAAAAATGTTTTATTCAATGTAGGATACAAAAATATCACTTATTGAAAGTTAACATGTTATTTTTTTTTTAAACTACATCGCTTCGCAAGGTGTTATGGTTAGGGAGAAGAAGCGACAAGAAACTCCGCAACAACACATCTTTTCAATTTGCTTCCATCTTTATAATAATATTACATTTTATATAACATATTACAAAACAATAGCAATTAACATAACGACCAGCTAACAATAGACCTCCTTATCGCCTAAATAATCATCTATCCTGTAATAACCCTTCTTACACAGAGTTTCTTTAATGTGGCGTTTAAATTTCTGCTCTGTTAAACTCGATACACATGTTCTGGTATTTTATTGTAAAAGCGTATGCTGTGTCCCACAAAGGATGTGCTAACCTTGCTAAGTCTAAATTGTGGAATTTCAATTTTATTTTTGTTTCGCGATCAGAAAATCGCCTCTTGTCTTTCGAATCGATCCGTGGCATCGGTTCGGCCGAGAAGTCTACTAATGAAGAAGACCGGAAGAGACTTGGAAGCGCTTTTCTTTCATCAAATGACGTCCGACACTGTCTTCCGTGATGTACTATTAATACTATGTAATGTGCGAGTTCCGCCGCACGACAGTAGGCGTGGGCGATGCTCCGTAAAATTAAATGCAATGCCATAATACTGACGCGAATCGCTCCAACTTCATTATTATGATAGAACACCTAAATAAGCTGTAAAACTAAAATTTCGAAAATGTCTGTAGAAAATGCATTCGAATATCAATAACTATTCCATTGAAACCATTTAAACCATTTATTTCCACACACCGAAAGAAAAAGCCACAACAACATACAAGAAATCAAAACAGAGGAAATCAAGGTCCGCATCCCACAAACCGCTCTCGAGACCGAGATGGCCACCAGGTCACGCTTGAGAACCTGTTTCATATTGAAACAGTATCAAAAAAATAAAAATAACAGAAAACTATAATATCGAGATCGAGACGCGATCCCAGTCTCAAGATCGATCCACCAACACGGCTCTATGACTAACTAGGTACTACAATGAGTGCGTGTGTGGGGGACAGTCTCAGTAAACACTGAGTGACGTGAACCACTCAGCACTGGTTTTCAGCCTGCCCTCAACATATGTTACAATTATATCTTTGTATTGCGGGCTTGTTACGCAAGTTAGCAAAACCAACGGGATTGTAGATCTTAACACATACATACATAATATCTTTATTGTACACAAAATCGTTACAGAAATATGCATTGTATATAAGATGTACAAAGGCGATGTACACAGTTTTTTTTTTTTATTTTTTTGCAAGAGTACATAGACTATTTTCATTGAGTTTATCAAAATTACTAATTAATTATTCATTAAACTACTGAATTGATTGTACTGAAAATGCAATGGGACCCAACTTGACGGCATCTCGTTTCATTTACAAGAAAAAAACGGAGGTCGCGGGTTCGATCCTCAGCGGGGTACATGTTTAAATACTCGGTTTGGATGGTGGTAGGGCATTTTAAATGTCCGTCTGGCTAACTACCACCATCTTATCTAAATCTGCCGCCAAGCAGCAATGTTAATTCACTTAACATCAGGTGTGATTGAGGTCAAGTACCAACCCGTTGTGCATAAAAAACATAAAAATAAAAAAAAGGTATAATTTAATAAAAATAATTTCTAAATTCACTATCACATAGTTTATTTATTCACTACTGTTCTTTGGTATAAAGATATAATAAAGGTAATTGCATTCAGTTTTTTTCCATCGTTTTGATCTTATTATAATACAGGGTGTCCCTGGAAGTATGGATCAAATCGAACAGGGGCATGGGGAAGGTCATTCCCAAACTTTTTAACCCTATGAATGTCGGTGCCATTTTTGACGGTTCAAAAGTTATGATCAATTTTTTACATTTTCATATTATCGAATAGTGCTTATACAACGCTATCAGCTTAATTTTTTAATTAAAAATAATTAATTATTTTTTTTTTCTTATTTTTTTTTTTTTTTTTTTTTATTTTTTTTTTAATTTTTTTTTTCAGCTTAAGTTTGGGAATGACCTTCCCCATGCCCCTGTTCGATTTGATCCATACTTCCAGGGACACCCTGTATAATTAAGTTATGTATATCTATGTAAAACATAAAGGCAAATCATTACTTCCACCTACACCATCTATTACCCACGCAAAAATAACTACGCAGAGAGCAACACAACAATAATTAACGCTATTGGAGTCATTGTTTATGAAATATTATTGCGCCTTTTTGTAAATGTTAAAACCATTTTTTAAAAGAGCAAGAGATGATACACACAAAGTTTAGCTAAATTTAGTTAGCTAAAAACATTCTTATCGAAACTCTTCATACAAAACGCTAATTTCATAGGTAAGGACCTAATATTAAGCTTTAATTTTTGTTAAAATCTTGTAGTGTCCCCCCAAAGGCTAAACAGTATAATGGACAAGTATGGAACCCCACACTGCGCGCGGCACGACACGCACTTGGCCGGTTTTTGTAGCCGTTTTAAGGAACGAGTGTCACAAACTTTAATTTACATTTCTCGTGCCCGTCTATACACAAACAATTATATTTTAAATTGTCAAATCAAGACTCATACAAAATCTTTCAGTAAACTAATCACTATCCATAGATTCTTGATCAGAAGCATTGTCATCATCAATATCACTATCATCTGACTCCTCATCACCAGTTTTAAATGCACTTTCAGATATTTCATCTATCACTTTATCTGTTGAACGCAAGTTGTTTTCCTCGGCCTCTGCTAACCTGCAGGCATGCTTCCAGTCTTCAGCGCTTAGGGAGTACACCTTCTCTTTAACTATCTTCATAACACTATCCACCTTCAGGCACACGTCTTTTCCCACGTAACTTTTCACTGAGTTCAATATATTTTTCATAGGGTTCAAATCAGGATGGTGCGGTGGTATGCGAACAACTGTGTGCCCATGTTCTTTTAACAACATATCAGTTTTATACTCCGCATGCTTGTCTTTATTCATTAGAATTAATTGATACAATTGTGGTTTGTACATATCCGATGCATATGGCACGTTGCGCATTGATAGATAGTCCATCATGTCCTTTTTCATTGAATTGGAGTGCGGCGCTGGGTTTGATATTCGATTGTGGAAAGGTGAGCCACCATCTACAACGATGACACTGTTAGGTTTCAAATTCGGTATTAAATGAAATTTGAACCATTTCTCGTACTGCTCGAAGTTCTCTCTTCTACTCTCATTCTCTTCTTTAAATTCTTTTTTAACAGAGTCGTACATGAAAATTGAGTTTCTTAACATTTCATTTTGATCACCGGCCAGTAATATCATTAGTCTGGATTTGGCGGGTTGTTTTAGTATACTAGAGCTACCGTCTGGCCTCGGTCTTGTTGATATGCGACTAATTTCTATTGCTGCGTCAGCAGTGTACACAATGTTCCTATCCTGTGACCGATAAGCTTCAATTTTGCTCAAATACTGAACCCTCGCGAATCTCACATCGTGTTTCTCAATTAACACACTAATATTGTCCTCTTTCTCCATCCATTTGAATCCTATTTTGGCTACATGCCGTCTCAAAGTGCATAGTGATCCCTGGTAATCGATATCGGCTTTTAAAATTAAATAAATGTCTTTCATTATTGGGAAATCTTCGTCTTTTGTATAGAAACTGTGTATTACCCGTCTGATGGCTTGGACGTCGAAATCGTTTGAGGTGATGTTCTTTTTGCATCTTCGTTTTGGTGATTTGTATTCTTTCTTCACTGTGGCATTGGCCTTGTACTCGGTGAGGGCGCGCTTTATCGCATTCATCGATATACCGGTGGAGTGTGTTACGAGTTGCGCCGCAGTCACCGTCGAGTTCGGGTCCCTCTCTATTTCCGTCTCGAAATATCTGTAAATCTTATGTAGCACTTCTTTGGTCTGATTTTTCAATGGTTTCCCGCGTCCCAGTTTAGAAGCAGGCGGCATTTTGTTTAGATAATTAAACGTCAAATTAACTGCTAGCAAATTTTGTTGCAAAAGGAAAGAAATTCACACAACTGAATCTGATAATGAAAGGCGAATGACTGATGTGGAGGCGCGGCGCAGAGTGGTTGGAGCGAGACGGGTGGATAACAGACAGGGGATAAAAGAGAGAGACAGGTAGCAAGCCACGCCGGCAACTGTTGCGTGCATGTGGTGTCTAGTGTTTGGCAATATAATAAAACAGCTGATAAGCTTTCCTTGTATTGTGTCACATTAGTATTACGTGAACACCATTCATTATTAACGTAACTTTGGATTGATTAAAAATATTACGCTATCCTAAGATATCCTATTATTGCGTGTGTGTGAATTGTTCCTACAATCAATTTTGACATTTGAATATTCTTTATTAAGTTTCACCAATTTTAAGGTAACAATTTAACCAGCAATAGCTGAGTGGAGGTAATGTTTATATATTATGTTTATTTTAGATAAAAAAATATTATTTAGATTATACCAACTATATTTACTTGTTTACTAAACTATTTAATATTTATTTTTTAATATATTAATAAAATCGTGAATATTTTTATTATTAACTTTTTTTTTTTTTTTTTTTTTTTTATATGAGAGGGCGGCAAACGAGCATGCGGGTCACCTGATGGAAAGCAATCACCGCCGCACATGGGCACCCGCAACACCAAAAGGGTCACAGATGCGTTGCCTATATACTATAATATAAACTATATACGTAACTAGATACCTACCTATTTGACAAAGTAAGAATATTATTAAATCCTAATACGTTTAATTGAACGTAATTAGGAACGTGTGGAACAAGCTTCCTGCACATCCGAGAGAGTCCCTCCGTCCAAGTTTTCAAGAAGAGGCTAAAAGAGCACTATCATTCTATCATGATTTAAGATATATATTTATATAATTATGTACTTATATAAGTATGTGATATTTATTTATTTATATTATATAGTTTACTAATAATCACGTGTAATTTTATAACTAAGTGTATTTCTGTATTCTAGTAGTGTGTGTATGTAAATAACATATTATATTATATATCTATATGTATAGTATATTTGTCCTTCCATAACTGCACTTTTTCTTCACCGTCCCGCACAATGCTCTAACCACCACTGAGGTTGACTGGAAGAGATCTCTATTAGAGATAAGCTCACCTTTGTACAATATTTCCGACTGATTGTCAACATGTTTTTTATGTGCAATAAAGAATACAAGTAATTCATTGAATTGTATTGAGAAGACAAAGTATTGTGTTGTAAGAATTGCCTACGTAATTGTTGAAGTCAATACTAATTAAAAGTTTGTGCGTAACAAATTTATCCACCAAAATTAGTAATTTTTTTTTTAAAATCGTTAATAAATCAATTATAAATATAACATAAGTTAATTATTAATAAATATTTAATATATTACTTATTCATATCAATCATAAATAATAAAAATATGACATCCTTATAACCTATAAAACAGAAACTTAATAAGAAAGCATATTATAAAATATCAGACTATTTAAATGATAATCAAATCAGGGACGTAACCAGTTTTCGGTTGCATGCCAGCTGTTTACAATTAATAATGTCAAAGTTAAAAATGCTTTATTTTGCTATACACTTAAAATAGTCAGATTTTACTTTTTTTAACATTGTTCAATTGAAATATTATTGTGCCTAAGTATTTGTAATATAAACAAAAAAACATGTTTTTAAATAAGAGCAACCCCTCGAGTTTCTTGCTTGTTCTCAGTAAAATTGTCTTTTAAACAAGCAATAGCTTAAAAAATGTAAAATCTGGCTATGTTAAGTGTATACCTACAAAATAACGCATTTTTCACGTCGACTATGTATGTTTTTTTTTTAAGTTTTTTAGAAATGAAACAGCAAAGATGCTCCTAAAAACAAACGGTTGGGTATCCATGTCATTTTCAAAAATGTTACTTATCGGAAACTGTGATCTGTGTTATTTTGTTATTCATTATTCATACTCATACTCATAATTCTTTATTTCCATAAACTTCAATTAGATCACTTGGACACGCCAACATACATAAATAGTACAATTCATGACAATTATTTAGGGTACCTATTTAAAAATAAATGAAGTTAAGCTGCTCAAAAGGGGCATTGTCAATTATTTCATAAGCTAAGCTACTGTCGAGAGGCATTGTCAAGTAAATACAATAAAATAATCAAATAAGATAATAAATAGCTGCTTTATAGAGGCATTGTCAAACAATTGATTTTAAGATAACTGGTGATTTTCAAAAATCGATCCCTAGACACTGCGATAATGTGCGTAGTTAAGTGTTGAACATTCCATAAGCTCTGTGCAATAAGGATAGGTATAAAAAATATTTTTTTTTTATATGCACAACGGGTTGGTATACTTGACCTCAATCACACCTGATGTTAAGTGAAAATGAGGTCGAAGGTGGAAGCGTACTGACCCGGAAACCCCAACACACTTCGGGGACTGGCTATCTTATCTCTGACAACCGGAACACAATAATGCTATTAACATTGCTGCCTCGCGGCATATTTAGATAAGCTGGTGGTAGCTAGCCAGGCGGACATTTAAAATGCCTTACCACCAACCAAATTTCTATTTGTTTTCTAAATCATACATTATTTTGTTGTGGGATCTTTCTATTAAGCATCAAAATGCCTGTGCCAGAAAGATCCATTCTTCCTTAACTTATACCTGATGAGTTTTTTGACCGTAAGGAAAAAAAATAGGACATACTCGTATTAGGTAAGTGAAATATAAGTTATTGGCGTTAGGCAGTTTTATTTTTCAAGTATGGACGCTCGCGACTGTCTGCGATTAATATTCGACTGGCGGGATTCGTAGAGTTCCCAATAAGCGAAATTTATTTGGAATTCATAGTTTCTTCATGTTAAAATCAAACTCAAAAAAATCTAAAATATTTTATTCAATATAGGATACAAAAATATCACTTATTGAAAGTCAACATGTTATTTTTTTTTAAACTACATCGCTTCGCAAGGTGTTATGGTTAGGGTGAAGAAGCGACAAGAAACTCCGCAACAACAAAACTTTTCAATTGGTTTCCATCTTTAGAATAATATTACATTTTATATTATATATTACAAAACAAAAGCAATTAACATAACGACCAGCTAACACCAGACCTCCTTATCTCCTAAATAATCATCTATCCTGTAACATAATTCCCTTATTAAATCCTTTTTACACAGAGTTTCTTTAATGTGGCGTTTAAATTTCTGCTCTGTTAAACTCAATACATATTCTGGTATTTTATTGTATAAGCGTATGCTGTGTCCCACAAAGGATGTGCTAACCTTGCTAAGTCTAAATTGTGGATTTTCAATTTTATTTTTGTTTCTAGTATTCAAATTTTGTTTACCAGAATGTTTACGACATAGGCATATACAGGGCGTCCCACGGCTATGCCACATGGAGGGAAAGTACCTTGAATTTTGTAGATGGAACATTTTACTGAAAGAAGACATTATTTTAATTTAAAAAACAATCTAAACTGCATTCATAGATTTTTAAATAAGTACATGGTTGAACCGGGAATCGAACCATTTATTTATAAAAAGAAATTACCATGTAACTTTATCATACCGATCGAAAGGCTTCATCATAAGGATTATTTTTTGCTAAATAACATATTGTCAGAAATAAAAGGAAGACCATGAATTTTAACATTAGATGTTCAATTTTGTTCAGAAAAATGAAAAGCTGACATTGCCGTAAGGACATACAACTGACATTATCATTACTAATACTAATTACCCACTCGAGAAGTATGCATCATTTCCCTATTATAATTTAAGTTCATGATAAAATGATAAAGAGATACGTGATTAGTAAGTAGGACTATCTCAATGAACATTTTCTTTCCTGGATCGGGACAAATGGACGAAAAAATGGCCGCCGAGATCCCCAGATCTAACCCCGTTAGATTTTTTTTATGAGGTTATGTAAAAAATTTACTTTACAAGAACCAGTGTCAAAGTGTCCACGAGCTACAAACTGAACTTCGACGTATTATTCTAAATATCCACCACAACATGATCAAAAAATCGACAGGGAGCGAAATAATCAAAAGAGTGCGACTTTGTATTGAACAGGATGGGACTCATTTTGAGCATTTGATAAATTTGATTAATTTTGTATTAAAAATGTTAAAATTCATGGTCTTCCTTTTATTTCTGACACTATGTTATTTAGCAAAAAATTATCCTTATGATGAAGCCTTTCGATCGGTATGATAAAGTTACATGGTAATTTTTTTTTTATAAATAAAGGGTTCGATTCCCGGTTCAACCATGTACTTATTTAAAAATCTATGAATGCAGTTTAAATTGTTTTTTAAATTAAAATAATGTCTTCTTTCAGTAAAATGTTCCATCTACAAAATTCAAGGTACTTTCCCTCCATGTGGCATAGCCGTGGGACGCCCTGTATACATAGGAAAGCTGATTTTAACATCACGAAAGATGGGAGAAGTAATGTTCTTTCAACCTTGTATCCTTTACCATAAAATTTTTTGGACGAGTTATGACGTCTTGGTAAATGTATCTATTCAATGTAGTTTCTGTTTCTTTATTAAAATAGAGCATTTCATTGAAATTTTAAGGCAGAACACTAATAGGTACATACCTATCCTAATCTAGACTTTTCTGTACGTATTTACGACGCAGAACGCAATTGATCAAACAAATACCCGGCCTTAGCGGCGGGCGGTGCGTGTATACTATATTATAGCGCATTACCATATTTGTATTTGTGTTAGGTAATACTGAGGCGAATTATCTGTCAGTAAAGTTCAATGCGAGCTTTCCTACAGCGCCTAATTCCCAAAATCTTTGCAGTCCCGGAATGTGTTTAATTTTTTCTTTTATTAAACATATACTGTATAATATGACGCATGACGAGTTAAAATTTTTCTCCTTAGCTCCCTCCATACTCCTGCTAAACATGCATACATACAGCCGCCATAGTCCGCAACGCCATCTGTCCAGAAGTAGTTGTACTAAAATAGTAACAGGTAATCAATTAGATGGCGCTAGTCCCATGCAGTGACAAGCTATAAATTTTAATACTTATAACCTCTAACAAATCAAATCAAAATATTTTATTTCATAGGATAAAATTATCACTTGAAACTGTCACTATTAATATTACATTTAAATTTGCTGTTCATTCACAAAGCTGATTCCTCAGAGAAGAACGAGCAAGAAACTCTAGGGTAGCTCTTTTAAACAGATTATGGGTTACAATTTGTGATTTTATAATTATATGAATAATAAGACACCTATGACCATGCTTGCTTATCATTCAAATAGTCAGTGATCGCATTCCATGTTGTTATTTAATGCATATTGACCTCCAAATCCATTATCGCCCTCATGTACGACGAGCAATCGCCTATAGTATGGTACAGCGCCGCCAAGCGGCGTCCAGCAAAAACTTTGTTAACTGGGGAATCTGTTCCGCCTCTAAACGGTAAGTAGCATTTTGTAGTAACATTGTAATATTAATTTCAGATTCTTACATGACTTTTATCTATTACTTTTACAAGTATGTAGTAGCGATCAGTTTATTCTGTTATTCCTCTATGGTATAATTGAACTACTACGGTACCGAATCGTGGTATCAAGCAATACTTGTTTATGAGAATAAATGTAGTATGTATTTACTAGTTTCTTAAAACAATGCCATCTATGAGAATTATGTTGAACTAGATGAACAACTAAAGGTTGCTATCATACAGTGCCATCTATGAACACTGAATTGAACTAGGAAGATACTTGCTTTTCGTGATTCGAACAAATATAATTCAAACTAACATCAATAGATGGTGTTGTTTTGAATTATTTCAACAAAAAATTATTACGAGACGACTTTGATATTTTATCATTTTAATCTGTCAATAAATGTAACGAAATTCATTTTGTGAGGTCCTTATTTTAAAGTTTTATCATTCAGTATTCTGAATTAGCCATGTGCTAACTTAAATAACATTTTTAAAAAGATATAAAGCGTTGAAAATGAAACGATTAAAATATAGATTTTGTAGAATTTCCCGGTTCGGTAAAAAAAGAATAGATCAACCCGTGCGTGGGTATTTTGGCGGTAATTCGGATGATGTGGCGTTTTTATTATTTTTCCTGCAATTTGTATATTTCGTAGCACCGAGTCCAGTGGCGCCCTAATTAATTTTCAACAATACAATGTACTGACTGATTAGCTATGGTTGCGACCGGGTTTACGACCCGATTTCGAAAGACATTTATGTGAAAGCCATTTGTGCGACGCCAGATAATCGAAGTGCCATATGAACGAAACGTTTTTTTTTATATTTTTTGTTGTTAACATACATGCAGCCATTATCATAAAAATAATACATAATTTGAAATTTGAAATTGATACATAATATAATGGAGGCTATTTAATTGTTTAATATTTATTCATTCTATGTTACTGTTATTGTTTAGCGGATATAATTTATTCTGCTATTTATTTTTCATTACTATTTTAACATGACTACCATATTTGTATGCCAATTTGGCTGATCACAGAGATTATATTTATAAGTTAATGTATCATAACAACCTGTACACCTGTGTATCACAAATAAATAAATGATAAATGATAAATGATAAACGTCATTTAGCCGATGGGCCTTTTAATCGAAAAGGACAAAAGATCGAATGTATCGTAAAAACTCACCAGTAAACAGGAATTACACGAATAAAATTCCACCCTGTATAACACCCGTCGTTTTTCATCAGGAATTATGTGTTTACCAGCTGGGAATCGAACCCGGACCTTCGTTTTGTAAACCCTGTATCGATCATATTGAGCCGTTCATTGGTTAATATTTATGATTCCCCGTTTCGTTTCTGTACACTACATGTAACCAAGTTACATGTAGTGAGAATTTTAATATCAAAAAATCAAATCAAAATCAAAAATGTTTATTTAAGTAACTTATTTTTATTATCTATAACAGCATTAGGGGTCTCCTTTTAAGTAAAAATGTTTACCTGTATTAGGACCTCTTCTACAACTACATAAATGCTTTAAACAAGAAAGTAAGTAGGTAGGTGGTATACAAGTAAATTCTTATATTAACAATATTATTTTGAGATATAAAATTATAAAAATCGAGGTAGAGGTATGTGTTGTGTGCGTGTGTGTGAGTTGTATGTGTGCATTGTTTGTGTGTGTATTGTGTTTGTGAATGTGTATGCGAAGTGTGTGTTGTGCGCGTGTGTGTGAGTGGGTGTGGGTGTATCTGTGTATTGTGTGTGTGTTGTTAAATAGCGTAACATAACTCGAGAATAAATGAGTGTGATCGATTGTGAGACGTCAGCATTGCGAGGAAAGTTTAACGGAATGGATCTTGGGATCGTTTATCAATGTTTGGTGCATTGGACCTCAACCCTTCAACCTTCGTCCGCACGTTGTATGAGCTCGCTACCGTGGTAGAGCTCAGCTTTTTAAGTAGTGAAATGAAATGAAATAATTTATTTGCTTGATTTTGGGTACAAGATACGATGACACATAACAGAAGTCCCATTCAAAATCTACATAAAATCTAGCGTGCAAATATTTAATAAATTATAATGGCATTAGATGGTTTATTACTTTTGTCAATGATGTGTTGATGTCTGATATAAAGAAAAAGGCAAAAACAATGTTAGATGATCTACAGGCGGGTGGCGAAGTTTGCCGTCTGAAAAGATCACTATATTGTCTAAAGCAATCTGGCCGTCAATTTCTTCAACGTTCGTCAACAAAAGACTGGATGAAAAGTTGAAGAAAATGCAGTTGCAATCTTCTGCGAATGCACCATGCCTATATATGTCAAGAATATAGACGACAAGGGTACGAAACACCGATGTTAAGGCTAATATTTCTGGAGTTAGGGAAGACTTATTAAAAGAAAGATATCTTGGTACGTACTGACAACTATAATTTTTCTCAAGAATGTCTCTAGGGCAATTACATTATAATGGGCACATAATTACTAAAAAGTACTTATATAGCTAATACGCCCTCTTAATTCTGTGCCTATAACACAACAGTATTAACATAAACTCATAAATCTAAAAAGTAATATCATCAACTATAAGATCAAAATTTACCAAAAAATAATAATATATGTAACCAAAACTATTCAAAAACTAAACCTAAACCATGCATACACATAATGTAATGACTACATTCAGGTAACGCGTATGAATTACGAAAAAATAAGAGTATTGAATTACGCTACATATCTACTAATTTGATGCTCGCTGATATATTGACTAAAGCGTTACCTAAATGTAGTCATTACATGTGTATGCATGGTTTAGGTTTATTTTTAGTAGACATTCTTGAGAAAAATTATAGTTGTCAGTACGTACCAAGATATCTTTCTTTTAACAAGTCTTCCCTAACTCCAGAAATATTAGCCTTAACAAATACATGTTCTGGTATTTTTTTGTATGCTGTATGCTGTGTCCCACAAAGGATGTGCTAGCCTTGCTAAGTCTAAATTGTGGAATTTCAATTTTATTTTCGTTTCTAGTATTCAAATTATGACTATCAGAATGTTTACGAAATAGGCATATATTTTTGCGTACATACATTATACTGTCATATATATATTATTGGGATCCCTAGTGCCCTATTTTAAATATCGGCCTTATCTAAATCTGTCGTCAAAGAGCTATGTTAATAGCACTGTTGTGTTCCGGTTGTCAGAGATAAGATAGCCAGTCCCAACCTTCGGCCTCATCTTCACTTAACATCACGTGTGATTGAGGTAAAGGTACCACTTGAAATACGACAGTGTATTTGTATTGTAAGGTGTACTGGTGCAGTTTGTTTGTTTGTTTGTATGTAAAGGCTTTATTGCACAAAAAGGCAATACCATAATTTTGCATTGATACAGAATTGTAGTCAGTTGTGTATTAAAATCGAAGAAATACTGTCAACATGAATGATTGCGATTGCCATGCCACGTTGGAATTTTATAAAAAATGCAATTTCAAACTTGTCAGATAGAACAATGTCAAATCTATCGAACCGACATCAAACTGCATCAAACAGTTCTCAAGAAGTCGATTGTTTGTTTCGAAGCAAAATGTCTCTGCTTCCTTATTTGATCAACAGCAGAAGGGTCCTAGACAAAATTCGCGATTTCGACCTTCGTTTTGACGAGGAAGAATTGTCTTTCATATCCGGAGACCGATTACGACGGATTGCATCCAGAGACACCTCCCTAAAGGTCGATAAATCCAAATACCAGGTCAATTTAGATGTGCACCACTTTTCCCCTGAAGAGGTTATCGGGAAGACCGCAGATGGATGCATTGTGGTCGAAGGGAAGCATGAGGAGAGAAGAGATGAGCACGGATGGGTGTCCAGACAGTTTTGTCGCCGATATCCTTTACCCGAAGGATGTAATGTGGACGCTGTTCAATCTAGACTGTCTTCAGATGGAGTGCTGACCGTGGTAGCTCCGTTGCATACTCCAGCAAATGAGAGAGTGGTTCCAATTGTCCAAACAGGGCCTGTGAGGAAGACACAGGAGGGGAAGGAATATAATGTTACTTTGTAGTTATTTTAGGGCTATAGTAAACTAATACTTTGTATATATTGGTTTCTATTGTCATAATGTAAGTAGTACCTATAAAGTACCGACTGTGTCATGAAAATGGATTAGTAATTTGAAGTGGCAATGGGCAGGACACATAGCTCGATGCACTGATGATCGGTGGCCATTAAGTATAAGAAGAGATACAGGAGATATAGGGAGACGCCTGCTGTAGCACTGCTCTATGAAGTCATCAGCTACGCCGTAACGTCAGCGTTACGCCGTAGTCATCCCAGTGCTACGCGAGGGGAAGATGCGGGGAAGGTGGTCACTCCTGTTTGAGCTATTGTCAAGAGCGCGCGTGTCAATTGTTGATAAATTAAACACAACAATTATTTACGAGTTGTCTCATTTCTGGACTGTAAAGTTCTCGAGAAACCCCGCACCGGCAAGCGCAGCGTAGGATGTCCACCCGTCATATCCGCTTCCAACCAGTCACTTTGGAAAGGACAACAGCACAGATCCATACATCTTTGGGCCAGTTTGTTGGCACTTCAATTAATAAATATAGTCTTGAACTCTTAGTACCAGACGTGCTAAAAACCTAACACATATATTTTTAAAGGACTTTAGAAAAGAACAAAAGAGGTTTGAAATATGGTTTGGGGAACTTTGAAATTATATACTGGCAACATTAACCACATGCATTCTCACGCATGGAAACAAGATGCTAGGCCAAAGAAAAATTGTTTTTTCTTTTCAGAGTCGTCCGTCGCTCGCTCGCTGTTGCTGTTATCCATATAAGTGTTATCCCTACTTAAATTATAACCTCACAGTCAAAAATGTCAGTTGTCACTTGTCTATTTTTTTTTTTTTTGGAAAGAATTTAGTTTTTGTATAGTTTGTGAGCCAAAATGTTTTCTGAGAGCGATATTTTCAAATATTTCTTATAACTATACTAAGGTTCCAAAAATTCTTTTGAATAGCTAAGTTGATAGTCTTTAGTACCGGCTTTTTTTAGGTGTACCTTTTATTAGGTGACAAAACACTGGCCCAAAAATGCTGATGTCTTTTATGGGGAAGGCCTATCTTCAGCAGTGGACGCCTGCTGATGTGATGACGACGCATAATGTTCTCCAACAATTTGTATCCTACTACAATCTCTCACTCGGTCACAAGTATGCAGCCCTCATTGCGCTCCAGCCAGAAGCTAACTCGTATTTGATTTCACCATAGAGCATACTACCATGAGACCCGTACCATAAAAAAAAAAAAATTATAAATTTATTTATTGATTTATCCACAATATCGAAACTTTAGCTAACTTAGGTAATCACTTTAATTCTTTCACTTGTGTGTGGAGACTGGTGCCTGTACCTACTAGGTAGACCCTGTACTACAGAAATATTTTTAGAAAAGTTAAGGTAAACTTAATGTTCTTGTTGTAAAGTCGCATGGACCATTTTTATTAATTGACGCATTTTTTTTTTCATTTGTTTGTCTGCCATTCATTTGTTTTTCTGTCATTCATTTGTTTTTCGTCATACGTTTTTCTGTCATTCTTTTGTTTTTCGTCTTTCGTTTTTCTGTCATTCATTTATTTTAATCGTTTTACTTGGACTTCTATGATATTATGTATATAAGGTCTAACAAAATTAACCCGACAAACGTTGCAGAGTGTATGTATAGGATGTACCTATTATGAAAAAAAAATAAAACATTAAAGTTAACAGATTTTATTCAAAAAACAAAATTTAGAAATGTAAATATTGTGAGTTGAACCTTAATTGGCCGCGAGCTCTAAATACTTTGCCACAACACACAAATACTTGCCGCGGTATCTTTGAAGACGCCCAAAAGGTGACCACAAGCCGCTCGCCGCCGGCGCTTGCCCCGGCGCCGCTGCGACTTGCTGTAATTGGTTGCGCCCAGTGCCCCGCCACCCGCAATCCCCTTTGGCGTCTTCCATATCAATGGAACGTTGCCAGTTTTTTCTCATTGATAAAACAAGGTACAATAGACTACATTTTCTAGTATTTTACTGTTAAAGCATATGCTGTGTTGGGCACTTCACATACCTTAGAACTGCTATTCCCCAGGCATGCCGGTTTCCTTGGATCCTTCCTTCAATGGATTTACTTAAAGAGAATTTGTTATAAGCATGTCTATAAAAAAATTAACCCTATTCACTGCTTACAAAACAAAGCGCAATGTTAATATAAGAACCAGTTTATTAGTTATTCACGTCTCACATATGATTCGACGTTCAAATGAGGAACGCTTTAAGGACTTTCCTGGGTTTCCAGGGCATTTTCTCAAAGGACATATGACACCAATCTAGGGTTAAAAAGGCAACACATATCTCGCACAGAGACACAGTTGGAGGGCCGGGTCACTCTCTGGTCTAAACTCCTTTATTCCAAGTAGTTCCATGTTTAGCCATGTTATATACATATTTCATACATACGAAGTAATTTCAAATAAACGCTTGTAAATAGCAGAGTGCACTTGGAAAAATCGTGGTTCTTTCACTGTGGTACACATTCGCGTATGTCCAATGCTCAAAATGTCCCCAACCGATCCGTAGTCACACCAATTTGCAACATTGGTGTGACTACCGTTCATTGTGTGTAGTGGATAGTGACCCTATCAGGGAAACCAGCGGTTGCGGGTTCGAATCCCGCGACGAGTAAATGTTTGTGTTGATGAATATGAACATTTATTCCTGAGTCGTGGATGTGTATATAAATATTTATGTATGTTTATCCGTTATCTAGTATCCATAGCACAAGCTTTGCTTAGTTTGGGACTAGATGATTGGTGTAAGTCCGAAATATTTATTTATTTATTTATTGTACTCGACCCATAGTCACACGAATTCACCCTTGACCAAATTCTATTTGAGTTTCTTATTTGGGTTGATACTTCTTTTTTTATTTCCCCTGTTGCGTTACTTCTTTAATTTTTTATACTTTTAATGAAGTTAGTAAACTATTATCTGCCTAGTAATATTTTTAAGAGGTTTTTTATCTAAAGTACGTACTGGCTACTTGAGATTTTATTATCAATGAAGTAAATGTTAATTATTTATGCATTCACGTCGTTGTACCAAATGGAAATAACACTGTCTAAACTAGCGTGATTATCTACGACAAATATTGACATGTGAGCGAAGACGCGGTTAAAAACTAGTTAAAGTCATTAAACCAAATAAGTTAAAATAAAATAACTATCCAAAATCACATCAATTACCAGAGCAACAAGGAAAACCAAAATGTTTATAAGAACCCGCTCTATTTCATTCACTCATTCCAGAAACATGAACTACGAATGTATTCTGATAAAGGATAACCTATGACTCTTCGCCTCTGTATATATTTACTCGGATAATTCTGACGGGCCAGTGTAGATACAACTGCCATAATGTTTACGGTTTGTCTACGAGTTTCTCTGCTAGGCCTCCTGGCCTTAGCCAGTGCCGCCCCTCAGCATCGTTACCACAGTGGACGATTCCGTTACGGACCCAGTGGACCAATGTCAGACTTTGGAGGCGAAAATGAGCTGTTTGAAACAAGAGGGGTGTTCGATACAAAAAACTTCTGGCTATCCTTGGCAGATGAAATGAATAGAATCGATGAAATGCTGAACGATTTCACTAAACGCTTCCCATCGATTACATCTAAGGAATTCATCGAAGGTAAAAATTACATAATGACTATTACCCTGACAGGATTCGAAGAGAAAGATATAGTTGTGAAGGCTCGCGAAGGAGCTCTTATGATTCAAGCAGTGCATAAAAGTGAGGAAGGCAATGAAAAGACCTACATCGATCTGAGGACGCTACCGTCATACGTTAACGTGGCTGGATCCTGGACTTACTACAAAGATGTTCTCAAAATCGTGTTCCCTGTAACAAGAAATACCGATGAAACTACTGAAGTGATAACAACCGAAAAACCAGATACCCACTATAGCCGTGAGGAAGTCGATAACGATAACGATAATGATAACACAAACCAAGACGCTGACGTTGGTCTTGAGAGGGGCGACAGTGAGAGCATACTAGCGAACGCAATACTAACTAATGTGATACCGACTGATAACGCAATAGAAGCAACTACATACAGAGTGGATCTGAAAGACGAAGTGGAATTTGTACCTATGAGATTTTAGAATTATTGACTATTAAGTGTAATTTATAATAAATTATGTTTTTAAAAAGGTAAATATTTTATTGGTCTTCTTATTAGAATCTCACTTATCTTATCGTATTCGATAAACTATACTTCTAAATGTGGTCTCCTACTATGGGCTTCACAAGAATGATCAAGCTACGAGCTATGGAAAAAAAATAATGGATGCTCGGTGTTACACTACGAGCACGAATCGTGAATGAAGAAATCCATAGAACAAAGTCACAGATATAACCCAGCTGTTAGTAAGTTAAAGCGGCAGGTAGGTAGGTAATGGCGGGTAGGTCATTAAAGTTCTGGAATAGAGACCGCTCCGGCAAGCGCTGCTTAGGACGGCCACAAGCATGGTAGACGGACGACCTAATGAAGATCACGAGAATTCGGTGGATGCAGGTTGCTTCCAACCGGTCGCTCTGAAGGTCGATGCCGGAGGCCTATGTGCAGCAGTGATGTCGTGTGGCTGATATGATGATAATGATGAATATGACGAATATGTGCTCTAAATATTAATAACATTCTACAAAATACAAATACATTTGTTTTGCTCTAAATGTGGTACACAGATCTCATTCACAAATATAAAGTTTCACACATTTTACCAGACACTGGCATGCAAAATTTAATTATATTTACACATTTAATTAACGATTATATTTACACATGCACATTACACGTACTAGTTACATTAATTATTTAGTTAAAATGTCAGGTTCAGAGAAGTCATTAATAATTTCGATACAATGTCAAATTTACAAAAGTCAAAGTTAAATAGTTATGTAGGTAAATTGTAATAATTAAATTGTATTCATAGCTTTGGGTATTTGTAAAAATCAAAATATTCATCCACTGAGTAAAAACAGCATTGTGTCACCCACTGTTTAAGTTTTCTTTTGAATATTTCTAATGGCAGAGATTTCATATTATCATTTAATGTGTTATATACTCTTATAGCTATTTGATAGCTATTTCTACTACCTATACAATGATGTTGTTGATGTGGACAACATTAATCTGTTAGGGAACCTAGTATTAAAGTTACAACTTTCAATTCGCTTTTGGAACAAGTTTGGATGATTTTTAACAAAGACCTTAGATTAATGATTGGTCTCCGCGCCGCTACGACTAGATACCGCACTATGAAGAAAAAACAGGTTCCTGAATGCGGCAACTCAATATTGTAGTGTGTAGATTTATACAGTACTTACTGATGGTATGTGATGCCAGTATCTTTCTTGTTTTTTGTAGTATTGTTATTACATAGTTTGACTACGCAAACCGGCATTTTGCTTCAGTCTTAAACCAAAATTTGAAATTTGAACTTGTGGCGTGACTGCGCGGGTACGCCGAATACGGCGTAGTATTTGTTGCCGCATTTTTCGAGTACGCCGACGGTATCTAGTCGTAGCGGCGTGGAGACCAATCATTAATCTAAGACAAAGACACATAATTCGTAGATATATAAACACGGTATAGTCAAAATGTTGAAATCCTTGAAAAGTGGTCTACAGGATGTCAATGAATCAACATTACAAAGTGCCCTTATGCATTGTTTCTATGCATTACTGTCTAAAGTAAGTCAACCGACTTCTATTGGTGTTGCAATCAGTGCAGGGTCAGCATGTGGCGAGCTGTGGGTATATGGTGACATAGTCTCCAGACTTCACAGGGCTCAGATTGATTGGCCATCGCTTCTTGGGTTTGCTTTAAGACCTGGAGTGGAGTCGCAAGGGCAGAATCTATCCAGGTTGGAAGTGGGAAATGGAATCTGACGAAGACTTGCCTTACTGGCTCACATCGGTCGTTGCCTTTCTGCATTTTTTTGAAGGAGTCCATTTAGTGAGCAATGAGTCAGCGCCTACCAATATTTGCAATTTGAAACTTTGCTCTAGGTAGGTTTCCGAAGTGTTAACCTTGTGTTAACATGTTACAATACAATACAAATACACTTTATTCCACAATAGAAAAGAAAATATAGTTTCAGAAAAGTGGTAAGAATAGAATGTACTATTTGGCGACCTTATCACTAAAAGCGATCTCTTCCAGGCAACCTTCGGGTATACGGACAGCACATTTGAAATAGGTAGGTTGTGCGGTATTAAATAGGTATGCAGATAATGTTAACGTGGAATTAAATAAATAAATAAAATAAATATTTCGGACACTTACCAATCATCCAGTCCCAAACTAAGCAAAGCTTGTGCTATGGATACCAGATAACGGATAAACATACATAAATATTTATATAAACATCCATGACTCGGGAACAAATGCCTGCATTCATCACACAAACATTTACCCGTCGCGGGATTCGAACCCGCAACCGTTGGTTTCGCTGACAGGGTCACTATCCACTACACGAACCGGTCGTCAGATTGCCTGAGAGCATTCTGTAGAGGTCCCAATAGTTGTTTTCGTTATTCTCCTTTTTATCTTACTCACTACGTCATCTTGTACGTCATGCCTTACTCTAATTACACAATTTTAAACCTTCCCTAAAGTCACGCCACGCATACTACGCAGTAAACGCATTTCTAGTGCGTTGCTTCTGCTCTCATGCTTTTTCTACCATATCCAACATTCTCTCCCATATATCAGCGTAAGCACATCTCCATCAAATGTCAAGAATAGAATAGAAGTCTTTATTGTATAAAATGTGGTGATTACAGGTCGTGTTTCTATTTCCAAATAATGTTAACAGTTAACGATTACTGGTATACAATAATAATGGCAAACAAATTAAATTACTCTAGTATACAATATTATAATAGTTAGTGTTTTTGGTGTCAATTAAAATAAAAGCTATCAGCATTAAAATTGTGTTATTATTAAATTTCAAAATATCCATTTCTACATAATGTTATTAAATGGTATCGATTCGGATGTACACCAACCAACAAATATTAAAGTATTAATGAAGTACATACTAACCATACTAATTACAGACATATTGTGTGCCATAGCAAAATACTCGTAGTAACAAATGTAATCTTTCTTTTTTTTTATTAAAAACTGGTTTCGCGTTTGACCACAATCTCACGATGTAGCCGAAGATGTATCACGCGCACCCAGTAAATGCCTATTCACTCTAGACTTGAAGATCCTAAGGTTGTAAGTGTCGGGAAATACCGATGCGGGCAGTGAGTTCCATACCTTAGCAGTCCGCATTATAAATGATGAAGCAAAGCGCTTAGTGCGGATGTTCGGTATGTTGACAACATATGGATGGAAACCCTCCCCGCGCCTGGTTGTCCGAAGATGGAAAGGGGACGGTGGAATAAGATCGTGCAATTCAATCGCACTCTCACCGAAATGTATCCTGTAAAACACTGAAAGGCATGCGACCCTACGGCGGTGTTCCCTAGTTGGTGTACATCCGAATCGACACCAATGTCATACATAACACCATCTCACCAACTAATCGACATTTAATTAATAAACTCTTTAACTGAGTAGAAGTCAATAATATGTATACAAACAATCTGCCACAGGCTGTAAATAAAGTACGTCAAACTATCGAACGCAGTTTATTTTTATTAATGAATGTTGATACAATTGAAACAGCAGTTGCTCAAGAAGATGCTATAAACTTTAACGATTGGGAGCACGTATTCTAGCTAAACTATCATTTTGGGGTACGGTTTTACCACAATAGAATAATGTATACGCCTGCTAGATCCCTGTCGTCAGAGAAACCTCTCGACAAATGGACGATGAAAATCTCGTAAAATGCGGCTAAAGGATTAATGTTCTGTAGGTCCAACGTACAGATTCAAAATAACGCTGTCTGGTGTATTGATTAAACTTCGCTAATGAGGGCCAGAAAAGCGTAAAAAAATTCGCTATTCCCACTAGTTCAGTTGACCAGTTCAGTTAACTGGACTAGTGAAACTTTTTTTCTCGTTTGTTCAGTTGTAAATAAGACTAGCTTTTGCACTTGGTTTCATTATTTATTTAATTTACACAAAGTTTTCCAAAAAGGTTTCACAGGAGAATTGAAGATATTTATGATCGTTCTTGCTGAAACTGGATCACCATCAGCAGCCTTACACTTCTCCACTGGTATGGGCCTCACAGGATTCACCACGCGGGCCCAGTGAGGATTGGTGAATTTGCGTCGGATAGTGGCCACCTTAGTCAGTGGTAGTGGTTAGTTGGTTGGTGGTTGGACATTTAAAAATTTCCGTCTGGCTAGCTACCACCATCTTATCTAAATATCCAAAAAGCAATGTTAATAGCATTGTTGTGTTCCGGTTGTCAGATATAAGATAGCCAGTTCCCCAAATATTTGGGTATTCGGGTCAGTACGCTTCCACCTTCGGCCATATCTCCACTTAACATCAGGTGTGATTGAGCTCAAGTGCTAACCCGCATAAAAAAATCCAATAAATTCAAATTGACACTCAATAACCATAAATTGAATATTTATTTAGTATTTAATATAACACAAACTGCGCTCAAATCGGCCCACGAATTACTGACTTATACATAACACTCGCCGTTTTTCGTCGGGGGTTATAAACAAGTAACTCTGTACAGCATCATCATCATATTGGCCACAGACATAGGCCTTCCCCATAGAATTCCCGAGTGACCGATTGCAAGATCAAAATCATCAAAAAATCAAAAATGTTTTATTTCGTAAGTTATAAGAATAACATTTGCAATAGTCATGACATACAGCTATCGCTCATTCACTAGGCAATCTCCCCAGAGAAGAGCGAGCAAGAAACTTAAGGGGTTGCTCTTTTTAAATAAGTCAATACAAATACAATTTGGAATAATTGTTAAATTTATGATTCGACAAAGAAAAATAAGAATAGAATATACTGGATATTGCCGAGCGGTTCATGTCCACGCATTCTTATCATCCAGATAGTCAGAAATTTTATAATAGCCTTTAAAGCGGCCAGCATTCAGCTATTTCCCGCGAACGTATAGGTTGTCCACCTTGTGAGTGGACGTACTATGCTGCGCTTGCCGCTGCGTGGTCTCCACTCGAGAACTTTAATGTCCCATCAGTTCTTCACCAACCCGCTGGGCTATGTCAGTGACCTTCGTTCGCTCACGGATTTCTGCATTGCTGATTCGATCACGTAGTGAAATGCCAAACATCGCCCTCTCAATGTTATGTTATGTCAAAATGTAAACAAAGTAAATTCAAATAAAATGATGGAGTCAGATTGCCGAATTATTGCAAATGGGCCAAATACATAGGTACAAAACACAACATTAATAAAACATAAAAAAAAAATTGAATAAAATAAAATTAGATCTACTCCGAAGGCATACAGAACAGTTTTACCGCTGCCCGTCTTGCAGTGCTGCCGTTTGGCAGTTCAACCTCCGCCACGCGAACATGTCCGTCCGGACCCTTATTAACCTCCTGCACTCTGCCCAGAAGCCATTTCAGGGGTGGAAGGTTATCATTCTTTATTATGACTAAATCGCCAGTGGCTAATTCAGGACTTTGTTGCTGTGGATTTTGTTCTTTGCTGTCTCCAATACTCAATAGCTCATGTGACTTTGAGCTGTCATATGAGGCCTCGTTTCAGTGCCAGAAGTTATCACTGGTATCACACATTGATTAAAGACTATCGTCTTCAACTAAGTTAGCAATAATAAACGGGATTGTAAATTGTTAGAATTAAATTGACAGTAATTCATTTGTTATCTGCCACAGAATGCAGAACATATAGAGAACGCGCGCGGTATTTACTTTTAGATAACCTTTGACGTCTTGAGAAATACTTAGGTAATCTAGTTAGATAGCCCTGGAGATCCATGTTTTCTTGAAGAGTTGGTTGGATTCGTCAAATGAAGGTGACGAATTTTTTTGTAATAACTATTTTTTCTTATTAATTTTTGTTTTCTTCTCTGTAGGTGTCAAAGTCAAAGTCAAAAATGCTTTATTTTGTAGGTACACAGAGTACACTTAAAATAGTCAATTTTTCATAGTACATTTTAAATTTTTTAAGCTACTGCTTGTTCAAAATGCAATTTTCCCCTGAGAAGAACAAGCAAGAAACTCAAAGGGTTGCTCTTTTAAAATCAGGCTTTGATTTTACATAAAGGTTTTTATATTACAAACAGGTTTTTAAATTTCATTATTAATTGTGAAATAGCCTAGCATGCGAACGATCTTATTATGTCCAGGGATGATTATCATCTAAATAGTCTGATATATTATAATATGCTTTCTCAATAAGTTTCTGTTTTATAGTATCTATAAATTTATTGAGAGGAAGATTTTGTATATCAACTGGAACCTTATTGAAAAAGCGTATACATAACCCTTTGAATGAATTACTGACTTTGCGGAGGCGACTTATGTGATCTGCAAGTTTATCTTTATTTCTTGTATTGACATCATGTTTATCACTATTTTTCCTAAATGATGTTATATTTTTTTTGACATACATTAGATTTTCAAAAATGTACTTTGACGAAAAGGTTAGAATGTTATACACTTTAAACCTATCTCTAAGTGACACTGCAGGTCTCAATTCATAAATTGCGTGAAAAGCTCGTTTTTGTAAAACAAAGATTGTATTTATATCCGCGGCGTTTCCCCACAGCAAGATACCGTAAGACATCAAGCTGTGAAAATAACTAAAATATACTAATCTAGCAGTATTTACGTCTGATATTTGTCGAATTTTTTTAACTGCGTACGCTACAGAGCTGAGCCATTTCGCCAATTTATGTATATGAGGACCCCATTGCATTTTGGCGTGTGTGTACGGAGATATATAAATGACTAATTGTAATCTGTAGGTAATAGAAATCACTATGTTATGCATGAGTGTCCGATGATGACATAGGTACGGATAAACCCAGATAGGTTTTGGTTGCACCTTTAAATATATCTTTGTAATATGTCGTTGTCTCAATCTTTTGTAAGCTAATTCGCATATTTATTTACTTATTTATTCCAATCTACAGTAACCGACAGTGTATCTGTATCTATTTGAGTACCTATACTGCATTTGAATACACATATACCTACGTGACATTATTCACTGACGCCCACAGCAAAATATGCTTGTCTGGTTGTTCTCTTTTGTACCAGTGTCTCCTCGTGGGTAATACCTGAAAATCACTGTTTTGTTCTCTGAGCAATTATACAGACTGAGCTATGACCCATTTGTACAGTTGTAGCACACACATACTCTAGTGTATCCTGATGTTACTTTTATGAATTGTTATAAAATATGTTTATCCAATTGCTTTGGAGCTTATGGTATGTGTGTGACTGGAGATACAAATAAACGATTTATCTCTCTATTTTAGATAAATAAATAAATACAAAATTTAAATAACAAAAAACCCGACCGCATATTTTATATTTTGCGGAGACCATGTTGGATTTTTTACTAAAATCAAAAATATTTTATTCAATGTAGGTTACACAAATATCACTAATTGAAAGTCAACATGTTATTTTTTAAAACTACATCGATTCACAAGGTGTTATGGTTAGGGAGAAGAAGCGACAAGAAACTCCGTAACAACACATCTTTCAATAAACATGAAGGTCAATTTGTTTTCCATCTTTACAATAATATTACATATCATTGTAAAGGTCGCGGGTTCGTATCCCGCTAGGGGCATATATTTCTATGATGAATATGGACATGTGTGCCCGAGTTATAGATGTTTTCATTTATAATAAGTATTTATTTACAAAATAAATGTATTTATGTAGTATATCAACCATCTGGTATCCCTGTTATCTGGAACTAGATGGCATTGTGTGCATGTCCAAGGATATTTATTTATTATTATTATTTATTACATTACAAAACGAAAGCAATTAAGATAACGACTAGTTAACACCAGACCTTCTTATCGTCTTAATAATCATCTATCCTGTAATAACCCTTTTTACACAGAGTTGCTTTAAAATTAATCTAACGACACCATGCACTTTGCTACAGGATGCGCCAAAGGAACGGACATAAATACATACTTACACTCGAAAAAGCATTACCTTCTTCCTTTCTTGGGCAGTCGGCTTGATGATGAGTTACCATTTTATAAAAGATGGAAATGTTGAAATTTTATAAACACGATACCCGATTTCCTAGTCCACCAATCTGTCTCCCAATCAGATAGCAAATTAGTTAATTACCGTATTAATGATGCGAATATCAAACGGGCTAATGTGCTGTATTGGTTACCGATGTGCAGTGATAAGCCGGCGGCCATGTTTGTTTCAGGTTGACCAGACAGCGGGACAGATAACCGGTTCAATGGACCTCGGCGATTGTTCTCTAAGTCATTATTGTGATGTTGAACAATCAGTCAGTTACATCTTGATACAGTGGGCATTGTTTTCGTTTAGATTATACGTAATCGGTCCGTTTGTCTGTATACAGGTTGGAACTTAAAAGTTTGAATAGCCAATTATTCCTTAAAAATATCTAAAAATCAAACGCATGCTCATGTTATGTGGTGTAGTGCAAAAAAATGTTAATATAAATAATAATATTAAATATCTTTGCACATACACACAGCGCCATCCAGTTCCACACTAAGCAACTAGGCTTGTATTATGGATACCAGATGGTTGATAAAACATCCAAAACTGGGGAACACATGTCTGTATTCATCATACAAACTTATGCCCCTAGCGGGATTCGAACCCGCGACCTTTTGGTATAGCAGTCAGAAATTTTTACCACTACACAAAACAGGTGGTCGATTGATTTTAATTTAGATTAATTTCATCATCAACATCATCATCATGGTAGCTACATGACGCCCACAAATATTTCGCCACTGTTACATCAATCTCAAACTCAAAGAATTTTATTCTCTATTCAATTTTTTTTTTACTTTTGGATTTGTATCAAACGAGAGGTCACGTAACAGCCTGTGTTTTAAGCCGCTCCTGTAGAGCAAAGACTTAGCTTAACAATTGATCAGTGGAGTAATAACAGATTCATAAAATGCCAGACGGCCACATTCCTTATAATGTCAGACTTGAGAAATATCTGATTCGAGAAATAACGTTTCGGGAAATGTCAAATTCCAGAAACAGCATTATTGTCAGATTCGAGAAATTATGCTAGATTCTGAAAATGTCACATTCTGGAAATGCCAGATTCTGAAAATGAATGTCTTGCCGTCAAATGAAAAGAACCCACTACCCCTTGCCCCAATATGAAAATTTATCAGAATCGGAATCAATTTATTGTAGAACTGTGGTACATAGGTGATATTACTACATTGGTGCATTGGTTCGGCAGTCCTTACTTCTAACAGGCGTACAATATTAATTTTCATGCATATAATATAATTTAAATTAAGAACTAAAATTAATTATAATATTATAAAATCTAAATTGTAATTTGCATTGCTATAAAAATATAAAAATGTCAAAGTATTAATACTTAATAATTATGTCAATAGTGCTCTTTTAGAATAAAATTCCTTAAGACTATAAAATACGTTATTTACCAGGCAAATCTTTAAAGTTTTTTTTTAAATTGAGGTTCCTTTAAACCTTTGTCCAAGTAAATAATAATAATAATAAATATCTTTGCACAAACACACAGCGCCATCTAGATCCACAGTAAGCATCTAGGCTTGTGTTGGATGGACACCAGATGGTTGATAAACTACACAAATATTATTTTTTTGTAAATAAATACATGTATAAACGAAAAACATCCATAACTCGGGAACACATGTCTGTATTCATCATACAAACATATGCCCCTAGCGGGATTCGAACCCGCAACCATTTGGTATAGTAGCAGAGTTTCTAACCACTACACGTCAAGTCTGTGTACATACGCCTCTATATCTCGCCTGCATCAAACACCGGAAGGCTTTGCCGGTTTATCTCTATTAGACCAATAAATTGGTTATTAGATTCGTAATTAGAATTACAATCATACGCAAACACTAATGGCGCGACGGCAACTGATTGTTAATAGCTAATTGGTAAAATGATTGGATAATAAACACAATTTGTAGTCAACCAAACAATGTAAAATTATACAGGGTGAAATTTAATTCGTGTAATTCCTGTTTACTGGTGACTCCACTCCTGATTACGAACAACTTTCCACTAGGGACCATAGCCGAATGCACCCGAAAATTGTTGGAATTCCATAATAAAGGATTCAGAACGTTTTTTTTTATATGCACAACGGGTTAGCACTTGACTTCAATCACATCTGATATTAAGTGAAGATGAGGCCGAAGGTGGATGTGTAATAACCCGTCAACTTATTTGGGGGACTGGCTATCTTATTTCTGACAACCGGAACACAACAATGCTATTAACATTGCTGTTTGGCGGCAGATTTAGATAAGATGGTGGTAGCTAGCCAGGCGGACATTAAATATGCCCTACCACCAACCAAACCGAGTACTAAATATCTCGAACCCGCGACCTCCGAATCGTAAACTCAATGTTGTGTACATTGAGGCACGGAGGCGGTTTACTTTGTATGGGTAATTGAAAATGTTTCGAATTCGACTATAGGAAAGTTCAGGTCGTAATCAACAACTGTATTATAAAAAAAATATATACAGCCGAACCTCCTCCTTTTTTGATTGACGTCGGTTAAAAATTCCTTGGGACTTTCTTTCTATATTAATTTCGAAAAATTTGGACTTTAAATTTGTATGGAATATCGTGCGGGAGAAGTCCTCTTAATTTAGAAAAGTTTATTCATTTACAGTAGTTTAATTATTTGATCTTTTCTGCATATTTTATTAAACAAATTCATCATACAAACATATGCACCTAGCGGGATTCGAACCCGCGACCTTTTGGTATAGCGCAGAGTTTCTAACCACTACACCAAACAGGTCGTCAAAATATAGAAATCAGTAATATAGAAATCCATATATGAAATCTTGTTAATGGTTTTCTGAAATTAATTTCTCTATATACTTAGTTATAAGAAGCTGTATGTTTTCCAAACGATTAAAATAAAATAAGTATATACAAACTCAATATTTATTAATTTTCGGTGTTATACCGAATATACTATTGATTACGTCGTAATTAATTATTGTTGATGGCCCATTATCTGCAAGCGGAGTAATACCTCTTACAGTTGAACTTATCCCGTTGTTTGCACTATTCATATTATGATATCTTATGTCAATATCCTCTTCATACTGCAACACATTGGTCTCATCATCATTGATTTGAAAATCACAGGACTTATCCACTTCTTTGTCAAACGCGAATTTGTAAGGCACCATAATTTCTAACCTGCCATCCGTGTATGTCCATAGAGCTAGTGACGCGTTTACAACATCCGGCAACACAATGACATCGGCGTAACGTTTCTTCCAGGCGTAGTTATTAATTTTGGCATCGATATATAACACTCTATGTTTCGCTTTGATTGCAACACTATCTTCTATTAGATCAGGCAATGGTATAATAAGTTTATATTCGTCGGTTCCGTAAACTTCTTTGATTCCTTGCTGGCATTGATTGCAATGCCTTTGTGTATTCTTGTCATTTGCAATTACTTCATCGGCGATAGCTTGATAGTTGCTTTTGCAATGTAGATACAACTTCTTGCAGATATTCTTCTTAAATCGACATTGTGAAAGCGATGTAGTTTTACCACAATTAAATGATTCACTAAGAGCTAGAAGCCCAAATAAGAGAACTAGTCGGTACATTGCTGTGAACACGAATGCGTTTAAACTGTACATTGCTCGTGAAATAATTAAATATCTATCAAACCGCCAATATTGGTTTGCTAATTTATAAATAGATCAACAATAGGTCAACGATAGCAATGAATAATTAAGGCAAATGGAAATTAATTAGCCTAATGTCAGATGTATTTACTGAACGAACAATTTCATTGATGTATTTTCGACAAGATGTGAATAAGTAGATTTCTTTTTGTAGACTGGAATTCGCTGACAGTTCTTACACTTTTTCAGCTTAACCGGGCGGTGGGGCGAATGCGATAGCAATTGCAACCGATGCCTAAGGGTCCCCACGCAGGGCTCGCACCTCCGCTTAGGGCGTTGCATGGGTGAATTTAGAGACTTGATTACCATCGCTTCGTAATGTGTATAGTCAGAGAGAAGAAACGACGCAAGAAACTCTCTGACATACAATTTTGAATTAGGAAAAAAGCTAACTGTAGTGTGCTATACATACGTATGTTTAGTGACAAAATAGTGAAAGGCCTAGGCGACCTTCGTTAGTTGATGGCTTAATGTAAGCATTAGGAATGGGCTTTTACAAAACTGTTATGATTCCTGAGTTCGGATTGGTTGGTGGACGGATGGTGGAATTCGCCACCACCATCTTATGCTGCTAATGAACAATGTTAGTTAATTTGATAAGATAGCCACTGATGGCCATGGTATTTCAACCGCTTTTACTTTCGGTCTCATCGAGAGATATGTGGCTTTACCAGATTATTATGTAGCAAAAGTTAGTGTATACGAGAAGTATATGATGTCGCTAAAATCTTCCATAAGATCTAACCTAGTGCTTCTTTTAGTGATCTCTAAGAGCACCAAAAGAAGCACTAGGTGCATGACAGGCGCGATAAACGTTTATCTCGCGCGAGATAGTATTTCTGCTGCTCATTCGCTAGCACGAAATGTACAACTATCCCACTCTCTTGTCGCGTCGCGCGCGACAAACGCTGTCATGCTACGAGGGCAGATAGATACATAGAGGAAAATGAAAGATCCTAAAGAACAGTGGTATGGCGTTGATACCACAACTCCTAAAAAATAGTGATTCTGCATTACCAAAAAATAGTGATAAGCATAATTAAAATTTCAGATATAAGGACAAATTAACCACTCCTATGTTCAGACTGAGCAAAGTTAATACGCATCATTTATGGGACACTGTATACGCTTTTATAACCTTATATCATTAATCTAAATGAAAAACAATTTAAAAACCATGTCAAAACAACATTAATAAAAAAAGGTTATTACAAAATTAGTGACTACCTGAATGACAAAAACGCTTGGGATACTTCGCCCACTTTACTTTCTTGCGCCGCTTCTTTTCCCACAGATGATTTCCCTTTCCGAAGCGGTGGTAGCTTGGACATACTGACTGACCCAAAAATGCTTAGCAGGGCTATTTCCAATAGATTTAAATTGACATTCAACAAATGATATCATGTATCTTACGTTGAAATAAATGCTTGAAGTTTGACTCCTTTCTGATAATAGTTGTAACCGTTTTATGCAACAAACAACCCACCAACAACGTAACCATTTGGGACATAGGTTAACTATGTCCCAAATGGTGTGGTCAGAGACATCCCAAATATTACCGTTTGATTGTTGATTATCATGTACATATTTTTGGTCCCGACTGTAGATGAGTAACTTTCTTGACATCATCGCTTATAAAATTTGTTGAGTGCAGCAGAAAAGGAAGCCTACTTCCGAGGCAAGTAATCTTGCTAAGAGGAAGAAAGGCGGCTATTGTCGTCGGACAATAGGACTGCTGGAGTGAGCACAAATTGCTTTGTAAAACATAATAGGATTCTTTTCAAAAATATTGTTTGGAGTCGACTTGAAGGTTCAATGTTATTTGATAAGTTGAATGAGCAGATATGACATTTTTTGTGTTTGGCGAATAATAACTGTAATACTAATGGTTATCGTTATGCAATGTGCTTAGAGACAAATAAATAAAATTATCCATATAATTAATAACGCTTTTACGACCAGTGTGCGTAGTGTGAGTTTTGTGTCGTTTTTAACATTACAATCGCGTTATCCGCTCGAGGCGCTGCACATTTCTCCATACAAATCGTCACGTAAACGTGAACGCGGTAGTAAAGTTAAGTGGAAACAAAACTCACACTCCGCCCTCTGTTTGGTGTAGTGGTTAGCAACTCTACCACTATACCAAAAGGTTGTGGGTTTGAATGCCCTACAGGCATATGTTTGTGTGATGAATACGGACATGTGTACCCGAGTTGTGGATGTTTTCATTTATAACAAGTAGTTATTTATAAATAAAAATGTATTTATGTAGTATATCAACCATCTGGTATCCACAACACAAGCCTATAGTTGCTTACTGTGGAATTAGATGGCGCTGTGTGCATGTCTAAGGATACTTATTTATTTATTTTATCCGACTGCACTTGGAAGGAGGGTAATCTTATTCGGGTGTATGTCCGCCTGGCTAGCTACCACCATCTTATCTAAATCTGCTGCCAAACAGCAATGTTAATAGCATTGTTGTGTTCCGGTTGTCACAGATAAGATAGCCAGTTCCCCAAATAAGATGGGGTTTTCGGGTCAGTACGCTTCCACCTTCGACCTCATTTTGATTTAACATCAGGTGTGATTGAAGTCATGTGCTAACCAGTAGTGCATAAAAAAATGTGTGTTCTATGTTGCCTTCTACGTCTTGACCGATATTTTTTTATAATTTATTTATTATTATTATTATTATTATTATTATTATTTTCAACACCATCATCAAATAAAGCTTTGTAACATTTGACGTTTTTTGACTAAGTCATTTAAGGGGCAATGTATACGCTTTTATAATAAGGTTCCAGTGGACATTCAAAATTTACCTTTAAATAAATTCAAAACCATCATAAAATAGACATTATTTACCAAAGGCTATTATAAAATTTCTGACTATCTGGATGATAAGCAAGCATGGATATTCAGTCTAATTATACAATATAATATAATTGTAACCCAAACTTATTTAAAAGAGCAACCCTTGAGTTTCTTGCTCGTTCTTCTCTAGGGAATCTGCTTTGCGAATGAGCAATAATGTCAATAATTTTAATATTAAGATAAAAAAATGTGACGTTTTCAAGTGATGATCTTTATCCTGCGAAATAAATATTTTTTGACTTTGACTTTGACGGTCGCGTTTGTGGCCTATTCCACATCGTTACACCAATATATACTCGTAAATAAAAAAAAAACTTGGTAAAAATATGAGATCCAAATAAACGCATGATAGGAATCCTACGGAACCCGCCAGTCGCATATAAATCTCCGGCCGGTGTTTGGGTCAATGATGGTTTTGAAAAAAAAAAAAAATTAAACTACCTATGCAAATAACTTCCATTTCACTTACCTCATTTGCCATATTTTTTTCTTACGGTTTTTTTTTTATTTTTTATGCACGATGGGTTCGTACATGACCTTAATTACACCTGATGTTAAGTGAAGTGAGGTCGAAGGTGGAAGCGTAATGACCCGGAAATCCCAACATTTGGGGCACTGGCTATCTTATCTCTGACAACCGGAACACAACAATGGTATTAACATTGCTGATTGGCGGCAGATTTAGATAAGATGGTGGTAGCTAGCCAGGCGGGCTAAAATGCCCTACCACCAACCAAACCCAGTAAACATGTACCCCGCTGGGTATCGATCCCGCGACCTCGGAATCGTAAACCCAATGTTGTTTACATTGAGCTACGGAGGCGGTTAAAACAACTCATTCGGTATGCCGCAATTTTTTCAATATCAGGTGCGGCCAGTACTTGTACAAGTGACCATAAGTTTCTGAGCAGACGGTCTCAGACGATTTCTCTAGAATGTTCAGCGACTGTCTTGACTGAATTAATGGCATGAGTGACCTCCTTAACGTAATAGAGAGAATCCACCAAATTTTCTGGTTCACTAGTTAAGTGTGATATATTTTATTGTACCCCGTATTCTGTTCTGGAGGGTACCTACATACGTTTTGTTCGCTAGAAATTTATGGTCTCACATGATATATGGGCTTCGAAATCCTGCGGAATTTTATTTCAATGGATTAGGACGTTGACCTTTGTGGGAATATAAATGGATTTGGTATTGGCTTAGATTATTGGATAGATGTATTTATAACAAAAAAAAAACTATTTAACGTAAGCTGGAGTATATACCTTTGTATGAGTTACCTAAATACTCTAACATTTACGGAGCGAGGACGTGGGAGTACATGTTACCAAACATTTTAAATGATATTCCCAAGGAAATACATACAGATATATTTATAAATATAAAAAAAAATGTAAACAATCACTTAAAAAGTACTACATGGGTGGTGCTGGTGATACGGTAACTTGTAATAGACAGTAAGTGGTAAGCGATGAGGCTCAGTGTGTTGCGTATAAACCTTGAATAGGTTTCTGTGGCGCACTTTTGTATTGTGTTAAACCTTTTTCATATATAATGAATAAATAGAAAAAAAAAAAACAAAAAAAAAAACAACGAAATTAAAAAAATATTGTAATAATAATACCTGTTTGGTGTAGTGGTTAGAAATTGTGCTACTATACCAAATGGTCGCGGGTTCGAATCCCGCTAGGGGCATATGTTTCTATGATGAATACAGACATGTGTTCCCGAGGTATGGATGTTTTTCATTTATACATGTATTTATTTACAAAAAAAAAATGTATTTGTGTAGTTTATCAACTATCTGGTATCCATAACACAAGCCTAAGATGCTTACTGTGGACCTAGATGGCGCTGTGTGTTTGTGCAACGACATTTATTATTTTTATTATTTATAATATCTTTCAATCTAAATTAAGCTAGTTAATTTGTATTCCGGTTGCCAGAGATAATATTGCCAGTTCCCCAAATAAGATGGGGTTTGGATGGGGTCAGTACGCTTCCACCTTCGGCCTCATTTTCATTTAACATCAGGTGTTATTGAGGTCAAGTGCTAACCCGTTGTGCATGAAAAAAAATAATAGTATAGACGATACGACGACCGATTGGTGTAGTGGATAGTGACCCTATCAGCGAAACCAACGGTTGCGGGTTCGAATCCCGCGACGGGTAAATGTTTGTGTGATGAATATGAACATTTACTCCCGAGTCTTGGATGTTTATATAAATATTTATGTATGTTTATCCGTTATCTAGTATCCATAGCACAAGCTTTGCTTAGTTTGGGACTAGATGATTGGTGTAAGTGTCCGAAATATTTATTTATTAAATATTTATTATTATATAATATATAGCCCCGGATGCCGAACTGGGTTGAAAAAGCATTTATTTTAACGTAAGATACATGATATCATTTGTTGAATGTCAATTTAAATCTACACGATAAATAATAGGGCTCATTGCATTTATCCAGTCAGTATGTACAAGCTACTTCCGTTTCGGAAACATCGTCACTTCCAATCAGGTGAGATTGTGGTCAAATGCGTATCCAGTTAATCATAAAAAAAAGAAAAAAAAAGAAGAAGGGAAATCGTCTGTGGTAAAAGAAGCGGAGCCTACGGCCCATATAACATTACTTATGTTCACTTTGAAAGATGTCCGCTGGCAATGTCTTCTCTGCAAATGTCCGGTCTAACAAATATCCTCTGTGACAAATGTCCACTCTGACAAATATCCATTCTGACCAATGTTCCCTCTGACAAATGTCCATTTTGGCAAATATCCACTCTGGTAAATTAATGCCCACTCTGACAAATGTCCACTCTAACAAATGCACACTTTAACAAATATCATTAACAAATTTCCACTCTGACAAATGTTCGCTCTTGACGAATATCCACTTTTACAAATGTCACTGACAAATGTTCGGTATGACGTATATCCACTCAGACAAAGTCGCCTCTGACAAATATGTAGGTACTCTGCTAAACTAAACGATGAGTTAGATAAACGAGTGTTCTGACAAATGACAGCTCTATCAAATATGTTTGTTGAACCATAGTCTTGGTAAATTAGTTAAAATTTCGTGTAAAGTCTATAAATTTCGAAAATGTTAGAAACAATCAAATACTAGAGGAAACGTCAAAATAACATAGAAAATGAGAGAAAATGTCAGCTATTTTCCTCGAGTTCAATCCAACACCGACTGGCATGGACAGATCCTATTGGTTGTCCACAATCCTCTGAAATTCCAAACTCGTCCGAGTCGCAGTCGGTTTGCGGCTTAGGAATGGTGGTAATTCGAACTGGAATTCTCGGACTGTCTACTAACTGGGAATATAATTTAGCCTCGTATATTCAGTCCAAGATTTGCTCTCGCCGAGAAATTAGATATTAGGTAAATTGTTGGGTGAGAAGATTTTCCAAAAATGTTCTAATTTCCATTAAAACAGTGATATTTTTTTTTTTTTCATTTTGCTGGTTAAGCTGTTTAACCGCCTCCGTGGCTCAATGTAAACAACATTGAGTTTACGATTCGGAGGTCGCGGGTTCGATCCCCGGCGGGGTACGGTTTGGTTGGTGGTAGGGCATCTTAAATGCCCGCCTGGCTAGCTACCACCATCTTATCTAAATCTGCCGCCAAGCAGCAATGTTAATAGCATTGTTGTGTTCCGGTTGTCAGAGATAAGGTAGCTAGTCTCCCAAATGTGTTGGGGTTTCCGGGTCAGTACGCTTCCACCTTCGACCTCATCTTCACTTAACATCAGGTGTGATTGAGGTCAAGTGCGAACCCGTCGTGCATAAAAAAAAAAAAGCTGTTTAGACTACAGGAGGTAACATAGAAATCTATATACATAAAAATAATACGCGAAAAAACACCATCAAAATTCGCCAACCAATACGGGCCCATGTATTGGCTCTACAAACCATCGCATTTACAATATTAGTTAGATTAAATATTCAATCGCCATTATTCAGTATATTTTATTCTTATTTTCTTTGTCGAATCATAAATTTTACAATTAGGTATCTCAAATTGTATTTGTATTGACTTATTTAAAAAGAGCAACCCTGGAGTTTCTTGCTCGTTCTTCTCTGGGAAGACTGCCTAGTGAATGAGCGATAACTGTATGTCATGACGATTTCAAATGTTGTTCTTATAACTTACGAAATAAAAACATTTTTTTTTTTTTTTTTTTTTTCAAATACAAATACATTTTATTGCACAACAGAAAAGAAAATACAGTTTCCGGAAAGTGGTAAGAATAGAATGTGCAATTTGGTGACCTTATCACTAAAAGCTCTTCCAGGCAACCTTTGGGTATAAGGACAGTACATTTGAAATAGGTAGGTTGTGCGGTATTAAATACGGATGCAGATAAAAACTGCGTGAATAAATTTCATATATTTACACACACATACATACTCGTAGATCAATAGACAAATATACCTACTTAAACATAACATCTTTAAAATAGAAACAAAATACAAACGTAAATATATAGGTATAGTAAATAAATATTTATTGATATATAAAATATCTAATAATAATAAGCGACAACAGGATTGTGCTAAGGTACAGAGAGAAGATAAATATATTATATATTTAAGTGGCAGCATCATCAATTTTCGTTTCATATGTCCATAAACCATGATTGTATAAAAAACAGACTTACAATATAAGCAATAAGGTAGCCCTGGTCCCCACACTAGGGCCCGTATTAATAAACAAATCTCAATACAAGTCTTGAGGCTGTATCATCCGAGATGCGTCTTAAGAAGTTGACGCTATCTCAAGGTCCGTGCTAATTTATAAACCAATAAACAAAGCTGAGATCACTTCTCAAGAATTCGCCTCAGCGGCGAATGAATGATAGTCTTGAGTTTCGTTTATTAATACGTAAAACTGGGCGCACCTCTCAAGTGAGTACTGCTTGAGCATTCACATGCGTTTCAGCGTTCACAAAAAATAGCACGATACCATTTTTAAAGCTAAACCAAAACCAAAAACGAACGGTAAACCGTTGTAAAATAGCGCGATTGCACCACAGGCGATCTTATCGCTTATTTTTGTTATTTTGTAGTCGGATTTTTTCTCAAATAATAGTAAATTTCGTCATTCTGCCTATACCCTGTGGAAAGCGCTGTGCACGCCACTGCATAGGTACAATCCAATCATCCTAAAAGTATCACAGGGGCTAAAGTGCCGCGGCATCGACATCTATTAGAAACTATTCGCATTACAACAACCACGAAACCAACTACACTAGCTACTCACAGAGCAAAGTGTTTACACATATAGGAGTATAGATACCATCCATGCTACTGAGATGTGTAGCAAAATTTCGTCCACATTGTTAATAGACGTCGTATTATAATGGACAGTAGCATCAGTCATTAAAACAAAGTTGTGCAAGTTCAAACCTCAGTAGATGCTGCAGCAGAGCTGACGAAATTTTCTTACTCATTCATATGTGACATATTATTATTGATTTGGTTTGAGTGGTGATATTGTATAAATACTTTCTAATAGATGGTGCTAGAGTGCTTTGGTCCATACGGTCCATATAATACTTTTAGGGAGATTCGACTGTACATACGTGCTGTCAGTCTGTATAAATTTGTTGGATTGTCCATTGCAAGAAGAGAGTGAGGTTTAAAAAGGCGAATGTATCAATGAGGCTGGCATAGTCACCCAGGGTGTACAAAAGCCTCAAATAAAAACAAGATTAAAAATAAAAGACTGTACATACATACACCCAAAAACATTACCAAAGAACACTACAGTCGAACTGAGACCTCCGTCTGTGATGTCGGTTTTTTTTTTATAAATTACCCTCATAAATTTATGTTTGGTAAAAGCGAAGAGCACAGGTGTCAATGCACATAAAATTTGAATTACGACTTCAATGAACCGAGCGAAGTGCGCCGGCTTCGTGCGTAGAAAAGTGCGTAGGTAAAGAGTGGAATAAGGTTTCCTCCGCTTTGGTCAATATTTTAGATAGATAGATAAAGCCTTTATTTGTTTCCACAGCCACACACATACATTTAGCTTATACATATTGATACACAGATAAGGTAACACATCTACAACAATAACATAATATTGTAACACTAACGCTTGTGTGTGCTGCAGCAGTACAAATGGGTCATAGCTCAGTGTATTAGATTGCTCATTGAGCAAAACACTGATTTTCAGCTATCCTTAAAGGAGCAGAGCAACTTGGAACCTAAACCAGAGGAAACAGTAAGTATTAAGTAAATAACAATTTTCAGACTCTTGAAATAGTGATTGATGAGTAATAGGACGAGTGAATATAAAGAGACGTAGTGTTTCTAAGTTGTGGGGCTCAAGAACAGTATATACGTAACTTTAACATAGTTGGATAATTTATAACATAAAAATATATATGTTATAATGTAAAGCATAGATAATTAATAATAATAGTGTCGACGAAACAAAACAAACAGTGTAACATCTAAAAGCAGTAGCGACCGCCTCGCGGTCCTGTTTCGGAACATTTATTTTCTGGAATTCTAGAATATATTTTAACCTCCGTCGGAAAAGAACAGTGTTTTAAATATAAATCAATAATCATATCATTGCATAGGAGCGTTTGTGGCTCAGCGGTTAAGACGCCGTCTCCCAATTTGGGCGTTCCGGGTTCGATTCCCAGGCAGGCCATGTACCAATGAGTTTTTAAATTTAATTAAATGACTTATGTGCATTTATGCGACTGCTCTTGAACTGTGAAAGAAAACATAGTGAGGAAACCTGCACGCCTGAGAATTAAAAATTAAAAGACATGTGAAGTCCTGCTGGACTATGGCCTATGCTCCCTCAACAAGGGAAGGCCTATATCCCTGCAGTGGGATGTTTACGGGCGGATGATGATGTTGATCATTGCACATACACACTGCGCCATCTAGTTCCACACTAAGCAAATATGAATTAGCTTGTATTACGGATGGTTGATAAACTACACAAATATATATTTTTTTGCAAAATAAATACATATATAAATGAAAAACATCCACAACTTGGGAACACATGTCTGTATTCATCATACAAATATATGCCCCTAGCGGGACTCGAACCCGCGACCTTTTGGTTTAGCAGCAGAGTTTCTAACCACTACGCCACACAGGTCGTTCACAATACCAAACATCGATTAAATTATTTCACCAATTTTTCATTTGTAATATTACAAATGAAAAATTGGTGACTTAATGAACTAGAAAATTAATTTAATCAAGAAGGACATGCTTTTTGTGTAAATTGTTTTGTATTTTTTATTGTTTAGTGAAGGACAGGCTAATTTTAATTTTGCATGCTATTGTATATGGCTGATTTAGGTGATACAAATTTATACTATTTTACCAACTAATTTACTTACCCTAATCATTGCAAATAAATGTATTCTATTCTGTTCTGTTCTGTTCTGTTCTGTTCTGTTGTGTTCTGTTCTGTTCTGTTCTGTTCTGTTCTGTTCTGTTCTGTTCTGTTCTGTTCTGTTCTGTTCTGTTCTGTTCTGTTCTGTTCTATTCTATTCTATTCTACATATTAACTAAATTATTTATTATTATTTAGTTTGACTCTTATACTATTTACTTTTACCTATAGATTGTATAATGATTATAATTTAATAGTGACTTTACACGTAATTATTTTTAAAAGAATTGCAATGAAAAATGAGAATGTGTACATGGCATAACTTTGGCTTTTAGATTTTGTGTAATTTTTTTTATAATAATGTTGTTTGATTCTGTATTATTATTAAAAAAAAACCTTGCACTGGAGATAACATAGAGATCTACATACTTATATATACACTCGATAAACATAATCCTCCTTTTTGTGGCCATATAATATTTATTCAATTTGAATATTTAGAACTTCAAAGAATGCATTCAGCCGTAAGGAATAATGTATGACGTAAGGGACACCCTGAATACGTCCCCTTAAATAACCTCCTCGTCATAAGTAGTCGTTGTCTGTGTCTCATCCTTGTTTGAAGTCAGTTAATTGGTTTACTTGTTTGTGGAGGGATTGTTCTAATTGCTACACGGAGTGGACTAAGCCATCACATCATCACATTATAGAGATCTCATGCTGTATATTTGGATATACTTCGCAGTACATAATCCATTGGACACGCAGTCGTATTTTATTTATTTGGGATGTATGTAGTTACATTATTAGTGTCTGTAGGTATTAAGTATACCGGATGAGTTTCTTTACGGTACGGAAAAAAATAGGGCATATAAGGTAAGTAAAATAGAAGTTATTGGCATAGGTAGTTTAATTTCTTTTTTCAAAAACGCATGAGAGCGAGGGTGGTAGCGTACTGACCCGAAAACCCCACCTTATTTGGGGGACTGGCTATTTTATCTCTGACAACCGGAACACAACAATGCTATTAACATTGCTGTTTGGCGGCAGATTTAGATAAGATGGTGGTAGCTAGCCAGGCGAACATTTAATATGCCATACCACTAACCAAACCGAGTACTATACTGTACAGTATACTGTAGTAGCCATACAACAAAAATGGGTACTCGAAATTTTTTTGATCGAATTCCGTCCGCTTTTGCTGTGAATTTCGGTGTTCTACTTTACAGTGAGTAGACACTTGTGGCTCCAAGTGGAACCGACCCGTTCACGGTGGGTACAACACAATTCGGCGCACGTAATCTGTGGATAGATATTGGAGGCACAGTCATAATATGTGATCCAAAAATAAAAAAATTGTAATAAGTAAATATTATTTTTTTGAATAAAATCTGTTAACTTTAATGTTTTCTTTATGTAAACTTTAATGTCTAACAAAATTAACCCGACAAACTTTGGCAATTGCATACATACATGACAATAAAATAATATATGAATTAAAAAAACTATCCTTAAAAATTTAGTTTCCGAGAAAAAAAATTAAATGTAAGTGCAAATGAAAATACAAATTAATAGATTTACTTCATTTCGATTGTACCTTATTTTATCAATGAGAAAAAAAAGGCAACGTTCATATGGAAGATGTCAAAGGGGGTGGCGGGGCAGAGGGCGCAACCAATCATAGCAAGTGGCGGCGGCGAGTGGTCGCCTTTCGGCGTCTTCAAAGATACCGCGGTACATGTTTGTGTGTTGTGGCAAAGTACTTAGAGCGCGCGGCCATTAAGGTCCAACTCACAAAATTTACATTTCTAAAATCTGTTAACTTTAATGTTTTAATTTTCATTTTTTTCGTAATAGGTATCCTTACTACACATACACTCTGCAACATTTGTCGGGTTAATTTTGTTAGACATTATATTAAAGCGAATGACTGTCCTTCACGAAGAACAGAAATCCTATTTCGGACCACCCTCACCTCTCGTAGGGTCCAGATTAAATAATAATAAGCGTTGCTATGAATATTTGCGAAGGCAATTGCTTTGGCGTTAACTGTGCCGTGATGACGAGTTTGAATTCGAACGGTCGTAAATAGAAGCCAAGAGGGCATATTTTTTGGCTCAATGAGTTTTTATTCGCCTATAGAGGTCATTTCAACTGAAAATAGAGAGGACCGTTCGTAACTGCGGCTAAACACTTTATAGCCGACAGAAGAGAGGGTTATATTCCTCGCGCGTATCTATGTATTGTGTTATCTACTTATATATACCTATATCTTAAGGAAATATAACTGAAAGATTTAGATAAGATGGTGGTAGCTAGCCAGGCGGTCATTTAATACGCCCTACCATCAACCAAACCGAGAACTAAATATTTACCCCGCTGGGATCTAACCCGCGACCTCCGAATCCTAAACCCATTGTTATTTACATTGAACCACGGAGGCGGTTAAAGGATTTTCTTAAAATCAAAATCAAAAAATGCTTTATTTTGTAGGTACACAGGGTACACTTAAAATAGTCAGATTTTACATTTTTAAAGCTACTGCTTGTTCAAAAGGCAATTTTCCCCTGAGAAGAACAAGCAAGAAACTCGAGAGGTCGCTCTTTTTTAAAAAAAGGTTTTTGTATTACAAAATTATTACTTTATTTTATAATATTTCATTATTAATTATGAAATAACCTGGTTATGCGAACGGGCTGGTTATGTCCATGATTGTTTATCATCTAAATAATCTGATATTTTATAATATGCTTTCTTAATAAGTTTCTGTTTTATAGTATCTTTAAATTTATTGAAAGGAAGATTTTGTATGTCAACAGGAACTTAGTTCAGGCTAGTGCCTGAATTGCAATTGTAACACTAGTGTGTTACAATTGCAATTCAGTATTATTATGTAGATTCTATGTTTCAATGTACCATTTGAATTAATAAATATATATTTTGATTTATTTGATTTGAAACATTTACCCGCCGCGGGATTCGAACCCGCAACCGTTAGTTTTAGAACTACACCAACCGGTCATCCATGTATGTATATAGACTATAGATTAGAGTCTTTATGTATTACTTATTATTTACTTAATGGTTGTTTGTTTGGTGTAGTGGTTAGAAACTCTGACTGCTATGCCAAAAGGTTGCGGGTTCAAATCCCGCTAGGGGCATATGGTTGTATGATGAAATAGACAAGTGTTCCCGAGTTATGGATGTTTTTCATTTATTTATTTACAAAAAGAAATGGTGTTGTGTAGTATATCAACCATCTGGTATCCACAACACAAGCCTATAGTTGCTTAGTGTGGAACTAGATGGCGCTGTGTGTATGTGCAAAGATATTTATTCATTTATAATTTCTAGTTCTGTTTCCAGCTTGTTACTCGGTCTAAAGGTTACTCCATAGTTCGAACGCCTGCAAGAATTACCTGAGATTCACATTCCGTAGCATTGCCACGATAAATGATGTAGGCGTAACTAGCATTATATCACGGACTTGACACGGCAGCAGATCTATTCGGTCACGTAGGTAAGAACTGGCACGTATTTATGGGAGAATCATGAATGGACGCTCCATTTAGGAGTGATGTTAAAGGAGAAAGCATAGAATTAAAGTATGTTAAGACAAATACGTTCATATACAGAAAATGTACTCTGACGAGGTATAAAGACAATACGTGCTATTTTTCCAGAAATGGATTGTACCGTGGGTCTCTAGTCTGATTTTTATGGGTCCGTAGTAAAAAACCCTTATAGTTTTGCCATGTCCATCTGTCTGTATGTACTTTAACTCAGAGGTTCTTAGTACTAGAAAGGTGTAATTTGGCACGGGTATACCTACACAATAATCACTTCGACTAAGTGGTAAAATAAAAAACATGTCGTCACGACCTTTATCCCAAATGGGGTGGTTAGAGATATCCCAAACAATATCCCAAATAATATAAAAAATATACAGAAATGCACACGTGACAGGGGGTGAGCCCATCGCCATTGAAACGTACAAATCTATAGATGTTTTTTTTTTGGTGGAAAGTCCCTTAGTCGCCTTTTACGACACCCACGGGAAGAGATGGGTTTGGTTCTATTTTATTTGAGTGCCGAAACCTCACAGCACAAAAGGGTAAAATAAAATCTTGAAAAATGTTTTTTACACCGCCCTACATCGGGGATAATTTATAATTATTAGGTAAAATGATTGTGTCTTCGACTGAGCTTGCTTAGAATGTTGTTTAGGGAAAAATTGAAGGAAAGAGAGGAAGATGAATACCTAGGCGTAATTACTTTGAACAAGTGAAAGAAAAGGTAAATGTCGTGTCTTACCAAGAGGTTAAAACGAGGGCGGAAAGTAGAGAGACGTGGTCATTACTCCTCCGACGAGAGCATAGCTCTTAAATTAAAGAGAGAGGTTTTCCCATGTTATTTCTTGTTGGTTGTACGACGTCCCATAGAAAATGATTACAGATCTCCTTTTGATCCACTCACAGAACATAAAAACAACGTGTAACATGAAACGTGGGTGGCCAATGTGTGTTGTATATCATATTCACAGCACAAGAACATACAGGTAGGACACTAATTGTTCAACGCCCCTGCAGCACTGGTTAGTCTCTAAATGGTCTGTTTTCTGGTTTTCTTTTAATAAAACTTGTATATTTAAGCTTTGTATTACCTTAAGCCTGCTTAGCTTGTAATTAATATTATTTACCCTTTACCCAGTGGTTGCTATTAGAGATTGTATGGTAAACTGGACCTCTGTGGTGCATGTTTATATGTAGTTTTCAGAGCGACGTCTATATTTAGGTAGACACATGATTCGTATATTCCAATAGGGTAGCAGAGCTTTAGTATTATTAATCGAAAAAAAATCGAATAAAAATGACTCTTTCCACAGGTATGAACTCTGGCTACAGGCTTACTTTAAATACCCTGTGCAAAACAAACAGGGTCTTTCTTCGTTGGGTCCCGGGGCACGCAGGCATCGAAGGTAACGAAAAAGCCGACGAACTAGCGAAATTGGGGGCTAGCGAATCCCAGTAAGGCCCTGAGCCTTTCTGCGGTATCTCAAAAAGCCTAATTCGCTTTACCCTAAGGAACCGGTGCACCCAAGCAGCTCTTAAACTCTGGACGAACACGCCAGGTTTAACACACTCCAAATCACTAATCAAAGCCTTCAACAAGAAGGCGGCCGGCGAAGCGCTGGCACTCAGTAGGAACAATTTACGCATTCTCACAAGGGCACTAACGGGACACTGCTGTCTGAGCAAACACATGCTCAACATAGGGCTCCGAGAAACAGGAATGTGCAGACTTTGCCTCCTCGCAGAGGAAACACCTGCACATCTGCTGTGTGAATGTGGCCCGCTAATGCGTAAACGTAATATCCACCTGGGCAGCCACTTATTACACCGGGATGAGATAAAAACCATCGGTGCCAGGAAAATCATCCAATTCCTCAAAGAGGCAAACCTGAGCAACGAACTGTAGGTGAGTGGCGATCACAATAGATCGGCAACGGTCGCAGTGATACAGGTCTCCGATGACCTGAAACAGCCACACACACATACAATACAATACAATACAATACAATACAATACGGGTAAGAACTTCTATAATAATTATATTGTTATTATACAATGCCGCGGCATGCTCGCTTCGCTCGCTCGGCTCGCGCTCTGTTGGGGTCACAGTTCTAACCTAACCTAACCCACTTTTCTAGCAGTTCTAATCTAGCCTACGTAACCTATATGAAAACTTATTTTTGGAATATAATTTTTTACAAAATAAAGCATTTGCTTAATTTATATTTGACTTAATAAAACTTAAGCAAGTAAAAAGTTGCCAAATTAATATTTGACTAAGTGATTAAAATGCGAAATATAAATTTGCTAAAGATTCGTTTGGGAAATGAAACTAGTGCGATAAGTTTTTTGGGAAGTAAAATTTGACGAAAAATATTTTGCCCAACGGAAGGATACCTAAGTGAAGATATGGCCGACGCGAACTAGCTATCTTATCTCTGATAATCGGAACACAACAAGTTATTAACATTGCTATTTGGCGGCATACATAGACTTAGGTAGCTTGTTTGTTTCGTTTTTATAAAGGGTATTATTGTTGTGCAATAAAAAATTGTTTGTTTGTTTGCTTCATTGGACACTTGAGATACTGTTTTCATATATAATAGTTTTTTTTTTACGCACAACGGGTTTGTACTTGGCCTCAAACACACCTGATGTTAAGTGAAGATGAGGTCGAAGGTGGAAGCGTATTGACCCGGAAACTCCAACACATTTGGGGGACTGGCTATCTTATCTTTGACAACCGGAACACATTTAGATAAGATGGTGGTAGCTAGCCAGGCGGTCATTTAAAATGCCCTACCACCAACCAAACCGAGTACTTAAACATGTACCCCGCTGGGGATCGAACCCGCGACCTCCGAATCGTAAACCCAATGTTGTGTACATTGAGCCACGGAGGCGGTTAAAGGCGGAGTATCTCAAGTGTTACTTCAAGTTCTTTCCGTCTTGAGATCGCTATTAATAAGAACCTTAGTTCCCTTACCATGATACTTATACTGTGATACATCGATCAAATCGGTCATTCTCACACGTGATGCCGGTTGACCCTTGTCATAAAATATTTTGAAAAATTGTGGCAAATCACGGCTCCTGTATCGGACATTGAGATAAATTTTTTGAGAGATTGTTTTTTCTGCAGAATAATGTACAGAAATTAGAAAAAATAGCGGACTTGCATTCCGACAATGTACAGTCGCGGGATGAAAAGGTTCGTCAGTTTTCAAATACTTTAATTTGACACTTAGCAAGCACATGCTACCTTTCTAAACTAAGTAACCACACTGTTGCACAGAAAAATTATGCTTAACCCTTTGACGATAGCGTTCATATTCAATAGTTGAGCTAAAACATGTCAAATATCGACGTGAGCTCGGAGAAGGTTGCACATACACACAGCGCTATCTAGTTCCACACTAAGCAACTAGGCTTGTATTATAGATACCAGATGGTTGATAAACTATACAAATACTTTTTTTTTTGTAAATAAATACACATATAAATGAAAAACATCCATAACTCAGGAACACATGTCTGTATTCATCATACAAACATGCTCCTAGCGGGATTCGAACTAATATATATATATATATATAGCGGGATAAATATTATATACTTTTAGGGTATACCTACGTTTCTTCTGGTATTCACGCTCAGGCCATCTCGAGATATCTCCTTTGAATGGTAAGTTAGGTACCTAATTAAACTTTTACCCTACAACACAAGCAAACCAGAGTTTCAGCGGCTTTCAGGAAAAATATCATAACACTTGGTTAACTTCACTTTTGTCCAAAAGCTGCGAGCGTTTAACTATAGAGATGTAGTCACGGCAGGTGGAACTGTTATTAAATACTAGCTCTTTCTGCACGCGAGAAATCAGTCTCTATTCCGGTGGTATTTATTTGTAACGATATCGACCATTTTGTAGGATCGCTGAATTACAAATTAATTCTACAATAATTAAGGTAGTTAGTAAATTGTGATTTGTTTTTTAAATGTTGCCTCTGTAAAAATTAAAACGAAACTTCTCCGGAGATATAAACTGCATTTTAATAGGATTTCTTCCAGTTTCCTTAGAGTTGCCAATTTGTAGTAAAATAATCGATTAAATAAATCAATAGGGAACGGAATTACAGTTTTTAGCATATTCTCTGCTTACAGAAGGGTTACTGTGATGTGTTATTTCTATTTAAATGTCCCTTATTATGTAAGACAAGAAATAACTCTGCACATAAACAAAAATAAAGTGCCTCTCTGCCAGTGAACTGCATGGCATTTAAGGAATATGGTAGCTCACCTGGTGAAGTTAAAGTTCCAGATGGAAGCGTGCTCACCCAGAACTTCCATCTTCGGCCTTATCTTCACTTAACATCAGGTGTGATTGAGATCAAGTGCTAACCTAAAGTGCATAAAAAAATATAGGATGAAGTAACTATTCCAAGCTGAATTTAACAGCTACTTTCCAGAGATACCTCCCTAGTAACATCTCTAGCTTCGTTAAAATAATTAAATGTGCAGAGGCGAGATAAATGAAAAAAAAGTTCCCGCGTCGGGCGTGCCTGCGAATTCTCTTTTGTTAGGCATTGCAAAGTTTTCCTTGGCCTGTTCGTTGTCTTAGCCTTTTCGTGGAGCCAATTAATTTGGATGTTCCTCGATGACATTGAAGAGGCAATCCTTTTTCTACTGAGATAGGAAGGAATAGTTAATTTTCCAGAATTCATGATTATAAAAGAAGTGGCCGCTTTTATCAATAATTTCAATTAGTTGTAATTAAAGCTATTTATGTATTATTTATAATTAGCTTTTAGGGTTTTCGAGTGAAGGTTTTTTTTTTATTATTAAAAACTGGTTTCGCGTTTGACTACAATCTCACCTGATGGAAAGTGACGATGTAGCCGAAGATGTATCACGCGCACCCAGTAAATGCCTATTCACTCTAGACTTGAAGATCCCAAGGTTGTAAGTGTCGGGAAAAACCGACGCGGGCAGTGAGTTCCATACCTTAGCAGTCCGCATTATAAATGATGAAGCAAAGCGCTTAGTGCGGATGTTCGGTATGTTGACAACATATGGTTTTGATTTAAGCTATATTTAAAAAGAAATTTTGTATATCGGAAAAACTTGTATATCGGCATATCTTCTATCTATGCGTAAGCGGAGATCTACGCTTGAGCAATATTCTGAAATACAGTCCTAAAGTCTTTAATTTTCGATTTGGGGGCAACGAATCCTCACTTACTTGAACTCGATGAATAACGACTGACCCCTGAAAGGGAGAGCTCAAGTATCGGCCAATAGCGTGCAGTCGGTTCGAAGTGTTTACAAGTGGGGTGAAACCTTTTTACTTAAATGCAAGCAGTTTTTTACAAGTACTTATTTTGAGACGGCGTATGTACTACACACGATCGGTACAGTGCTGATTTTTCGAATCAAAGAGCTATGTATTGAAAGGATGATTAAGAGGTATACAAAAAAGCAGTTCTCAATTCTTCGTGTATGTACTTTTTATCCCAATGTCCCAGGAAGGAGGGATTATTCAATTAAATCGTTTTTCATTTTTAATGAGGATGGTTTTTCACGTTATGATGGAGTGTGTCCAGAATGAGACTGAACGATATCAATTGATGCCCCTAATAAATTTAGATATAAAATGATAAAAGCTATTAATAATTCATTACCTATACGATGGACTGCTATATAAGTCCAAATGTAACAGAGCTAAGAACGAATAGAATTGGACAAAAATCACGAAGGAAGTGAACTATCTGACGGACACAATAATAGTCCATAGGGAAAACAACCCGGGTCTACTTCACGTAAGTGCCAATAAATTGCTTCCGTGTCTGTAGAATACAAAACTGTTTAAGTTTTTACGTGACATGTCACTTGGGTCTATCTGGGGATTATCTTGGAACGAAGGGCGCGTTGTCATGTTGATTAGGTAGCTGTGCCCGCGCGACTTCGTTCGTGTGGACTTTAGTTTATTAACGCCCGATGAAAAACGACGGTTTGGTTATGTATTATTATTTCGTTGATTATTATTATTATTATTATTATTATATTATTATAGACGAGCAGCATTACTGCTGGTATGTCTATGTCACAGTGTTGGAAGAGTTCACATTGATCATTATGTATTCAGTCAATATTTAAGTCATTACTAGTTTTTTTTTTAAATTTATCCAATCTATTCTTGAACGAATTCACTGATTGGGCGGAGACAACCTCTTCCGGCAGCTTATTCCAGGCCTGAACAACACGGTTGCTCAGAAAGTGATGGGCGACATTGATGTCAGCGTGAGTGCGGCTTATTCGCAGAGCGTGTCCTCGTAACGGTCGTATGTCTTTCATCCTGAATATGTCGTGCAAGTGAGGCAGGTTGTATTTATAGGTGAGAATTTTGAATGTCTCGATGAGGTCACCTCGCAAGCGGCGCTCTTCAAGGGTTGTAAGATTCAGAATCTTCAGTCTTTCCTCATAGGGTTTCCGCCGCAGATTAAAGGGTATCTTAGTGGCCTTCCTTTGTACACTTTCTAGTAGATTGATGTCTTTCACAAAATACGGACTCCAAATTTGGAAAGCATACTCGAGGAGCGGCCTGACATAAGTTTTATAAATTTTGATGAAGACATCAGGGCTAATGAAATGGAAGGATCTTCTTATGGCATACAAAAAAGAGTTTGCTCTTTTAACAATTCCACTGATATGCTCACCCCACTTTAAGTTGTGTGTGATAAGCACTCCGAGATCCTTCTGTGAGTTGACAGCCGCAATTGCCGTCCCATCTATGTTGTAAATGTTCCTGGGGTTGTTGGCACCAAGATGCAGAACCGCACATTTAGATACATTCAGCTTCACGCTCCACTGTCCGGTCCATTCATGTAGTCTGTCTATATCTGCTTGCAGCAAACCAGATTGAGTCACAGGGTTTCCAAAAAACTTCCCATCGTCTGCGAAAAAGCTTGACTGTGATTCAACAAGTGATATCAGGTCTGTTGTAAAGATTCCAAACAGAGTAGGAGCGAGCACAGATCCCTGAGGAACACCACTCAAAACATCGAAATTACGAGACAGCGAAGATCCCACCCTGACTTGAAATGTTCTTCGCATGAGGTAATCTCTTATCCAGTCAAGCAAGCGACCACGAATACCAAAGTGCTCAAGTTTCAAAAGGAGACGTTGATGGGGGACTTTGTCAAAAGCACGCTCAAAGTCCAAATAAATAACATCCACCGGCCTGCTTCGTTCTAGTTCTTTTGACCAGGAATGCACACAGGATAGTAGGTTAGTGATTGCAGACCTTTTCTCAACGAATCCATGCTGTTGGACTGCAATCACATTTTCCTTATTTAGGAAACATTTAAGCTGCCTGCATATAACTTTCTCCATAGTTTTCCCTACAATACTGGTGAGGCTGATGGGTCTAAACTTGGCGGGATCAGTTTTGTCTCCGGATTTATATACAGGTGTTACTATTGCATGTTTCCAGTCCTGTGGGACATGTCCTGTTTCAAACGAAGCCCTCATCAGATCAGTTAGAATAGGCACTAGGGAAGTGGAGCAGTGCTTCAAAATTATACTGGGGATATTGTCTGGTCCTGGAGCGGAGTTCACATCCATGCCATTAAGCAATTTGTTAACCTCGTCATAACTGAAACTTATATTCGACAATGAATTTTCTACACGAGGTGATCCCGTTACTTCCAAGTTAACAGTCAAGTCCGGCTCTCGAGAGAAAGCTTTTTGAAACTCAGTCGCGAAAGCTTCAGCAACGTCGCTCGGGTTCGTAACCAAATCGCCATGATTGTTTCGTAGGGCCGGCGGAATGCTGACCTTTGAAGTGACACACCTACGTAAGTGGGAATAAAACGGCTTGTCACCCATCTTTAGAATATTCTCCTCGTATATCTTTCTACTTCTGCGGGTTTCTGATACGCATTTGTTATTCACGGCCCTGTAACGCATATAATCCGTATTGTCAGCAGTTGATATATATATGTCCCAGAGAACCTTCTTCTCTGATATTAACTTGAGCACCACCTCATTTATCCAGGGTTTATTGATCTTCTTCGATCTCACTGCTTTTAATGGAGCGTGGATATCAGTATTAGCATTAATAATCGCTTTAAGTTCACCCCACATGCTTTCTACATCATTGCTTGGCCGTAGCCTCTCCAGTTCCCTCACCAGATCAGTGTTGTATTTTGCAAAGTCGATATTGCAATAATGTCGTTTTTGCTTAGGTTGCTTAGAGACCCGTTCTATAAGACATTGTACATTAAACTGTAGCACGCAGTGATCACTTTTCCCTATAGGGGGTTTATGTTGCAAATCAGAGATGAGAAATTCGTCATTAGTCATAATTAAATCAAGCAGTGAGGGGGTGTGGCCTTCCCGAAACCGAGTGGGATGAGCAACTAACTGGTTGAGGCCACTATCCAAGAACATTTTCCTGAACAGATCATCTGGTTCAGCGAGGCTCTGCTCTACACTGAGCGGCCATGTCATATCCCTATAGTTAAAGTCCCCTGCTATAATCATAACGTTGTGCTCTGAAGCCGCAGTCAAATTCTCAAACAACTTTGTGTCTCGCACCTTCCATGTCTCCTCTTCCTTGTCATCTGGCCGATATATACCAACCACCAAGAAGTGATGAGTATCATATTGGATATCCAAGTACAATGCTTCAGTAAGATCATGCATATATTGCCGATTGATTGTTGCCACGAGGGGTATACCATTGACAGAGTTCCTAACATAGATAGCGACTCCACCACCTCTACTCTTACCTCCCTTAGATTTAGGTAGGTGTTTCCGGTCCAGTCTGTACAGTGTATAGTTTGGTATAGAAAAGGTGCAGTTCCTATCCGTCTGCTTAAGCCAGGTTTCTGTGATAATCACTATTGCCGGAGAATGGGTGTTGATACAGTGCAAAAATAGGTCAAATTTTGGTGAGAGTGAAAATAGATTTGTGTACATAAATGAGAGACTGGAGTATGGATCCCTGCTGCTTATTAGTTTTTTTGTTTGATGATCCTTGGTAAACCATTAAAATATTTAATAGTAAGATCTGTCTCACCATTCTCCAGTCGCAGGTGGAGACGCTGCCGCAATCCTTTTAGCTCATCTCGCTGCATCGGGGTCCTGTCATCATATACTCTCACCTCTCCTTTAGCCTTCGATTTGTTCTTAAGCACTTGGACAGCATCGTGACGGGTGCTCAAAACCACCTTTATAGGTCTGGCTTTATCAGGGTCCGGTTTGCCTAGTCGCATCACTCTCACTAATTTCTCCCGGATATTGCCTTTCCCAATAACCTCAGTTAAGACACCTTCAACAACCCTCTCATCATGTGCAATCCGTGAGGCAGTTGTCTCGGAGTCCAGTTCCTTTATTCCGACCAGAATCACATTGCAAGCACGACGCTCTCGCTCCGCCATCTCTTCAATTACTTTGTTAACCTGCGGTGGCGTAGAAGCGGACCCATTCGTAGGTGCAGGACCGGCCGTAACCGCCGCATACGACATAGCCATGGTGGCATCGGCGGATGCCGAAAGTTGGTTCTTGATTTGGTCAAGTTCTTCACGCACGCCATCATATGCTTTAATCAGCTTAGGTACTTGAAACAAGGCCTCACGACATGGACGACACAGAAAGATTAGCGTTCGCTTAGCTTTTAGGCCCATTACTCGAGCCTCACTGCTAGTAAGGTTACTGCAGCTAAGACATACATTCCGTTTACAACCATCGCATTGAATCAAATTATCATCCTCGCCCTGGTCGCCATCACATTGGAAACACTTCATTTTTACGTGAACAGGCTTGTTTTACACCAGATTAAGAAGATAAGAAATAAGGATTAGAGTATGTTGAACAAGCTCTGAAGAACACTTGCAAATCACTGGTTCTTTTGAATTAAATAAGCTGCCCACAGTTAATCTCCGTTTATTATCGTATTAAACGTATTTCCGCTTGTAAATGATCACTATAGATATTATTTTACGAAATTATAAAACACGAGAATATTTCCAACACTGTTGATTTTTCCGAGGGTAGAAGCAAAAAAAAAAGATTTATTATAATAGAAGATAAGAATAATATGTAAAGATATATTACATATTATTCTTATTACTTTTTTACAATCAATCAATCAAATCATTTATTTGCAGTAAATGTGGTTTATAAGGTTGGAACAGTATGTAGAGTAGTTCACACATTTAACCTTTACCGGCATGCAACATTTTATTTAACTTATTGCTAAATACTATATTTATATTACATTTACATAACATTTGATACCTACTTGTCATTTCATATATGTATATATAATAAATAATAATAATAAATATCCTTAGACATACACACAGCGCCATCTAGTTCCACAGTAAGCAACTATATGCTTGTGTTGTGGATACCAGATGGTTGATATAATACATAAATACATTTTTTTTTTGTAAATAAATACTTATTTTAAATGAAAACATCCATAACTCGGGTACACATGTCCGTATTCATCACACAAACATATGCCCCTAGCGGGATTCGAACCCGCAACCTTTTGGTATAGTGGTCAGAGTTGCTAACCATTACACCAAACAGGTCGTTATATATCTATAATCACTTGCCGGCGGACTTAAGAATGATGCAAACCAATCTATTTAGAAAGAAATAGCGTAACTATTCCTAGCACAGATGTCCGTTCTGATATCCGGTAACATGAGCCTGAGATGAAATCTGACGTTGAATTTACAGACATGCTCCCGCCTCCGAAACAGCTCTGGATGCTGTTTTACAAAAATACAAGTTTCATATATATAGAGTGCTGGTAAAGTAAGTAATTTTAATTGTTTGAATAATGGTCTACAGCTTGTCATAGGCTTTACATCGCAGATGGCTCTAATGCATTGTTTTTGAGCAATTAAAGCTCTACCAATTTGAACTGAATTTCCCCATAACAAAACACCATATCTTAGATTTGATGCCACGTAGCCGTGATATGCCATTAGCGCAGTTTCTTTATTGGCTATTTTAGTTAATCTCCACAAGGCGTAAGCAAAACGATTTATTTTTGCACATATCTTATCTACGTCAGGTTTCCATGTGCAGGAGTCATCTAATATAAATATTTATGTATGTTTATCCGTTATCTAGTATCCATAGCACAAGCTTTGCTTAGTTTGGGACTAGATGATTGGTGTAAGTGTCCGAAATATTTATTTATTTATTTATTTATAATAATAATCGTAGAAAATTTGCAATAGTTACTTCTTCGATAATTTCATTATTGTATGTGATTTTTAATTCTTGTTTGGCGCCTCCTTTGTTTTGGAATTGTATATATTTAGTTTTAGACATGTTAACTTTAAGATTATTTACTTGTAACCATTTTATTATATCCGCAGTTGTTTTATTAACGTCGTTATTGTAGGTTGCTTTATTTTCACATGGGATCACTACCGATATGTCGTCAGCAAATAAAGAAGAGTAGCATTTAACAGCTGTTGGTAAATCATTTATGTAGAGCAGAAACAGTAAGGGGCCCAAGATGCTTCCTTGAGGAACACCCACTCTGTTATATTTTGCAACTGATTTACAGCTTTCTTCATTTTTATTTGGCTTGACATGAGTGATTGCGACATATTGCTTTCTATCACATAAATAGTTTCTTATCCAGTCATGTGGTTTGCCTCGTATTCCATATGCTTTACATTTATCCAATAACAGTTTATGACTAACGCAATCGAATGCCCTACTCATGTCAAAAAATATGGTTGTTACCGGTATTTTCTTATTGACATTTTCTACTATGTTGTTGACGAGATTAAAAGCAGCCAATGTAGTGGATTTTCTTTTTTGGAATCCATGCTGTTCAGGTCTTAATATCTCATATTTTTCTATAAAAATCATAAGCCGCTTATGCATTGCCTTTTCTATTATCTTAGATAGAACTAGAACCAGAGCTATAGGTCTATAATTTTCCACAAGGTTTTTGTCATTTTTCTTATAAATATAGGCTTAATGATCGATATTTTTAGTTTATCTGGAAATACACCTTGAGCAAACGATAAGTTTAATATGTAACTAAGTATAGGGGAGATAATTTTAGCGGAACAATTTATTATCTTTGTTGGGATGTGATCACACCCTACAGAGGCTGTGTTCTTGAGGCTCATTATTATTTTCAAAATTTCGTCATTATTTCGTCATTACGTTACGTTTATTAGTGTGTAGTGTAGGTGTTTGCTTTAGTTTGAATTTGCTGTAATTTGTATTCGCTCAATCTACTGTTTTCTAACTGACCCTATGGTCGACTGGAAGAAATCCCTCTATGGGATAAGTCCGCCGTTGTACTCAATTTCTGTATCAATGCAAAATTAATGTATTGCCTTTTTGTACAATAAAGCGCTTACAAACAAACAAAGAAATGGTTTATCTTAGTTGTGTGAGTATATTATGGCCAGTCTTTGTCCGGGACTTTGCTAATCATTTGAACGGAAATTTGCCTAGTATTTTTGAATACTTGTGGTCAGGACTAAACGCTTTGCTTTCTTTTTTTAAAAAAATGATTTGTCCATGTCTTGTCCATGTCATCCTCATAGGAATGCAAAATTATTTATAAAATTAATTTAAAATTCAACAATTATACATCAAGATATTGTCTAAAACAAGTTTTTTCCTAAGAGACACTCTGGGTCTCAGTGAGTAAATCGCACGAACCGCTCGTTTCTGCAGAACAAAGATACAATTTATGTCCGCGGCATTTCCCCAGAGCAGCGCATCAAAGATGATACATATTTTATCAATATTGTAATGGCTTAACAAATTTTGATTAGCGAATAATGCAAATCAAAATTTCGCCATGAATAATAAAACTCTAAACACAATTTCCGTTGACTAAGACGGATGATCCGTCTGTTCACTTCTCTGCAATCATCCGTTCTCGTTCGTTGAGACGTCACTTCCTTAAACTTTCCAATTAAATTTTGTGGTGTAAGGAAATACCCGGAAAGCCCGGAAGTCCAAAAGAGTTCGAAAATCTTCCCACTAGCTACTAAGCACACAGTAATTGAACTGCTCAAGATGATTGACCTTTTCTCGTCTCTAACATATGGGCCACTTACTTGGCTATCTTGAATTGAAACGTTGATGGATAATGACAACACGCAATAGATGGGTTTTTCTTTGATAAACGATCGTGTCAATTTTTTGCTTTACTGTGGTCGCATGCTTTAAACTTATTAGCTTTAAAAGCATATAGGTCGTATCGGATACATTATAAGCAGTACTCAGTTTGGTTTTCCAATAGTGTTGTCGTCTGCTTTTCGTGTAGATGTCGGGTACCAGTAAACGTGTTATTTTTTTTTGTTTTTTAATAGTTTTGGGTTCTGGAGGTATGAGCTTAGATAGATTACATTAGATTTAATTAGCTCATTTTTACAATGCCGTATAATACATACAATTCCGTAAATTAATAAAGTCTGATAAAGTGACTGTCAGGCATAAAATAATTACATTATACTATATTGAAATTGTTATTAATCAACCATCTCTGGTTATGAATGGTTGCACAATTAGTTTAATAACTTTATAATTTTCTAATTACCTAGCATTTGGTTTTGGTTGGACGACCTGTTTGGTCAGTGGTTAGAAACTCTGACTGCTATACCAAAAGTTCGCGGGTTCGAATCCCGCTAGGGCTATTTGTTTGTATGACAAATATAGACATGTGTTCCCGAGTTATGGATGTTTTTCATTTATATACAATACAATACAATACAAATACTCTTTTTTGCGCAAAATAGTTTACAATAATTTTGATGATAACAATAGAACACAATTAGGCGGTCTTATCACTAAACGCGATCTCTTCCAGACAACCCATATATGTATATATATGTATATATATATATATGTATTTATTTACAAAAAAAAATGTATTTATATGTTGCTTAGTGTGGACCTAGATGGCGCTGTGTGTATGTGCAAAGATATTGATTTATTATTTATTTATTTATTTATTGTGTCAACTGATGACCCAAATAAAGAGAAAAATCTATAGTTTGTAAGTATGTAAGCATTGTTACCTCAATGTTAAAATATTGTTGAAAGTCAAAATTAACAGAATAAAATACAGAATAGCGCCCTGACAACACAAAGACCAGAGCGATCCAACTGCTAATATGTAGTACGATGAAAGGAGTTGTACCGCATGACAAACGTTATTGACACGTTTTATTAAAGAAGTTCGCAATCTAGCCAACATAATCGTCTATGGTTTCAAGTTACTACGCACAATGGAGTATGAAAGGGTGGTAAAAGGGAGGAATCTTTTTTATCTCGCAGATGAGACTGTAACAAATGGCTTTTGTTGGAGACAGATGAAAGCAACGCAATAAGCGTTGTTGCATTGTGAAAATATCTTGTTTGAGATCCTTTCCACTCTCCGTTACAGTGTTTGGGCATTTTTGCCACTCGCTATATGAGAAAACTCAGTTGAATCTATTTCTAGGGTTCCGTGCCTCAAAAGGAAACAAGGACTAACCGCCACCGTGGCTCAATGTAAACAACATTGGGTTTACGATTCGGAGGTCGCGGGTTGCCGCTTCAACTGACTAATCTGTTAGGCCATGTCAGTGAGTTTCGTTCACCAGCTGTAATGAATCACCGATCGTCCTCTCTTTAACAGGTTGCGTGACTTTTGAGCTTTCTTATGAGGCCATAGTCACAGACCACGCTTCTGCGCCATAACACATCACTGGTAACACGCATTGATAGATCTTTAAACCGCCTCCGTGGCTCAATGTAAACAACATTGGGTTTACGATTCGGAGGTCGCGCGTTCGATCCCCAGCACGGTACATGTTAAGTACTCGGTATATCGGTTCGTCATTACCTATTGTAGAGTTTACTTAACAAGGAGACTGATCGTCAGTGTAATCTCCCACAACAGTATAGAGCCACATAAATTAAGTAGTAATTTTCTAAACGACTTTTTCCCCTTTTTACCAAAAAAAAAAAATAAACTGAAATGCAATGCAAGCTGCAAAACAATTCTTTTTGTTGCGGCGGGCGGCGATTCTCACAGAACGGGATTCTTTTCGAATGATATAAAAATATAAAACGGTGGAAGTGAAAATTTAACTTATTTTTTTATGCACAACGGCTTGCTACTTGACCTCAATCACACCTGATGCTAAGTGAAGATGAGGTCGAAGGTGAAAGCGTACTGACCCGGAAACCCGGAGTGATGTTTTTAATTAATTATATATTTGTAATTAATAATATATAGTATGCCTGATATGGTAAAACTGTGAGCCAACTTTATTATAATATCTATTGTACCAGTTTCTTGACAATAAATTATTCTGATTCTGAACCCCATCTTATTTGGGGGACTGGCTATCTTATCTCTGACAACCGGAACACAACAATGCTATTAACATTGCTGCTTGGTGGCAGATTTAGATAAGATGGTGCTAGCTAGCCAGGCGGACATTTAAAATGCTCTACCACCGACCAAACCGAGTACTTAAACATGTACCCCACCCCGCTGGAGATCGAACCCGCGACCTCCGAATCGTGAACCCAATGTTGTTTACATTAATTTAATTAATTGGTTACTTAATTTTAATACAATATTCTTATAAATTGAAAAGTTAGTAAAGCCCCGACAACATTTATCGAACAAATTATTATTAAGCACAGTTTGATACCATTGATATTTTAAGAGTTACTAGAATTAAGTATTACCTTGAAAAAAATAAATTAAAAAAATTAGGTTTTAGGCATTATTTTTCATCACGGCCTTAAAATCATAATAAAACATATTATGAAAGTCTTTTGTACCTCTACAAAAGATTTTAATAGAAAGTTCACACTTTTTGGACTATAGATAGCCCAATAAATCTGGAAAAACCTACTCTCTAATTTTAAATGTAATGTTTTTAAATGAGGACTCTTCGCTAATAATATGTTGAATTTTCTCTTAATTCACGTTAGATGACTTTCTGGAATAGGTTTTGTTCTCTAAAACCTAAATGGAATCGCTTAGCGTAAATTTAAAATTTTAGAAACGTTTCAGGAACGAATAGGAAATCGGTTTAGAGCACTCTAAATTCAAATTTAAGGTTTAGAGGCCACTTCAGAATCCACATAATTATGCCGTTAATGTTGGTAGTAGCTTAATAATGTTGGTATTAACTTAATAGGTTTCTTCTTCTTCTTCTTATTTTTGAGGATGGCAACCAGTCAACCTCATTGTCGAGGGACATTACTGCCAGTTTCGAGTGAAAATTTTTATTTATCTTATTTCTTCAGTTTATAGGTCAGTCTCAATCAAAACAAGTAATTCGTCGTATACAGAGTCTAGTCACGGTCGTCATTCTTCAGTAAAGTGGCAGAATGCTTTACAAAAGATTTTGGCGGCTTCTTGTGGGAACCCGAAAGCTCCGTTACGCACTTTAATTTACACTTCCCTTCACCTGTACACCAACACTAACGTTTGCTGCACAATATTCTGCCATTATTAAGCTTCAAAAGTTAGAATGCACAAATTTTAAGACCTATAAAGAAAAATGCTACTTCACTCGCCGAGTTCCCGCCAAAAAGCCTAAATAGGTTTATGTAATTTTTTTATTACTTCAATAACATTAAGTACATTAAGTATTTGTTTTTTGGGTATTTTAACTGAAGTTCGGTTCGGGATAAATTTAGGACATTCAATGATGAATTAATTTCGTAGCATTAACGTTATACGTTACAGTCTATAATCTTGACGTGTTAACATATTTTTTTGGTTCATTCTCCAACTATGTTGGAAGGCAAAGGGGTCTGAACCCATTCAGCCTAGTCTTCTGTAGTAATTCTTCAGTACAGTGACAGAATATGCTTTACGGAAGATTTTGGCAGCTGCTTGTGGGAACCCGAAAGCTTCGATACGCACTTTAATTTACATTCCCTTCACTTGCACACCATCACTGACTTTGCCGTACAATATTCTGCCGTTATTATACTTCAAAACTTTCAATGCTCAAATTTCAAGAAATAAAAACAAAAATGCAACATCACTCGCTGAGTTCGCGCCAATAAGATCTAACGTGTCACCCACCTCGCATGTTATTAAGAGTCTGAGGAGTATGTAGTCGATGATTTCTAGGTAGGTACGGGACACAAGTCATATACAGCCAAATGAAAAAAAACTCGCGTTCTGCTGTTTTCAAATATCGAACTGGCCGGTGGCCACAGTGATTAAAAAGGTAATAAACGGCAGCAAAGCAAAAGTCGTCACGGCTTTCGCACACATGCGTCAAAAAGAAGTGGATCGCATATTCCCGTGCACAGCGATAACTCACGCTCGTTTAGAAAAGTGGCTTATTTTACTTTGATTGTGGCCGTAAAAGATCGTGAGTTTTTATTTACATTTCGACCGCTTCATAATAGGCCCCTAAAAATTCTCGTCTTGATTATCTGGAGCCCACTTTTTGTTATTTCCAGAGTGCTCGAAACTCAAGAGTATTATTAGCTGACTTTAATATTTATTCTAACTGTATGATTTTGATTTTTATAATCGCCTCCACTCGTGGTCCAATCTGTGTGACGTGTGAAATGTGACGCATTTAATACAAACTGTTTACTATGTGTGGTCGAACTTAACAACTATAATAAATAATACTTATAGTAAATTATTATATATTTACAATGAATTACAATACGAGTTATACTGTTATTTATATAAGGTCTAACAAAATTAACCCGACAAACTTTGGCAATTGCACGTACATGACAGTAAAATAATATATTCATTAAAAAAACTAGCCTTAAAAATTTAGTTTCCCAGTAAAAAAATTAAATGTAAGTGCAAATGAAAATACACATTAACAGACTTACTTCATTTCGATTGTACGTTATTTTATCAATGAGAGAAAACAGACAACGTTCCATTGATATGGAAGACGCCATTTGTGTGTTGTGGCAAAGTACTTAGAGCGCGCGGCCATTAATGTCCAACTCACAAAAATCTGTTAACTTTAATGTTTTTTTTTTTTTTCGTAATAGGTACATCTTTATACATACACTCTGCAACGTTTGTCGGGTTAATTTTGTTAGGCCTTATATATTAAACACATTACGTTTTCAGAGTGATTGAATGTTTTAACATGACGTAGTACAAAATTTGTTTATTTACTAATCGAAAGCCACTTTGCCGGTATAATATAACACATTCGCCATTCGTTTTCCATCAGCGAAGTTAAGTAATGTCCTTCCTTGGATGGGTGACCTCTAGTGGCATTTTAATACGTGTGTTTCCATGCTTCGGAGGGCACGTTAAATAGTCGGTCCCGGTTGTTTTCCACTGAAGGCAGCCGTCAAGTCAAGTCGGTTAGCCCAGGGAAAATACGGTTTGACCTCAGAAAAACGAATAATCGCGATTAAAGCTTTGTAAATGTAGT